>CM053506.1:16050061-16265051 GCA_028627145.1 Eidolon dupreanum
TGTGTGTGTGTGTGTGTGTGTATAAAATACCTATCTCCTATCACTAAAATATAAGATCTATGAAAGGAGAGATTTTCCTTATGCTGTATTCTTAGCGCCTAGAATGGGACCTAGCACACAGCAGGTACTCAACAAATATTTGTTGACTCAATGAATGAATCTTTTTTCTCTTTTTTCTGCTCTAATCTAGACTTGATTGGTCACTTTGCCTCCAATCTCACTCTTTCAAAACAATCTCCATCCAGCAGGCAGGGGGATGGTTCTAATAGGAAAGCTTAATGCCTTAAACTATATACTCTATAGACAATTCGACTCTATAGTTTCCAAGAACTGTTTTTTTCTTTGGGGCTTTCGTCCTTGTTCTGCCTGCTAGAGAACTTTTGAAAGTAAAACCCCTCTTCTTTTGCCCCATTTATCCTTAAGCATCCTTCAGGTTTGACTTAGATGTTACTTTTTTCAGGAAGCCTTTTTAAAATCTCCCCAGACTTGGTTGGGTACCTTTTCTGTGCTATACCCTAGCATAGACCTTTAATAAAGGGTTAACACTAATTGAGCAATTACTATATACTGGGCATCTCATGTACATTATCTCATATAATCCTTACAAAAATTCTGTGAAGCAAGTATCCAATTGTAGATGAAGAAACTGAGGTACAAATTAGTTAACCTTTCTTATTCACACTGGTAAAATTTGGTGAGGCAGGTTACTTCCTCTTTTATGGCTTAGTCCTTGCAATTATTTCCTGTTTTCTCACCTCACTACAAGCTCCTTAAGGCCAGGACTGTGTCCAGCCTCCCAGCATATAGTAGTGTGCCTGCCACAGGTTTGCTGAAAGAACAAGTGAATGAACATATTTTCTAGTTCTTACTGTTCCCACAGTGGTATTATAGAGGCTCCACAATGCACAGGTGGCCTTTCTCTGTCTTCTAAATTTTGCAACCCAGAAGGCCCATTCTTCTTCTTTTCAGGGCTCTAGGTACTGAGATGGTGTGCTGGCTGGCAGTGAGTGAAGTTGGAAAAACAGAGGAACAGGGGTGCTGCCCTTAGTTCTCTAGCTCCAGCAAGGCCACTACTCTTATCACAACCCTGTCAAAGTCTCCCTTGACCCTCAAGTTATTCAAGAGAGCTATGCTCACACAAACTATGGACACCTACTGGCAATCATTTTGTTCCTTCTCCTATCCTTCCCTTAGCTCTTTCCCAAAGTGTTCCAGGCACTATGGAGGAGAGGAGGGGCTGGGTCAGTCCCACCAAGCCCCTGTGGAAGGGGCTTGGAAATGGCTGCCCCTCCCAGACCACACCCTGACCTAACTTGCAATCTTGGTGCTCATCTCCTACCCAGAAAATCACTCCCCTCACCCTACCCTAGCCTTCCCACCTGCTTCCCCTCTGCAGCCTGCAGCTGCCTCAGTGCCTGGCAGGCTGGGTTGAGTCACTTCCAGCATGTGTTCTCATTAGGCCAGTTTGGCAAATCTCTCAGGCTTCCCAGCCCCTGGCCTTGGAGCCCGTGGGCCCCCTTCCTCAGGGCCCCTGACTCCTCCAGATGGGGCAGAGCGGACACCTAGAGGAATATACAGGTCTTTTGGAGGAGACATTAAAGATCACGTGGCAGATTTCTCCTCTCCCTAACTCGTGGAACACAGTCTCTGCTCTAGGCCCAGAGAGTCTCTCTCTTTCCATAAACAACCCCTGCCTAGTACTGTCTCCAGGAACCACCTAAGGACAAGATCTTGCTATTCTGCACTCTGGAGGAAGAACTTCACCCTGACCCCAGACCCTTCTAGGCTAGTCAGATGAGGAAGATTAGATAAGCACCTCCACCCACAGTCTCCAAGGAGAAAGGGGAAGGGGTGTGGCTTAGGCCACCCTGGAGTTGTTAGCTCAGCTCCAAACCCTCCCAGCTCCCTTGTTCTGACTGCCAGAGGGACTGAGGGCCCCAGTCCTGCCCCACTGCTCTAGAGGCCAGCCACAGTTCAGTAGGAGGTCAGGGAGAAGGAGGAATGCTGACCTCCTCTTGGGTAAGGTCCCCAGATACAGCTGGTTCTCATGGAAGACATGGAGGGGAGAATATAATCCTTACAGAGCTGATAACCTCTCCTCTTCCCCTCCTGTGATGCCCCCAGGACCTCTGCCACCAGCCCCAGCAGAACCCCCTGGGTGCTACAGCTCTGTCCCAAGGACTAGGAGAAAAGGCCCCACTATTCCCCAGGACAGAAAACCAGGTCTAGCAGGAAGGGAAAGAATGCATGAGGACTCAGAGCAGTCCTGCAGGTTCCAGGAACCCTGACTGGGTGCAGCCCCCTCCTGCCTGCCTCTAAGGCCCCAGGCTGTTGCTATCTACCCCATGCGCACTGAGCTCTGGAGACAGGAGCTGGGCAATCTAGGAATGGAAGACCTACCCACCTCCCAACCCAGCCCAGGCCCGGAGGAGTTGATAGGAAGGGTGGGCTGACCTCCGTGTTATTCAGTGGATGTGCAGGTTCTGAAGCTGCAACTCCATCCTGCCCCCAGGCTCTGGATTAAGAGGTTGAATCTAGATGCCTGGTGAGGGGAGTGTCTGTCTCTTGGCCCGAGCTGGAAAGGGTGTTCAAGGATTCCAAATAAGGTGAGAAAGGCCCACCTTTCCAAGGGAAAGGGTTTCTGGTGAGGGGAGAGTAGGAGGAAAATGGCAGAGAGGATCTTTACCCACCCATTCATCTCCCCAGACTGTGTTCCATGCTCTTACCCACTAACCCCAGAGGAATTCAAGACCAGTGAAAGAAGGCCTGTCTCTGTAGTTACTTCTGTATGACTGAAGAGTCATCAGCTGCATGATCCTGTTCCTTGGCACCTCCTCCACTCCCTGGGGCCCAGCAGTCTCCTGGGCCTTTCCCCAACCCAGCTTCTTCTAAGTGGCCAAGTCCAACCCTCCCCCTCTGCCAGGGCCCCAGGCTTTCTGCTCCCCTACTCCAGGCAGCCAGAAAGGAGTACAAGACCCAGCACTTCTGCAAATATGTTTAATGCATTTAGATTACACAGAGGAAGAGGGGGCAAAAGGGAAACGACATCTAAGTGAGTCACCCAAAAATTCTTACAAAAGTTCCAGCTGGCTACAGCCCCCAGGAACCGAGTCGCCATTGACATGAGAAACTAATACAAAATTTTATAAAAGTTGCTCATTGCAGCATTCAGGTACTTGTCCAAAAGGAGGGCTCTCTCTACAAGGCTCCTGACTTATAACAGGGACCCAGCTACCTTGAAGCCAGAGACACAAAACAGATAAAAAAATACAGTCAAGGGATTTCTTTACTGGTCTGCCCCATAGGGGCACCCACCTTTAGTTTTCTTCACTGCTCTCGGCTTAATCTCAAAACCCAGTCCCAAGACCCCGTCTTTATTTTCTAAAATACTCTAGCCCTTTTAGACTCTCCCCAAGACTTCCCTGTCTCTGCCCTGGCGCCTGGCCTTTGGAAGAGGAGAAGGGCAAGAAGAGGCACCAACTCCTTGACCAGACCTGAGACCTAGCATGAGTCTGTCCACCCCTTCCAAATGGCAGCTGGGTCTGCATTCCTCCCTCTTGCAGCCCACACTGGACCTGAGGAGCCACAGGAGCCTGCTTTATGTAGCAGGCAAACAGCATGGGAGAGCCCCTTCCCCACAGAAGCTCCAGTACCAGGGATCTGGCGGGAGGGGGTCATGCCAGGTGAGCCTCAAGGAAGCCTGTGAAAGAGGCAGATTAGGGAGGGAAGCATCTCACCTCTCCAGTAACTATGAGGTCAGGGCTCCCAAAGGGCTGCAGGGAGGGAAAAGTGGGGTACATTTAGTGAACACCCGCTATGTGCCAGGTGATGTTCTGGGCATAGTACATAATCAGCTTTTTTCGATCCCCGGTGAGAGTCCCCTTTCACCAGCCATAAGCACAATGGAGAGCTCCTCCCAGAAAAACCACTGGGAAGGTGCCACTGTTCAAGGGAAAGAAGGCCTGGTCAGATACAGTGGGTGCCCTGCCATTGCCCCAGAGCCAATGCACTGTAGCGGAAGGAGGTGGAGGCCTGGCCCCAGCCGGACCTTGGCAGTTCCTGCCATGGGTGGGGCAGGAAGGGGCCATAGGCTTCATGGGCTCATCATCTCAGAGCTCACCTGCTTCTCTCCTGCCTCCCAAACTGATAACTGATAAAGCTTAGGTCAGAAAATACCCCCCTCCCTGCCACCAAACCAGGCAGGCAGAGACAGGGCCCCAGAAAGACAGAATTGGTAGAGAGGCAGGTCAGAGTGGCAAGGAAAGGAAGCAAGCTGATGGCACCTATCTGGCCATGAAACATCAGAAGACAAGAGTTTCAAAGGCAGGAATGCTGTGGTAGGCAAAGGCCAGGAAATCTTTTTAAAAAGGTCTCAGAGAAGGCACAGCTGCTGCTAACATCAAGTCCAGAGGGTTCTGCCTTGGCTGGTGGGGGCCTGGAGTTTGTCTCTCCCAATACTCCAGGCTGATCCACCTTGAAGCTCTGAGTTTGATGGGTTTAACTGGGTAGCCCTGAGGGTTTGTGCAGAGGTGCCAGGCCCTAGTGGCCCCTAGGAAGTTCAACTCCTGTTCCCTAGAGAGCCCAGTCACTTCATGGCCCCTGGAGGCAGCTCTTTGGCTGGATCTCTCATCAGAGGGGTCCTGCACCCATGGGCCTCCTGTGGCACTTCTGGTGGTGCCCGTGTATGTGGCGGTGTAGACAGAAGCAAAGCATGGTCCTCTGTGGATCCTGACAGACAAAACGATTTTGCTTTGGACAGGCCTAAAGAGTGTGATCTTGAAATAGCAGTCCCTAGAGTCAAGGGTAAAGGGACATGAAAGGGGCTTGTTGATTCTTGGGTAGAAGTGAGAGATAACCCAAGAGGAACCCCAAAACCATAGGCCAAAGAGAAGTTGGCTTCTGGGAGGAAGACCATGAAAAATGAAGATTGGGGCAAGAGACCAAGGGCCATGGGAGACCCATGACGCAAGAAAGGAGACAGGATAGCAAGATAAAAAATGGATGGATACAGGGAGGCTTGGAAGGTGGTAGAGTGCAGTGTTTGAAAAATCAAATTGAAAGATATGTTGAGAGGTTAGTTTGTCAGAGTCCTGTAGCCTGGAGGCTGGAGGAAATGGGATAGGAGTGGTCAAAGTGCTGGAGACCCAAGTCCTGTGTGGCAGGTGGGGATGGTCTGTGAGGTGCTGGGCCTCATTCTCTCCCAGGCAGACCCTGTTAGGTCCACCAAGACTCTAAGACTTTGATGGTCCTTGAACTTGGTGGGGCCAGTCCACTTGGGAACCAGCAGCACCCCTTCCTGGCCCCAGCTAAAGTGAACTCAAGGTTGCATTGGGGAGTGTCTCAGCTCTCCTGCTGCCCCCGGCTCCACCATGCCCACCTGGGAAGAAAGGTTTCTCTGTGAAGCGGGCTCTTCCTGGCTCTGGGCTGGCAGGAGAATACCAGTACTGTCTCTGCTGGCGGCTTAAGGGGAGACAGCCCCAGGCCCCTGTATGACAGAATGAGAAAGTTCATCTAGGAATAAAGTTCTGTTTAAAAAAAAAACAACATTATATACACAGCTCTGGACATCTCTGAAGAACAATAAAATACCATTGGTTTCTACAAAATAAAATAAGGAGGAAGAAAACCAAATGTGATCAGAGGGATTGTTCCATGGCGAGGGGAGCTTGACTACTAAAATCAAAGGCTTCCCGGAGCAGAGCTGGGCAGTGCACCCACACAGCCACTCTACCTCCCTCCTGCTGGGCTGTGTGGCAGTGGGTAGGTGAGAAGGAGGCCTGTCTCCACTCAGAGGCACATCAAAGGTCCAGAGTCACTTCTCAAACCAGAACTTGTGACAGCAGCAGGATGGGAAGGCTTGCATTTATTTGCCCACTTAGTCAGTACCCAGTGGGATCAGGGTCTGGTCACATGATCTTGGCGCTGCAGGTGAGGTGGGGCCTGCTGCTTGTGCATGGCATCCCACTTGGCTGCACAGTCATCCTCACACTTGTCCTTTTATTAGTGGGACTCTGTCTTATGCAGTTGCTACACCGGAAGTCACCGAGGAGCAGCTAGGCTCTCCCTTGGCCCCTGCAGGGCCCAGCTCGGGCTAGTGCAGTGGACTGTCAAATACCACGTCAGGTAGGATGGAGACTTTCAGCTTCTTCTCTGGCCAGCTGTACTCTTTGGGAAGTTTGAACTGTGGAGGAAGTAAGCACAAAGCCAGAGTGTACATGGTTAGCAGAACCCACTGCCTTCTTCCCAGATTGCCTAGAGAGCAGCCAGGACCGTCACCCAGGCCTGTCTTTGGGGTGTTGGGAGCAAGACAGGGCACTGGTTGCCTGGCTTCAATATCAAATGCTAGACCCAGGTGGGTGGCTGGGGTCAAGCTGCTGGAGTTCAGTGACTCCTTCCCCCTCGCCTGGCCAGGCCAATAATTAACTGGGGTTGGCGGGAGGCATGTTTTCTAACTCTTTCTTGACTGTGCTGACCTCCCCCCAGCTCACTTCCTTGGTTCTGCCTCTGGCCACAAGCATGTAAGGAATCTGCTCCCTGAGGCCCTGGGGCTGGAGGATGGGGAGCAGGGGAGGGTGCAGATGCTACAGGGAAGTGGCCTGAGGTCTGGAACTCTGCAGTCTTGTCTCTGCCATGGCTTCTCTTTCAGAGGCTGGAGCGGAAGGACCCTCTGAAGGGTCCAAGGGAAGGAGGCCTCTGTGGAAGCAGAGGAGCAAACCCTCTGTCTTGTTCCCCCTTGTTCATTCTCATCTGCTTCCCAGGGTTACCAGCCTGAGAGTGGTCTCAGTGGTGGCCAATCCTGGTAATCACTGATTTGCTTATAGCTTTGTTTCTAGAGCTTTGGTGAGGGTTCGGAGGAAGAGGCTGACATATCTCATTCCTTCTGTATTTTATGACCCTGCATGTGGTCTGGCACACAGCTGGTGCTCAATAGATGCTCGATGACTTAAAAACAGGGTCTTCCTTTAATGACACCCACTGTCCCAGGGCTAGGTGAGAAGCCAGGCCAAGCTCCAACAGGAAGGAAGAGCAGGTCCTCAGCCTGCCTAGAATTGGGGTTGGAAGTGAACAGGACTGATACTTCCTGGCTGGCTTCCTTTCCCTCCCTCTGATGGGGGACTGTCCAAGCTAGGACTAAAGAGGAGAGTGGGGCAGGGTGTGGGGACAGCCTCTGGACAGGAAAGAAAAAAGTCATTTTTAGTGACCTACTTTCCTAAGCTTCTCCTGGCTTCTGTCCCTCTTGCCTGGACTACCCCCCTCCCACCCCCTCAACACCCAAGCTCAAAGCAGCAGTCTGGCGCAGTGCCATCTCAGTGCTACATGGCCTCTCCGGAAGCGCTTCTGGGCAGATGGCTTTGGTCTGACTGAATGGGAGCTGGGCCTCAGGGACCAGTGACTTGTGGGGGTTGACTGGCTGGCACAGACTGGGTGCTTGGTGACTTCTGAATGTATAAATGAGTTAATTTATCAAGCCGTATCCCAGAGGATAGAGAAGACACTGTCTTATTAGGGGTGACTTCAAGCTCTGAGAAGTTCCTGGCCACCTGGAGACCTGGACAGGACAGTCCACCCCGTGGACATCAGAGGCCACAGTACACTGGCTGACGAGGCCCTGGGAGTCCTGGCAGCTGGGCGCTCCAGCCCTGGCTGAAAACTAGCTCCTGCCTGGCCTCTCTCTGGCTTGAAAGCCTGGCCCCTGGGAGGTGAAGGAGCTCTCCCTCAAACACACTTCCCAGCAGAAAAGGCAAGGGAAGGGCCTGTCTCTGCCACAGGCAGGGGAGGGCCCAGAAGAGCTCTCCAGAGGCTGGAGGCCAGGCCAGCTTGCTAATGTTCCACTAACCTATGGGGCATCGAGGCCAGGAAGGCTCAGATCCACTGGAGTGCTGCTTAGTAGGAGGCCGAGGGAGGGGAAGGGACTTTCCAGGATGAGGTAAATCCCCACAAATGAGGATGCTGGGAACAAGAAAGAAAAGCAAAGGGGATTATGGGCTCCACTCCTGTACCTCAGACGAGTAGCCAAGGCAAGCCCCCACCTGGTCTGCCAGCTCCTCAGGCTCTAGGCTAGGGTTGGAAGAGGCGAAACAAAAGGAATGAGCTTATGGCTGCAGAAGGGAGGGAGAAGAGTGGCTCCTGGGTGGCCTGGGCAAGAGCAGGAGTCCCTTGCTGCCCACCAGAACTCCCCAGCGGAATGTTCTCTGGCAGCAGGCATGGGCTTTCTGTTCAGAACCTGCCAGGGAACCGCAGGGGCTGGGGAGAACTCGTACTAGCCTGAAGGCCCTGGCTGCCTCTTCAATGAGGTTCTCAGGAGCCCGCAATTCAGTTTGCTGAGTGTCCTTACTAGGGCTGGGGTATTGGAAAGACAGAGAGAAATAAAGCTGTTTAACATCTCCAAGGTCTCCTTTACAGCCTATCCCTATACCTGAGAGAAAAGAAGGGAGGGAGAAGGGGAAGGAGGGAGGGAGAGAAAAAGAGAGACAGAGAGAGAGACAGAGAGAGAGAGACAGAGAGAAGCACACACACATTTTCTCTCTCTCTTGGAGACTAGAACCTGGTGTCAGAGAGAATCAAACAGGCTTACTTCCTCTGGAGAAGTCAAATCTTCTAAGTCCTCCAACATTTTCTCTACAAACTCTTCAGTCAAAAGAATCTGGGAAGAAAGCATAAGACAGGTTTTTATTTTATATTTTCAATATATAATCTTTTTGCCAACTGCCAAACTACGGACCTTTCTTCTGGTCATGGAGGAAATATGAGCCCATGGTGATCTGTTCTAAGGACAGAGAGAAGTGCTTGAGGTCTATCTTGTCACCTGCCCCTACTACCTGCATGCAATCTCAGAGGCCCTAGAGTAGAGAACATCAGGAGACAATGGGGAAGCAAGGTGGGGACATCTGGAGGGATAGCAGTGCTGACCCCAGAAGGGATATGGAAATGGGTGGGAAAATACCCTTTTTGGTATTTTGGGCCTCCTGCATGTTGCAGTGCAGTAGAAGAGAAACAAAAGCCAAAGGACAGAGAAGAGTGATTGCCAACATCCTTCTTGCCCAACCATGTCACATGCCCCCCGCCCCCAATCAATAGGACAAAAATAATATGTTTGTTTTTGGAATACCAGCCTTGTCTGGAATCTAGAAATGCCCCAGAAGGTATATCCAAGAATGTCTGAGTTGGGGAATTTGGAGACTGTACCAATCTCTCTCATTTTACAAATGAGAAAAGGACTCTCGACTCCCATTTCCATCTCAGTCTAGAAGCTCCCAAACCTCTGTACTTCTGGCCCCATTCAGCCACTGAGTTCTTCAAAACTTCCTTTGAGAAACCTCTTCTACAGGTCACCTCCCAGCTGTCCCACTTTGCTGCTCTAATCTGATGCCTTGTCATTTTGTATGTTGATGTCCAGGGCAGCCTGGTCCCACTATTTGGCTGGCACAACCACCATCTTCACTCCCAAAGTAGTTTTGACAGCCTGTGGGAATGTCCAAGGCACTCAGGCCTTCCTCAACCTGATGGGTCCCTTCCCCAGCCGGCTTCTCTCCTCACGCAGTCTCTGTAGAGCCAGACCAAGCTCACCTCAGGTCTGCACTACACCGGGCCCAGGCTGAGGCTGTCTTTTCCCAAGCTGAGCCCTTCCTTGGCCCTTCTCCTCCCTGTGTTGGTACATGGGGCCTCCTGGCCTCTGTACCAGACTCTTCCACATCCTAGGCTGTGGCTCTACCTGCCTCTGCCTTGCCTCCTCCAGCAGACTTTGAATGCTCTGGGCAGGACACAGAGAAAGAAAGACAATGGGTGAAGACCAAGGTGAGGAGCTTTTCTGAGGGAAACCCCCCTATTAGAAGGATGGGGATTGGGGATCAAGAACTTGAGAAAATACTCATCAGGTTTCCCCTGGGAGTTGTTCATTCTGATAAGAACATAAGTTTCAACATTTAGAACACAGTCAGCTTGTGAGATGAAGTGAAATGGCAGAGGAACCTCACAGAATGGAGGGCTCCAAAGGAAGTTGATGGGGCAGAGGTGGAAGCAAGAAATAAAACCATTCCAGGTGACCAAACTAGCTACTGTACCAGGCACCTTGCTAACTGCTCGTAATCTTCTCTTTTCAGTCTCTTTACAGATGAGAAAACTGAGGCACAGATAGGTTACATAATTTGCCCAACATCACATAGCTGTGAGCAGCTGAGATAAGACCATATCCCAGTCATGTCTGGACTCCAAAGTTAGTGCCTGAAGTACTGTTTCCAAGCCCCACACATTTACTCATTCTTCCACTCATCTGCCCAGCAAGTGATTCGATTCCACAGCATTCCCTGGGGGCCTCTGCTAGGCCCAGCCCTGGGGAGAGCCCAAGAGACAACAGGCATGAAGGTAGCCCCCAGCTGAGCATGCCCCCTTTCTTGGAATCAAAGAACATCTCCTTCCCAGGCTGCAAGCCCCAAGTCAGGAGCAAAACAGCTCTGACCACTGGCCCACATCTTCTCACCAAAGTTTCTGTTTGAGGAGCTCAGGTCTCAAGTGAGGACAGACAAGGTTCAGACAAAGTCATCCAAGGAAATGCCTGCCCACGGTGCCCCTCCCACCCAGTTCATCCTCCAAGTTCCCCACAGTGGGGCTGGCTGACTCCTCTCACAGAATATGGTGACTTGTCTCCAATCACACTCTGATCCTCCCACAGTCTGAGCCCTTGCACCTCCTCCTCCTATCCCAGGGGTTTCCCCCCACAAAAGTCCAGAGTTCCTCTACCAGTTATCACCAGTCTGGTTGAGTAGTACAAAAGTCACATTCATATTTCTGTCATTTCCGGGGCTTGTTGCCATCTCTGCAAATGCTAACACAAACACAAGCATACCTAAAACCCAATTATATTACAATGGCTCCAGTCCGGGCTGATTTCTAACCCACAAATAATTTGGAGGGAGAGACTTTCTGCCAGAGAGGTAAATAGGTCTGGGACTGTAGCTAGTGCTGGGGCGAGATGAGTGGAGAGCTCGCAGGGACTATGGCTGCCCACTGAGACTCCAGAGAGCTGTTTTTAAACAATCGGAAAGGTAACCCCACAAATGCTGAGTTCAGTCCTAAACCAGTTCCTCTGACAAACGCTTAGATAGAATTGGTGGTAGAGAGAGGGTGGGTTATGGAGGCTTTTAGCAAAACAGCTACCAAGTAGTGTACCATCTGTGTGAGGACTCATTTTGTACTCAGCTCAGAGAGGGGATGGCAAGACCGAAAAAGAGGACAAACCCTAGTTGCTAGTCAATTTTCACTTTTGGTGATTTGCTGGCTCCTCCTGAAAACTTCACATTATTTTAAAGGGCCCAAACAGGGGAAAATTATACATGACATCTGCATGGTATTAAAGGTGACATTCCCTGCAAAGAACCACGACAGATTGTCATAGCTCCAGGCACCTAATTTAATTTCCTTTGGGAGTTAAACCTTAGACACTTAGATTCAACAAACAGGCCCTGTTTTGTATATTTCAGACCTGGAGCTGAGAATGTTAACAGATCTTATCAACAGGACACTGGAGATAGACAGCTATGATGGAGCAGCTCCTGGACGTTCTCACGAGTAACAGACTCGCTGTTGTGATACAACTGTGGGAAAATCCTGTGCAATTCTGGGGCTTGGGGTTCTTGAAGCTCATTGAGTCCCCACGGAGCTGCCTGGCTTTGACACCAATAATAACAGGAATGTTTATGACAATGACAGTAGTAATGATAACACTACCAATAGCAGGGGCAGTGTTTCCTCCATGTGCCAGGCACTGGGCTCGGTGCCTGACCTGTATCATTTCACTTAATCCTTATGATGGTCCTGCAAGAGAGGAAATATCATCTCCATTTTGTAGATAAGTAGGTGTCAAGAGGAGACAAGTCTCCTGGACTTTAGAACAGTGATCTGAGATCACGGTAGTAGAGGATGCTCTTTTTCTGTTTGGGGAAGGTATGTCAATTCTAGAAGCCTTGTGTAGTCTGTGCTGACTACTCTCTCTGCTCTGATGGGGAGATTAAGATGACTTTGGCTTTGACCAATAGCCTAGAAAACCAGCAATCCCAACACCAACCAGCCACATATCTTCTGACCACTTGCTCAACTCAATGGGGCCAGAATCCTGAGGTCATAGACATATAGCCACTGGAAAACCAGGCTGGCCAATTGGAAAGGAAGGCAAACCATGCCCAAAGTTGGCTTCTAAACAGGGACAGCAGGGCAAATTTCCAGGCCAGCTTGGTGAGTGCATACATAAGGCAACAGGTACTTTAGCCCAGAAAACAGCAGTAGAAATAATAACAACATTCAATGATGTCTGTCCAAGAGCTGGTCATAAAATGCTTATGGTTTGTGTAAAAACAGCCCTCAGAGGGAGGAAATTCTCTAGTGAGAGGGGAAAGCCCCCCAGCCAAACTCCCCTGGGAAGCTTTTGAAAATAAGGAGATGCAGGCCCCATCTATACCTTTTGAATGCAGACCTTATGAATTAGAATGTGGGAGCAAGGTCAAGGCATCTGCATTTTTAAAAGGTACCCCAGGAGATCATGGTGGGCAGAGTGCTAGGAAATACTCCGACTCACAGGGAAAGAGGGTTTGGGCACAGGCTTAGCCAACAGGGGTGTTGGTGGCTGCAGCTCTACCACCATCTAATTGGCTGAGCTGGGAGGGCAGCTGTGGCTCCCCACCCCTCACCCTAACCCCACCTTTGGCTAGGGAGGGGGCTTGGAATCTAGTCTAGCAGCTTATGCCAAGGTGCTCACACCAGGTGCCTTAGAACAGCCTGGCTGGTTAGTGATGACGGAGGATTGTCAACAACTGCCCAATTCCCCAGGCTCCAGCAAGTTCCATAAGGAACTCAAAAAGTGATCTTTCATCAGTGCCTGTCCTGGGCAGGCCCAGCTCTGCTGCAGGCAGAAGCCCAGATGCTGCAGATCTGATTCAAATGTCTGTGGTCAGTGATATTTCTGAGTCTGCATACAGTGCTGACAATGCCCACTCCTTCCCCTTGGTATGACAATCCACACTTTGTCTGGGGCCTTGTTTGTTCTGCATGTTGACACATTGTTCTTGCTTCCCAACAAGTTTGGCTTTCTTTTTTCCTCCCTTTCCTTCTCTGAGGGAAGGAAATGTGTTGTTTACAGGGTAGGGCTTGCCAAGGAGCTGCTCTGGCACCCACGATGGCAGTGGAGGAGGCCGGGATGAGGAAGCGGTCCAGTCTGCATCCTCCTCACCTCAACGGGCCAAACACAAATCAGAAAATAGCCTGGAGACCCTCCAGGCTTGAGGGCAGGTGTGTGTGTGGCAGGTATAGCTGCAGTGGTGGCACAGCAAGGCCTCACTCATTTCCTGTTCTTGGTGGGTGGTGAGAAGTCGGTTTTGGTGGCCAGGAGCAGGCTCAGACACCTCCTGCTCTGGCTGTTGCTGGTGAGCGCACAGCCAGCCATCACAGTCCTCTCCTAAGAGGGAGGGTGTTGTACTTCTCCAGGCACAGCACTGGGTTTTAAACCCTAGTGGGTGTACCCCTGGACAATGAGGTCCCCAGGGTATACCTCTGGACAATGTGGTCCCCATGACAGCCTAGGCAAAGGCCTCCAGGGAGAAAAGGTTGTGGCCAGGTTCACCAGTGGAAGGAGAAACAGCAGAGGCACTGAAGAGGAGCTGCCCAGGGCCTGGGCCAGGGATTGCCAAGTGTCTTCCACATAATGTCCAAGTAGGCAGATGGAGACAGGAGAGGGCAGGGGCTTGTCCAAAAGACAGTGATGAGTCAGTTGCTGGGCTAGGAGAAGAGCCCAGCAGTGAGTCTCCAAACCTGGCCTGAAGCAGCAGAGCCCACTTGGAACAGCTGCTGGGCATCTTCTCCCAAGCCTGGGCCTCCCATCAGGGCTGGTAGCGAATGACTGAGAATGGGGCGCCAGCTGGGTGAGCTGTCAGACACCACACAGCTGAGAAAGCATTGCAGGGCGTTAAAAAAATATTCTCATATTTGGTGATGTGACCCCCATGTGACCTCTGGGGCCGACTTCAACCCCTTCAGTTCAATCTTGGCTGAAGACAGATGAACGACTCAGCTCTGGGCCAGGTTTCTGCTCAGAGGACTAACAGCCTGGTGATGACAGACTCAAGGGAGAGAGGCTTGTTAAGGCCACTGGGATGAGGAATGCTAGGGGAAGGTGTACATGAGAGAATGCTGGCAGCCTTCCCCCAGGGTCTGAAGACCCTTTTGCAAAGCTCTGGAGTTTGCTGATATGCTTTCCCATCTCAGGGAGGAAGAAAACAGCAGATGGTAAGGCAGAAGGAGTAAAGGTGTCGACCTCTGGAAACTAAGAAGCCTCTGGAGTTGGAGCAGGATTCCTGCCTCCCCAGCTCCTCCAGGAAGCAGGGAGTGTCCACTGTGCTCAGCCGGAGGTTGCTGATGGCCCTGTCTTCCTATGTGCTGGGGCCTTGACTTTCCTGGTGCTGGAGAAACAGGGGAGGAGAGAATCATGGAAGGCAGGTGCAGGCCCAGGAGCAGGTGGGTGTAGAGGCCTGTCTGGGGCCACTTATGAACTCCAGACAGGGCTGAGTCCCTCAGCTTCTGCCTTTTCCTCTCAGCCTCCCCTTTGTCACTCTCCCCCCATGTAGGGTGTCTTTGCCATGCCTTTTCCCCAAGAGATAACAGGCCTGGGCTGGTAGCCAGAACAAGGTGCCAAGGCTGGGAATGAGGGCTTCCAAGGCTGTTGAAGGCTGATGCAAGAAAGTCATCCCGGCCCCTCCCGATTCAGCTGGGACCAACAGGGAGGTTCAAGCAGCAGACAAAGAAACAGAAGTCTGGGTCTCTTTAAGTCCTGGGTCTGCTGCATTCGCTTGTTTCTGGCTCCTCTGCCCGCAACAGGCCTAGGCACATGGGGCCCAAGGATGTATGCTCGATCCTAGGAGCATGAGCAAGGGTGTGAGGGGGTGAGGGCAGGCTTCTGTGTTAGGGTCTCCCCTCAGAGAGGACTGGGGCCCTTCTTTGCCCAGTGTAGTGGGCCCTCACTGGTGATGAGCCTAACCCCAGACCTCTAGGAGGTCCTGCAGACTTCCAGGGAGACAGCCAGCTTCAGAGGGAGACCTAGAGGCACATGAGTAATTAAAGGCCCAGGGTCCCACAAGCTACAGAGCTGCCTGTGACCACAGCGGCAAGACCCTAAAGGGAAGGCAGGCTGGTGGTCAGATGCAGAAAACGCTGACTTGCTTTGAGGGTGAGGAGGAAGGCTGTGGGTGATGGCTCCATAGCTGAGGACCCGCTGGGGGCGGAGAGAAGGGTTTCTCAGGACTTCTTGGAAAGGGCCTGAGAAACCCCTTGGTGAGTGAGGGTATGTGCTTGGGGAGTGGGGCCCCAGCCAGACTTCCTGGGAGCTCCCCTGTGAGCTGGCCCCTGTGGTGGACCACACTAATGAGCCCATAACACAGGCCTTTGATTAAGCAGCTCCCAGCACAGCAACTTTATTGAAACATGCCGAGGCCGGCAGCTGGTTCCCACCGCTCCCAGTTCCCTAGGCAACAGTGCATGGGAGGGGACCACGTGCATGAGAGTCAGCAGCGCCTGAGTGCTCAAGCTCACTGAGGGGCTGCTGGGGAGGTGAGGAGGAGTAGAGCTGGAGTGGAATGCCAGCAGTCAGGAGTAAAGGGCTTGGGAATTGGGGTTGGGCCCAGAACTTTGGGGGGACTGAGAGGCAACATGACATCTGCTGAGTCCTTTGGGGTCCAAGATCCCCAGGCTGCTGAGAATTAAAGATGCTGACCCAGCCCCCTCCTCAGGGAAGGAAGATGTCCCAAGGGGGAGGTGGGATTCCAAAAACAGGTTCAGAGTTGACAGTGTAAAATATAACTAGGGGGAATTTCTTCTTGAGTTTTGGGAGACTCCAGACCCTACCTTGCCAAGAAAATGTGCCTGAACCTTTAATACACACAAATGTTATCTGAGGACACATCTGCTGAGACCTGTCAGCATTCTGTCATCTACTGGGAATGATGACCTGTGAACTCTCAGGGGCTGGGGTCTCCTGCATGGTTCCCACCTTCCCTCTCCTTACCAGCTCTGCTTAGGCAAGAGGCCAGCCCCCTTCCTACTGTCCAGAGGCAGCCTGGCAGCCTGGGACAGCACTGGGGTGGGAGGCCCTTTCCACTTGAGCTGGGCTAATTTCAAATGTTACACTTCAGAGCTTTTGCTACAGTAACTACCAACACCACATAGACAGAAATCTAATGTTACCAAGAGGGACTTTTAAAATGTATTTATAACTTTATGGTTCAAAGTAATTTTGTTATGAAACAATGTAATAACAACAGTGGAAAAAGGCAAGATAATTTATGGTACACAATATCCCTAAAGTACCAGCTTCCATTTCTACCTCAGCTGAGTCTGGGGAGTGTGGTTGGTGTCCTTTGTTTGCTGTTTGTTTTAATTGAGGGTTAGTATTTGTGGGGGAGAGGGTGGGGCCTAAAGAAGAAATTCAGCTGCAAGACGATACACACACAGGCAGAGAAAAAGCCTGCCCACATTAATAGTATATATGCTTCAGAAGACCCCCCAGACCAGGTTACACCCACACAACTCTCCCTCTACTGTATTCTCCCCACCTCCTACCCCTATACCACAAAGAAGGCAGGTCACCTTTAGGAATAGTGTCAGGTTCCCTTTCTTGATATTTCTGAGAGAGGTAAGGTAGAGTGTCTCTCCTCTCGCACCTCTAACAACCAACAAAAAATGATGTTGTTCCTCTAATACATCGGTGAGTGTGCTGGACCAGGCCGAGTACCTGTGAGACTCGAAACAGGGTGGAGGCTGGAAGGAAGCCCATGGCTCCCAGGCCCCAGCACTCCGCTTGGCAGTGCTCTGAAGCTGTGCTCCATTCAGAAAAGCAAAGGAGGAACAACGTGTTCTGGACAAGTCAGCAGTTTCTGTGTAGAGAAGCTGGGTTTCCATCAGGAAGAATGAGAGAGCCATTAGATGAGAGGTGGGAAGAGGCTCTGCCTGCTGAGACCTGCTCATCCCAGACCCAGGTCCAGGTCCACATGCCCGCCTTCTAGGAATTCTGGTGGGTTTTCTATATATGTACTCAAGAGTGGCTTCCATACTTCCTTCCATCCTGTTTCACCCTTGGTTCCCTATACCTTGGTTTACCCAGGGTGCAGAACATGTCACATCCTGCAAACCTGGATTTCTCTAGCAAAGAGAACTATCAATGGCCAGGGTCTGGAGAGTTATTATTCATGTCTCAAGTGATAGCAGAGAGGCCAAAAAGTGCTCCTGGAGCTGATAGGATAAGCAGCAGCAGCCATACTCCACAAGGCTTCTCATAACCAGCCCTCAGGAAGGGAGCTGCCAAGAATGGCCAAGGGAGGAGAGGGAGGGGATGGGTGCAGGAAGAGCCCATGGAAAGGAGGCGGGGAGAAGAAAAAGAGTCTTCTCACTTGTAACCAGGGTCCATGAGCTGCGTAAGGGTGCTCCTCAGTGGCAAAGGCGCCTTCCACTCCAGTGGAGACGAATGTGATGGCCATGTCACCTGTGATACTTTTATATGTAAAGTGCCGTCCATGCAGGAGCCTGCCCCTGGGGGTGGGAACATGGAGACAATGAGCAGCAGGCCTGGCCAAGGCTCAAGGACTGTGGGGGCTATGCTCCCTGGGAAAGGGTGCCTGGCAAGTGCCTTTCTGACTGCCCGCCTGTCCACTAACAGGAGACTCTAACCAAACATGTTCATTTCAACATCTTCTAAGAGAAGCATCTCACAAGTTCTTTCCTAGCATTCTTGCAAAGCACTCAAAGCTAGCAGGGACACTAGGTCAGCGTTCAAAGGGTCCACTTCTTTTATATCTCGGAAACTAAGGCCAGAGAGGGCAGTTAACAATGAGTCCAAGGTCATGCCCAGAGCTAAGAGAGGGGTCATAACCCCTTTGTTTGGAGGACAGGAATGAAGTAGCTCCTCATTTCCCATGCTCCTGGATGATGCTGGAGTGCCTTCACCTGTGTTCAGGGACGAATCTTCCACCTGCTCCTGGGCCCGCCCACAAAATTTCAGTGACTAGCCCTAAGGCCACAAGCACATCATAAAAAAAAAAAAAAAAGCTGAAGCCAAGTGGGGTTACTCTGAGGGAGCTACAAGAAGTTACTGTTAATTTCCAGTCTGGAAATACACCTGGGGGAAGGGCAGGCAGGCGCAACCGGTGGGGCGGCTGCCAGTCAGCAAAGGAAGCAGACATGCTCTTCGCTTCCTCAAGCTGCCCCAGGTTAACTCTTCCGCTAATTTATAGGCCCCTGAACCTGGCTCAGAGATGGGGCTAGGGAGGGACCGGCTTGGGTCCTGGCGGGGGGCCCTGCCAGCCGCCATTCATCCTGACCACTAACTCTGCTGCCCAGAGTGGCCGGGCCAAGGCTGGTCACCATCCAAGCTCCTTCCCCAGGCTCCAGGGACAGTGTGGAGGGTCCAAACCAGAGCAACCCTCTTCCTTCCTTGTCACTGTCGTCTGAGTTTCGAGTTATTCTTGTTGCCTCCCCTGCAATAAAAGTGAGGGTGGAACCCCTGAGGGCTGTGGAGGAAGCCAGCTGCAACAGATTCAGCCCAGTGCAGCATCCCCAAGCAGAGAGCTGAATTCTGGCCACAGGGCTGGGTTTCTGGCACTGAGGACAGTAGCAGAAGAAACACAGCTGGGCTTCCTGTTCCCTCAAGGAGTCTGCTAGGCTGGCCACTGGGTCTGAAGAACTGAGTGTTTTGCATGGGAACAGCAACAAGCAGGAAAAAACAGAGCCCGACCCACCAGAGCCCCTGCCCTACCACCCGAGTGCTACGGAGACCCTGCCACCTCTGACTCTGGCAGAGGCATCTGAGTCTGCTCAGCTCACTGAACCTTCCTAAGGGAGCAGGGCTGAGGGATACTTCTCTAGATAAAGTAGAGTTCTTCAGCACTCTGGGGGCTACTGGTTGGCTCAGAGTCCACAGGCTCCCCCGTAGGCCCACATGGAGCTTCTTGACTAGTCCTCCTCCCGCCTTGGGCCCCAGACTCCACTTAGGTGTTTGGGAGATGGTAAGTATAGGCATGGTGGCTTCTTGAGGCCAAGATGGGTGCTGTGGGGCTCACCTTAGGCAGAGAGGAATGAGGGCTCCTGACTCCTGGTTGAACTTCAGATGTACGCTTTCAAGTTGCCGTGTGCGGATCAACTCATGGGGAATAATGGCCGTGGAGCTGTCGCTTTCCAGGCTGTCTTTGCGGCTCCTGTGAAGCAAGCACAGGAACAGGTTTAGCACAAGGTAAAGACTGCAGGAAGGAGGAAGGAAAAAGGAAGATGGGAGTCTCTCAGGTTGGGCTCCTAAATAATGACAATGAAGGTGACTGATGATAATGATAACAATAGCCACTATCCACCAAGAACTTGCTAAGCAACTTCACAACGCCTTCATGAGGTGGGCATTATTATTATATCTTTTACAGATAAGAAACTGGTTCTAAAGCCCGCATCTATGGTCAACACTTTATAAACATTTATGTCACAGTGACCTGTTCTTCCGTATGATAGAAGCGTGTGCTTCTGGGAGTTCTTCTTCACCTGCTCTGGAGCCTCAGACCTTGAGTTCTCCACAGCTGGGGTGCTAGCGTACCAGGAGACATGGCTCCAAGTGCTTTTTTCCAGGTGACCCTAAAAAGGCTGTGACATCAGAGCAAGCTCTTGAGTTTGCATATTCATTCTTCATTTACCCAGGAAATGATATAGCCCTCAGTGACGGAGTGGAAACCAGGTTCTCAGTAGTCAGACCAGTAGGCTTAGCTGGGCAGCAGAACTGGGCCACTACCCTGCTGGGCTTCAAGGCCCCAGAAGCCCTGTTCCAGCGTCTTCCTCACTGTTGCTTCACACTCCCTCCTGTCCTGCTTCCCACCAATAGCTCGTCCCACAGCCAGGCCATGGGGTCCCTTTGCGATCTAAATTTTGCTCTTTCAAATTCAGCTGCCCCCATTGACAACCTCTCAAATCTGCCTCAGCCTGAAATGAGGGTTACCCACTGATCCCATTCAAAAGGCCGGATCCTGGTTCGGGCTGTGAATCTCAGAACAATTCCCCAGTGTCCATCAAAACACTGGATAAGAAGCTCTAGTTATTTATCATTCAAGCAGCCAAAGCCACCCAAGATGTCTGGGCCTGACAGGCAGACAGACAGTGAGGAGCAGGCCCAACCTCCTCACACACTGGGGGGCTGAGCGCTGGGGCCTGTGGCCAGTGAGGCATCCTGAGAGGCAGAGGACTTCCCCAGTGGATGTGTAGTCAGCAGGCAAGAGGATGGAGGGTGACACTGGACAGCACAGGGCTCACTGAGGCAGTGGTTTATAAAAGTCCCTGAAGTAATGGGGACCATTCCCACCAGCTGGGTGGATCCACCCCCAGATGTATGTGACTGCTCTTTCACAAAGCATTCCCTTCCTCTGGTTTCCCAAAGCCAATTCTAAAACTGCCCTTTGCTCTAGCTTCTCCTTTGACAAACCCTTTCACAAGACCTGAGGAGGAGAAAAATGCTCTGGTCAAGAGGGACACAGAATTTCAGCACTGGAAAGAAACACTGAGGCTGTTTACTCTTTCCTTTACAAAAGAGAGCCAATAATGCGTCTAAGGCCACAGAGCTGGTCTATGGCAGGCCAGCGTGGGAGCCCTGGTCCTCTGACCAGCTCTTTTTCTTACACCCTGCTGCTATGCCTCCTGCCTCCCTTCCCAGGAAAGGAGAGCAACACCAGCATCACCTCTCAGAGGGTGCCCTCAGGGCCCAGACAGGAGCAGAACTCCTGAAAGACAGCAGTCCTCCTTTGGTGAGCCCCTGTTCTGCTCCAGGGCAAGGAGTCCATAGAAGCACCCCAGGTAGATTCTACAGTTTACTCTTCTTTTACAGATGGGAAAAATGAGGCTCAGAAAGGTGAGGTGTCAAGCCTAAGGTCACAAAGTGAGTTTAAGTGGAAGAGCCAGGATGTGACTCTTACAATCACTTCCCTGTGCCATCACTGACCTCGGTCCACACAGACATATGACCATGCTCCCACCACCGCGCTCCCCAAAGGGGAAAGGGGTCGAGGCCTGGCTGCCAGGCAGGGACTCTGAACCTGCAGGGCCTGCTAGAGGGAGCATCCAAGCCTCTCTGGCACAGGCAAAAATGCTGATGAATAGCAACTGGGGGAGGAGGGATGGGGCTGGGAGAGAAGAATCAACAGCACACAGGACTAGAGACATCTCAAGCTGGAGGGAAAAATAAATTGTTGAAAGTCAGCTAAAGTCACCTTGGTAACTGCTACAACACATTCACCCAGAACCAAGGACATCAAACCCAACTGCAAACAGCTTTAAAGAAATGGAAAAGAACTTAATCATCTGAAGAATTAATGTGACAAGTGCCCACATTTACACCTCCCACCAAGCTTCAATCATCTGAAAATGTACTTTAATCTTTTAAGAGAAAAAAAATTGCAAAATGCTAGATCTGCAGTCCTGGAGCTTGGGTATTTCCGGCATGCTGCTTCAGTGGAAATGCGGCTGCTCCACACACACGCAGGAGCTCAGCTTTTTGCTGATTTGTTTTTTCTGGACATCGATGCAGGAGCATGAATTATTTGTGTGGGCTGGGTGAAGTATTAAATCTGCAGCCAACACAGGTTTGCAATGTTTTGCATGGTTGTCAGCTTAATCTTAGTCCTAAAAAAAATAAGTAGTGTGCTCACCAGCATGGCCTAATTTTTCTCCCTGTTTTCTCCCAGAGTTCCCAGGGGAGGAAAAGGCAGAGCTTCAGGGGTTGGAAGGGAGAAGGTTCCCAGGAAGCATGATCCACACCCAATGGGACTGCTGGAGATATGGGGCCAGGGATGAAGGATGAACTACTGCCCCAGGAAGCAGAGTGGCTAACAGCATTAGTTCAGGCAGATGACTTAAACTCTCCCTAAGCTTCAGTATCCTCTTGATGGAAATAAATTACAATTACCTTTCATTATAGGATTGAATGAGGTGACCTAAACAAAGCATTTAACAGTGCCTGGGATGTAATAGGTGCTCAAACTAAAGGTGGAATGCATTAATAATATGTTAGCCAGCTGCATCTAAAAGTCTATGTGCTCCTCCTGCAAGAATGTTGACAGCTTAATAGAGACTGTTTGCCTTAATACAGACTGAGCCCATAATCCAACTGCCTCTGGCCAAGTTAGTTCCCGCTTTTGAGCAAAGGTCCTTGTCCTAAACTTGGAAAGGGGACTTCTGATATGGGGCTTGAAAGGGCTCCTGACTCCCTGAGAAGACACTGTAGGTCCTCGTCAACCACTGGTGCTCTGGGAAGCCCTGACCCACTACAGATCAACAAAAACCCTTGAGGCCTTTTTTCTGCTGAGGGAGGCACAGGCAGGGCCACCTTCCTTCTAGAGAGCACAATCAGCCTTCCCATAATTTTCATCTGAACTACTTTTTCAAGTTGCCCAGAATAGTTTAATTCTCCCTCCATGGCAGCCTTTTAAATCCCTGAAGCCACTTTCATAGCCTGTCAACAGTATGTGTGGCCCCAACTTTCAATTATATTTTTAAGACAAGGTTCTGAAAACGTCCATCCATCCACATCACTCTCCTGAGGATTCATTCTAGCTTGTAAAGCCAGAGTGTCATGTCCAGAAGTGAAGGTTCATATGTGGAAATACAGTATGTGGCCTAATTAGTGCAGATCACAGAGGGACTATGAGCTTCCTTGTTTGGATATTTTATTTCTATTAAAACTATCATCAAAAATGTCTATTCCTTATAACCTCATTGTACTACCGAATCATAACTGCACTTCCCCTGTCAATGAACTCTCCCTCAGGTTTTCTCCCATGGTCTGTGTTTAGACCTCCTTGCCCCCATCTTCTAGGTCCTGTGGATTATCTGGATCTAAGAGCAGAACTCTGCATTATCTGGCTAGTGTTTAAGCAGTCTGGAGATTTCTGAAACCTGACTCTGGCATACATCTTATTGGCATTCCCTCCTGACTTTATATTACTGACAAAACTGATAAACTTGCCATCAATGTTCTCATCCCAAGCTTTGATTAAACAGTGGACAGGACAGGGCCGGGCAGACAGGCTGAAAGACTGACATCACTACTCTTTAGGTATGCTCATCCAACCAATTATAAATCAACCCAACCTATCCTATCACCAAGCCCCTCACTCTTCCAGATGCTTGGTGGACATTTTTCTGTCTTGCCAACAATGATACCAGAAAACATTCACAAAATGTCTCAGTACATCGCACCTATATACAGTACTTCCTTTGTCTACCTGGTAGAAATAGGTCAGTTATTCCTAAAAAGGCAGTGAAGATAGTCTGGCAGGTCTGGCTCTTAATGAATCCATGCTGATTCTCAGGGCTCACTGTTTCCCTTAAAAAGTGTTCACAGCCTACCTGCTGAATAATCTAGTCTAGAATATTCCCTGAGAGTTGACACCAAGCTCACTTATCTAGAGCATCAAAGATACTTTTTGCATCCTGAAATTTCTGAGTGTTTTCAGTCTGCTAATTTCAGTCTCCTATATTCCCTCAAAGATTTAAAGATTTCTGACATCAGCCTCACAAATCTTATTTGTCAATTTGCCTGGGATTCTGGGACACAATACCTGTGGACCAGGAGATCTGAAACATGGCTTCAATCCTCTTATCAATGCCTCTGTGATCCTTCCTGGTCTGATAACCATTCTTTTTGAGATGGAAACATAATAGAACTAAAGTAAATTTTACTTTCTTTCTGCCACTGATTAACTTTATTCTGTCCACACAATGGAGCCTAGGTTTTCTTCTTGTTCCAAACAGAAAAACAAAAAAATAAAGTCCTTTTTGCTGGTCATAGTACTTTCCTACAAGACTCAGTTCTTGAGTTGCAGCTTTTCTTGACCCTGTTCCTTAAAGTCTGTGCTGGTGTAACATACTTCTCCTTCCAGCTTTTGTCCAAATTCTTCAAAAAATTTGAATTATGTAAAGAATTCTCTACATATCTATACTGGTCCCTGGAGGTATTACATCTCTTTTTAATATTCAAGAGACTATTCACAATAATAATATTGAGGTACATTTTGAGTGCAGAATGTGGTACAGGTCCTAAGCTAAACTCTTTAGGTACTTCGATTCCTCTCATTTCCATAATGACCCTATTATTTTCCCTGGTTTTACAGATGAACTGAAAGTCAGACTTAAATAACTAGCCCAAGGTCACACGATGAGCAAATAAAGGGCTGAGGAAAAATCCCCAGGTCTTCCTGACACCACCTAAAAATGTAACCACAGTATTTTTCCTTAAGAACCTCCCATTTCTTTGAGTGGTCTTTCTTTTGGGGGTTTCAAGGCCATGAAGACACATCTATTTTTTCCCTGAACTCTTAAAAAGAACTGTTTCCTAGAAGCCAAGGCAGGGCTTCCCAAAGGGAATTTGATGAAATTTTAATTTAAGAGAAGCTCCTAGAAAAGCAGATGTGGCAAGGGCTGGATGTAATATGCTGCATCTCAGATTAGAGACTCAAAATATTGGCATTTTGAAGACTATTAGGACTATAGAGGGCAAATGAACTGGTTTCATTTTGTGTAAGCCAGCATCTTCTAGAACTCCCTTTTTACTTAACACCCAACAAAATCCCCTAAAAGGCTGTGGGGACCCTCCCTGTAGGGACTATTGGGCAGGTACTGGGCGCAGGCCTTTCCCTCCTGAACTCAGGCTGCCCAAGCTGCTTTCTCCCAAGGCCTTGTCACTTCTACCCCATCAAAACCTCTTTGCAGTGAGAATTAGGTGCACAGTCGAGTGTCCCTCATCACTTCCTTTACCCCAAGACAGATGGTTATGTACTACTCATTTTCAGCTGTTAGCCTGATACCGGGAAAACTGAAGTTCCTCTATATGACCAGGGCTTGCCTGGGTGCCAATTTTCTGATTTTTATCTGGACATGTCAACTTTTCTATTTCCTGGGCAGGTCAAGCTGTAACAGCTCCTATAATAGCATTTTTTACTTTTTTTTTTTTTTTTTTTTTTAGCTATTCTTTTGTAAAGTTTAAAGAGTCAAATAGTTCTACAAGGTTCATTACAGTAGTCACCAGTCTTCCCCCCACCCCCTGAAACAACCATTTTCATCTCTGTTAGCTGATTCTTTTGGTGTTTTCCTCAATATTTCTAATATATTTTATTTCTCCTTCCAGGTCATCCCTTTTCAGACTTCACTTATTGACTTCCCACTATGGAAGACAAGCTTTTAGTGCTCTTCCATCCCACCCTTCCATCTTCCCAAGGTAAGGGTACTGTAAGTTTGTCTGGATCAGTATTAAGTGTTTACATTATTACGTGAAACTATACCAAAGCTATTTACAACTGAGCCATATAGTATACTATGATTACTCTTCCTTTCTGGTATAATTTTCTATTTTGCCTGGATTTAATAACTGTCCTGGTTTTCTATGTGTTTATCACTAATTCAATCCTAAATTAACTACCAATGGTCTATAAATACTCCCCAAACATTCAAATACATCAAGTATTTATCAATATTTTCTTCTTAAAGGCATTTCTCCAGACGATCCTTCCAAACTACCCCAGTCCGAACTGGTTGCCTTCCATTCTTGCTGCACAGCTGTCATCACCAATCACTCTTCATCTTCACCCTGGTGATTCCTCTAGCCTCTTTCTCATGCTGGATCCCATTTCCTGCATCCTATGTCTTCCTGACTCATTTTGATGGAGCATATCCTCTAGCAAAGTTTATTTTTTAGTATGCTTTCCTCAGCCAAATGGTCCCCTCTGAGCTACCACCTCTTGGGTTTCCAGGCAAACTAAAATATCAGTTTTGCTCTGTGCACTGGTATGTAGACTTCTAAGGTCTTCTTCCCAGTTATCTTTCTCCTGGGAATTGGCAGGTACCTTCAGCACTTTTACCCTGTTTTACAGGCAGCAGCCAGTGATGAAGAGGCCTGGATCTGGAGTCAAACAACTCAAGGTTCAAAATTTGGCTCTGACATTTATTCCATTTATTGACTCTAGATAAGTTATACAATCTGTTTAAGCCATCGTGCTCTAATTGGTAAAATGGTGACAACAACAGCCTACAACACAGGGCCTGCCTGGCACATGGCAATGCTCAATAAAAACTGCTGCTCAGCCATAAAAATCTGTCTAGGCCAGGAGTCCTCTTGTACTGGGAGCACGGAGGGGTGGTTTATATATGGGACGGCTTAGAGGCACACCTTGGTAGTTCAGGAATTGATCTAAATCTTTCCATGTATTTTTCCTTTACCACCTGTCTATGTAACACATTCTATACTTACACTTCCCACTGTACAAGGTGACTTTTTACACATCCTGAAACACCTTCTCCCTCCAGTGTCAAGACAAAGTCCTAATTCCTCATACAGTGTATAGTTTACAGTACATGCCCTTGTTCACCCCACCCACACTTTACAGATTGACAGAACCTTTTCCAGGTTTCCTCTCCACCTGGGTCTCTTCAGATTTAAAAGTTTTAGTTTTTCCATTTTAGTCTAAGGCTATTGGTCATATTCTATCAATGGCAGCAAGTGTGGAAAAGAGAGGAGCTGAACCACCAAGGTTCCTTTTAGCCACAGTCCCAGTACTGTAACACTGGTGACGTCTGTACTAGCCACACGACTTGAGGCCTTCTCCTTGGGGACATCCAGGAGCAGGAACCAGGGCATCAGGGTTGGCAACTATTCAGAAGTGAAGTAGGTTTGGCCTGCTGAGCCTAGCCCAGCCTCTGGCTTCTGCCTGTAGCCTGGGAGATTATTCCTTTTGCTTTCAGATTGCTGACGAAAGCTCTGAACTTTCCAGAGAAAGAACCACTTGCAGGTCTGCCTTGAGGGCAGGATTAGAACAGGGTGTGGGTGGGGATGAGGGCAACAGCTCACCTCCACAGTTACTGTTAAGAACAAGGCTGGATCACCCGGTCATTCTGAGAAATTCTCTGATGGCGACAATACCAGAAGTAAAAGGCCTCAAAAGGTTATTGGTAAACCAATAACCAAATGATAACAAGCAGTATTTTCATTGCAAACATTGTAAGGATGGAATGTGATGATGGAATAGTTGGACAGAGTGTAGCTGAAAAACGACAGAGAAAATCTGCATTGAGATTAGGGGATTCCTTAATCAACTTAACTCCTCCAGGCACCACAGACCTCCATCCTCAGCCTGCACTCTGACTTGGTGGGCGATTAAGACCCCTGCTTTCCTGAATGGGCCCACTCTAGCCAGAGCCCTTGGCTTTCCATTTTCTGAGACACTGAGTCACTTCCTCTCTCCAGCTCTCGCCTTCGAGCCTCCCTTTTCCCTTCTCTGGAGAAGTGACTCACTGCTAAAGTGTTGGGTGACACTGAAGATCAAGGATGGGCGATAAAAATACTCTTGATTGTGCAACTTGAGGACAGGGGATACCGTTTGGATGGAGAATTCAACACGTCCATGAACTCTAAGGCTGGGGTGTTAACAATGGCCACAGCTTCATCTCTCTGAGGAAGTGGAGAAAAGAATGGAGTTCAAACACACATTCACCAGAGCTGGATTTGCTATGGAGCCCCTTGATCTGCCCTTTTAAAGGTATATTTCTGAGAAAGGCACATAAAGGTAGGCACTTAGTATGACAAATGTGGATCACAGAGGCCCTGGGCCCCTCCCATCAGCCCTGAGAGCAGGCCCGTTTCTTTCTGGGTTTTCTCTCTAGTGAAAACAACTGTACTTCACCAGCATGGGAAGAATGAGGGAAGCCAATGTGACAGATTCAGGCTCTGGGCTAGGCACTGCTGACACCAGAGACCCCTTAGAGCAGGGTTACTGAAGACTGCTTTGTGTGCAAACATCAATAGCAACAGCCCAGCTGTTTTCCCAGATGGAAACTCACCTTCCTTCATCCAATTCACTGGATGCAAACTAGATATTTTCTTCTCCTAATTAATCTTCATGGGCCTCAAGGCTGAGCAAAACAAATACAATTTTCTCTAAAGGATGATTCCCCAGCCAGGTCACAAGCTATTCAAAACTCAGGAACCGAGGCAGCAAAGTCACCCCATCCAAGAGGCCAAACAAATGGGAGCAGAGACACTCATAAAAATGAAGAGAAATCTGTGTGTGTACATGTGTGTGTACTGGAGGGAAGATGCAGCTGAGAATGTTACAACAGGAGAATTCATGCTACGAAATCTCAATTCTCTGAGAAATTAAGGCGAAAAGAAAACAAAAAGCCTTAAAAGCTGTTGGTGCAATTCCAGGAAACCGAGACACTTGGCTCAGCAATGATGGTTAGCCTGCTTTTAAAAGGTGCCTCAACTACAAAGTGCTCTTCCCACAGTCGGGAACCTTCCTCGCCAACACGTGTACACGAGTACACACATGTGTGTGAGCCCTGCCCTTTCTGGGAGGGTATGCGACCCACAGAGCTCCTTAAAGTCCCCCAACCTCAGCTGGTGAGTCACTGGCAGGAGGAGGAGGAGGTCTTGGGACACTGCTGCGGGTTCCCAGCATCAGAGTAACAGTTCATAGAAATGCAAACCTCCCCACACGATGTGCCGGACACTCACATGCCCCAACTCACTGCAGAGAGGCTGGGGAGCGTAGGCCAGACTCCGTAGAACATTCCATGTCTAACCAGGCAATCTCAGACAAGAAGATGCCCAGTGACTTTTCCTCCCAGGTCCCTACAAGTGCTGGCAGGCAGAGTCCCTGAGCCAGGCTCTCCTCAGTGGCACAGAGGAGCTGCCTCCCATGCTTCCGGAACCCGGCCGGGCAGGCAGTGGGAAGGAAGGCGCCAACAAGGCCACGGAGACTTTTCAACTGATCATCTTGGGAAAAGCCAGATACAAACTTCACGGCTGGAATGCAAGGGTTGTGAAATGCTGGAAGGAGCCCCAAAGAAGGCTAAGGACTTTCCTTCCGGGAAGGGAGTGGGTGGAGGGCTGGCAAGGGCTGGTGGGAGAGGAGCAGGTTGCCCAGAGGGGCCTGCTTTTCTGGGAAGCAGGAAGTAAGGCCTCGAGAAAGAAAGAAAGAAATCCCCAAGCTCTAAGGTGGTGGAGGGGCAAGAAATAGGGTTGGTTTTGTTTCTGAACAGAAAGAAAACAGGCTTTGTGTCAAGAAGTAGTTCTGGTATAAATGAGCCAGTTATGACATAGCTTGTTATCGCTGGGGTTTGGAAGCACAAGGCTCATAGCATGTTTTCTCTAGAGTTAAATACAAACAGTAAGCTTCTAACATAGGGCTTTAGCCTTGTCCTTGGTGTCATCTGAAAGATCTCTATTCATGCTCTGACTAGTTAGGTGAGGTCCATCAGCAGGGTTATTACTACCTCTGAGACACAGACTTGTGTGCCCCTCACAGGGTTCCTGATCATGGAGTAAGGATGATCACACCATGTTAATGGCTGATAGGTTGCCGTAAGCTCCACCCTTTTCTAACCTTGGGCAAGTTACTCATTAGCTTCTCTGTACCCCAGTTTCCTCATTTAGAAGATTATCTACTACAAATAGTGACTATGAGGATGAACTAAATTCATATGATAGAAAGCACTTGGAACATTACTTGGCACATAGTAGGTACTATTTAACTGTTAGTTGCTATTGAGGTATGAAAAGAGCAAGTACCTGACTCCCCAAACAGGCTGGAGCCCAGCTGCTAATGTCCAGGCTCCATTAGCTCCCCTGAAATGCAGCCTCCTTAGACCAGTCAGATTCATAAAGCCCCATGCACCAGAGCACCCCAACCCCAAAAGCCTGACTAAAGGAAAATCAGACGTGCAGATACAATAAGGCCCATACTGGTTGCTCCCCCACAGGAAGAGGAACAAACACTGGTGGCAGCACATTTGGGGTCGGCTTCCTCAGTCACAATCCATGTGGTTTATCTGAAATGGGGTCAGGTCCCAGAGTGGACAGCACAGATATTACAATTGTGCTTGCTAATCTAAACTCAGTCCATCATCATCGATCCTGAGATAATAGAGAGCTGGAGTCTTGAGAGACTTGAGGGGTGTGTTGGAAAATGTTCTTGGCAAAGAAAGAAGAACCATTTCTCAACCAATTGCTAACAAATTAGTAACCAGCACTGAGAATCTCAGAGGAGATGTTCTGATTCTCTCCAAGCTGCAGATTCCGGCACTTTGGAAATCTGACTAGGTACTTGAGCTGTGGGGAGGGAAGACATCCCAACCCGCTAGCACCTCTGGTCTATTCCCACCCGTGTCTCTGCAGCTCAGCAAACTCGGGCCAAAGGGTGGAGGCTGCAGCCTCTGCCTTGTGTCTAAAGACAGCTCTTGGACCAGATCCAATGCCCACTGCCCAGTCAGGAGGAGCTGAGTCTGGGTTGTATGCGTGCATCAATGAACCCAGAGCCTAGTGTTCCCTTGCAGTGTCTAGGGTCTTGGCAGCTAGAAGTTCATCTAAGACAAGGAGTGAGATCTCAGGCCTATCCCAGATATACATGAGGGGCAAGTGGGGTGTGTCTCCACTGGAGTCCTTGCCCTTCTGCCCAGAAACTGGGACCTTCCAGAACTGGGAGGGCCATCTGGACTAAGAGTGTCTACAAGTTATAGGCAATATGCTTGAGCCTTTAGGCCTTCGAGTACCTCCTGGCCTATCACTAGTGCCAACAGGACCTCACAGGAGAAGCCAAGCTCAGGGCACAAGAAGGAGTGTGGCCCTGGGAGAGGGTCCAGACTCATAGGTGGAGAGTTTCCAGATGCCCCATGACTCAGCCTGGCCATCTGTTGCTGCCTGGGGAGATCACAGTACCTCAAGGCAGCTAACTAGAGAAACCCATTGACTGGACTTGAAAACTGCTCTGAGATGGCAGTGGAGACTTCTCCTAATTCTTGCCAAAGAGCCCAATTCTCATGGCTTCTGGATGGCAGATTCACCAGGTGAGCCATCTTGGGCTGCCCTGTTGCCGGAATAATTCTCCCCACTCCACAGTCTACTCCCAAGTTACAGCCTTCACTTTAACCCGGCCCGGCCTCCTTGTTCCAGCCCTGTCAGCTCCTTTCCCTGCTTGTTAAAATTCTAGGGCAGCTTCAAGGTCCATCTCATGTTCTTCTTCCTCTGAGTAGCCCTCCCTAACTATTCTAGATCATGCTGACTTGTCTTTTCTGTAGTGCATTAAATCACTACCACTTCTAGAGCTCATGAATGAGCATCTGCAGCTAGAATTCAAAGTAGTAGCTATTTCCTACAAATTGCATCTATAGCCACACTCGTACCAATTAATTAATTAAATTGTTTCAGCGCACGTGTCCTCAAAAGAGCTTATACCCCAGATGGATCCCTGGGTCCTAAGCCTGTCACATAGCAAATGTGTAACAAAGACTTTCTAGAAGAAGGATGGATGACTATGGTCTTGCAGGAGTGAGCTGCTTCCCTTTTAGCCCAGAGCATGGACACTTCCTCCCTGGCAGGCAAGGTCCCTGCTCTGGCCTGCCAGCTCCCAGGTATCCCCCGCCAACAGCTATTCCCTAGAGCTTCCCTGGGACTAAGAGCAAAGAGGGGTGCCAAGCTCTAGCTCTGACCACCATTTGTCCCCTATCAGAGGAAGAGAGGTTAGCAGGAAACGGATTTGACCTCTTGGGTGGCCAATTTCTCCCAAGGGCTATTGAGGCTCTTAAACAAGCAGCTGAGGCCTGCAAAGGACTTCCCTTCCCTACCCTGGGCCCCATGAAAGGGAGGCAGGAAGGGCCTCAGTAGCAGGCATCCAATATGGGGCTGGCCAGACAGGGAGGCCCCTAGGGTTGCAGCTATCAGCCGGAGACCAGGCTCCAGGAAGGAAGGAAGGGCAACTCTGGCTGAGACCGAGATAAGGTGGGGGGTGGCCGTGCTCAGCACAATGGCTCCCACAAGGCTGGGAGGCCCAAGTCAGATTTTGCCCCAACTTGGCCTCCCGTCTGCTCATACAGCCTGTGTAAATATTTACTAATGTTTATATCCCTGCTCCGCTGGGTTCGCTCTGAGGCTCTTTCCTATGACCCACAGATCCGTGTGCCTCAGACCCTGGGCCCATCCAGCAAGGGCTATCAGCATTGTTCTCTCTCATGTAAGCCACAGAAACAGACCTTTCAGGACAAAACTGCCCCCTTGTCCCAGCCCTGGGACACTGCCGTCATGAAGCTCTACTAACCCCCTCTGGGGGTGGGGAACTTACGGGGCCCGGTCATGGGTGAGGCCGTTCTGCCGCTGAGGGTTGATTGGTGGAAGGACAGGTTTGCTGTTGATCTCAAGTCCTCTCCTCAGGGTCTCCCGGATCTGCTCTGTGTCTGCAACAACACCACTAAGTTGCCTGGTGGCCCTTTGGCTCCCAGCATCCTCCAACCCTGCCCTTAGAACCTGATTCGGCAGATGCGCTGGGGAAAGGCCCCCAAGAAGGCCTCCTGAGCCTGCTCTAGGCATCAGCTGTGAGATGAGTGAGTATAACATGAGGACACAGGGCGTGTAAGGCACCATGCTCTCAAGAAACTTTTGGTCTTCTTGTAGAAGACAAGGGGTGGCTGCTGGACTTCGGAAGGGCACTCTCTAAGAAAGGGCTCTTCTCCCTGTCCTTTCCCTTCCTGTATCACATCCCTAGCTTTAATATTAACATAGCTCCAGATAGTGACTGCTAAAGCCTTTGCCATTGCCCAAGACCAGCCAGGGATTATAACCACTGAAATGGATGTAAGGGCTGCAAGTGGCCTGTCATGAATGGGCAGGTGTCTGTTACACTGTTTCTGGGTTCTGGGTGGTCAGCTGGTATCTGGCCCTGCCACTCCTTCTCTGTGAGCTGGGTCAGTGGGATGCTGAGGTCATCTCCCCACCTTGGCCCTGGGTACCCTACCTCTCCACAGGTGTGGCAAGGGCCAGGAGATGAGAGAGGAGTCTCTTGGTGGGATTATTTCTTTGCAAGGTGCTTTGCTGGTCTTTGGGTGAAGCCTACTAGCCTAGTTCCCTGTTTGAGATTTTGGTCTAAGATTTACCTCTGCAAACTGCAAACATATACAAAAAAGCAAATTAACACTGGTTACTCAAAAGGTGGACTGAGTGGATGATGGAGGTGATTATTAACTTTTCTAACTGTTTGACTTTAGTATCATGGATTACTTTTATAATTAAAAAAAAATCCAATAATGGTGAAATTTGGACAAGACTATGAATCCCTCCTTAAATTACCTCTTTTGTCAAAAGCAACTAAATGATTCCAATAACTGTAGACATTCTCTCTCAGAACCTTCCATGGGCTTGGCACACCATTAGAACATGCGGGAAGGAAAGAGGTCAGATATTTGTGCCAGGGGTTTAAGTTGTCCTTTATAGAAAGAAAACTTTTTCTAAGTGCTATCACATATATAGGTATTTTATTCAGGACTGTAGGCATCTTATTCTTTAAAGAATAAGAAAAGGTAGAGGAATAGAGAAAGGAAGTAGAAAGAGAAGCTGTAAATATACATAAAAGTCAACAACTGCTTTTCTTTTGGAGTTAGTTATATATGCCCTTTGCTAAAAACCACAACTGTTTCTATAGCCAAGACCAACATGGTGAGCTTCCAACAAGACAGCCATATCCTCCTCCTCCAAGGTGCCACCTGGAATGCGGCAAGTAAAAGGTCTCCTGGCTATGGCTGCTTACACTGCATCTTCAGGACGGTGGCACAGGGAAGTTCACACGCTGGCCTCACACTCAGGTCTCTTTTCTCTAAGGCCTGGGAAGGCCTGAGGCCAGAGTGATCCTCGTGTCTGGCATGGCTTTCAGGCCAGAACTGGGCCCTGTGTCAATTCTGTGGGTGGCCAATGCTCATTCTCTTGTTCTTGGGTGGACTGTGGCCTTTTCCTGTAACTGTCCTATGGCTTCCACTTACCTCCATGACCTCAGATTGCAAGGGGTAAATCTAAAACATAATAGTCACCACTGGTAGTGCATCTGAAATATACACAGGAAACACAGGAGAAATGGGCCAATAAAGCTCCCTTAATTCCACCCTCCTGGAAGACTTCACAAGCTGTTTAAATTTTGCCAGCATAGAAACTATTGAATGGGCTGTTTATGTTAGAGATCCACCTTATAGAGCTTGAAAACCAGGTCTGGGGAAAGAGAAGGAGGAAGAACAGGTGACAGTTCCCACCTTTGCCAGAGAGCCGCCGGGGCTGTGTGCCAATGCAAATGCTCCGGCTATCCTCGTCATCCTCAGGGGGCCGGCTCAGGTCATCCCAGGCACACTTGGCACTGACGCCGCTTAGATTGGAGCCGTCTGTCTCGATGCCTTTGTCAACTCTCTCCTGCTTAGAAAGAACCAAAGAGCCAAAGTTCCTTCAGCGAACCGGTGGCCCAAGGTCACCACCATCTTTCCAGTATTAACTGAGCCCTTTTAGGTGCTGAACATGGGACAAGTGCTAGAAGAGCAGGTGTGTGACTGCCACAGAGGATGGGGGGAAGCCTACCACAGGTGAGAGAGGCCAGACCAACTTCTCCCTGCCTCCACGCCTGCAGTTTCTTCTTGTGACAGCAGGGGGCGTGGTCACACAATGAAGCGCCACCAGAGCAGAAGGGCAGGGCTGCCTACATTGCTAACTTGTTTGGCAAAGGACTCTGGATGAAGTTTCTTTTACATTTCTTAGAATAAAATGGTGGCCTGGAGGGCAGTGACCATCTGAAGACCCCACCAGAGGCCCTGCCCTCGTGTAGACCTTGGCACTGTTGAGTCCAAACACTCTCCAAATGACCTCACCAAATGGCCTCAAGGAAAATTGTACCCAAATATCCCTGGGATTTCTGGTAAAACATAGTTCTGTGATGTTGAGCTTTAGATTAAAGATTATCTGGAAGGCTCTAGCAACCTAGTTCATAAACAGCCATGTGGGCCAAATAAAGGTCCTGAGTGAGCTCTTTAATAAGAGTGTCCGCACCTCCCTGTCTGCCTGCCCTTCTCTACAGGCTGCCACAGGCACTAAATTGGCCTGTTGGTCAGCCAGGGGGCCTTTCTGGGGAAGCACAAGATAAATCCACATGAGGTCCTTATTTCTTGAGACCAGGCCCTGGCCCGGATGCCTCCTTCCCATCAATCACGCTCTCCTCCTTTCCAGTGCTACCTTCAGCCTGGGTAAAGATGGGATTCTGAGCAGTGACAGGGAAAGGCTGATGACAGGGGGGAAGCTCTGTGCTCCAGGTAGAAGCATGTGAGCCCTAGTTTGCTCTAGGTATACCTGTGCTTTTCTCTCTCCACTGGCCACCCTGAGGCCCCCTCCCTGAAACAAAGACCTGAGGATGCCTCTCGGCTCAATTAGCTGAATAAAAGAGTAAAGAGTTAAGACTCAGAGAAGTTAAGGGACTTGCTTAGGCACACAGCTAACTAGTGGTAGAGCCTGGAGAAAAGGAACTGGAGCTAGCTCTAAAATGAACCATCTGCAAGCAGGCCCTAGACTAGCACAAATGAACACAAAAGAGTCCCCACTTGGTGTACAGAGCCACCAGTAAAGAAAGCTGGACTTTCTCACTAATACCTGCTTGCTTTTAAATACCATGAGGTGCTCTTGGTCCTGCTAGCTGGTCTCAGGAGAGCCGAAAGACTAGGAAGAGAACTTTTCTTGGCATGCAGAGAAAGGATGGGCTGCTTACCCTACTAGTTCAAAGGACCAGGTTCTTTCTTATTACTTAATGACTTGGCACTTAATGACTGGGGCCAAACAACAGTCTGGTGTCCCATGATAGATCCTAGAGTGGCTGTAGAAAAAGGGGCTTAGGGAAACAAACCCTTGATGGTTCCTGAATCTTGTATAAGCAAAAGCTACAAGAAAACCAAATTTAAAGTTGAAATAGCAGAGGATCCTGGCAGCAGTTTGAAAATTTCATGTTAAAGGCACTAAGAAAACAGAGGAGCATCATTTGTGAATGAGTAGTGTTTCTGCCCCAAAACTCACAGGCCTGCAGTAAAGAACCCAGGGACTGCTGGCTATGTGTCTACCTGCTACCTCTCCCCTCCCACCTCTCTTCCTTCCTAGAGGATGTGTAGCTCCTGGAAACTGCCTGTGGCCTATAGATTTTTACAGACACATAAAAGGTTCAGTGATGGCAATAACCTGCAATTGGTGGGGGAAAGAAGGAGGCAGACACAGGCCAGACACATTATTAGCTGTCTTCTGCTCCTGCTTCACAAGGAGCCCATAAGAAAGGAAGTTATGCTCTATGTGGCTTTCAAAATTCACCTGCAGCAAAAAGAGTGCTTCTCCTACAAAACCAAAGGTGACACTGAAATTCTATACCGCTGGGCCACAGTGAGTGGGCAATCGCAGGCCTGTACGTATAAAGACTTCCTTTACACAGCAAGGAATGCCAACCTACCCAGGCAAAGAGCTTGGTGTGTGACTACCTAAGATATATAAATATATCTAAAAAGGGGATGAGATCATTAGACCAGTCAGGGCACCCCCTTTGCACCTGGGCTGTGGGGTCAACATCACCTACTCTGTTACAGGGTGGTATTGACAGCAGTGGGATGGCTCCCTGAAAGAAAGTCTGTGTTCTTATAAGAAGGGGGAAGTGGGAGGGTGAATATTGGGCAAGCAATAGCAACTATGTTGATTTTCTTTGTTGCTGGTGATCTTATTTTTTTAAAGTCAGGTTTATTGATCTATGACTTGCATACAATAAAATTATCCTCTTTAAAGGCAAAAACACATGTGTTCCAGACCAGTTTTCTTAGCCTGAAATTTCTGCTCCTTTATGTGCTCTACAGAATTCAGGGGGAAAGTTCTAAACCATGCTACACTTCTACTCACAAATAAAGCTCCTCCGTTTTCCCAGGATGAAAGCCAATGTTATTTGGAAGAGGCCTAGGCACAGTGTGCTAGAAAGGTTTTCCTCACTCAAGACATACTTGCAGGTGTGGATCAATCTCAAATATGGTCTCTCCCCTCCGCATGTCAGTTATCAGCCAGGGGCCACCAGCCCTGTGGAAAAAGAAAGGGAACAGGATGGTACCTGAGGATCTGGGCTGGGCCTATAGCCTGCCCTGTTTGCTGTCCCAAGGCCAGAACACAGGGGAGTGGTTAGTGGTCAGCCATCAGGGAGTGAGTTGTCAGGAAATCCTACTGTGAAAAACCAGCACCCGAACAGCAATGTAAGGGAAACCCAAGTATGGGGGAGGGAGGGACTGGCATCCCCAGGCCTGGAAAGCCAGGTACCCACCTCATAGGGAGGGGGTTACTCACACGGGCACCGTCCGCAGCAGCTCTAGGATGCCCTGCCCGTTCCACTGCTGGGCTGCATGGAGCTCCTCAGTGCAGACGCCAACAATCTGAGATCCAGGAACAAGATTCCATTATGTGTTAATGGCCATTCCTCCTACCCATCCAGAAAGTCAGCCATATAGGCTGTCATTGTCACCTCAAGTAGTGGGACCACAGGCAGGATCTGTGTGTGCTCAGGGGCTGGGCATCCAAAATGGGGAGGTTCCTTTAGGAGGGAACAGTTGCCTGGCTAGGATTATGGATGGGTCCACATATGGGGCATTGAGGCCTGATTCTTGTCCTGCTGTGACAGGTCAGGTGTCTGTAGACACAAAGTTTAGCCTTAAACTGTGGAGGAGAAAATCAGGGCCCTGCCAACTCAGGACAGGTTCCCAGCCCATGTCTTTTAGAAGCAGGGAAGGTCCAGGGAGACATTCATGCCCAGTCTGGGATCACGGGAAATGTAATCAGAGGCGATTCTAAGAACTTCCAAGCTCAGAACTATGATCAAAGGGCCCCAGCAGCTGGCAGAGAAGCTCCCTTCCTTATCAGGGGCTGAGTCTTTGAGTAAATCTCAAGGGAAACAACTAAACTTTACACAGATCTCATCATGATCACAAGGAAGCCCTGTGCAGCTGGGGTGGATGCACATCCCTTTTGGGTAGTGGCAAGTCCAGCCCAAAGCTGCCTTCCTGCTGGGAGCTCCTGTGCCTGTGGATGCCTGGGTCTCAACTAGTTCAGAGAAATACCCTCCCTGTTACCCGCCTCAGCTACAACCATTCTCCTATCCAAATGGCGCCTTCCCCTTCCTCCTTCTCCCATCTCAGCAGAGTAGATCAGACCATTTGAATTGAGCTGACAAACCATCAGAGGGAATAGAAAATGGGAGAAAATAGAAAATTTCCTGTTCCATTCACTTCTGCTACCCAAGCTCTCCTGTGTTCCCAGTATCTTTCTCCCAAGAAGGCTCAAGCCATGTCCAACCTGTGCCTCACCTGGAGGAAGGTAACTACCCCAAAGGGTGTCTGTACAGGTTGCATCTGCGGGTCCTCTGTCAGAAGCATGTGCTGAATCCTTGACTCACTGTTATCCAAAGGGCTATGCCAAGACACATGGTCCCCGCTGCAGAAGGTGTTCTCTGTGGGAGAGACAGGAGGATCCTCAGTGTTTGAGGCCCTTCATCCAGGCCTGGAACCCAACCTGGGGTCCGAGAAGCCCAGGCTGGGAGGCTCCATGGCCTTCCAAGGTAGTAGACCCTGTGAAAGAGGGGAAGCATTCATGTGGAAGGGAACAAAGAGTGAGTATTTTCCCCAAACAACATACTCCTGCTGGTCAATCCTGCCAGCTTTCAATAGAAAAGAAAAGGCTGCTAGTGTGCATGCTCACTTGGCCTGGCAAGTCCAAAGCCTTCCAACATCTGCTCCACCTCCCCAGCACCTTCACTTACTCTGGGTGTAGGGGAACAGCCATGATTTATTTGGTCTACCAAGAAAGAATAAAATGACTTACTGTGGGGTCACCTGACCAGAAGTCAAGAAGGAGACTAGAGGGCAGTGAAAGACTTTCACGTTGGAAAAATAGGCCAGGATTTTTGTGCCACTGAAACTGTGCTCAAAAGGGAATACCTAACCTCGGAGGGCCTTGGAGATCTCAGCAGTTTCCTCCAGGCAGACGGATTTAGGGAACAGCTCCTCAATGAGAAACACTGGAGGCTTGGAGTATATGGAGGTTTGAACTGTGCCTCACACCCCTTGGCAGAGACCTACAGGCTGGAGGGGCAGCTATTTCCATGGGAACACAGATGCTTTGCTTTGGCTGCCCAAGAGAAACATGTGCAGTCTTCAACTACCCCAACTTTTATCTTGGGTGCCCTTCCAAGGGTACTCTGATTTAACAGCCTGTATGCATCTAAAGGTTCTATTCTTTTTCTTCTAATACATATGACAGCACACCCCTTTGCACATTTCACTTAATTATGTATCCTAGAATCATCTCACATTAGCACATAGCACATAGAAAGCTACCTTATTTTTGAAATGACTGTATGAGAGTCCACTGTGGTATATCACATATGATCTGGGAATATCAACAGCTAAGGTCTCTTCACTTTTTATCACTATTTGAGGCAAGGCAACACACACACACACACACACACTCAGCCTGAAGGCTCCCAGGGAGGCCTGAGAGAGCTTCTACTCTTGCTTGTCTTGTTCAAAATACTAACTTCCTCCTGTGTCAGGTGAAGTTATGCACCACGTTTTCTGTCCAAGAGACAGGCTCAAATTATTGGTCCTGACCTCAAAAGCTTTCATTCAGGAGAGAGAAGAAAGACTTCCTCCTGTAAGAGACACAGAATAATAAAGGGCAGAGAGGGCATGGCTCCAAGCAGAGCCAACTAGAAACCCCCATATCTGCAAACTCCTGCTGGGCCCACTCTTCCCAGACTCCCTCTCCTTTTACAGGTGTGTGTCTATAAGCAGCCTGAATTATCTACAAGTTAGAAACAATGCAACAAGTAAAAAAATGGAATTAGTAATTAAAACTTTCCTCCACAATAAAAATTCCAGGCCCAGATGACTTCACTGGTAAATTCTACCAAACATCCAGAGAAAAATTAATGCCGTGTTTCACAAACTTTTCCAAAGAAAAAAAAGAAGAGGTAATATTTCCAAATGAATTCTATGAAGCCAGTATTACCCTGATACCAAAACCAGGCAAAGGCACTATAAGCAAAGAAAGCCACAGACCAATATCTTTGATGCATACAGACACAAAAATCCTCAACAAAATACAGGCAAACTGAACACAGCTACATATTAAAAGGATTATACACAATGTCCAAGTGGGATTTAATCCAGAAATGCAAGGTTGGTATAACATAAGAAAATCAATATAATATACTATATCAGAATAAGGGTAAATAAACAAACAAAAAAACCCCACATGATCATCTCAGTAGATACAGAAAAAGCATTTGGTGAAATCCAATACTCTTTCGTGATAAAAACATTCAAACTAGGAACTGATAGGGGCTTGCCCAATCTCTTTAAGGGCATCTACATAAAACCTACAGCTAATATCATATTTGATGGTGAAAGACTGAATTACTTCCCTCTAAAATTAGAAACAAGACAGAGATACTTTCACTGCTTCTACTCAACAGTGTAGAAGTTCTAATCAGGGCAACTCGGCAAGGAAAATAAATAAAAATCTGGGTAGATTGAAAAGGAACTAAAACTATCTGTATTGGCAGAGGATATGATTTTATCTATAGAAAACTCTAAGAAATCCACTAAAAAACTATTGGGATAAACAAGTTCAGCAAGGTTGCAGGGTATAAGAGCAATGTACAAAAAAATCACTTGTATTTTTATATACTAGCAATGAACAATCTGAAAATAAAATTAGAAAACCTCCATTTATAGCAGAATAAAAAAGATTATAATGCTTAGGAATACGTGTAACAAAAGAAATGTAAACTTATACTCTGAAAACTATAACACATTGCTGAAAGAAATTAGAGAAGACCGGCATAAATGGAAAGATATCCAATGTTCATGGATCAGAAGACTACTGTTAAGATGGCAATATTTCCCAAACTGATCTACAGATTCAATACAATACCTACCAAAATGCCAGATGCCTCTTTTTGCAGAAATTCACAAGGTAATTCTAAAATACATATGAAAATGCAAAGAACCCAAAAGAGCCCAATCTTTAAATAAATGAACAAAGGTGAAAGACTTAATCTTCCCAATTTCAAAACTACTGTTATCAAGACATTGTGGCACTGGCATAAGGACAGACATATGATCGATGTAACACAATTTAGAGCCCAGAAATAAACCCTCACATTTATGGCCAATTACTTTTCGACAAGTGCACCGAGACAATTCAATTTAAGAAAGAATAGTCTTTTCAGCAAATGGTGCTAGAACAAGTGGATATCCATTTACAAAAGAATCAAGTTGGAACTCTTCCTTATACCATAAACAAAAATTAATTTGAAATGAATCATAGGCCTAACTGTAACTGCTAAAATTATAAAACTCTTAGAAGAAACAGAGGAGTAAATCTGACCCTAGATTACATAATGTTTTCTAGATAGAAGACCAAAAGCGCAAGCAACAAAAGACATATAAATTTGACTCCATTAAAATTAAAATCTTCTGGGGGTGGCTCTATAGTGTAGTGGTTAGCACCACTGCTTTACATGCCCCGGGTGAGCCAGGCCCCAAGTGTGCTGGGGGGTCCCTGAGTGCACAGGGGGCAGCACCATACCCCGGGTGCACACTGTGAGCATGTGAGAGGAGACACCCCGCCTTTAGATATACACTTCTTAATGGGAAATGGCAACATCCATAGGTCAGGGGTAGAAGTGGGGGGCAGGGGGAAGGAATTAAAGAGGGTGAAAAAGAAGAATTAAAATCTTTTGTGCTGCAAACAGTACTATCAAGAAAATGAAAAGAAATGCAAATCAAAACCAGAATGAGATACCACCTTATACCTACCTATTGAGATGGCTATTATAAACAAGTAAAAACAACCCAGAAAATAAAAGTACTGGTGAGAATGTGAAAAAATTGGAACCCCTGTGCACTATTGGTGGGAATGTAAAATGTATAGCCACTGTGGAAAATAATATGGCGATTTCTCAAAAAGTTAAACAGAATTACCACAAGATCTAGCAATTCTTCTGAGTGTATACCTCAAAGAATTGAAAACAGAGACTCAAACACATACTTGTACACTCATGTTCATAGCAGTTATTATTCACAATAGCTAAAAAAGGGAAGCAATCCAAGTGTCCATCAATGGATGAACGAATACACAAAATGTAGTGTTTATTTTTCAGCCTTAAAAAGGAAGGACATTCTGACACATGCTACAAAATCAATGAACCTTGAAGACATTATGCTATGAGAAATAAACTAATCACAAAAAACACAAATATTGTGTAATTCCTCTTATATGTGGTACACAGAGTAGTCGAATTCATAGACAGAAAATAGAATGGTGGTTTCCAGGGGCTGGGGAAAGAGGGGAATGGGGAGTTAGAGTTTAATGGGTATAGAGTTTCAGTTTAGGATGATATAAAAAGTTCTGGATATGGCTGGTGGTGATGGTTGCACAACAGTGTGAATGTACTTAATGCCACAGAATCCGACACTTAAAATGATTAAAAAATAAAAAGGCAAACCTCAAAACGGGAGAAAATATCTGCAAATCATATATCTGATAGGTATACAGACTATATGAAGTATATTGTATCCAGAATATATAAAGAGCCTTACAGCTCAATAATAAAAAGATAAGTTATACAATTTTTAAATCGGCGAAGGATTTTAATAAATATTTCTTCAAAGAAGGTATATAAATAAATAGCCAAAAAGTACATTTAAAAATGTTCAACACGATTACCCATTAAGGAAAACCACAATGAGATACCATCACTTCATACCTATTAAGATTACTAAAATTAAAAAGGACAATAACAAGTACTGGCTAGGATGTTGAGAAATTGGAACCCTCATACATTGCTGGTGGCAATGTAAAATTAGCAGAGCTGCTTTGGAAAAGAGTTTGGTGATTCCACAAAATAATATGACCCAATAATTTCACTCCTAGGAATATACCCAAGAGAAATGGAAACATGTCCACACAGACTTGTACAGGAATGTTCATAGCAACATTATTCACAATAGTCCAAAGGTAGAAACAACCCAAATGTCCATCAACTATTGAATGGATAAATAAAATGTGGTGTATTCACACAATGGAATGTTATTTGGCAATAAAAATGAATGAAGTACTGATACATGCTACAACATGAACCTTAAAAACATTATGCTACCTGAAAGCCAGTCACAAAAGGCCATATGTGATTCCATTTATATGGAAGGTCCTAAACAGGCAAATCTATGTAGACAGGTAGATTAGTAGTTGCCTAGGGCTGGGATGATTAGGGGAGAATGGGGAGTGATTGGTATGAAGTTGAATTTGGGATGAAAATGTTCTAGTGTTCATTGTGGTGATGGCTTCACAACTGTAAATTACATAGTATGTGAATTACATCTCAGTAAAGATGAATGAAAGAGAGAGAGAACGAGAGAGAGAAAAGGAGAGAGGGAAGGAGGGAGAAAAAGAAGAAAAGGAAAGAAAGAAGGAAAGAAGGAAGGGAGAGAGAGAAAGGAAGGAAGAGAAAGAAAAGAGCAAGCAAGCAGGTAAAAAGGAGAAATTTGGGGGAGGCAAATTGAGTAAAACAAGGCCAAGGCCCTGGATTCCTTGTTACCACCTCCTCAGGGTAAGAGCCTAGTCTGGGAGAAGCCTGTCTCATAAAGCCCAAACATCACAGCATTTTATAGGTCTACACGATCTAAACGATCATCTAGTCCAACATTTTCATTTTCTACAAATGAGGAAAGGAGCCTCGAGACTGCCCAAGGTCATGGGGCAAATCAGTGATGATGGGCACAGTGCAACATTTCCCAAACTTCTGAGTCATCCATAACACCTGTCTGAATTTTTAACAAATCTATGTACCACCTGTCCCATTATTTACTAGTGTTTTTCTCCCTAAAATTGACTCACTTTTTAAAAACCTAAACAAACACTTTTAAAGGAAACCTCAATTCACTAAATAAGGAAAATAAAGGGAAAATCAGTGTTGCTTACCATAAAGTAGAAGATAATTTGATAACTTCAAAATAATTGAATAAAAAAATGTTTTTAATTTCTAATAGATACTCTTGCTTACCTAGCGTTGTTAAAGTTGAAATGAACAAGGGTTAAAGAACTGTTAGAGGTTTAAAGAGTCATATCGATCTGATGAAATCAGCAGTACTACGTCAGAGCACTGAGGAGGGTACAGAGTCCTCACTATTCATGTTATTGAATACCTTGCCCAGTTACCATCTAAATTTTCCGTTGGATTTGGTGAACCCTGGCATTGTGGTTAACTCTGCAGCTGGGAAGGCCCTGCTCCAATTTGCCCCTGCTCCTTATGAGCTGTGACCGTGGGCCTGTTTCCTTATCTGTAAGCAGGAAACAGTGTGCCTACTCAGTGTGCTATCCACTGCTGCATGTTACTATTCCTGCACTGTAATATAGAACAGCTAGATACTCCCACCCAGGTCCCAGTCTCTATCAGAAAACAGGACCGTTCACAGAGCCTGTAGCTAACAGAAAGTGCCAGTAGGTGGCACCATCACTCCTAATTTAAGAAAGAACTGGGCCAGTTTCCCCACCCTCCCAGTGCCCCAGGTCTAGCTGATGTCTGGTCTGTAGAAATATACCCCAAACACCATAGAGACTTAGGCTAGAAACAGAGAAATGGCTGAAAAGGTTTGGAGGTATGACTTTTTATTAACCAGAATCAATAATTATTTTAGAATAAATGCTGTGCAAACCTAAACAGTTTAAATGAAGAATGACCAAACGGTGCTTTGTACAGACTTAATTTGGGAAGGAGTGCAATTTAGGCAGCTGGGACTGGAGGATCCTAAGGCATGAAAGGGAGACAGACCCAGTCACTGCTGTAGAACTACATATTACCCTGAGTGTGTGTGATAAAGATTTGGCAAAATGTACTAGTGAGTTAAGGGGTGGGGGGAGGAGAAAGCATTGCCACCCACAGGAAGGTTTAGAGAGCAGGCTTATAGACCAGGGCAGGGTCTTTCTTTCCTAGCCCTGCCTGGTGGGAGAACTAGACTTATTAGCTCTGCTGTGGCTAAGAAACAGTCTTTCTTAACAACGAAAGAGCCTTGGTCACAGTTTTCAAGCCTGGGACAAAGCCACAAAGGGCTCATTCTTGAGTCCAATCTGGTCTTTATACCCTGGATGCTCAGCCCCATTCTGTGTGGAGCCACTGCGAGTCTCCGCTCAGGCCCCAGCGCCCACCCCAGGAAGCTCTCAGTGCCTTCAGAGTTTTCAAATGCTAATAGTGCCTCCACTGAAGGCCCAGCTGCTCAGTCCAGTGGTTAGAGAAGCTCCTTCCTTCCCTTTCTCCTCTTCGGCTTCCTGAAGTATCCTTACCAAGAAATCAGGATGTAACTCCCTGGGGTCCCTACCCAAACCACGGAGCAGAAGGGCTTGCCTGGGGTCTGAAGGCAGGCCATTTCAGGTGAGGCCTTGGTGTTCACTTTCCATTTCCTTCCCTTCTTCCCTGAGCTCTGCCTCCAAGCATCATGAGAAACCTCCCTCGGTTGCTGCCTATTTGGCAAATTCACCAGAGGTGAAACACCACTGAGGGTGGCAACAAGTCCAGAAACCGTTAGGTACAGCTCTGCCCTAGCTTAGATGAGAAAAAGGTTTCATTATTCTCTCTCTTTCCCCATTAACAAACAACTCCCTGGCAAACACTCTTAAAAGTTGGGGGGGCTGTAGGGGTGTGCAGATTTCTACCTGGCCCTTCAAATTGACCCTACCCCTTCCCTCACCTCCCAAACATCCAGCTTTAGTCATGGTGTTTTGAAGTTTGACTGTGCCAAATATAATAAGTTAGTAAAATCTAGGGAAATGGGTTGCAGAAGAAAACAGCTATTGTTTGTAAAGTAATTATTACTGCCTTTGAAACATCGAGACAAATATATTCTTCAAGAGTTCTAATTTGTCCCAACCCTGGAGAATGACTGTCTCCATTCTGTGTGAAAGTGTAGTCCCAGTGATGTTTTTTACACAATACCTCAGAAAGCAATGTCACCCCCTCCCACTGACTCAATCATCCCAGTGATCAGAATTAACATGTTTGGTCTGAGGAGAATGGATTAATGTCATCTTTTGGAGGCCAGACGAGTGCGTTTCTCATGGCTAAAGCTGGAGCCTGGAAGCCAAAAGCCCTTTTGAGTGTGCTGAGATGGGTACATGCCTTCTGGGGGTGGAGGGCAAGGGCAGAAACCCCAGCTGAACAGTGCCAAGTATCAAGTTAGTGGCTGGTCTGCAAGAGGTGTGTTAGAGACCAGAAAAGTGGGAGGTGGCCCAAAGCAGGCTAACAGACTGGAGTCTGTCAACCTTGAGGTCAAACTTCTGAACAATGGGGAAGCCATCACAGTCTCTCAATAAATGGTCTCCATCCTTCTTGCCTTCTTGGTACTCACAAATCACTTTGACAACCAGGGCTTAAGTATCCTATATGAAGACAGAGCTGGTTCCTAGGAGGGCTTAGTAGTTCTTTAAAATGCCAGATGTGCCCAATACGTGACTAACAACACAGATAGGGGTCAGGTAGCTTGTCCTCCTGTCTCTGGAGGTTCCAGGATGAAACAAACACAACTGCCTACCCCCACCCTCCTTCCTGAGAAGGCCGAAGTTCCTGCTGCTGCCACTGTGAGCTGCTCAGTGGAGCTGGGCCTAAAGAGGGCTTCCCTGAGATTGGAAGAGTCCCTTAAAATCAACTGAAGGTCCACAAACTGAAACACACATCTGCACAGGCTCAGGCAGCCTCCCAAACCCCCAATGAGAGGAGGAGATGATCTGGAGGTTTTGTTAAATGAACCAAATCTGGCTGAAGCAGTGGAGGAGGTAAAGTTCAGTCAGTCGTGTTGGCCTCTGCCCAGCCCGGATGTTCCTCATTGGGGCCACTTAGTCTATCCACTGGATCCCTCACATAATATCCTAATTTCTAAAGCCCAGGAACTTTCTCCTTGCTCTGAGCTAAGCTGGGGGGAAGGGAGTGAGGATGTGTATGCCCAGGCTATTTGCTTCTTAGTATATTTCCAGAAATGAAGAGCCTACAAAATTTTAGGAGTTCACAGGATATAGGACGGCCTGATGTCGCTGCCACAGATTATCTTTCTGGAGCCCTAAACACAACCATGAGATGTTACACTCATTATGGGGAGGGTGTAACCTCGGGCGCTGTGCAGAGGGTACCACCCCCACTGTCCATGCACTGTAAGACCTAGAGCCTCCTCTGGGCCTCCTGTGCCTCCACGTGACAGAACCCACAAAGGAAGGCCACAGGCCTTCTTCCCTTTGGGGAAGATCAGCACTCACCTTTTCCTGGTAACAGCAACTCTCCTTCCTCTAGAGATTCAAACAAAGTTGTAACTGAGCACTTCCCTGCCTACCTGCCCCTACTCCCCATACCCAAACCAAAGCTAAGACTTGAGCTCAGAGCCTTGAAGCAGTTCTGAGGGAAGACCCACCCTAGGAAATCTAACAGCAGTTGAGAGCAATGATGTATGAACATCACATAAGAGCAAAAATAAATATGTCTTGGATAATTCCCTTTTAACGTCTGAGTGCTGCAAGGAGAGGATAAGAGTGGGGTACTCTGGAGTTTAGAAGCTTCAACTGGTTCCAAAACAACAGATTTTGGCACCCCTGCTCTTCTCCATACCCATGCACAGCAGACAAGATGCTTGTAGAGAAGGCGATCCCAGGAACAGGACTGTACGATAGCCCCACTGCAGGGTTTGAAATCAAACTCCTCCTAAGAAAGGCCAAGACAGAAGCCTTTCTTTAAGAAAGAAAAAATAACAACAAACCAACCATGTGTGAGGAAGGGAGAGAAATGGATTCTCTGTATGTTTGTTAATGAGCTTCTGTGGCTAGCATACAAAGTTCTTCAGAGCTGGATAGATGGTGTGGATGGGGACCAACTTAAGTTTTTCCAACCTGGTCAAGTGGTAGAAGCAAGAATTAACTGCCCCCAACATGCACACCTTCTTAAAGTTCTGGATGTAGGTTCATGACTTGAAAAGTTAATTTGAATGTTTGGTTAAAGAGCTTCCTTCAACTAGTTCTGGCTAATACTAATTTAGCTAAATGTGGATGCAAGACACTGTGAGGGAAATGGAAGTGCTGCATCACTTGATTAAATAAAGAAGAGTGAGAGGAGACTTTTGTTCTTACAAAACTGAAAGGAAACATAAAGGATATTCCTTGTAGGTTTTGCCTAGAATCAAAGGAATCGTCAAGGATTAGAAAGCTAGTCAAGAGACTCAAAATTGTTTCCCTATGTATTTTCTTAAAACCTCTGGCTCTCCAGCTTCCTTCCTCTCTCTCAAAGCCATAATCATAAAGGCAAATAGTGAACTCTAAACCCTTTTATAAATAGAGAAACTCAACAAACTGGAATATGGTTAGAGCAGGGGAGGTAGGAAGCTGGCAGGCTGCTGGAGCCCCTGGAGCCCCTCACCCAAAATTGAGTCTCTGGGGGCTGCAGACCTTTCAGAACTGGCTCACTACCCATCATTGATGTGGTCCCCCTAGACACCCAACCACCTTGTGTCCACATAGACAGGGCCATGGCAGGACAACCTCATTCTTCCTGAGGTGAGGGTGGGTACCTCAACTCCTTAACTGCAAAGAGCTCAGCAGGGGTTTACCCACCACAGCTCGTAGCTGTCACCAGTCAAATCCTATTCATTCATCCACTATGTAGCCTACCCTCCTGTGAGGAAGATAGGTCCTTGCTTACCATTTCAAGAGCCTTGTGTCCTAAGCTAGCAGGTGTTTTCACTTTTCTTTTAAAGGTGCTCCATCTGTTTAGACACCTGTCAGTATGTGAAGGAAGTCTTCTGCCCAGAGGCTTAAAACTGGGCAGACCCTGCCCTTGCTGTTCTCACTCTCAGCACAGAGGGCCTCCACATACATGCAGGTCGGATCCCAAACCCCTTTGTTTTTAAAGCTAAAGTGACTAAAGAGGTTTTAAAGTTGCAGTTCCTTTATACATTTCATCTCCTGCCCCCAACCCCAAATGTCCAGAGATCCTTTGATGCTTTAAAATCAAGCATATGCTTTCATCTTTTTCCTGAAGAGACAAGCTAAACCTACGGTGAAAATCCATGTAGTGCCAGACTCATGTAAACTAGAACAGTCACTATGGCAGGCCACATGGTAGAATCTATTAACATAAAAAGTACATCCCCTTTGACCTAATCATTCTACTTCTTAAAGTCTACAGCAAAACACTCTCACAAGGAGGAATGGACAAGGATGCTCATGGCATCTGTGCACTGTTGGCAACAGTGGAAAATGGGAACAGTCTAAATGTGCATTGCTAGGAGTATGGTTAAATTACAGCCTGTTCATGCTACAAAATGACAGGCAGCAGCAGAAATTAGGTAAATCTTTATATATTGACATGGAAAGATCTCCAAGACATCCTGCTAATTGAAAAATGCAATTGTGAAGGGCAGTACAGTTTCACTTACAGAAGGGAAAAAGAAAAACCCAATCTATTTCTACAGGTACCTAGAAGAAGATCAATGCATAGAAAAAAGCCTGGATGGTTGCCAGGGCCTACACAGAAGAATAAAGTGGTTCCCTTCGGGGAGGAGCCCAATACTGGGTCACAGAGAACTTTTTCTGTAGAGTCTGAATTTTTAATCTCAAAAATGTATTTACGTATTACTTGTATACTTTTAAGACATTAGAAAGAAGGGCCTGTCTTTGACACTCCTGACCTGCATCAGGAACTCCTTCAGCAGCTGTGGTGGCCATCACACTTGGAGGGTGGTGGTACAGATCCCCAGGTACCTAGAGAACCATCCTCAGTTCACATCTAATATGTCACCAGTGGTACTTCCACCAGGTTAGCTTTTGAGTTCTTGAATAAATGCCCTCTCCTTCTCCTAAATTAACCAATGATGCTGGTCCTCTTGTTGCAAACTTCAAATTTCTCCCTTTTTTTTCTTCTCTTGGTGGTTATGGTCAGTTACATAAGAACAAGCCCCTTTCTCTCCCTGGCTATTTTTGTTCTTAGTCCTATTTCTGTAAAATGCACATTGTTTCTTATTAGCACTTTTAGCATTTTTACTGAACTAACCACTGCCCTTAAAACATCTAAAGTCTAAGATCAAAATGGTAAACATGTCTATAGACCAACAATGGGACAGGCCCAGGTGAAGATACCGCTTATACCTGCTATTCCCTTTTGCTGGGGTGGGGACAGAGCTGACGTGCTTTTGCTCTGGAGCAAAGCTGCACTTGCATCTATGAAGATTGCTAAGTCAAAGAACTTTAGCATAGTCCTCATTTTGCCTAAATTCCAAAGAGTACGGGCATCTTGCCCCACAAAAGTCTGGAAATCTAAAGGGACAACTACTCTAGAATAAACTTTTTTGCTGTGCTGTTGTTTTGTGTTTATTTTGGGAGTGGAGAGGGTTGTGTTTTTGGCTAGGGAGGTGCAGACAAAATAAGCATCTTTGTTATTCTCAGGATAGTGGATGATGAGGCGAGAACGTGGCTCTGGCACTTTTCAAGAGAAGAATCTTGTTCTGCCGTGGCCCTATGTACATAAAGTATTGGTTTCCAATTAATATGAATAAGGAAAACTTCTGGAGCTAGGTAAAGAGTTAAAAAAGACCAAAAAAGAAATACTTATCTCAAGTGCTGTTCTCGTTACAGATGTGTCCACTTTCACCTAGACTACAGGTTCAAAGGTAACTAAGATTGAAACCAGGACCACTCAATGGCAGGCCTGGTGTGGAGCTCAGGGTTTCACCCCAACACTCTCAGGAAGAAGCCACTGCCGAGTGAGTCACTAGATTCAGTCTGGTGGCAGAGCAAACTGGATGACTCAATCAAACCAAACCAACAAACCTCAACCCTTCTTCCCAGCCACCAACCATACTGAAAGACTGAAGAGACAGGAAAGCACATGGTATGGAGGTGACCTGAGCACTGGAGAACCGGGTTTCCAAGGAATTCTTTCTCACTTAATCCACTAGGGCTTGGCCAGCCTGCCATAACAGCATTGTATTTCAAATTTCTCCAAAGCACATTAAAGAAAAAATGTTTTTTGGTTCCTGGTCTGAAGCTTAAGCTTCAGAAACAAACAAACAAATAAAAAAAAATAACTTGTTATTCAGGTGAATTTTAAACCAAAGTAGAGGAAATAATACAATGAGCTCCCATATACCCACTGCTTGCCTTCAATAATTATCAACTCATGGACAGTCCTGAGTCACCTAGAACCACAGCCATCCCAACTTCCCACCCTATCCTCACTGGATTATCTCGAAGCAAATATGTAACATCATATAATTTTGTCCATCAATATTTGAGTATGGAATTCTAATGATAAGACTCTTTTTAAAACCATAAGCATGATTATATCTTAAAAAACTGACATTAATACTGACTTCCCATAAATGTCTTTTATATTTGGTTTGTTCACATTATTATCCAAACAAGGATCAACTGTGCCTTTGGCTAATTTATTTTAAAGTCTTTTAGGAACCCCCCCCCACCGCTTTTTTTTTTTTTTTTTTTGCAATTTATTTGTTGAAGGAACCAGGTTGTTTGTCTAGAATTTCCTAGTCTGGATTTTGCTGATTGCATCCACATGGCATTATTTAGCACGTTTCTCTGTTCCTCGGTGTTTCCTATGAATACCAAATATTAGAACTAGAAGTTATGATGTTAGTAACCATTGAAATAACAATTGCCTAGACCCAGTATTTCATTAGGAGGTTCCCAAAACAGTAATGATTTAATTCTTTTTAATAATTTTTTAGCTGGAAATCTTCTCTAAAGTTATCCTGAGGTAATTTATATAGGAAAAGCAGATTAAATGTGTGGTTCTTTTCCTTTATTTGCCAGTTTTTTAAATAATAAATTGTCATATTATCTAAAGATGATCAGGTTTTTTTGTCTGCCTTTTCAAATGTTATTACATAGACATGGATTTTAATATATTTGCTGTGTTTCAATTCATTACAGTTATTATTATTTTAATTTTTCATTACCATTGTTATTAATACTTATATTGTTCCACCTTTGGCTGATGGAAGTCTCTGTAAAATACTGTTGAGTCTGCTGACATGGCCCTCAAAATCTTTGGTAGTTTCCTTGTTTTCTGGTATAAAAAGATGTAGGCTCATCATATGTATTTTCTGCCCCAGACCTAGAATCAGTCATTTTTCCAAAAGGCACTCATTTCTTTGAACGGAAAATGGTATATGGTGACCATAGTCTGGATCTAGAAGTACCTACTGCTATGGATTGGTTAGTTTCCAGATTTGTACAATGAACAGAAATAAAATATATATACTTTTAAAAAGAAAATGTATCTCAAGTTCATTCTGATATTTCTGGTTAAAATTTAAGAATACATTTTTATTAGATTTTATATTTGTATTTCTATTTCTCTTATGTTGAAAATTTTGGTTTCTAACCATTAGTTATTTGCTTTATCCTACTATACACATATACTGGTTTCAGAAGAATCATACTAATATTATTATTAACACTATGATTACTGAAAAGTTTTTTTGTCTTTGTGGTACACTTATAAGGGCGATACAAATTACTGTTTTAAAATCTATGTGTATTGTTATGACATCAATTGGATATGCTGTGGATTTCACTTGTTTCACCTTGCTTTTGATTTTTAGGAAATACGGCAGGCAGACTTTAAGGTAGACCCATGGTCCCCAACCCCTTGTTGTTCACACCTTGTATAATCCTCTCCGTTTGAGTCTGGGCAAAAACTGTAACTTGCTTCTTTCAAAAAGACTACAACAAAAGTGAAGGGATTCTATAGGTATACTTAAAATCCCAAATCAGCTGATTTTTAAATTTTTATTTTTTATTTTTAGTTTTAGTAAAATGCACATGAAATTTACTATCTTAACCATCTTTCAATGTACAGTTCAGTAGTGTGAAGAACATTCACATTGTTGTGTAACCAATTTCCAGAACTCTCCTCTTGCAAAACTAAAACTCTGTACCCATTAAACAACAGCTCTCCATTCCTCCCCAGCCCCTGGCAATCACCATTCTACTTTCTATCTCTATGAGTTTGACTATTCTAGGTACCACATATAAGTGGAATCATATGATATTTATATTTTTGTGACTGGCTTTTAACTTAGCATACTGTCCTCAAAGTTCATCCATGTTGTAGCATATAACAGAATATCCTTGTTTTTAAAGGCTGAACAATATTCCATTGTATATACACCACATTTTGTTTTTTCATTCATCTTTCAATGAACACTTGGGTTGCTTCTACCCTTTAGCTGTCGTGAATAATGCTGCTCTAATTATGGGTGTACAAATACCTCTTCTATAGTCTGCTTTCAATTCTTTGGGGTATATACTCAGAAGTGGAATTGCTGGATTATATGTTTCTATGTTTAATTTTCTGAGAAACCACTATACTGTTTCCCACAGTGGCTGCACCATTTTATATTTCCATCATCAATATTCAAGGGTTCCAATTTCTCCATATTCCTACCAACACATTGTTTTCTAATTTTTCTTTAATAGTAGCCATTTAATGGGTGTGAGATAATAAAAAGGGAGATTACCCTTGCTAGACTTGACTGGGTCAGGTGAAAACTCTTAAAAGGAGGATTGTGCACACACACGTATATCACACGTCAGAAACTCTGTATTGCCGGCTTTGAAGAAGCAAGCTGGCTTGAACTCTACAGCTGCAGGGAAAGAAATTCTGCCAACAACCTGAGGTAATTTGGAAGCAGATTCCTCCCTAGTAGAGCCTCTAAATAAGAATGCAGCCCAGATGACACTGATTTCAGCCTTGTGACACCCTGAGCAAAGGACTCAGCTAAGTTATGCCCAGACTCCTGACCCAAAGAAACTGTGAGGTAATAATAAACACGGGTTGCTTTAAGGCACTAATTGTGTGATAATCTGTTACACAGCACAAAACTAACATAGGAAAAAATGTTCATTTTGATTTGTTTATAATTATATAAAATTTTAGATAGTTCCAAAGCCCTCTCCATTCTGTTCCCTCTTTCTTCAAAAAAAACCATTTAAAATGAAAATTATGATTTATTCTTCTATTTAAAATGTTTTCTTGGGCATGTAGCAGTTAGCACATCTGCTTTACACGCAGAATGTCCTGGGTTTGTGCCCCAGTGGAGCCATGGTCCATGGTCTATGGCCATGCCACCCAGAACAAGCCCAATGTCTAATCTCGGAAGTTAAGCAGCATGGGGCCTGGTTAGTACTTGGATGGGAGACCACCTAGACCAGGTGCTGCAGACAGAACATGAAGAGGCACTTACTTATGACATACATGTAAAGACCTGACTCCTGTCTCGTGTCTACGTGTCTGTCAATGTACTTCCAAAGTTCCCCACCGATTAGATACAAGGAGGGGTTTAGGGATAACCAATTTTGGGTGATCTGCTTATAGAAAGAGGCAGTAAATTATAAGTGATAACACTTTGGTGCTTGGGCCATGCTCCTTGACAGGATATATCTTCCTGCTTGGAGGGATAGAATAGGGACTGCGTTGTGAGAATGGACTTGGAAGTGCATTTAGCTAGGCTTTCTCAGAGCCACAAAGTCTGCTTAGCTTCTAGGCCTCCAGCCTCAAAGAACTTTCTTAACACTGGAATAAAGCCAGCCTTTAAGTTACCAAAAGCTGGAAGACTCTTGTGACTCATTTTGTGGACTTCAAAGGCTACACAGTGCTTCCTCAGTGCCTGCGATGACAACTGGCCACAATACGGCTGAGGGCGCTGTGGCATTAGTGGCCAGGGGCCATCCAGCCTCATGGAATCCCGTTCGTTGAGGACAGCAGGACACACACCAAATTGCAAGATTTACAGACCTTGTGACCCACATCCCACTTTAGAAATTTATTCTGATAAATGAACATGGCTGCCAAGATGTATATACATGGATATTCCTTAATGGTGCTGTTTAAAGTGGAGAAAACTGGAAACTACCTGAAAGTTCATCAACAAGGGTTTGTTTATACTAGAGGAGTCTATCATCTTACTATCTGTGATATCTTATTATATCACAATAATAAGAAATAATATAAGAAATAAGAAATACATATTTTTGTCTTTAATTCCAGCTCCTGGCCAGAACTTCAAAAACCTTTGTAATTTCCTAAGCAATAAAAATGCTAAAAGCTTCTTTTGTTCTTGCTCTTTGACCCTGGTTCCTGACATAGAGCTCCTAAATCTAAATCCTCTAGAATTTCTTGGCTGATAGGAAAGTCTTTCAAGACAACTCCTGGTGGATTCCTGGACAGCTTCAGGATGGATGATTAGAAGCTTGAAATGTTTAGCCTTACCGCCCCCCACCCCCCATCCTCCTTGGAGGGGAGAAGGGATGAAGACTGAGATAATAGTCACACCTAAGAGATGCAGCCTCCATAAAGATCCCTAACTATGGGGTTTGGACAGCTTCCGGGTTGGTGAACACATGGTGATGCTGGGAGGGCAACATGCCTACAGAAGGCAGGGAAGCTCCAAACCCCTTCCCACATGCCTTGCCCTATGCACCTCTTCTGTCTGGTTGTTCCTGACTGTAGTCTTTTATAATAAGCCACTAATCTAGTAAGTAAACTGATATTCTGAGTTCTGTGAGCTGTTCTAGCAAATTATCAAACTTGAGGAAGGTCATGGGAACCCCAATTTATAGCTGGTTGGTCAGAAGTACAAGTGACAACCTGATACTTGTGACTGGTGTCTGAAGGGGGAATGGGGGTTATTCTTGTGGGCTGAGCCCTTATTTGTGGGATCTGACATTATCTCCAGGTTGATAATATCAGAACTGAAATGAATTGTAGGACACCCAACTGGTGCCTACAGAGAACTGGAGAATTGTTTGGTGTGGGAAAATCCACACATCTGGTCACATAAGAGTAAAGCAGTAGAGGGAAACAGTGCATTTTCCTTCCACCATCATATAATGCAACATCTTACAACCATTGCAAACACTGCTACTGATCTCTAGATAAAGACTTCCATGATGTGATGTTGGGTGAAGAAACCATGCTAATAAATGTATAATACCAAGTTAGTAAATTGTCTAATTATTTTATGCATAGAGACATGTCTAGAAAGGTGATAACCAAATGTTAAGAATACCTGTCTCAGGGGCTAGGATTTAGATAGCTCGCTTTTCATTTTCGGTTACATATTTATTTAAATTACAAAGTAATAAAGATTTTTATAAGAAATTCAACAACAGACAAGTGTATAAAGTAAAAAATAAAAATTCCCCCCATGAGTCCCATTTCTCAGATATAACCATTGCTAATGTTTACATGCATTCTTTGAGATTTTTTCCCAAGCATACATAATCAAATTAATATTTTTTCAAAGTAAAAATGCAATCCCACTCTTCCCATTGTTCTAACTTTGCTTTTTTCATGTTTTCAACATGGCTTAGATTTTTTTAAGCATCATTTTTTTAACTGGAAAAATAATAGTTATTTTTGTTTGGGAGAACAAAAGTGCATCAGCCAGGACAGAACACAATGCATGTGTGATCTGAGTGGCCCAGTAAAGAGAAGCAAAGGACAAAGGCTTCCTGTGTTCCGGTCACCATGCTGGCCAATACGGGTGGGGGACCCAGTCAAGGCCAGCTGGTCCAGAAAGTTCATAAGTGCCCTGTTCCCCCTAAATCTTCAAACCCAAAGAGGGACTGCCAGAGCTAAGCCAGCGACTGAGGAAGGCTGGGATGCTGGGCTGCAGCCTGAGCCAGAGATGCCTCCCTACCCCAGTGCACTGTTCCAGTGTGCAGCTTCCACTGGGCCAAGCAGGACAAGGTTGAGGAAGGCCACCCCACTGCTGCTTTGGAGGTCCCCTGCTACGCACCAGCAAAATAACCTCCCAACACCTAGGCTTGCTGCAATCCCTCTTTAAAAGCACCCAAGTTCCTTTGTCCCTTCCTTCCCTGGTTCTAGTTTCAACTGATATATTCCCAGAGAAGGGGATCTGTGAAGAGCCCCTCTGCCAGGGGAACTAGAGCAGAGCCTGTCTCACTTAGGGGGGCCATTCATTTCCCACTGAGAGCTATAAAGAAAGAGAGCAAGAAAGCAAGATCCCTGGCTGACAGATCATTGCATGGTATTCAAAGCTGTTCTAATAACTGCACCAGAGGGCATACGCTGAGGTGGTGACTTGTCCTATGGTAATGGCCTGGGGCTGCTTCTCAGGGCTCACTGTCCTGTCCTCTGGGAAGTTCTCTGAAAAATTTAGTCACGATTATCCTTTTTGTTTTTCTTTTCTAATAATAAAACTCATGCTCTGTATAGAAATATTTTAAGTGACAGGAAAACAACAATAATTCATAACCCCATCACCCTCTGTGACTAGCATCATGTATCTCTCCCAACTGTCTACATGGACATGCAGATATTGTTAACAGGATTAGGACCAAACTTCATTTAGTGTTGTAATATGCTTCTTTTTTTTTCTTTTAAGAATTCTTTTTTTCTGCAATATGCTTCTTAAATGACAACATAAATAATATTAATCGCTTTCATGTACTATGCCAGGTACTGCACTAGGAGCATTAAAAATATTACTAGATATTACTATCCCATTTCACAGATGAAGTAACCTGGGGTCAGTTTTGATCCCAGGTCCCACAGTTCCTCCATGGCAGAACTAGGATTTGCTCTCCTCCAACCCGGTTCTCTAGCCTTCTTCACTGAACATTCTACCTTGAGCCATTCCAGGTTACCATTTCAGGGCTTTACCTCCTGCAGAGGTGCTAAGTCTACTCCTAACTTTCTAGCTGCTCTGCCAGGCTTGCCAGAGGCCCTTACCACCCCTTGGGGGAGTATCCCTGAAATGCAGGTGCTAGAGACAAAGGAGCCACTGAAAGATCAACCAATTATAACTCCACAGGAGGCCAGAGATGAGCAAACTGGTCTGAGGGTGAATTATCCTAGTTTAATGCCTGTACGGATTAACCCCTTTCTATTAAGAAGCTTAAAGCATTTCATGTAGTTCTCTAAGATACAGACCCAAGGAAGCTAAAGGAATTTGCCTCAAATCATGCAGCAGCTCAGCAGGAGATGCATTCACCCCTCCCTCAACGAAGTTATAGGCACTATGAGCCCTCTATCAGAAGCCAGGGGACAGGCCCCAGCTAAGACAATTTCACAAGGTCTCTGGATATCTCACAGAGATTTAAAGATGGTCATCTCTCTACTTGGGTCTTTATACAGAAGTAGAAAACACTCTCTAAATCGGGTGTTGGCAGGTTTTTTCAGTAAAAGGCTAGATATCAAATAATTTAGGCTTTGAGGGTTATATAGTCTGTTATAACTACTCAACTCTGCTGTTGTAACACAAAAGAAGCCACAGATAATATGTAATGGGCATGGCTGTCTTTCAATTAAATTTTATTTACAAAAACAGGTGGCCATCAGGATTTGGCCTGCAGGCTGTACTTTGCCAACCTCTGCTCTGCTCTGCTCTTAGGGTTGACGTTTTCCCTAAAAACATCCAGACTTATATATTGTCTAGAATCTAATTTATATGCAAACCACTTAAATTTTAGGGCATAAGCTCATTCCTAAGGTTGACCTGTTTTTCTTCAGTGGAGCAGAAACACAATCTTTCAACTATCAATCTAAAATCTTGGGAGAGTGCAGAGAAATCAGGAATTGCTTTGCTTTATAGTTGTGGTCAGTATTACTAACAGATGAAGACGAAAATATTTTACAGATCCATAGCAACCAGAAAAGAAGATAAATAAGGCTGAGGGAAAGAAAATGTCAGGAAAATCAAAAAGAGTATGAGAAGAAAAATGATATTAATATTACCAGGCAGCTCCATTTGGCTTCAGTTAGCTGAATGGAGCAATGGGCAGCTTATCCAAACCAGGAAACGAGAGAACTCGACAGCTCTCATTGGAATGATGGAGCGTCTCCTTTCAGAAAACTTCACTTGAGGCACAGATACTAAGATCATGTACACTTGGGACATCTAGAGAAGAAAGCCAGGTAAGCTGTTGATGAGAAGCTGAACTGCAGCCTAGCCATAACTCACATCTTGGGACATGCTCTAAGCTCTTTACTCAATCTTCCTGACTTCCTTCACTTATCTGCAGAGCAAGGATAAGGAAGCAAAACCCATTCTACCTCCTGGATCTGGAAAGAGAGCCCTGTGGTGTGCTATTGGGCACAGGTATGTGGAGGCTGACACCCTCGAGGGAGAAGAGGGGTCCCCTCCCTAGACTGGAGTGCTTTTTTAAAAAGGAGGTTTTTTCATTCCCCAAACTGGTCATTTGTTTCCTCCTTAAAATGCTTTCATAGCTTCCCCACTGCCCTCAGAATCAAATCCAGACTCTTCATCACAACTTTGAGTGCAAGTGCAAGTGCAAGGTCTAGCACTTTCCCATGTCTGCTAGGCCTCCAGCTTTCCCTGAGTGAGCCCTTTCCTCTCCCTCACCTTCCTCCAGCCACATGAGCCTTCTTCCAGATCCTCATATTCCTCAAGTTTTTTCCCTCCTCATACTGTGCCCTCTGCCAAAAAAATTCTTCTTCTCATTCTCTGCCGTCAGTCCTGTCTTTGCCTGACTTTACAATCTAAAATGAGTCTACCACTGTATTCTTGGAGCACCCTAATCTTTCCCTTTCAGCAATCTTATGAAATCAAATATTTATTCATCTGTGTTTTCAGTGTCTCTCTCCACTGTCTACAGTCACGGATCCTCTCTGACAAGAGTCCTTGGCATGTAGCAGGCACTTAAATAAAAAATATAACCGATAAAAAGAGCTCCTTTCCCCCAAGTCCTCTCTTCATTTAAAATGGATCTTTAGAGGCTCAGAGGCTATAGCATGCAAACCAGTGCTGGTTAAGGCATCCCTGGAGGCTCACTTCTGTCACTCAGAAGCCTCAAGAAATTCTGCAAGGCCTATAATCTCTTTGAGCTCATTTCCTCATCTGAAAGTGTCAGTATCAGTATCTTCCTCATCAGAATACCTACTGCAAAAGTAAATATAAGAAAATATAAGTGCTCAGGATAGCTTGTTGCTCAATAACGACTGACTGACTGACTTACTTTTAACTATAAAAAAGTAAGCAAAAAAAAAAAAAAAGAAAAGAAAGAAAGAAAAAGAAAAGAAAGAAAAAAGAAAGAAAAGGAAAAAAAAGAGCTCAACAGAAAAAGACTGAACTGTGTGTGTAATTTCACTTTATGAAAGGCAGGAGGAAGCCAAACTCAAGAAAATGCCACAATTCACTGAGAAACTTTACAGAAAATTTTGACCTGCTATCAATATCTGGAAACGTCTCTCTGACTTGAGGCACACACGGGCTGTGTGTGGCCCTCGCCACTTCCAACATCATGGACAGGAGACTTGATGGACGGGTTCCTGTGCTAATTCTAAGCTGGATGAGATACAATATAAGGGGTTCTTGTCCTTTCTAACCCCAAATGTATGCATTTAACATGAATTAATGATCTCAAGCCAAGTAACTTAAAAAAGGGAACCAATTCTCAAAGACCCAGGAGAGTACTTTGGTGCTAATAATTTTACAGAAAAATCATTATGTTGTGTTTACTGGATGATCACAACAGTATTATTGTAATAATATAATCATCCACAGTAGCTGTTAACATGTAAAATGTTAATTTCCCTTAACCGAGCAGTCCTACTTCTAAGAATCTTTCCCATGGAAATGCTTAGGCAAGAATGCAAAAACACACATATATGAAGATGCTCACTGAAGATGCTCACTGCAGGTTTGTGGCAGGAAAAAACTGGAAGTCGCCCAAACGCCCAACAACAGGAGACTGGTTAAACAAAGTATTGTATACCTAGATAATAAAAAAGTGTACAGTTAGAAAGAACATATTGACATGGGAAGACGTCCAAAAGATATTAAGTAAAAAAAGCTAGTTGAAAAACAGTCTAAAAAGCATGGTCCATTTTTATAAAATAATTCAACCTATACATGCATTGAAAAGAAAATCTGGAAATATGAACGCCAAACATTTCCCAGTGGGGGAATGAATAATGAAGGATTTTTGCTTTCTGTGTCATATATTTCTATGTTTCAGTTTTTATAATGAGCAAGAATTTCTTTCAAAAACGAGAAAAGGAAAGAAAATGTAAAACAAAAAATCTCTGTTGGTGTCAGTCTGTCAACACCACAGAGTCCAATCAGCTTTAAGCTCTGATGGCTCAGGATGCTAACACAATGTCGTCCCATCGTCTTTCTTGGACCTGAATCACAAATTAAGCCGACTCAGCACTTGTCATGAGACTGCCATTACACAACAGCTAGTGAAGTTACTTGAATTTTCACAGTGTCAGTTACAAGGTTGGGGGGCCACGTCTCTCCTAAAACTCAAGTGAAATTGCCTTGGAATTTGTGGTTAAAGCTTACCAATGGCAGATTTTAGAGCAGACAGCCTCTCCAGCAGAATTCTAAAGTGCAGCTGAGAAATCGAGCCCTGCTGAGTTGGGGAATGGTTTCTTTATAACGAAACCCAGAGGGGGAGGGCAGGGGAGCAGTCACTGGCAATCTGAGAAGAAACAATAAGCTGATCGTAAAATTATAAGAGAATGGGAAAGTAAGAGAAACTGGCTGCAAGGTGGGAAAAAGTGTCTACTGTGAAGTGTCTACTGATGTATATACTGCACAACTTGTTCAGAATGATTCAGGAGGGAGGCTGGTTCTGATTCTAAATCTGCTGTAGCAGGTGAAACAACGACAGCAACCCCTTCCCTTTCGACATGACACTTCTGTACTAGCCCAGTGTCCTGATCAATATGCGAGGTTCCTGACTCCAGGCAAGGCCAGGGCTTCTTGGGTAGGAGTACAGATAATGTTTTGCCCACCTGGTGGTCATTCCCCTCCTTATTAACACAACCCCAGTTTTCTTCCTCTGCCTTTCCTTGATCATGACTTTCAGGGAACCAGAGCCCATCCTCAGCCCTGAAAGGTAGATACTGATTCGTAAACCAAAGAGACTGCCTCACTTTCCTGACATAACGCTAGCCAACAAGATGCAAGGGGATATCAATGAGGGCAGTTCCGTGGAAATTTTGATTGGCCTTTAAAATAGACAAAGGACAGAAGGGTCTCTTTTATTGCTGGTAGACCCTGTCAAATGTGACTGCAGGATGCTAAGGATTATGGCAGCCATCTTTGGAATATAAGGGAACTAGCCTAAAAAGGCAAGCCAAAGTGCTGAGGAAGGCAGAGCAGGAAGTTAGAAAAAACTCAGGTCCTTAACAATATTGTTGAACATATGATAACCAACCCTGGAACTGCTCCACCTCCAGATAACTTGCTATGTAAGATAAGTGTCCTTACTGTTAGGACATTTTAGTCAAAGTATTCTGTTATGTGTAGTCAAAACCATCCCAACAGATACAAGACAGAACAAAAGGTGATCGCTCCATCTATGCATTCTCTTACGATTAAACTCCCAAGCATAACTGCACACAATTACTGAGGTAATAGATGCTCCTATGGTCCTATAAGAGCAACTGATTTTGCCTACCCAGAACCAGAGAGACCTATTCTTTTTCTGCCAGTAGTTACCTATTGCTTTAGAGGCCTTCTCTTCTATTCCATGTGGTTGGAAGTGAAGAGCAGGGAGAACTTTAAATATAAATTCTGGTGCTCCATCCCGGACCACCACCACCAACCAGTGTAGTCACATGACCCAGGCAGAACTAAACCTGAGTTCCTTCCCAGGATTACTGTAGGAATGTTGGGGGAAAAAAGCCTTCTGCCTGCTGGGGCTGCAAACTGAGAGAATCAGAAACTCTGACTGGGAGTGTGCATCTTTCTTGGCACATGTTGGTCTGCAGTATAACACCAACACATGAGTCAGAACTCTGAGGACACTGTTTGAAATATGAATCGAGCCATGCCTGAAACCCTGGACATCCCAATTACCTGAGCCAATCAAGGTAGTTTGAGTTAGGTTTCTATCATTTTCTTATAACTAGAAGCTCCCCAACCAAAATAAACATTAAGCTGCCCTACCCCCACATCTTGAATCCTTCACCTTCTCTAGATAGTCTTCTTTCCCAGGTCTCTCTCATTTCTACTTCCTTTTCTCTACAGCTCAGCTTTCCACCTCTGAGTAAACCGACCAGAAGGCAACCAACCTCTGGCAGGTCAGGGTTAGGTTACAGGATCCCTTCCAAGTCATTGCTCAGAGCAGACCTCAGAGGCAGCCTCACACAGCCCCGTGGCCGGGCATGGGCATCGCCACCTCCCACCATACCCCCAGGGTCTCATCATCCTCTTTTCCTTGCCTACAACTGCTCTGATGTCATTTCGAAGCCTGCATGGTAAAGCTGCAGATGTCACTTAGCTCTGGAAGAACAAGTCTAAGCATTCCATTTACTAGATGACACTGCTCAGCTGCATGTCCTCACACATGAATTGGCGTGGTGCTCCACATACAGTCACTGAGTTGAAGGTGGACAGCACGGGAGAGGCAAGATCATCAAGCAGAACTACGCTGCTAGTTACACATGTAGTTATATCTATAAAGACATCAAGCATAAAATACATGTTCTGTATAATAGCATCTGTGTAACCCCTGTAGGGTGTAACCACTCGGGCAGAGCAATGCCTACACATCACAAGGGAGGTTGTCTGCAGCCAGGAGTGTGCCCTGCTCTGAGAAAACCTGAAAGGCCTAAGCCCAGTCTTACAAAACAGTTACAATAAGGGGCAGTTATTTACATTATAAAAAGATTCTTCACCTTGTAAAAAGATTTACTACAAAGGCCCACTAAACTGCTTGGTCTCTATTGCATTTAGAATAGGATTTGATTTGTATAAGGCTTTACAGGCACTGTCAACTACATAAATCAAGGAACCACTGTTGAACTGAATTTGTTTTTTGGATGTATAATGTGATGAACAAACAATGCAATTTTACTTGTATCACTATTATTGATTTTCTGTGTGAGAGGAAGTTAATGGCAGCGAATGTCATCATATCAGTTGAGGCAGGCATCCGATTCAGAAACATGCAAGGCATTTCCTTCCTAACAAGGTTTTGCTGTTAGGTCAGGTCTTTACTGTCACCTTCTCAATCCATATAGTTTTTAAAGACTGAAGAATAATAATAATTGCAGGTAATATTATATAGTTCTTAATACATATCAAGCACTGTTCTAAATGCTTTGCAGGTATTACTCATTTCGTCTTCTCAATAACTTCATGTGTAGTTACTATTATTATCCCTGCTTTATAGATGAGTAAATGGGTTATACTGCCCAAGGTCAGGAGGCAGTTAACTGGCAGAGCTAAGAATGCAGGTAGTCTGGGTCCAGGGGATGTGCTCTTAACCATCATACTATGCTGTCCCCATGATCTGGCAATCACATGCAGGAAGATGGACAGTACATTGGAGAGGAGTGGAGTGAAAATGGGCGCTACTTAGCCTATTATCAACAAGTTCAGGCACATGGTGCTAAGGATCTGTATTAGGCAGTAAAATAGGGAGAAAAAGGGGGAATAGTGATTAAAAAGAGGCATAAGGGAGGTTTCTGGAGAACTAGTCTGTTTCTTGATCTGGGTTCTGGTTATATGGGTGTGTTTGGTTTGTGAAAACTCATTAAGCTGCACTTTTTACATACATATTTTCGTGAATAAAAAGTTTATAGGTAGAAGAATGGATTTAAGAGAATTTTGGTAATATTATGAATGGTTTTTGCCCTACTCTATTTTCCAAATGTTCTAGAATGCCTGAGTGAGGCATCATGGAGTTCAGAGGCCATGTGAACAAGTGCAATCACCCACACAGATGATTCTCAAATCTCACTGTCCAACTTGAGACATCCAGTAGCTCTGGCATTGGCTGAGCTACAGGCAACATGGAATCATGGTTAAGAGAGTGGCATTAAGAGTTACACTGCCTGGGCTCAAATCTTGCCTTTGCACCTACTAGATGTGTGATCTTGAACATGCTATTTCACCTGTCCATACTATCTTGCTTTCTGCAACTGTAAAGCTGGTATAACACAGTGCCTAACTGACAGGGCTTTACTGAATATTGCACGTACTGTTCTCACTACTTAGGCCCATGGCCATGGTCTCCTATCTTACATCAGTTAGCACATACTTTTCTTTATTATTTCCCTATTATTCAGATAATTTATTATGAGACCCTTCTATGTTCCAAAAAGAATTTAAGGTAGATTTGTTTTAGCTATTATTTAAGTAGGTAGTGCAATCATATCATAGAAAATCTGGGAGACAGAAAACCAAGTATTATACTTTTAGGAGTATAGTCATCCTGCTGCTGCTGTGAAATGCCGGAAGTGATCTGCAGGCGCAAACCACAGCCATCATATTAGAGCCACCATAAAAAGGCCATAGATGCAAAAGGTGCCATGAAACACATACTAGTCAATGGACACTCAAGAAACAGCCATAACTTTTTTTTTTTGAAAACTCAGAAGGTCAGCACAATGAATACCCATATGCCCTTCACCTAGATTCACCAGTTAACATTTTGTCACATTTGCTTCTCTTCTTTCTCCATACACAGACACTTCATTGCTGAACTGTTAGAAAATTAAGTTGCACCATCATGTCACTGTATTAAAAAATACTTCAGCTTTTATCTCCTAAGAACAAGGACATTAGCTGTATAATCATAATACCATATCACACCCAAGGAATTTCACAGTTGCACAATACTGTTATCTAATATACGGTCTATACTTACATTTTCCCAATTGCCATAAAAATGACCTTTTTATTTTTTCAATTTAGAATCCAATCAAGGATCATAAATCCATTTAAATGGTTAGGGTTTCCTTAATCTAGGACAGCCCCTTCCCTTTGCCTTTTTATATCTTTCGTAGCACTGACATTTTTGAAGAATCAATGATTACATTAGTATTGCGAAATGGTCACTAGTGTTTTTTCTGGTGTGGGTGAAATGAACCCTTGCAAATCAAATTCTATTTTTTCATTCACTTGCATTATCATTTCATAACTATATTAAAACTATTTCAGAAGTTCATCTGCTTGACTCCACCTGACAGTGATTTATAACACCTATTTGTTTTACATTTCTCTGATCTCTATCCCCCTGAACAAGTCAAGTCTATACAAACAAGAGGTTGACTAGTTTTTATAGCCACCTTTCCTAGAAATATCTATTTTCCCAAAGACAGTTCTATATCGAAATCAACTTCAGGCATCCCTCCCCTCCCCCAAGAAGGTTGAAAAGAGACACAAAGGGTTCAGGCAGTAGACTCCCGGCACAATTTTAAAAGATTCTTCAAACCACACTAGGATAGCACCAAATCACATGGCCAGCTGATCCTGGCAGCCTGCTTCCCCTGCCCCTGTGAATGTTACTTCTTCCTGGTCAACAGTTCTTTACAGCCAGACATCATCTCCAGACCATCTGCATTAGACTCCCTGAGAAGGTGGTTAAGACACAGATGCCCCAGTCCCACCTCTGACCAACTGAATCAGAGCCCTGCAGAGGGGTATGGGAATTGGTGTGTTGACGAGCTCCCCAGGATATCTCATGAGCAGACAGGTTGGGAACCCTTGCTCAGAAAAGACCCATTGTAGCCTCCAAAATGGGACTATCTCATAGTATGCACAATGGTAGATAGTACTTAAATATCAGTCCTATTACGAGACAGCTGCTCTGCCAACAATTGACTCCAAGAGGTCTGGAACGGGAGCAGAGGAGTTCAACCCAGACGCTCTACTATATGCCCAATTTATAACCTACTCAGGCTGAAATAAAAAGTCATTATACTTGAGAGAAGCTGCCAGATCTATGGTTCTCCAACTTTAGTCTCTACCGAAGCACCTCAGAACATCACCCCCAAAGATTTTGAGTCAGAGGTCTCCTGTGGGGCCCAGGAATGAACGTGTGTTTGCTACAAACCCTCTAGGTTCTTCCGATGCAAGGGGTCTGAGAACCATACTTTGAGCGACTCTGGCCTTCTCTGGCCTAGATGCTGCTCTGCTCTTATCTATAAGCAGTCAAAGAGCAAAATAGTTTGATAAAGTGTCTTGGTCTTCATTTGAAGGCTACTTACCAAACCGAAGAAACAAAATCTGAGATAGTATTGGAAATATTTCTGAGGAATTAATTAATCAAACATTCAGATGATATGAACCCTCTATAAAAGATACTAAATTTTACTCCAACATTTCATCCCACTGGAGGACTACAGGCAGACTGAGCCAAGAGCAGGAGACCAAAGCTCCTAGCACAAAGTCCCACTTCAGGTTCTATATTAACAGTCTCCAGAGGGGCAACAGGAACACAGGACCATCCCCTGGAGGGCAACTGAATCATTCGGATTAAACAATATTTTTGACTGTCAAGGTCCTACATGACTCCAGTTCCCCTTCACTGTGAGGGAGCAAACTCTTGGCACTTCTTTTTCTCTCTCTCTGCTCCACCTTCTACTGTTAACCCAAGCCTTAGTCAAGATTAACATGTGTGCCTGTGGCCCCAGAAACAGATGGTTAGGACACTGGCAGCAGGAAGCAAGGACTGTGCTAATTATGGGAAATGGGGCAGACAGAGAAAGAGCTAGTCAGTTCCATGCTGAGTTGGCCTTTGGCTTACTGGGAATCAGAAGCATGGCTGGCAGACTGCAGTAAGGGCTCAGGGTGTCAGAACAGTGGCACGGACTCTCACTTGCTGCCAGAGATCATACTGACACATCTTTCTCTTCCATGGCCCAGGTAGCTTTCCACCCAAAAAAAAACTAGGCAAAGTAAGTCACCCTCAGGATACAAATAGGGTATAATACTCTCAGGAAATGTCACTATGTAGACATCGAACCATACCTGTGAGTTCCCAAAGCCAACCAAGCTCATGGCAAAGGACAGCCACACCAGTCAGCTCTTGGGGCTCTTACCTGACTGGAACACATATCTGGCCAAGCCCTGCATTAGCTCTGCTGGCCATGTTGGGGGAGCAGATTCCCCTGTTTCTCTCTTCAGACGAAATGTCAACTCAAAGCCAAAACCACTAGGTCCATCTGTTCCTGTAAATCTGAAAAGAATAAAAAAGCAAACGTTTTTAGTTCAACTACTTTAGGAAAAACACTGTTCTGAAAGTCTAATTAAAGTTCTCTCTTATTCTTGGTGGCCTCAGCATCCAAATCCCCTAATCTGAGGAATCTCCCAGTGTGTGAGCCATGAGAAGAAGGAACTCAAAAATCTGTAAGGAACCAGAACTCTAGCCACACCCTCCAGCCAGCTATAGTACTTGTGTATGACCTTGGCCCAGCCAATCTAATTCCCGTGCTGGCACTCTGAATTATAAGTTCCACATTTTACATCTCTGGAACATTCCTTTCTGTGTGACTGAGGGTGCATTACTGAAAATTTTCCTTATTCACGCTCCATATTCCTTCAAGCACCTACTTAGTTAGCCAAGCATACAAACCCTGCTGTATATTCCGTGAATTTGAGACCCTTTCTCTGCTTCTACCTCCACCCTGCCCCACAAGGGTGCAATTCTTGGGCTGGGCTGGCTGGCCTCCAAACTCAGCACTTGCAGATGGTTCCCAGGGCAGATTCCAAATACTGGGAGGGCTCATACTATTCCTGCAGCCCAGCACCCCATGTACAGTCATCAATCAGCACGTGCTCTTCCTGGAACCTGGCACCTCATGTGTACTCTTCAGTCACTGGAGCCTTCAGCAAGCACGGTCGGCCTTCCCTTCCCTTCCCCAGGTGGCCCAGAATGATGAGGGTTACTGTCTCTGTGGCCACACTCATCACAGTGATGAGGCAAGGAAAGCCTGCCTCCCTGTCTGCTAGGAAAAGCTGAGGAGCCCTAAATGTCCGGGGAAGTCCCTGAAATGAACTTCTGCCAGAGAGGAAATGATAGAGAGCGAGGCCTAGTTGGGAGAGGGTGTGTGTGTGCATGTGTGACACACCTCCTAAAGTGAGGGAAGTGTCCAAGGAGGAGTTCCTGAGAGCTCAGGAGGCCTGCCAGCATGGGAAGGGTTAAAAGTTAAAATATGTTCATGACATCATTTTCAGTAATTATATCTTGTACAAACATGAGCCACAATGATCACACACATGTAAACTCCTCAGCATACAAATATAAACCATAAACTAAGATGACAAACCAAATTTCCTTGCCAGCCAAACTACTGGAACAGGCAGTCAGAGGAGAGGATTCTGAGGGGATGGTGACATAGTCAATATCCAACCCAGGAATTCTACGTGGCCTCTTTCCTTCCTCATCACCACCACCATTATCATTATCATCACCACCCCCAAGAGGCCAGGCCCAAAGACTGGAGAGAAAGAGATTCAAAGTCTCAGAAGCTCTGATGCCAGTCTTAGCCTTGCTGTATGCCTGGGTGAGCTCAGGCCTCCCCGTTCGCTGCAGCAGGGATATCATCTGATAGGTAAGTTCTCTAACAGACTGAAAAGGACTCTATCCTTAAAGTCACCACAGTCACTTCATTATGTTCAAAGGTGTCCACAGTTTCATTTCCTCTAGGCATCTAGCAATGTGGGAAACACAATCCATTTTGAGGGTATACACTTTGAATTTGGATACCACACTAGAAGACACTTGGCAGGATGTGGTGTAAGTTATTTTCTTCCTTTGTTGAACTGCCTTGTTTGGGGGCAATTCCGTTCAGGGAGGCTAGGCAAACTGAGGCTGGAAGAGCTGCCTCCCAAGGGCTGCAGGTATGAGAAGTGTGTGAAAACTCTACAAAAAGAGATGGGTTACTAGGTCAAAGAAAAGATTTCAAGCAGCAACCAATTAGAGGCAGCTTTGTAAAATGTATTAGAACATTACTCCAGGGCTTTCATCCTGGGCCAAGAAAAATACATGATTTCTAACCGCAAAAACTTGGGAAACAGACTAAAAGAAACAGTTCCTCGGGATGCACAACAGGGAGAACCCCAGGATGCAGAGAGAGAAATCACAGCATCCTAGCAGCACTACCTCTCTAAGGAGGGCTGTACACACATGCATATATGCATGTATGGGTGTACATGCATGCACATGCACGTGTACACCATCTGCTTCCAAATGGGGTGCTCTCTGGGCCAGCTCTGTGGTGGGCAGACCAGCCCTCATAGGGCTGGCTGGGAGGGACAAGCCTGGCCAGATGGTCTCCACCTGTGTTTGATTACCACCCACCAGGCCTGCTGGATGGAACCCCTAAACTCTGAAACACAAGTCTGGAATGGCCCTGCCTCAGGATAAACATACAACCTGGAGCCTGTCAGTTCTCTTTTTCAAGGCAGACTGTCCAGACGATAGTCAAATGACAAGGTCATTCAGTCTTTAAAGTCCACTGGAGGGGCCTGGCTTGGTCTGGACTTCCTCACATGAGGACTTCTCCAGCCAAAAAGGTTTTTTCTGCCCAGAGTATGAAGTACCTCCCCTCAGCCCCCTGCAGGGAGCCACTGTCTCTCACATTCTCATAGAAAGGAAAGCATGAGAAGAAACTGGCATGTGCAGCAAAAGGTAGGATTTGGGTCAGAGCAAAAAGTTTTCTAACACAGAAGGCCAGTAAAATACTGGCTGGTGGTAGGGGGCCAGTGGGATTTCATCCTACAAAGATTTTTAAAAGAATACATTACAGATTCTCCCCAGTCTGGTAGGGAGGGCATGAGGTGTTCTGTTTCATTGCAGAAGGATGAATGAGATGGCTTCTCAAGACTGTTTCCAGTTTAGGAACTTACGACCCTGCTCACTCAGGTGCCCAGGGGAGAGGCTGGCTTTTTCCCAGCAGTTTGGCGAGCTTAGGAATGGCTGTGCCAGCCTCATGAGTAACATCAAACCTGCCAACAGGAAGAACATGTGCCTTGAATCCTAGACACAGTTGCCCGATCACTGGAATTTGCCCAAAGGTATGTTCCAAAGCATCTGACTGAGGTATCACTCAGTCTCCAAGAGGTCAAAACGACTCGTAACTCCTGGCAGAAGATAAATAGGAGAGACTTTCTGGAGGAAACACAACAGCTGGGGTGAACAGAAAGAGCTGACCTGAAAGTCAGCATCTCATGCTCAACACCATTAGTTATTAGGAAAATTGAAATCAAAACCACAATAAGGTTCCACTTCACACCATCTAGGATGGCTAAAATAAACACTGGCGAGGATGTGGAGAAACTAGAACACTCATACACTGCTGGTGGAAATGTAAAAAGGTGGGCAGCTTCCTTGTAAAACATTTGGGCAGTTTCTAAAAAAGTTAAACAGAGTTACAATATGACCTAATAGTCCCACTCCTAGGTATATACACAAGAGTACTGAAAACATATGTTCACACTAAACTTGCACACTAATGTTCATAGTGGTATTACTTATGATAGCGAAGAAGTGGAAGCAACCCAATGTCATCAATGGACGAACAGGTAAACAAAATGTAGCATAGTCATACAATGGAAGAAAAAAATGATGTAGTGAGACCTGCTACAACATGGATGAACCCTGAAAATATTATGCTAAGTGAATGAAGCTAGATACAAAAGGCCACATATTGTATGACTCGTTACCTATAGGAGGTAGGTGGGAATGCGGTGGAAAGGACTGCTGGGCGGGTGTGTGTGTGTGTGTGTGTGTGTGATTTCTCTGAATATATATCCTGGTGCATAACAGGTGTTTGATAAAGACTTACTGAATGAGCTAACAGGCTCAGGCAACAGCCCTTTCCATCAAAAGCTAGCCTGACCCCAAAGAAAGTGGCCCCTGCTGACCTCTCAGTTCCCCTGACACCCAGCGGAAGTGCTCCGGCATTTCTAGAGTGTAGCTGGCAACAAACCTTACCCATCTCATGTCACAAATGTGATCCCCCACCTATCTTTTCAAGATGTGTTTGTCCACTGTAAACCCACAGCTCTGGATACTACAACACAGCTGAACTATAAAGCAAACACTCTTGGCATTATGTGATTATACTTAACTAAGCTCTGGGCTGAAAAAATATAACAGCCAGCCCAAGTGTCCAGGGCTCTTTTACTCCCCTCTCTAAAAACAGCAAACATTCACCTACAATCAAAAAGATAATTAGTCGAGAAGAATCAGCACAAAATCTGATCCACTGTTCTGCCTGGGCAGTTTTAATTCCAAAACACCAAGTAGAATCCGCTGGTCAGTCCGTCCAAAAACAAATGTGGAGAAGTAAGGAAACAAGAAGTGGATCTGGCCCTTCCCCTGGCCATCCCCAGCCTCCTGTGATCTAGGGACGCTCAGCTCTTGACTTAGTTACTAAAAAGGCTACATAGTGGGCTCCAAGATGCTGGCATTGCTTGAGTAGTGTTACCAATTTGTGCTTGTTTGCCCGGACTTTCTGGGCTTTAAAACTGAAAACCCTCCATTCCAGGAAAGCCATTAGTCTCAGGTAAATTGGGATAATCAGTCACCCAACACTTAAGTGTCAATATTTGACCCACACAAAGCAAAATGTTGCCACATTTAGAAAGCACCAAATATGCATCAAGAGCCACCAATATGCCAGCAGTGCAGGAGTAGAGTCTCTGGAGTCAAGATGCCTATGCTTAGGTCCTGGCTTTGCTATTTCCTGGTTGTATGACCTCAGGCAAATCATGTCTCCTTTCTGTGCCTCAGTTTCTCCATCTGCATTAACAGAGATATGAAGAGTGAAACCCTAAGGTTAAACTATGGACTCTGGGTGATAACAATGAGTCACTGTAGGTTCATCATGTGAAAAATGTACCATCCTGGTGCCTGATGTTGATCGTGGGGGAAGCTGTGCATGTGTGGGGGCAAGGGATACAGAGAAACTCTGTACCTTCCACTCGACTTTGCTGTGAACCTAAAACTGCTCTTAAAAAAAATAAGTCTATTTTTAAAAAATGGAGATATGAGCAGCTATCAAATGGTAACTAATGAAATGAGGTAATATGTATAAAACAATTAGAAGAGTGCCTAGAACACAGTAAGTACTGTCTAAGTGTCAACTATTATCTACAACAGAAGGTCCGAGTTCTGGGAATTTATCTTAAGAATAATTTTGTACTTGAAAAAGGCTTTTGCATAAATATATTCAGTGGTATTTATAAGAGGAAAAAATTTAGAAGCAATATTATAAGTTCTGCTGCATTGTGTGGTGGGACATTACACAGTCATTAAAAATGAGAGTTCTAAAGAAGGAGGGCTAATTTCTGAGATATGAGAAGCAAAAGGCTTTCCATCTCTAACTAGTGAGGCGGAACAGAAAGTTTACTTCGGAACCCTACTCTACAGCCTCTGTTGTTTTCTATTCACCTATTGCTAACAATAGGTCAAAAATATAAACAACTATTTTTTAAATAATGGTCATAAAGTTAGAACTCTTGCACATTGCTGCTGGGAATGTAAAATAGTACAGCTGCATGGAAAACAGGGTGGCAGTTCCTCAAAAACTTAAACACAGATTTATCATAGGATCTAGCAATTCCACTTCTGGGTATACACGAGAAATTATTCTGGGACTTAAACAGACACTTGTACACCAATGTTCACTGCAGCATTATTCACAATAGCCAGTAGTTAAAATTACCCAAATGTCCACGTGTGAATGAATGGATAAACAAAATATCCATACAATGAAAAATTATTCGGCTTGAAAAAGGAAGGAAACTCTGACACATGACACATGCTACAACATGAATGAACCTTGAAGACATTATGCTAAGTTAAATAAGCCAGACACAGAAAGACAAACATAGTATGATTCCACTCATAAAAAGGTACCTAGAGTAGTAAGTTCATAGATACAGAAAATAGAATGGTGGCTATAAGGGGCTGGGGGAAGGAGTAGGGAATGTTTAATGGGTACAGAGCTTCATTTTGGGAAGATGAAAAATTCTAGAGATGGATGGTAGCATAACAATGTGAAAGTGCTTAATTCCATTGAACTATATATATCTAAAAATTATTAAAATGGTAAATTACATGTTATATGTATATATTTTTTACTACAAAACAAATGGTGATGAAAAAGCATGAAACAAAATTTAACATAAAGTATAATTCAAAATATTTGTATATACACACATAATATAAAAATACACAAGAAAGAAATAGAAAATGCAATAAAGTTAGTATAATGGCTATCACAGTACAATTCTTTTACAAACTTCTTTGTATTTTTCAAATTTTCTACTGTTTATAATCTCTGATCTAGACCGTAAACCCCACAAGCAGGTCTAACTCGCCAAGCTTCTCATAGGATCTGGTGACTGAGTGTATACACTGGACAGTCAGGGTACGACAGGACAGGTCCATAATCATCCCCCTTTCTCTGGGGGCAGCCTGGATACTTCCATTGGTATCTGGAGCAAGGAATGCTGGGCCAGCTAAGGCTGCTGCTGACATTGTGAATGTGGTACCTCTAAAGTCAGGTCTAGGGACTATGGCTGTCTCAAGCTCAACACTGCTGTCAAAAGAAAAGGAAGAGGGAACCATCTCCCTTAGGAGACATATGGCACAGGCGGCCAGGCCAGTCCAATTCTAAAATCATGTGTGATGTCACTTCATTCCCTACAAAAGCTCCTGTTGTACCTTCTTCCCCCTTCATCCTTCCCTATCCCTTTGTTCTGGGCTAGATGGAGAACTAGGCAGACCAGTCCTTCATTCTGGTTGGTCTTCCCTTCCAACCAGTCCTTCTCCTTGGGAATTAGGCTTAGTTCCCAGCCTTACTGGGTTGGATATTCTCTCTCAGAAGAATGGAGCCGCTGGGTCCTGTCCCAGGGGAAAAGACCCAGAAACTTTTTCCTTCAGTGGTCTCCCTCCAAGTGCACACACATGGCCCATGCATGTCTCTAACAGATGTAGGGAGAAACCTTAGCCCCAGCTGGTTTCACAGATTACAGAGAACCCAAACTGAAGACCTCCAGTAGCTCTGGGGCTCTGTATTAGAGGCTGCCCACCGCTTTTCCACCTCTGCTTCCCAGACTAATGCCAAGCAAGCAAATCCAAGGACCGCTGATTCAAATTCCAGCACCTACCTAGGGCACCAGCTGCCTTTATCATTTGCCCCAAGTTTCTCAAAAAGTTCAGTCCGCTCCAAGGCCCTAGAGCTGCCCAAGACCATTGATGCCTTGAGATTAGGCATTGCCTTGCCCCATACACTATGCAGATAATAAAGAGCTGCCTGGCAAAGGGAGGGCAGCACTGGAAACCATTTCACTGGGGAAGACAGAATGTGAGCATTTCCCTGTGTAGGGCCTCTGCCCGTCCTCTAGGGGACTTTCTAAATAAAGAAAGGATAAAAGCCAGAGCCCCACTTTCTCCAGAGCCTGACCCCTGCTATCACCTTACCACATACAGTCTCCCCAAGTAACCTCATAAAATGGTTTCTGGCACCATGCCTCTGTTGAGGATTCTCAAATCTACCCCCAAGCAAAGGACCAGACTCAGACACCTCAGACTCAATATACACAAATCTGAACTCAGTAAACCAGATCTTCTCCATCTTTCCTTAATTGAAGAAGAATACCACCCTTGAAGCCTATATAATAGCATCCAAAGAGATCTAATCTCTGGAACCTGTAGATGTTACCTTACATGGCAAAAGGGACTTTGCAGATGTGATTAAGTTAAATACCTTGAGATGGGGAGATTATACTGGATTATCTGGGTGAGGTCCATCTAACCACAAGAGTCCTTAAAGTAGAAGAGCAAGGTAGAAGAGTAGGTCAGAGATGCAATATGAGGAATGGGCCTATCCTTGCTAGCTTTGAAGATAGAGGAAGGGGCATTAGCCAAGGAATGTGTGTAGCCTTGAGGAGCTAGAAAAGGCAAGGAAATAGATTCTTCCTTAGAGCCTCCAGGAAGGAATGCAGCCCCACTAACACCTTGACTTGAGCCCAGTGAGACTCATGTCAGATTTCTGACCTCTAGAACTGCAGAATAATAAATGTATGTTGTTTTAAGCCACTAAATATGTGGCCATTTATTTTAGCAGCAATAAGAAACTAACACATCTACTAAGCCAGAATCCTAGGAGTCATCCTCCAGTCCTGCTTCATCCTCTATGCAACCAAGCAAAGCAGGTAGTCACTGAGCTGTCAACTCTTCCTCCTTCTGCCTCAGTGGCTCTCAAATCTATCATCTTCTCTCCATCCTAACTGCCATACCATGGATTGACCTTCAGCATCCTTCACTTGGATGGCCAACAACACTCTTCCTCACTGATCTTCTGCCTCCTGCCCTATTTAGTTCCCACTGTTTCCGAAATGGGAATATGATATACCTCTCCCCTGCTTAAAAATCCTCCAAAGCCCACCCCTCACTGAATCTTCAGGATAAAGTCCAGACTTCCCAGCCAGTCTCACAATGAACTGGGTGCCACTCACCTCTTCTGCCTTATGCTCTAAGCACCAGATCCAATGAATGGAATGGTAGATCTCAGGACATGCTAATGACTTCCTCACTTCTGGGACTTTACACAGGTTTTCCCCTTTTTGTTTGCCCTGTGCTAATCTTCAGGAAGGCACGGGGTTGCCTTCTGTGAGCTGGGTGCCTGAGCTGAATATCTTCTGTTTGCCCTTCCTGATCCATCTCCATCATAGCAGACAGATGCTGAGGCGGCTCCCATGATCTCTGCTTCCTAGTGTTCATGCCTTTGTGGAAGCCCCTCTCCCTGAATGAGAGAAAAACCTATGACTTGCTTCTAACACCACCCTAGGTGATGGGCTATCACTCCCATGGTTATGTTACATAATGTAAGACTACATCTTGCTAGCAGTCTCAATTTCCACTGCTTACTTTGAAGAAGCGTCCTTGATTCCTACAGCTGCAAGGAAAGGAATTTTGTCAACAAGAATTCTGAGTGAATTTGGAAGCAGATCCTTTTCCAGTAGAGCCTCAGATAAGAATTCAGCCCAGTTGACACTGACTGAAGCTTTGTGAGACCCTGAGCGGAGGACCCACTAAGCTATGTCTGAATTCTTGACCCAGAAGAGATGTAGGATAACGTGTACTGTTATAAGCTGCTAAGTGTATGGTAATTTACTATGCAGACATAGAAAACCAGCACACTCACCTTGCTCTCTGCCCTATAAGGCTGACCTGTGTGGGGCTCCTAAGCTCTCGCTACCAATTGGGTTCAGGCCAGTGGGAGCTCTGACAGGAAACAAGAGGGAGGGAGAAGAGAAAGTCTAGGGCTCCCTCTCTACGAGATTGCCTGAAACTGGCTATGCCCTTCAATGGAAGGTCACTGATGAAGGTTACTCTGGAGAGGGATATTACACAACTCTTTCCTTCTGGATTCTTGATTTTCACTCCTTCCTCCAGTCCCTTCAGAAATAGGAGAGTGGAGACCAAGCCAACCACTGGCCCTATGTCACTGCACTATCATTATGGTACCATTCCTTTATAAACAAACCCTTCTCCACTTATCCTATTTTTAAGGTGTCAAACTTTCAGTTGCAACCGTGACCAATATAGGGTGCCTACCATCTCTTCCTTACTCCTATGCAAACCTCCATCATAGGACCCTCATTGCAGTACTGTAATTGCCTTCCTGGCTCCCTGTTAAGACTGGATTTGCCCCTACTTGTACCCTGCAGTGTCCAGCACAGGGGTGCTGAGTGAAGATTTGCTGCACAAGGGGAACATTCACCAGCTCAATGAGATGAGTAACCTGCTTGGCAAAGCCAGCTGGGACTGTGAAGGCTGCGTGGGGGAGTAAAGAGTCTGGACCAGTGCCACAATTTAGAGTGTCTGATACTGACTACTGAGGTGCCTGACGCACCTTGGTCAAGATTCTCACACCAATATTTTAAAACCGATCAATTTACTATTTTCTTGGTTCACAAATGTGGGTTAATTTTTCATGTCGGAATTTGTTTCCTCCATTGTAAAAGGACTGTAACTATTATATATTGCAAAATCATATGATTTTTCTCAACCATTTCACTTGACCATGCTTTCTTGTTGGATGTGAGGTGGCTTCCAAAGCTGCACTCGTCTATGCTTTGGCAAACACCTTTATGCATATTGCTTTTGTTTTCTTTTTTCTCCACAAATAATCAATTTCTAGAAGTTCCAGAATAATAAATTTTAAAAGTTGGTTTGTGAGTACTTAGGTATTATCACTAGGATCTCTGTGTGTGTGTGTGTGTGTGTGTGTGTGTGTGTGTGTGTGTGTGTAAGCAAAACTGTATCTGGTTTCATGTTTGGCTAACTTCATCCCCCTTCTGGGGGAGAGTCACTTGGTAGGTCAGGCAAATGAGGCAGGCCACAGGTGTCAGACAGCACTTCTGCCTCTGAGCTGCCTTTCCACTCTTAGGTCCTAATATACCCACATCATTACCAAGCCTGTGCTGTGACCTCCCCAAGCAACCCCTATTCCCCAAACATGTCCCCTACCAAATGCCATGACTGCTGCTGGCCCCTTGGCCTGGAAGGCCCTTCTAGTCCAGCCTTATCTCCCCAAGTCCTCCTGTCAAAGCCCTTCTCTATTACCATGTCTTTTAGTGAAATTATGCTCTTCCCACAATATGTTCTCTCAAAGCACTGTTTTATCTCTACTGTAGGACTTTATGTGGTCTCCCTTACATTTTAAGCAGGTATCACTCACATTATACTGTGGACTCTTGTCATTCTTCTACTCCTCTATAGTCCCCCAAAGTGACACTGAACATAGAACAATGCTGGGCACCTAGTAGGTGCTCAACAAATATTAGATGACTGATTATCGGTGGCATGCACATACTGAGGCTAACTAAATGTTTACTAACTAGACTGAATCTGAGAAAAGAAGCAAAGTTTAGCAAGATTTAGAATGGTGGGTAAGAAGTAAGGAGGTAAATGCCAGCCCAAGATTATGGGCTGAAGGGTGCAGGCAGAGTAGTAAGCCTGCCAAAAGTGCAGAGAAGTTAAGAAGTGAGGAACGTGGACATCACAGATTCTTGGTCTTGGGCTCTGTGAATACTTTGGAGGTCCCAGGGCGGACTAAGGATGGAAACTGCATAAAATTAGGGAGCACTCTAGCAACACTGGTAAGAACACAGGTGGTAGAGGTCACCTGAGCTGACACAAACCCCAGCTCTACTGCTCTCTAGCTAACCCTTGGGCAAATGTATCTCAGTTTCCTTATCTGTTAAACTGGGATAAGAACACTTGCTTCATAGGGTGGTTGCAAGGCTTTTAATGGCATGGCACAGTGTCTAACACCTAGCAAGCACCCACAAGTGGAAGCTAGTATACATCCTTCTCTTTGTTAGTGCTCACTAGAAGGAATCCCTGCTCATCATTTCTCCCTGAAAACAACAGCAGATGCCTCTAGGTTCTCTAACTTCTAGACTCTGGAGCTTAATCGGCCCCACCCCTCAAGAGCTGCCTGAGTCTTCCAGCTTTGCCTGAGCTCCTGACATTGGATCCTTCCCAGAGCCCTGAAACAAGGCCTGATAACTCTTCCTGACTGCTACCATGCTTTGAGTGACAGCCATTACAACAGAATTCAGTAAAAAACTACTAAATAAACATTTGCAAAGGTGATGTTTTTATTTTGAACAATTCACAATTACTTATTTTGAAATGGTGTTTGGTGACTACACAAGTACTATATACTAGGTAGTAACACTTTAAAAAATTCTTTTGAAATGTTTTTATGATAATCTGACATAGCTAAGATTTTTTAAAAACTTCCATCTTTATTATATTAACTTTGTATAATCTTAAAAGAAGAAAGAATGAGGTGGGAGGGGGTTTGGAAGGCTGGATGTAAAAAATGAAAGTATTAAGTACAAATTGGCAGTTACAATGTAGTCATGGGGATGTAAAGTACAGCATAGGGAATGTTGTCAGTAATACTACAATAATTATGTATGGTGTCACCTGGGTACCAGACTTATCAGGGGGATCAGGGATTACTTCATAAGTTATATAAATGTCTAACCACTATGCTATATATCTGAAATTAATATAATATTAACCGTCAACTGTAATTGAAAACATAATTAAAAAAAAAAAAGAATGAAAGAAAAAAAGAATGAGAAAAATTCCATCAGCTTAGACTCTGCACCCTTACACTGAGTTAAGAGTCTGGTGAGGCTACAGTACAGGGCAGCTGCCTTTAACTCAGAATAGTAGATGTTCTTTCCACTCCATGCCATCTCATCAGATTCAAGGGAATGCATTTGCCTCATTCAAGTTGATGTTTCCTGAGATCCCTTGCTGGGAGCCAAAGACCACAATCCCACAGCATTCCTCAAGTTTAAAAACAGTAGCTCCCAGGATTGATTCAGCTAAGAATCCAGCCAAACAAACTCACCTGGCTCCCAAAACTTAGGGTGGCTTAACTCTATCTCCGTGAGCCAAGAGCTTCCCAGATTGAGAAACCAAATCTAACGAAAGCACCATGCCCAGAACAGCAGACCCTTTCTCTGCAAGGTGGGTAAAACCTCACAGTTCAATCTCTCCTAGTGGACACCTACTGTACCTTCTTCCCTCTACTCTCAACTATCACCAAAGAACCAAAAAGTCAGTCCCCTGGGGAGTTCTAAGCCAGCCTAGTACTCTATAGGAATAGAATGGGCCACAGAAAGCCTCATGCTGAGGTTTCATGGCATCATTATGACAGCTGCCACTCGGCTTTGGCTTAAAGCAACAAAGATCTTTTTAAAAAATTTTAAAAAATATAAGTTAGGCCAATGGCAACAAGATCACAGTCTGATTTGGGAAGCAAGGTGCCATATGCACCGGTGTACAGCCTGGCTTCTTGTATACCCAAGAGCCAGACATTCTGCCCAAGGCCCTTTTGTCCACCCACTATCTTCCAGGACTGTGAGAAGCCAGCCACCCCAGAAGATAGAGACATCTGAAAAAGGGTAATGAAAAGAAACAAATCTTTTCAGCATCTTCGTTCCCCAAGAGCAAGAACTGTACTTTTTGCATGTTCTGTACACAGGCACATCATGTCACAGTTGAACAAATGCTAAATGGCAATAATATTCCCATTGCTGTCCAAAAAGATAATCAGGCTGAGACATTCAAAAACAAGCAAGATAAGACAGTATTAAAAAGCAATAAGCCTTCCTCTCAGTCACTATCAAAGTCATACTCAAATATCTTAATGGCATTTCCTTTGAGCCACGTTTGCTGCTGTTTCCCTTTTTAGGGAAATAAAACCATCACTCAACTCTGTTCTCTTTCCTTCATATCTCGCTGAGGCCCCACATTACTGGAAAAGTTTCCTAAAGCCCCACTCCTGCTCCCATCATGTCATCCCTTTGCTTTCCTCATCAGTCAACAGATAATTTGCTGAAGATCACATTCTTTACATTGCCTTCAAATTCTCCAACCTCACCTCACTCCACTGTCTTCTCTTATGAAGCCCCAAACATACTGGCCTTCTTTCTATTCTTTGAACACCTCAAGATCCTTCCTACCTTAGGGTCTTTGCATTAGTTATTTTCACTGCCTACAGTATTTACATGGTTGAGTGACCAGAGCACTGTAAAACTACAGGGAGCACCAACTGCAAAGCGAGCCACTGAATGGTTCTGAGTAACAGAGAGACATGTATGAGATGCTGTGGACACTACCCTGCCACAGAAATAGCACAGAACTAAAAAAGATCCACACCGGCAATGCTCCTGGCAAAGCGCCGACCCCAAAGGTTCCATGCTCAGCTACTGCCTTCCTTCTGGGACCTTTCTCTGTGCAACACCTGGCTGTAAGAATGAAAAACTGCCAAACTGGCTTTAGGAGCATGGGAATCCAGCATATCTGCAACTCAATATATTGGAAAAGCTAGAGCAAAAAAGGAGAAGGGGTTAGGGCAAGCCACAGTGTCATCTGTTGGTTTCCACTGTTTTTTTCTCTAACCAACCAAGCTTTTCAGAAACATTTAGGAGTCAAATCTATCATAGGCATAAAGTGCAACCAGCCAGCTTGACCCCCTGAGACCAGGAGCTTGGGCCAGGCCCCATTCTCTAGTAGTTACCCCTCCCACAGGCATGGCTCCTGAGCTTCTGACCTCATGTTGAAAAGCCTGAGATCAGAGTAATGGAAACTGGTGGTCAGAGGCAGGGTTCCAAGTGCCCTCAGGGATCACGTGGAGGTCAGCAGTGCAAAAGCAAAACATTTCCTTGATTTGCCTTCTTGTGGCAAAGCTGGTTCTACTATTGGGGACTCAAGAAGCAATTGCCTCAAAAGAATCTCACGCATCTCTTGGCATTTGTGCTTATATCTGTGAACCTTCTATATACCTTGGGTATCAGACCTGGTACCCAACATTTTTGATAAAATGGTTCAACTTTTTATAAATGAAAAAAGCAAATATATAACTAAAAAGTAACAACTATAATAAATGGAACAGGAAAAGTACAGGCCAGGAAAGTTTTGGATTTTGAAAAATCCTCTTTATCTGGTTCAACCAAGACAGAGAGTCTGATGTCTGGCTGGGGCCTCAAGCTGCCTGGTGTACTCATTTCTCATCTAAGGCAAGGTTAAGCTCTTTAGGGTCTGCAGTGGACAAGTTTGCATAACAGTCTTTCTATAGTCTGTACTGGAGGGTACAATCAATCTCAAATCTTGGGAATGAGGTTGTAGGCCCCAGTATCAGCTATCGACTTTAAAGAAGATACCACTATTATGGGAAAAAAGGTATAGAACTCAAGAGTCAGGCCCAGTTAAAACCAACAGAGATGGAAGAGTTAAGATGTGGACCTGGCACCTACTCAGGAGAACTAACTCACTTAATGGCTTGAAAAGTGACCAAAAGGAAAATATGCCAGAAAAAAATTATTATCCCCACTGTTTGAACTCATGATATGAGAAGATAGGGTATATATGGTCAAGGGTGGAGTGAGGAGTGGAAGAGACAAGGAACAAAAACAAAGAACAGATACAAATGACAGATAAGCACATGAAAAGACAGTTCAACATCTCATGTCATTAGGGAACTGAAAATTAATAGGAGATACTATTCCACCCTAATAGAATGGCTAAAATCCAAAAAAATGACAATACCAAATGCTGATGATGACACAGAATGAGAGGAACTCATTCATTGCTGGTGGGAATGCATAACGTACAGCCACTTTGGAAGATAGTTTGGCAGTTTCTTACAAAGCTAAACATAGTCTTATCATATGATCCGGCAATTTAACCCAAATGAATTGAAACTTATGTCCACAAAAATCCACATATGAATGTTTATGGCAGCTTTATTCAAAGCTGCCAAAAACTGAAAGCAATCAAGATGTCCTTCAATAAGTGAGTGGAGTCTATGGCCATGCCACCCTGAACATGCCCGATCTCGTCTAATCTCGGAAGCTAAGCAGGGTTGGGCCTGGTTAGTACTTGGATGGGAGACCACCTAGGAAGACCAGGTGCTGTAGGCTTAAAAAAAAAATAAGTGAATGGAAAAACTATGGTACATACATACAATGGAATACTATTCAGTAATAAAAGGAAACAAGCTACCAGGCCCCAAAAAGATACCTTAAAGTCATACTGCTTAGTAAAAAGGTTACATATTATATGATTCCAACTATATAGCATTTTAGAAAAGGCAAAACTAAAGAGACAGTAAAACAATCAATGGTTGCCAGGGGTTTGGGAGGATGGAGGAAGGGAAGAACAGGCAAACCACAGGGCATTTTTAGGACAGTGAAACTATTCTGAATGACAGTATAATGGTGGATACGAAATATGTATTTCTAAAACTCATAGAACCATATACACAAAGAGTAAACCCTAATGTAGGGACATTAGTTAATAAAATATATCAGTACTGATTCATCAATTGTAACAAATGTACCACATTAATGCAAGATATTAATAAGGCAAATTCATAAGCAGAGGACAGAAAGAGTATATGGGAACTCTTTATACTATCTGTTCAATTTTCTGTAAACCTAAAACTGCTCTAAAATACAAAGTCTACTAATTTTAAAAACCATTACAGAAACTAGAATGTTTATTTTTAATTATATAACAATTCGTATTGATATAAAGACAGAGGAAAAAAATATCCTCTGCAGGGTGACAAAACATCTTCATATCAGAACAAAAATCTTCCGCAGACTAGCTCTACAGACACGTTGACTAGATGATATGAGTATTCTCTGCTTCTAAATGTTCCTTTTTTCTACACCCTCTCCCCAGAGATAATGATCACATACCCAACATATCCTGGTCAAGATATGCTCTTGGGGCCTCACAAGAAGCACAATGACCACACAAGAAGTAAGACCATGTGAACCTGACATCTAAGCAAGAAGCATGACCTTTGTGCTTTTAAGAGTTGCAGACTCTTAAAGTATCCAAGATACCTTTAAATTTAGGTGCATAATTGTAATACAGATCTCCAGCCCAACCCACTCTTTGCACAGGTAGAGGAAGGGAGGGGTGAGGATTGCTGGAGCCATACTGCCTGGGTTCATAGTCCAGCTCTAGCATTCACTGGCTGGGTACATAAATTACTTAACATCTTTGTGCCTCCGTTTCTTTATAAAATAAGATTAATAATCCCTATCTCACAGACCTGTTGTGAGGATTAAACTGCCTTGCACACAGTAAGAGCTAGGTGTTTGCAATTATTATTATGCATTTTAAGTGTCTTGAAGCACTGAAGATCACAGGGTGATCTCTATAGCCTCAGAGCCACAGAAGTCAGGCAAAGCCAAAAGCTGCTCTCAGCCCCAATCCTCATTACCTTCTTCTTTCCCAGGGACTTTGCCATTTCTTATCAAGTAGATGCAGGGGTGAGGAGACCATTCTTACAAGGCTCAGATCAGAGAGGACAAGATCACGTCAAACCTATCTTAGGACCAGCCATCAGAACTGAGCTACTGAAACAGGGAATGTAAATGAGTGGATCCCTCGGAGACAGGATAGAGGAATGAATTTAGGAGTCAAAGGCCAAAGTCCAGAGTTGGGACCTCTGAGTCACAATGCTGGTCAAGGGAGATACTGGCAAACCAAGACCTAGAACACGGCAGGTATAAAGACATTCTATAGGAAAAAAGCTGCAGTGTGGAAGATGGGAGCCTAGAAGGGTGGGCTGAACAGGGAAGAATGCTGGGACTGAAAGGTCCAATCATGTAGAACCCATAAAGGCTTCCGAGGCTCTGCCTCTCTCTACAGGAAGAGAAGGAAATCTCCTAGTGCCCACCAGCCCCAGGCACCACTCTGCCATGGCAGTCACTGCCCAATAACCAGGCCTCTAAGGACTTTTTTTAAAATTATAATTACACATAGTATTATGTTAGTTTCAGGTGTACAACATAGTGTTTCAACATTTATATACCTTACAAAGTGATCATCTCTCGGACTTTTTAAAGTGGGTTTGACTAGGCCAGCTCAAAAAATCTCTTCCCAACTGTTCCCTTACTACTGAGGGGCTCTCAGAATTGGATAATTTAGAATCCCTACCCCATGAAGGAAGAGCGAATCCATGATGCAAATGAGATGCTTTATAAAGGATGAAACCACATACCCACACAGACCTGCTAAGAGCCCCACAATGCTTCAGGTCTTCCTGTGGTCACCAAAGAGAAGGAATTTTCAATATTTCAAAATTCAGAGATCTGGGGCCTGCAATCCAACTCAGAGTCGAGGTTTCAGCTTCAGGAAGAGCTCTATCTCTACTGCTGGCCCCAACTCCCAACCTGGGCTGATAACAAAAGGTACCCTGCTCTTTCTAGGTAGCCCAGATCCCCTTCCTTTAGCAGGGAGCAGTCACCACTTCACACCAACAATCATCCTGAAACTAAACACCTCTGAGATGAAAAGCAGAGGGACCAAAGCTTCAGGGAGGACTGCCTCTGATGAGCCCCCACAGTAGTACTTCCTGTGCCCATTTGAGGGTAGGGTTGGGACCTACCATCTGTGTATGGCTTACAGAGGCATTCCAGATATCAGCCTCATGAAAGCTTTGGAAATAAAGCAAAGATCCAACATAAGGAGGGACCATGCTCCCAAGACAGGTGTCCCAGGACAGGTGTATTATGGCAAAAACAGGATCTCCACTGGAAACCCCAGGGGATGAAATGGCATAAAAAGTTCCTGCAAAGCAAATTTTGAAGAGGAAAAATTAGCATTTCCCACCTGCAGGGGATCAAGGCCACATAAAACAACAAGTGGAAAAGTTAATCTGTATGTAGTTTTAATAAATAACTCATTCATTGCAGAGCCCAGCTGAGAGGAACCTGAAGGGAAAAGGAGGTTTTTTTACCAAACCAGTAGAAGCAGCCATAGAAAACCAGTCACCAGCAGTTCTAACCCCCAAGGGCGGCAAGAACTCCAAACTCCATGAATATGACAGCAGAAGTGGTGCGGGCTCTGTCCTGTGAGGCTGCCAGCCTTTGGGCCAACAGCATACAAGGCTGTCTTTGGAACCAGCCCGAAGTGTACAGCAGGACCTGCCCAGCAGAATCTCATCAGGGAAGTCTGCCTGAGATCACAAACACTCTGTACCCAGCCAGCCTTTCTAAACGCCTTGCTTAGGCGCTTAGTAGTTTGAGTCTAGCCAGGGATGCTGGCAATACTGGAGGCAGCCAGAAATCCTCATGGATAGCCACCTCTTACACAACCCCACAAATCCCTACATTCCAGTCTACAGCTGCCCGGCCACAAAAGGAAGAGCCAGAGCTGCAGGCTTCAGACAAGCACTTGGCAGCTGATGCTCAGCTGTCTCACACCTCCCAAGTCCATGGCCACGAAAAGCAACAGGACAGTTAAGTCAACTGGGGGTAGCCTTGGGACTCCTAGAAAAGCACTCCACTCTCCCCGGTGGCTGCCCTGAGCTGGAACTTGTTCCATCTCTCCAACTTCAGAAACAGCCTCTTAAGAACCTTTTAATCCAAACAAGTGCTCTCTTGTCCTGTTTCCTTTCCTGAATGTAAACAGAGAAAAAACTTGGATAGAACTGGCCAACTCGGGGCTCATTCAATGAGCCTGCCCTTCACCCTTTTTAGGGTTACTAGTGTGGGGCTCCCCACCTGCCCATCCCCCCAAAAAAAGCGTGCCAGGGACAAGAAGAAATGCAAGAGACCCTTGGGCTTCTGCTTGTCCTTATCCTCAACAAACTGTGAGGAGAAAGAAAGCTCTTAATGGAGAAAGTACACAGTAGGCATTTAATAAATGCTACTGACAAATCAGTAGGGAAAGACAATATAGTACAATGGCTAAGAATACAGGCTTTGGGGTCACTAGACCTAGCTTCTAATTTGCCACCTGTGCAGTAAGTTTTCTAAGCCTAAATTTCTGTATCTATTAGTAAGAGGTTATTTCATATAAAGAATTTAGCACTAACCTGGAATATAGCAAAAACTTTTTTAAAAGTTTGCTTATGTTATCATCTTAAAGACAAACAATGTCCCATACATTCCTTTCTCCCCCCTCACGAGAGAGTATAGAACAGTAGGGATGTTAGGAGACGGCTTCTCTCTTTAACTTTCTGGACGGCCTTTCCAGGCTACTGGACTGTCCTCAGCTGCTCTATTAAGATGTTTCAGTGTTTCCTATTTGTCTGTGACAATAAATAATACTGAATCATACTTTTTAAAAAGTTCCCTTTTCAATTCTCTTTTCAGTTTTTCTAATCATGTCTAGGGTAAGGTTCTATTTGGTGTTAGCATATCTTTTTAACACCTCTCATACTTCTTGCTAATCTCTTAAACAAAAGAGAAGAGTGTCCTCAGGCTTAGAATCTTCTGTGACAGGCCAATATATTAAGCCAGAGTTTAATAACATTGCTTTGTTATCATTGTGTTTATTTCCATAATTACCTTTAAATTACAGCAAGTGATATTAGTTTTCATATACAATAATGATTTAACTTTCAAAAGTGTATTTACAAAAGGACGGTTAATTTAAAGAAAACATAAAGTAGATTATATACTGTAGGTGGCAAAAATTATGAAGGCAACACTAGAAGTTTTGGAAGCACTGGGCTAGAAGATTTTTAAATCCTCTCTCAGTCCTAAATGTTGATGACCTAGAGTGTCAGGCTGCAGATTTCACCCCTGCTCCCTTCCTACAAGGTCCCCCTCAAACTTCACCGCCTCTCTGGAGCTTCTTCTGATCCAGCAGGCTGGCTAACAGTCACTTGTTCCACTCTGCTCCCAGATCATGTTCTATGTCCATGGATTGGTAGTATTTACTACTCAGTACTATAACCATCTTTTTACATTGATCTACCTTAGAGAACTTGAGCTCCTTGAGACAGGAATTATGCCTCAGCATTTTATTCTCAAGACATCTATTAAAATGTTCTGTGTCTGGTAAAAAATAGGTGCTAAAAAAATGAACTGATCCATCTGTCCTTTTTTCACTGAATGAGAAGACAAAAGATAATGAAGAAGAATATTGCCAGAGATTCATTTGCCTTAATTCCAATTTAACACCTCTTAGCACTTAAGCTGAAAGGCAGAACACTCACCTTTCTCACCTCTGCTTCAAGCACTAAATTAAATGAGAATCCATGAATCTGTTCCAAAGATGCCTCATCACATGAAATGTTTGGAAAAGCAAACTTTTCTTCAAGAAACTTAACAGGATCAAGAAGAAACCAGTCACATCAACACAAGGCCAATTACAAAGGTACTTTTGACTTCTGCTATATAGACCACAACTGGGTAAACATCCAAGAACATTCTACCCATGTCCTTCTGGTGGCAGGATATATAATACCAGAAAATGCTAGGCTTGAGTGGTAAGCAGAAAGCCCAAGTGGAGGTCTCACTAGTGCCATAAGTGACATATGAATATTAAAGTGCTTTAGAAATAAAAAAAATGACACACATGTACAGGGGTACTGTTAAACTAGGAAAAATAGTAAAGAGGGCCTTCTTTCAAACTGAGGTTGCCCCTTCTGAAATATGGGGCTTTCTCAATTATATTCATGTTATCTTGGGTCTTAAATCAATACTTGATACACATGTAAACTGTAAGAATCTTTAAGCCACACAGGAAATGGTATTCTTTTAACTATTAAACATCTGTCAACAAAAAGGTCTAGCCTAGCTGCAATAAATAGCCTCTTCAGGTTCTTATTAAGAATATGAATTAAAATCCAGCATAGTCCCTTTACTCTCTGTATTTGATTTGCTACTCAATCTCCATCATTAATATTGTAATGCAGGGTTCCCAGTCAGGCATACTTTTAAAAAAGTTTGGGACTAATTCCCTAATCTCAAAGCCTTCTGCTGACATTGCAATGAAACCATTTAGAAGGCTATAAAGGCAGGCCCAGGCATTGCTCCTGACACATAATCAGTGAGGATAAAAGGCCTGGGCCTCTGAGCTTAACAAGAGAAAAGAGGAAGTTGGGGTAGGCCTGTGATCAGAGAGGTGGTATAGCCCAGTGGTTAAGAGCTCAGACTTTGGACTCAGAAAGCTCAATTCAATCATAACTCCTTTACAGTCTAAATGTGTGACTTTAGGCAATTCATTTAACCCCTCACTCAGTTTCTTTCTCTATAAAATGGAGATAACAAAATAACCTGATAAGATTGTAAAGCATTTTACACAATAATACAGAAGATAGTAAGAAGTAAAACAAAGCAAAAGCAAAAATAAAAAAAGACTATTATCATCTTCTTCATCATCATCTCTAGAATCAGCCTCTTATGCTGGGGCAGGGCAAAAGAGCCCTACTACTCTTTCAAGCTACCCATACTAAGCAGCCACCATCAAGAAAACAAAAAGATGGTGTGAGAGGCAAAAAATGAGTATGAAAAGCAAAAAACAGACAAGGATATGATAACAGAAATAGAATCAGCTCTTGATTAACCATGCTAGTAAAGGGGCCAGAAAGATAGCATTTAAATTGAAGAAAAGAATCCCTCCCTCAAAAGAGTATAGCTGGAAACAAAATGTTTTAAAATTACAGATAGCAGCTTTTTAGAGTATGTAATATCATTACTTAAGAGGCAATAGAGCGCAGTCATAGGAGTATGGATTGTGGAGCCAGACTGCCTGTGTTAGAATCCTGGCTCCACCACTTCCAAGCTGAATCTCTTTGTGTCTCGCTTTTCTCATTTGTAAAACAGGGCGAATATTAGTATATACCAGCATTACACAGTTGTGGTAAAAAATAAAATTAGTACACACACACACACACAGCGATTACAAGAATGCTTGGCTCATAATCAATGCTTAATAAATGTTAGCTTTTATTAAGAAACTTTTATTATTATTGCTGTTATTTTAGCTGATTCAATACTAAGTTGATTATGTTTAACTTGATGTTAAAATTTGTTTAAATTCAGTTATTATAAGGAGAAATAGAGGAGGTGAGTATAATTTAGAGATGTACAGGGCAGCAAATGGAAGACAGAGTAGGATAAAAAAAATGTACTGTGGTTAATCTGAGACAGACAACTGCAGGTTAAGAGGAAGTAGGTTAAGATGGACAGAAGGATAGAGATGAATATATTCATGATAGAGTGAGTAGAGTAAAACATTAATGGTATTATCTAGGTAGTGGATAGATGAGTGTTCACTATAAAATCCTTTCAACATAATTTATGTTTAATATTTTTCATAATAAGTTAGAGGGGGGAAAAAAAAGAAGTAGACGTAAAGACATCGTGAGTTTTGGGTCACAGCTATGCTGCCTGACCTCTGAGCTTAAACATCAGAGCAAGTTTGGAAAAACCTGAGAGTTCTGGAACTGTTGCTCATCATGAACATTTTCTTGCGCCAGATGAGCAGAGTTCAGGTGCTGACCTGGCCCACCTCAGCCTGAGCAGATACAGACAGCGGACAGAAACCCAGAGGTTCCACCTAAGATGTACAACCCCACAGGACTATGACTTTATCACCCCTGCTCAGGAAAACCTCAGAAATAAGGCTCAAGGCTAAGTAATGGGCAGGTAGAGGGTGGGCAGGTGGCACACACTCACTCATGAACTCTGCTGTCACCATAGAGATCGCTCAGGCCGAAGCTGATGTAGTGCCAGTGCTCAGGGATGTTGGCAGAAGGGCTTCCCATGTTCCTGTACATGCTAACGTAGTCCAAGGGGTCTGGGCCACCCAACCTGCAAAAGACAAAACACAGGGGTGTCAGTGTGAGCCTGAAAGCAGACAATGTGAAGCTAAGGGTCTCTGCTTTATAAACCTAAAGGCCCCATCCTGGAGACACCTGAGATGAAAGATAACTAAAGGGAGGCCATATCTCTCTGGGATAACACCAAGGGATGGGCAACTGGAGGCTACCCAATTCCACAAGCACAACAGACTCCTTTCTCTGATCCCCAATAGCTAGGACCTCTTTTAGAGATAAAACAGACTGTGTGGTTGCCCCTTTGCTTCCTCCTGTTTCAAATTATCAATCCTAAATGGGATTGGCAGAGATTATCTCTCTTCCACAGTGCCTGTAAACATGCCACACTTCAAGGCAAGAGGTGCATCAGTCAATCCAACTGGCCTCTGTTGAAAGACCATCCTGAGCATCCCCAATGGGTATTGTTCCTGGAAGCAGAGGCTCAGCTCCACTCCTGCCTCTTAGACAGCTAATTCCTGAAAGACTACATTGTACCCTATGTTAATTTCAGTTTGTTCTAAACAAAACACAATACCTCCAGACCCCTGCCTGCACCCCACAGAGCAAAGCTGGTCTTTTATCATGCAAGCGACAAAGGCCAAACTTTGGCTAGCTCAGCTCTGTACAGATAACTAGAGAAGCCAGACTGAGCCCTGTGAGGGGTCTGCATCTGGAAGATGATCCCAGAGACTGCTGCCTCAAAAGTAGAGCTGGAACATTAAATGATTTGGGATCTCTGAGGACCATATTAAATTTTCACCATAATTCCAACATAGAGGCAATTGAGGAAGAGATTCAGTCATTATCTCACTCTGAAAATTTAATTCAATAAGGGTTCCGTTGGTAGAGTAATTAGTGCTCCTAAAAAAAAAATCTGCTTTTCTTCAGAATGTATAGGGAAACTCGGTAGATTTGAGAAATGGACAAAATGGAAACCATGAGTGGAGGAAGTCTGCATTTAGCCACAAACACTGTATTTGAGCTGCCTCAGACCAAATCTGACTGTTCCACAGACTGCAAAGCTTTGCCTGCCCTGGGATATTGATGGAGTGTGCTTTGCAACTGGGATCGTATGCTAAAGGAACACTAATAACCAAATAAAAGACATGTTATATGTGATCAAAGCAAGCTTGTCAGTACCATGCAATTTAAACACTTTAAAACCAGTAGGTCTGGTTTCATCCTCTTTTGCCAGGATATTATTTACCTTTGTCAAAATCCTTATTCTCTGCTAGGAAATATGCTAAGTTATTTATAGAACCTGTAAGAAAGTCGCTACAAATATCTGAGAATCTCAACTGAGTGGATTAGGGAAAGGGACAAATCTCCATGTCTTTCCTTAACTTTGATTTTCCCAAATTAATTGACTAATTCCATTACCAGTTATATTAAGAAAGTTTGTCAGGAAGAAAGGAAAGAAAAGGGCAGCTATCCCTAGAAGGACCCATGATAGCTACAGAAGCCCCAAACGGAGGAGAGTAATGACAGGCTCCATATCTGCTCATTTCCTATTGCAAATTCCCAGTCCTGCCCCTCCTTCAGCCTCGGTCCATCCAGAAACAAGTGCCAAAACTGTACCCCCAGTTCTACGTTCGATCTGCCACTCCAAGCAGTCCTCTTTCTGGCCAAGTCTCCCAGGAGGCACTACATCAAGGAGAGAGGTTTACCTTAAAACTCCAACTGCAAAGAATGACCAAGAATCAGACAAAATGAATCTAGTCCCCAAGCAGAGTGTTCTGTTCTACTTGGAGGCCTGATAGGAAGCAGATAAGTATGTAGAAAATAATCATATTTTGCACTTAGATGTTATCTAAGGACCCAGAGCATCCTTCAACTTAATTCTTTGAACACCCAACTTTACACCTCAAGGCACAGGCTCTGATGCTCTGCTTCTGCTCCCTGCTCACTAAAGTCTCAGTTTTCAGCCAAGATGTTCTTGCTGGCCAGAATCCACTAGCCAAAGAGCCACCTTTCCATAGCAAGAAAAGGAATCCCAAGGTACCATGGGCCACAGCCAAACTCAGGCAGTGTGGGTCAGTCATCCTACTAAGAGAAGTAGAGAAGCTTGGTGGGATCCCAAATGTGAGAGACATCAACGAATTAATTTCAGGATCTTAATTATGCAAACCCCTCCAAATCTTAAAAGGGACCAATTGCTGAGCTGTTCTCTCTTCTATTTTTCTGCATCCAGGCAGCATTTCTAATTTCACAGAGTGCTGTACAATTGTCTTTGTCATTACACATTAGTCCATCTCTGAAGATAAGTCCTGCCTGGTTAACAAGTTTGCATCATGAAGAAAAAAAATTTGCCCAAATGAGTCTTAGTCCTTTGCATGTACTTCAATACCTTTTACATACAACTCTATCCTTCATGGCCACTTGGGTGACATAAAAACAGTTACCCAAGTCTGTGTAGGGATTTCTCCTTACACTCAAATGAGGCCTGACAAACAGCATGGCAGAACCAGGCTCAATTTTCTCATGACACACAAAATATATTTAAATATAGAGGTGCAATTAGAATGGGTGATTAAGTTATCAAGAGCTGTTTTTTACTCAGAAGCTCTCTTCAAAACTCCTCTCAACCAAAGACAGTTTGCTTACCAGAGAAGACTATACTGTAGGTCACACCTCCTTCTGGCTATCAGACAGAGGCAGGCTGCTCCCATGGCCCTTTCTAAGGAGCAGGTGGCTGGTCCCCACCCTTTCCAAGCTGTCAGCCTCTTCACATGGTCCCAGGGAGCTAGCTGGTCTCAATCCTATAGAACCTAGCTTCTGCCGGAGTCCTGGAGAAAGACTTAGTACTAAAGGGAGAGATAACCAGCAAACACATCCAGTCTACTCACTTAGGGTCTACCTGCCCCATTGGCGCACAACCCAAGCCATTGCTTGAACAGTCTTTCAGGATTCCAAGAAGGGAGTCATCTAATACAATGCTTGCATGAATGTGGCTTCAGACAGATTCAATCAATTCCTCAGCCAATTTTTGGTCCAGAAAGACCATGAAAATGGGTTCTTTTCCACAATCCCCATAACACCAATTTTCCCCAAAGGCTGCAGGAAGAAACAGGTTGCAAACAGGAATGAGGAACGAGAAAAGATCATTTCTACTCCAAGGGCAGCCCACTGTAAACAGGTCTAATCCTTAACTGGGCTACTTCAGGGTTAGTCTCAGCTTCTCTGAGAAACTGCTACCTAAATCCTGAAGCCTGTGGCCAGGAGGCTACCCATCTCACTGCCTTCTTTCCTCCCTGTCCAAATCCTAGGTCTTCAGCATTTACTGTGGTCTCCCTCTTCGATCCTCAGCCAAACCTTGGATCTCCCTGAGCCTGCCTCCGTTCTAACCTATGCCTTAAAGCAAAGCAGCTGCAGAAACAGAGTCAGCTCCGCATCAAAAGAACTGTGCAGAGTAAGCAGAAAGTTTATCAGGAAAAGTTGCTCCATGAAACTTCAAACACAAAAGCATTGCACTGATAATGTCTGAGCTCATTGGGAAAGTATCATAAGGAGACCTCCCAGTCTCTTCACAAGCACAACGCTCACAACTCGCTCCCCTCCTAACCCACAGGAGAGCCAGGGTCCCCAGACCCGCCCCTATCCTATGCAGTCTCGAGCCCTCGGAGCTCCTCCAGCCGCGTTCCTCCAAAGCCCTCTCTTATGCTCCCCAGGCCCCGCCTCGCCTCCCCCATCCCACTTGAGCCGCCCCCCCTTGGCTTCCCCTCGCCCACTAATGACCCCCTACAGGCGCCCCCTCCTTTCACCACGTTTACAGTTCCCACTCTCCTCTGGTTCCCCTCTCTGCTCCTACACACACCCTCAATTCACTCTATTCTCCTAGTCCCAGTTAACTCTTCAACCTCCTCACCCTCGTTAACCCTTTGCCACTCACAGGCTCCGTTAACCCCTTTGTCCCCATTTCCAACTTGAGCCTTAACTCCTTCCTTCACGGCAGGAAGCCCTCCTTTCAAGTGCTTTAACCATTCTCCTTCTCCTCCTCCTCCTCCCTGGCAAATTACTTCGCCCTCGGTGCTTTAAGCCTGCCCTGCGCGCCGGGTCGATCTCCCCACGGCCCAGGGCATACCAGTACTTGACGATAGCTGTAACCTGGAGCGGGTTCGGCTGGTCAGGGTACAGGCGGCGACACTCTCCGTAGATGGCGTGCAGTCCCGGAGGAAAGAGCGAAGCGAAGGCCGGCGGGGCAGTAGGGCCAGGGGCCGGGGGCGCGGCGGGGCCGGGGGCGCCGCTAGGCCGCAGCTCCGCCATCCCGGCGCGTAGGGCGCTGAGAGGACCTGGGAGGGCAGACGAGCGGGAGAGCACTGACGCGCCAGCGGGCGGACCCCGTGGGTGCGACTCCCCAAGGCGATGGGGGCTGCAGCGAGGTCCAGGCTCCGCGCCTGCGCACGGCGGACCGTCCGCCCAAGCCGTCGCCGCCGCAGAGACCGCCAGAGGGTGCCTCGGGGGCCTAGGGGCGCTCAAAGGGGCGGGGCAGCGGCGCGCCCTATTCCGGATCCCATTGGCTAGTGTCTGTGCCAGTCACAGGCGGACGGCTTGCCTTGGCAATAGATCCCGCCTCTCTCTCCTTGTGTTGGGGGTTTCCCAAGGCTCTTGGCCTCCCCCTAGTGTTAGGAGGAACCTACGTTTAAATAGAGCTGTGGAACCATCCTCATGAGGTGCTAGGGTCCCACGAAAGCACTAGGAAGTGTGCTAACGAAGGGTCTCACTGGTCTGCTGATACGCTGCTAACAAGGATTTAAACATAAATCTGACAATAGATTGATTCATTTGTGCATGTGGCATTAGTCTTAATAGATTATAAATCTGAATGCTTCCTACGTCTTTGAATGTCCACTGACCTTATTGACTGACACTAACACTGCTAAACTCAGGGGTTGAATGTCGAAATACCTGTTTGGGAGTTCTGACAGAAAATAACAAGAGTTAGGTAAACTAGGATCAATTAAAAAGACTTGGTAATTATTTAATAATCAATTTAAAAGACTTGGTAATTATTTAATTCCTAAGGCCCTAGGTTGGGACTTATTTTTCTGTTTACAATAACTTTTGAAAAAATAATGTTTTCCACTAAATTATCTTGAAGAAATTCCAAGAGACAGCGATAGAAGGGAGTCCTGACTAACTATTGACTACCTATTGACTAAAAGAGTCCCTGCAACATGAAGCAGGGGAAGAAATAATCTAAAGAAAAATGCACTTAGCTCATTTGAAAGCAGTGATACCTTGAAAGCAGTGACTTTTCACCTCAATTTTCTCACTCACTAATGTCAATTCTATACCAGTAGTTCCAAGTGCTAGTCTTAAGATCAATGTTAGCCTGTTGCCGAACTTACACATATCTAGGGAAAAAACACGAAAAACGATGAAAATGAACTTTTTTTCTAAAAAGTAAACTTCACGCAAATTATTTTCCTTTATTCTGGAAATATGTCTGTCCGTGTGTGTGTGTTAAATTACTTTTATTAGAGTGTGATGGTGATAGATGTTTGCTAATGTCTTATGGACCCCAATAAAAACATGGTAACCATATATTGTCCAGAAGTGGTGGAAAGTGGCAGGACCGATATGAAAAATCGAAACATCCACGAATTACTGACCAATCCAAAGCGAATTACAGACAAGTACTTCAGCATGCACTGAGAATCCCTTCAAAGGGACTACAGAAACAAGCGTGCAATACAACCGTCAATCGGCATCCTCTTCTAGTTACCTATGGAGACTACAAAGCCCAGGGTACTGCGTGTTGGAAACGCGACGCAGTCTCCTATATTAGGCGGGGCTCTTATAGGGCGTGGCTTCCTAACTGCAGGTACAAGGCATGCTGGGGGTTGTCGTTCTTCCGAGAAGAAGTCGGACCGCTCCCTAGCTGTCCAGCACCGGCGGCTAGACTGCGCATGCGTGTCAGTGGCGCTAGCAGCGGACCCGGCAGGCAGTTCCTTCCTCGGAAGGAGAGATTCTTCTGCCATGGAGTCCTACGATGTGATCGCCAACCAGCCTGTTGTGATCGACAACGTGAGTTGCATCTTTCCTATCTCTAAAGGGACTTATGTTCTCCTTCCCAAAGGGATTGCTTCCCAGGTTTCAGTCTGGGCCTCCGGCTCTTTGTCACTGGTCTGGCCTGTCAGGCGGGTTCAGCCGCCGCTGCCTCCATCCTTTCCCCTTCCCGTAGTTCGCAGGCAGGGAAACCGACCAGCAACCATGGGATGGAGAACTTGGGATAGATAAGGAGAAGAGCTGTAGTCCGAACCAAGTCCTTGGGCCCTTGGCTCGAGGGGCCCTAACCGCTCTGTGAGCGCTCGGCACCCGCCCTTCCCCAGTTTCCGATAACGCTATTGGCCGCTCTGGCTGGCAGTTATGATTGATGACCCCGCCTGTGAGCGGTGCCTGATGAGGGCTACCCTCTGCAGTGATTGGCTTGCGCCTTTGACGTTTTTCCGGGCTGCCATAGTGTTTCCCCTCTCTCAGGGGCGGGGCGGTGCACGAAGGCTGTGGGGATTGGTTTCCGGAACTCTCAGTGGCGGGGCCTGATGAGGTAGGGCCCGCCCGCGGGTGGAGAAGGGCTAAGTTTCCTTCGGTCCCAAGCAGGCCTGGCCGCCTGACGACGTATCTGGGTGGGGCCCGAGAATCTGGTATCAGAAATGGCCATAGGATTTCACTTATTTCTGTGATTATAAATTACGCGTTAATACAGGTCGAGAAGAAAGGAGAGTGACAAAGCAAACAGGGAGGTATCTTCCTCTTCCGAATGCCTAGCTGCTGGGGCGAAAAATTACTGACATAATATTTGCCAGGCGCTCTAGCGCTTACGGAGGGGTTTCACATATATTCGAGTTGGATCCTCACAAAAATTTAGTGGATCGTTACTACAGGAAGTTAGATCCTCGTTTTACAAATAAGAAAAAAAGCGCGAAGAGGTAAAGTGAGTCCAAGGTCGCACAGTAGAGGTGCCCTAAATGCAGTGCTTTATCTGTCCTTTCCCTTGCTTGTACCCCACGCAAATTTATCAATAATAACAAATGAAAAGAATTTAAATACTGCTCTTATTTTGGGCGGAAGGGGACAATTGTAAAACAACTGCATTTGTTTCTTCCACTCAAAGGTGTGGTCACACCAAGCTTGGTTGATAACCTTTTCTGTGCCCTTTCTGAGTCCCTCTCCTAAGCTGTCAGATTCGCTCTGTTGATCCTAGTCTTTGGGACCTTAGGCATGTTGCAAGGTCCTTTCATTTGCATCATCTCTTTTAAGCTTCAACTGTGGTAGGTAGACAGGAATGAATATCCCCAGTTTATGTAGGACAGTGAGGCTTGCAGAGGTTAAATAACAGTGTTCGAACCACCAGGTTTGTGAGTTGAGGAGTCAAAGCTCAAATCGAGATCGTGTTCCAAGTTTCTTAACTTTTTTGCAAGGAAAGGTGCTTTTTTGTTGTTAGCTTTTCTTCTCTTCATTTTTAGTTTTACGATTTAAAGAATTGACTTGTTTTTTCTCTGAGAAAGCATTTTCTTTTTTATGCCAATAATTCTGCCAAAAAGTGAAATAGAAGAAACAAATAATTTTCCCATTAGGGTTTACTGAGCATCTGCCACATTTTTAGATCTGAGGCCTCGAGTAGTTCTTGCTGTTTGACATTTAGAGAGTTTTGATTTATTTCAAAGGGAAAGATGAATAGGAAAAAAGTATTTGAAATATTCGGGCCAACTTTATATTATGAGGATAATGCATCACTATCAGATTTAACAGCTCCATAGCTTAACATGTTACTCCAGTTTTATTGCTGGGCTAAGAAGAGTGTATTTAAAAGAAAGGAGAAGAAAGAAAGCAGGGAAAAGAGGGAAGAGCCTCATTATCGGTTCACAACATTTCTCAGTATTAAAACAATTGTTGACCACTCCTTTCATCCAATTCTGGCACCAAACCAATTCATCAGAATTTAATGAGGAAAATGAGGATGTGTGTGTCTGTGCCTGTGCTTTAATGACAACAATAAAATGATAGGTATTTTTAAAATCTAAACAGGTTATTCTTCCCAAAGGTGTACAATACAACACAACAGTAATACAAGAGGAGGGCAGCTCCCCAGCAACATTTTGAGGACAACACTTTGATTAGATTGCTATGTTTATGTCAAAGCGCAAGTCTTTGCTAAGATCACAAAGGTTAAGTTCTGTCCTAAAAGGGATCAACATTGGTCATTCTTACAACTGTCTTTGTGACTATGTGGGCTTAAGTTCAGGAACAGTATCAGATCCTTACAAGTTCATCAGTAAGATAAGAGTTTTACTGTTTTTGATAGATGTTATGCTGCTTTAGCACCCTTTTAAAAAAATGTGATACATTAAACATACAGAAAATTTCAGAAAAATATATAATAAGCACCCACATAGCACAGTGTCTACCACTCAATTTTTTTTTTTAATGCCTACAGCACCTGGTATTCCTAGGTGGTCTCCCATCCAAATACTAACCAGCTTCCGAGATCAGATGAGATCGGGCATGTTCAGGATGGCATGGCCATAGACTACCACTCAAATTTAATACATGTTGACATTTGCCATATTTGCTTCAGATTTTTTTTTAGGAAATAAAACATTACAGATATAATTGAAAGCTCTCTGTACCCCTTTACAATCCCATCCTTTCTGTCCCAGAAGTAACCCCAGAAGCAACCATAGTCATAAAATTGATGTGGTCCTTTCCATCCATACTGTGTATGTGTAATATTTGTGTTTTGAATTTTTGCTTAAGAGCCAGCATCTTATGTGCCAGGTCTTCTTTTTATTACAGAAAATCTCAAACAAAACAAAAGCAGAGGGAATAGTATAACAAACATCCACATATTCATCACCTAACTGTAACAATATCAACTCTTGACCAATCTTTTTACTACATTCCTACCCATTTCCCTTTCCCATGCTCTTTTAAAAACATAATCAATATACTATTATCAAACCTAATAAATTAATAATAATTTCTTAAGATCATCAAATATCCAGTCAATGTTTAAATTTTGCTAATTGTCTCAAAAAAATTTTTTTACAATTTGTCATCAGCTCTTAAGAAATGCTGATTCACTTAAGTTAAAGGGACTTAAACTAGAATTAATTAAGGAAATGAAGTCAATGTATTTATTTAACATGGTTACTTGCAATGTGATATTCAGGCTGTAGGTTGTACAACTTCAGCAAGAATTGATCCCTCACTTGACGGAAAGGGTGAAGAGGTGACTTGTAGAGATATCTCACTGTTCAATTATGTGTATTTTGAGAGTTAAGGATGTGCTTCATACCAAACTATGTGTTCTGAGGGTAAGAAAAAATCAGATACCATGTCAAAGAAATATCATGAATTAATTGCTGGGATTGCCTAGAGTAGGGGTCTTAAACTCAGTGCCTACAGAAGCAAAGCAGGAACGTTAAAAAGGAGGAAGAAGGTAGCCTTAAAGATAGTAAGAGGTATATGGAGGGTGCATTGAGCACGCCTGACCAAAGGACCAACTGCTTCTCATTTCTAGCTAGTTGTCCCCATGCAGGAATGTAGGCCCCGTATTACCACATCTGATTTTTCAAGAGAAATCAGAAATGTTAAATTTTATATGCAGCCTCCAATTTTTAACTGTTGGAAGTTAATATAAAAGTAGTTTGTGGTCTCTAGAGACAGAAAGTAGATTGGTGGTTGCCCAGGGCCGGGGATGGACAGTAGAATGGAGACCAACTGCTAATGGGTACAGAGTTTCTTTTTGGAATGATGAAAAAGTTCTAAAATTAGATTGTGGTGATGATTGTAAAGTCTGTGAATATACTAAGAACCACTGAATTATATATCTTAAATTGGTAAATTGTGTGGTATGTGAATTTTATCTCAGTAAAGTTCTTTTTAACAAAAGTACTTTGTGGGCCAAACAAAATATGTCTTTGGACCCAAATGGGCCACCAGTGGCCTAGAATATGAGACTCCATCTCTCAGTATTCTTTTCCCACTTGTAAAATGAGAGACAGCTTCCTTCCCAGCAGGTACTGGGAGAGCCTTGCTGATGGATTTGCTATTTGTTTGCTTTCATCAGAAAGAGAATGGTTAGTGGTGGCTAGCAGCAGATTTGAGTCCTCAGAAATCAAGTATTTAATGAGACTAGGTTTTTAAGAAGCCTCTCTAAGGCATTTGTTTACTTGTTTTGCTAGAGTGAGTAACAAAGAGAATGGCAGCCCATTTGCCAGGTACACGGTTTCTCGTTATAAATACTGTTAAATTGACATGACACTTTTATATGATCTCATGGTATGGCTTGAGCAGAATAAAGAGATGAGCTATCCTGGTGCCTGACTCTGGCAAAAGAGGGAGGAAACCGCCTCCCCTGTCCCCACTCATACTTCACCCAACTACTGGCCTGGCAGGCTCACTCGTGGGACTGCAGGGACAAGCTGGGTCTGGTTCCTAAGTCTTGTGCATCATTCCCGACACCTTGGCCTTTCCTCTACCACCTCTGCCTGGGGCTTCTGGCATTCTGGCTGCTTCTTCAGGTTCCATACACTAGACTTCATCTGTGAATCATTTCAGCTTGATTTTCATTTTAGTCAGCTAGCCCATCTGAGTACCCTGCAAATGCCAGATACTGCTGATTATATATAAGGTCTCTGACCTCAGGGAACTTGGGCTAGAGACAAAAATGGAAACCGTAAAGTCAAATACAAAGCAGAATAAAATGCCTGCTGCATAATCGTACAATTAATGGTGATTTTATGAGATAATCAAAGACAATAATTAATTCCACTTAGAGATTATTCTTCAAGAGAAAGGTAGTGAGTGATATTTGAAATGGGCCTGTTATACACTTGATGGGAGGACAGAGAGGAACAAATGAACCTAACATCTTAATCTTCCTTCTTACTCAGACTCTAATCCTTTGCTAGTAAACTCAAAATCCAAGAAAATAATCTCTTAAAAAATATCTAGAGTCTGAAATACAGGTCTCATCTTTACATTTCTTGTTTTCAGCCTCTGCCAAGAGATTCAAAGAGTCTGTTGGCACTACCACACCCAGATGAAGACAGTGAGCAATTATAGGAAGCTTGAGTAACAAGTTCCCAGAGTCCTCTTGTACAGTGCTGTTCTCGCTTCCATGCCGCTGTCCCAAAGCCCTTAGGTTGTGGTAGGATGATTCTCCCTCCTTCCCAATCATTTAGCTCAGTTTACAGCTGCACCTTTTCCAGGCTCCTTGCAATTCTTCCCAGGCCGATGAGTTTGCACTTATCTCTTGTGTTCTCTCTTTTCTGTTGGCAGAGGTTCCTGCTGTCTTAGAGAACTGGCTTGCCTTGCTGAACTTACTGCTTTCCCTATCCTTCAGTCACTTCTTAGTTCCTCCCTCTGTGTTTCCAGAATCAGGCACCAGGATGGTCTGTCTCAATCCCTTATCCCATAGAAGAGCAGGAATAAGAGACAGGGAGGGAATCAGGGGTGTTGCTGGGAAGCCTTTAGGGCAAAGGTAACCTTGGCTATTTAGTGTCTCCTGATGTGTTTACTGCTTCCTTTGTGATTTCTGGAAATAAACCCACAGCAGAAGTGGTTGACAGGCAGCAGGAAAAGGCTTGTCCTAATTAGCTGCAACCATGTAGGGGTGGAAGGATAAGGGTATCAGGTGTGGTAGTAGAAGAGTTAAGAAGGAAGAGAACATGGTGTCTCTGCAGGCAGTACCAAGCCTTGACAGATGTGCTGTACGGAGTTGGTATCTGTATCTTGAGTCAGTGTTTACTTTGGTTGGGCTGTGGATGGTATCAGAGATGCTGGTGGGAGAAGTCAAATTCTTTTCTGGGCACCCACCCAATATACCAAGGGTTAGAGCAGGAGGATGATAATGTTGGGTCTTTTTTCTTAGACAATGGCTTAGGGCTTTCTTGCTCTTTATTAGTAGGAGACTAATGAGTAAAACAAACGATAATAAACACACACACACACACACACACACACAATAACCACAAACTCCCACAAAGCAAAGTGGTCTGCCCCTGTAGTAAGAACCAGCCAATGTATATTCCATCAAAGTCAGCTTCAAGCATGGCAGTGCTTGGTGGTATCTGTCATATACACCCTGGAGGGCACAGAGAGTTCAGGCCTGAGCTGGGAAAGCAGGTTAAAAGCGTCCCATGGTGTATAACAGAATGAATCATGCGCTCTTCCCACCTTGGTTGTGTTCCTGAACTTGGCTGCTTTGGTGCTTCTAGCTACTCTTCTCAGGTTTTCTTTTTCTTCTCTTCATTAAAATTATTTTTAATGTGAAAAGTAAAACATGTTCAATGTAGAAAAGTCAAAGAATACAGAAAAATCAAATAATACTTTGAGTGTGCAGTGAAAGTTCTTCTCACCATCCTCAGTCTCACTTCCCTCCCTTCGACATGTATTCACTATACAAATGTTTATATAAATGGATATATTATACACAAATATAAGGTCTCTTTTTTAAATAAAAAGGGAACCATATTATACATATTGTATGATACATATCTCCTCTTGTTTTTGTGCTACTGACTTTGCTTTCTCTCTCCTCAGGGATCTGGTGTGATTAAAGCTGGTTTTGCTGGTGATCAGATCCCCAAATACTGCTTTCCAAACTAGTAAGTCATTCTGTAGCTTATAAGCTTGCGAGGTTTGTTAGCTTTGTTACAGAGTCAGCCCTCCATCTTTTAGGGAGAAGGGATCTGTCATTCGAGTCAACCTTGGTATCAAAGCAACAAGCAAAAGACAGGAACTGGCTTTTGGAGTAAGCAAAGGAAACAGTTGCTTACATGGTACAATTTGAGAGGCACAGGCAAGAGACCTCTTTTTAAAATTTGATTTGATCTAATGCCAAAAATGTTATCATTGGCAACTCATTGCTCTGGATGACTGCCTCTTCATGGAGCTCTCTTTTTAAAATTCTCCTATCACCCAGGATGGGGTTTAACATTAAACCATATTAACTATCTTAGTAAGAAATGAGTTTCTCGGCACTTTCCTCCTAAGACAGAGAGACTGCAAGCAGGAGAAGGGCACAGGTGCTTGGGGAAGGAGCTTAACGGGGGAGAAAAAGGAAAAAGCCATCTGTCGCAGTACAACAGTTCTACTTAGTAGAAGACTTGGACAGGGGCTAAGGAAATTGAAATTTTTTGAGTTAACCATTCATGTAGAAATTCTTGTTTCCTTGTCTCTCTTGGTTTGCACATATGTTGGGGAAAGAGAAGATACAGAGATATTGAATCCTCTAAAATTTGTTTTAATAACAAAATAATATAAATGTAATAAAAATATGAAATAACATACAAATAACTTAAAACAATACATGTTCATTGTAGAAATTGGGAAATGCAGAAAAGTAAAAAGAAAATCAACTGTCACTTCACTCCTCAAAGATAATCACAGTAGAATTGAGTGTATTTCTTCCTAAGTATGTGCCTCTGTACATCCTTCTGTCATGTTTTCTGTTGCCAAATGAAAAGCGTTGGTCCCCCCCCTCCCCGCCACTCTCTTTTGTAGTGTGGGCAGACCCAAGCATGTTCGTGTCATGGCAGGAGCCCTCGAAGGCGACATCTTCATTGGCCCCAAAGCTGAGGTAATTCCCAGTCGTACTAAAGAAATCTCAAGCCAGCAGAGGACCTTCGTTATTCCCCATATCGGCAGTGTTCCTGAGTGAGACATAGCCATAAATAAAAGGAGCAGTTTCCTCTTAAAATCTCCCCTTTGGTTCTCTCATCCTAAGCCTCGTTGGTTCATTTCTCCCTGGCGCAGTCTCTGGTTTTGTAGAGAAAATATCAAATCCCACTTTGGGAAACAGAGACTTGTCTAGAAAATGGCTTTTGTCTTCTTTCTGTAATCTGTCACTACCTTGCCAATGATCAAATTGACTGGCTTGGTTACTTTTGGCAAAAGGGATTGGGGAGAGACCCTGGCTGGGGTACCCTGGAGATGAGTTGATTAGCACAGTTGGGCAGAGCTCTCAAGCACCCTCTAGAAGCAGAACAATAATCATGGTTGCCAACCTTGGCTCCAATTGCTGAAGTCCAGAGGTGGGAACCAGGAGATATGTCCTGGGACCAGGCAATAAAGAGGGTGCCTCCTGTCACTTGCCCTAGGGTCACCCGAGGGCCCATGGAAAAGCAGAAGCCTTCTGCTTCACTGGCTGATTGGTCAGTGAGAGCAATTTGCAGCATACTGTTGGAGACTGCAAGAATGGGTGTCCACCCTTAGCCCTGGGTGAGGACTGAGGGGTGGGAACTCCAGTCCTGGATGAGCAGGATCCACTCGGCAGCCCAGCTGAGAGCCTGACTGCTGCTGTAAGTCCCATTCTCTACACTCAGGAGCACCGAGGACTGCTCTCCATCCGGTACCCCATGGAGCACGGCATTGTCAAGGACTGGAATGACATGGAGCGCATCTGGCAATATGTTTATTCTAAGGACCAGCTACAGACTTTCTCAGAGGAGGTGAGAGTCCTGTGTGTGGAGCAGCCCTGCAGGGTGTGCAGTGGGCATAACCCCTACCCCAGAGATGAGGGAGAAGAGGAGGAGGATAACTGCCAAGAGGGTTTGAGTCTTACTATGTGCCAGGCACCAAGCCATGTACTTTTCAGACATGTTTGCATTTAATCTTTACACCATTACACCATTACTTACACATGCAGGTAATATTATCTCCAGTTTGTAAACAAGGGAACAGAAGTTCAGAGAAGCCAAGTATTGTTTCCAGGATCACCCAGTTAATAAAGTAATAGAGCTGAGATTCAAACCCATATCTTTCAGACTTCAGAGCCTATAATTTCTAAGGAAGTAACTCTCAACTCAGAAACACTTTTTTTAAAAAATGCATTCAATATTGAAATTTTCTATTTTGAAAAAAATTAACTTTTTTTTTTTTATCATAATTCCAAATTTAGAGTATAGCAAATCTTCTTGACAATTGGAGATGTATACAGGGACCAATATAAGAATCTTGGAGGAAAAGGAGAGGAGTAAAGGAGTGAAGGCAAAAACAGAGAGACTCTTGAGGGGGTAGGATTTTGAAAAATTGAGAAATTGACCTGAGCATGGGTAGGTGACAGACCAAGCTTGCCGTTTTTTGGAGGGATGCTGACAAAGGTTTCCCAGGCTTTCTAGCCAGCCACACAGGGGCTTCTACCCCAGTACTAATGAGGGGTGGAAGTCTGTTCTCACCTTGATTGACCTCTGGGCATTTTTCACCAGCATCCTGTGCTCCTGACAGAGGCGCCTTTAAACCCGAGGAAAAACCGGGAACGAGCTGCTGAAGTTTTCTTTGAGACCTTCAATGTGCCAGCCCTTTTCATCTCCATGCAAGCCGTGCTCAGCCTGTGAGTAGCAGCCTGGCTGGCCAGCCTGGTCCCTTGTGGGGAAAGCTGTCCTTTGGCTTTGGTATCAAGGTTGCCTCTCCTTTGGTTCAGAGCAATTTGAGCACCCCACTAGGGAAGGGTTAAAGATGCTGGGAAAGGGAATACTGAGACTGTCTCCCAGCCTCATACTGTCTGGGGGTTTGGTGCCCAAGGCTCTGTGCTCTGCCTGCTGGGAAAGCCACATGCTGCTACAGCTCTTCCTGAAGGCCCTTGTAGTGTGTTCAGATTATTTATTCAGCACCTACTTGTGCCAGGTGCTATGTGAGGCTGGTGGCAGGGTCATGGTAAAAACACCACCATGGTCCCTGTTCTCGTGCCTCTGTCATTCCTGTCATGCTCCCAGCCTGTCTCACACCAAGGTTGCATCTATGGCCAAGTTTGTACATTGGTGACCTGCAGAGGGGATGTGTTTGATCCCATTAAAAAGTTGCGAGCCAGCATTTAAAAGTCGGAAGATTTCCTATCACAATCCAGATTCCTGGCTTCTCTGAAAAAAATGGGAAGATCTAGTAATGTCAGGCCTGCATTCCCATAGGGCAGAAATCAGCTGGAGCTGAAATAGCAGTTGCCATTTTAGATCGAGTTTGCTAGCTTGATTTCACCACAGTCCACTCATTCTTTGTTCTCCCAACATGAAGGCAAAGTGTCAGTTGCTGTTTATCATATTACAGAATTATATGTCTATACCCTTGTCTCTACCAAAAAAGAAAAAACAGAACAGGCCTAGAGGGCTATGTGGAAGGGTGGGGGGAGCTGTTTTTTTGTGGAAGTGAAAATTTTATTTTCCTTTACTCATTTACTTTTCCTGCCTAGCCCCTGTAGGAATTTGAGTTTTAACTTATTGTCTGGAGAGTAAAAACTGACCCTCAGGCTAGGTCCCTGAAATGGTTAAAAGCCAGGCCATCTCCTGAGATTAGAAGGCCTGCTCTTCTGGAAGTGGGAAGTGAGCTGGAGAGGCTCAGCACCTTTCATCCAGGTATTTCAAGGTTTGTTTCAATGCTCAGGCTTCCTGGTGCTCACCAGTCTAAGGCCCCTGGAGAAAGGCAGGCCCCAGCTTTAGTTTAGCTGACATTGAACTCTTAAAAGAAATGAGTTTCTTCCCAGAGTGAGGAGTCAGGGGTTAGTGATGTTTTGTCCACTTTGTTTCAGTTATGCCACAGGCAGGACCACAGGTGTGGTGCTGGACTCTGGAGATGGTGTCACCCATGCTGTCCCCATTTATGAGGGCTTTGCCATGCCCCACTCAATCATGCGTATCGACATCGCTGGCCGAGACGTCTCTCGCTTCCTTCGTCTCTACCTGCGTAAGGAGGGCTATGATTTCCACTCCTCCTCCGAGTTTGAGATTGTCAAAGCCATAAAAGAAGTGAGTGCTGCCCCATGGACCCAGGGATGGGATAGGGAATGAGAATAGAGCAGCCAGGACCTCCATGACTTGGAGTGAAGAGAGGCAAAGCTCCCATCCTGGGGGTCTTGGCCAGGTTCTATTCTCCCCAGCCAGGCCTCTTGGTGGCCGTGTGATCTCCAGCTGGGACCCCTTACACTGACAGACTCACCGTCCCAAAGTGCTACCATCTTTTAGGGGAAGGGAACTGCTTCTATTTCTTAAACTGAGTGATGGGTACACCAGTAATCACTTTTTTTATACTTTATGTACAAATTATATATGTTCTTTTACATCCTTGAGGAATTCAGAATACATTTTTTTTAAGTAAACTAAATCCTCCTGCCACCTATGGCTCTAGGGAAACCTCTGAGCTGGGTAAGCGGGACCCAGAACCATATGAATAGTAGAAAATTGCCTGAGTCTGGACTAAAATTAGGTTGTGGTCTCAGAGCTAGATCCAGAGAGCCAAGTTTCCATGAAGGTGGAGTTGGTGGGAACTCGTATCCTAAGTGCCACTCAGTGAAGGCCGACAGAAATCTCCCTGCTCCTGCTTCAGGGCAGCAGCTCTGTAGAGCAGTCACTGCGATGGGCAGATGTCTGAAGCAGCACATCACTCCCCTGGTACTTTGACCAGGTAGGCACCAAGTTTCCTGCCTGGCTGACTCATGCTTGGTTCTACAGAGAGCCTGCTACCTATCCATAAATCCCCAGAAGGATGAGACACTAGAGACGGAGAAGGCCCAGTACTACCTGCCCGATGGCAGCACCATTGAGGTAGGCGACCGAGTCTCTCTCCTCAGTTCCCTCAGACCCCAAAAGCTCTGGGCCCAAACAGAACTCCCCATGGGGAGGCTGGAGTCAGATGTGTCCTCCCTTTTGCACCCCCTGCCTGGAGCAGTACCATCTTCTACCAAGCAAGGTGCTAAAGACTTTGCTTCTCCCATGTGGAGGGAAGGAGGCACCAGAGGCATTCTCCTAGGTCAGGGTGGGACTATGAACAGAGGTAGTTAGTGTTGTCCTTAACCACTTGGGCACAGCATAGGGTGAGTCGCCTCTCCTTGGACCTCCACTGATACGAAGAAATTTCCATGAATGAATGAATCCATGTATTCATGCCAGAGGTCTCTTGGCTGGGATTAAAAGGCCAGAGCTAGGATTAAACCTAGGTGTTTCCTCTCTCATTTCCCAGGAGCCCTATTTGATCCTTTTTGTTCCCTATTTGTTCCCAGAAGTCCAATCTTTGTTCCTGGAAGCCCTTGATATACAAGGTCTTCCATGAGCCTGGCCTTCATAGCCACCTGGTTAGGAAGAGGTGGGCAGAGGGGCCCCTTCCATTCCCACTCCCAAAGGGACCTCAGCCCCAGTCCCAGCCTCTGAAGCTTGCCCCTCACCCTGCAGATTGGTCCTTCCCGATTCCGGGCACCTGAGCTGCTGTTCCGGCCAGACCTGATTGGTGAGGAGAGTGAGGGCATCCATGAGGTGCTGGTGTTTGCCATCCAGAAGTCTGACATGGACCTGCGGCGCACACTTTTCTCTAACATTGTCCTCTCAGGGGGCTCCACCCTGTTCAAAGGTTGGTCTTTGCTCTTAGGGCCCTTCCCCAGGAAGCTTCCAGATTCTGCTGGGCCTAGATGCTCAGAGGATTGACTTAAAATTCTCCTTTTCTGCCCATTCAGGATTTGGTGACAGGCTACTGAGTGAAGTGAAGAAACTGGCTCCGAAAGATGTGAAGATCAGGGTAGGAGCATGGCGGGGCGAGGGCAGGGTGAAATTGGGCTTCCAAGAGTCCGTAGTGCCACATGGTATGGCCACTCCTCCAGCTCTGCCCAAGGTTTTCAAGTAGCCAGGACTATACAGGCACTGCCAGATGGCTCCTGCTTCTACGCTGACCCTGAGGTCTGCCAGAGAAGAGGACCCATTCTCATTCTCCATCTTCACAAAAGGGGGGCAGTCCTAGTACCCAGAAGTGGCAGGGTGCTAGGCTGAGGGCCCAATGTGAGGACTTTCAAGGAAACTAACATTGACAGGAGATTGACTTTTGCTGCTCCCTTGTGATACAGTCTCAACATCTTAGTGGCTGCTGAGGGGAGCTAGCCTGCCTAAGGAAGGAGGGATCCTAAATGAGGGAATGTGCTTCCTGTCTTGGAGACTGCTTCCGACCAGCCCCCAACAGAGCTGAATCTTGCCCCCAGATAGCCCTAGCTTCTCTGAGAATTGTAGTTAGGGCTGCTGGAAACCTGCTTCTCAAAATGAGTGCTACGTTGGCCACAATACCCCCCAGAGAGGCCACAGGGTCCAGCAGGGACATAACTTAAAGCCAGTTGTGTGAAATTCATCTATTGCTGTAGATGAATTGGCCATAAAGAGGAAGTTGGAAGGAAAAGGGTGAAGGGAGGATGACTGTCTCAGATAACTCTTTCCACCTACCCTTACAGATATCTGCACCTCAGGAGAGACTGTATTCCACATGGATTGGGTGAGTAGCTCTGTGAATAAGAGCAGAACAGGAAGCGAAGACATTCATTACTCCTCACCACCCCATCCTGTTAAAGAAAAGCCTGATATGGTTTGGTCCTATGGGGCCTGGCCAGCTTTACAAATACACACACTCTTTCTCACAATGTTCCTTTGTATTCCTTCCATTCTAGGGGCTCTATCCTTGCCTCCCTGGACACCTTTAAGAAGATGTGGGTCTCCAAGAAGGAATACGAGGAAGACGGTGCCCGATCCATCCACAGGAAAACCTTCTAATGTTGGGACATCATCTTCACCTCTCTCTGAAGTTAACTCCACTTTAAAACTCGCTTTCTTGAGTCGGAGTGTTTGCGAGGAACTGCCTGTGTGTGTGAGTGTGTGTGTGGGTACAAGTATGTGCACCTATGCGAGTACAGTGTGGCCTAGGGATCCCAGGGCCCAGAAAGGACGATGAACTACCCACAATGGTGATGGCCTGAGGCCTGGGGTTGACCACTAACCGGCCCCTGACAGGGAAGAGTGCTGGCAGAGGGCACCACTCCTTTGTCAGTTGGGCCTTTGTCTGGCTGTTTGGGACTATGTTTACTACCATGGGGAGACAGAGAGGGAGGTAAATCCAACCCCAGGGAGACATTGCTGCTGCCCATTCTAGGCTGGGCCAGCCCCACCCCACCCCACCCCCAGGGTGCCCTGAGGCCCAAGGCAGCTGCGGCTTCCCTTGCTCATCATTCTGTTCTCCATGCCTCTTGATCATGGACTGAGGACTGGGACTGGGGTTGAGTTCTGTCTGGTTTTGACTGAAGTTTGGGTTTGAGAGGCTGAGAAGGCTGTTACTGAGACTCTGAGGTCAGGAAAGGGCAGGATACCTTCAACTTCACCTGGGGACCAGGACCACGCTGGGTATTTGAGGAGGGTAGGAGTAGTGCTACTTGTGGTTAGCGGCAGAGTTAATGTTCCCACCCCTAGCCCCATCCAGGGGGTCTCAGGAGAGTAAGGAGCCTGTTGGCGTCCGGCCATTGCTTTTCATCCTTCCTTGGGCAATGCCATCTTCAGTTTTATTTATTAAAGTGATTATTCAGTATAGGGGCTGGAGAGAGGGAGCTCATCACCTCCTGCCCACAAGTCACCCTGTTCACACTAATGTTTACAGCACCTAAGCTTAGCGTAGCCTCCAGGGCCCCACCACTTTGCTGAGGGTGAACTGACAGTATCCATAGGCTGACACCATTTGGGATCTGAGGCTACACTCAAAGTCACTCCCACCAGCCTCTTTTCTTTCTCCCTCTTCCACTTGCTCACTGCCCTGGAGTCAGCAGGCTGGTTGCTGGTTGGATTTCCTGAAATAGGAGGTAGAATCACCCTTTGACAGAGGCCCTAGTAAAGGAGGGGTGTTGGGGATCCAGGTCCCTTAAGACTGGAGAAAGAGTTGCAGTTAACTAAGTTGCCTTTTCCCACTCTAGCTGACCCAGGGAAGGAGCTTGTAGAAATGAGAAGGCCCCTCTGGGCTGATTTTATGCCGTTCTTGACTTTGGACTTGTTTGTTTAGGGAAGGAGGAGACCAGACCTGAGTCCCAGGAGCTGATGGGCTCAGGTTCATCTCCTCTGGTCCAGTGGGGCCAGGCGCCTACCCTGGACTGGGCTGGTTTAGCAGTGGTCCAAAGGCCTTTAGCCCAGATGGTACAAAGCTGGGGATAACAAATTTTCACCGGCACCCTCACCTGACACCAAGACCTGCCCCAGTCCCAGATTCCAGGCAGTATTCTCCCCCATGCCGTCCAAGGACCAAAGGTCCTGCTAGGTGTGGGCCGCAGCAACAGGTGTGTGTGAGAGCGATGTGGCGACCCCGCGGACTGCTGTGTGCTTAACCAGCTCACCTCCCTTCTCTTAGCCCAAGCCTGTCCCTCGCACAGCCTCGCACAAACCACGTTGCCTGGTGGGGGCCCAGTGTACTTAATAAAGTCCTTCCAATAGACCTGTCAGCTGGGCCTCTGTCTATAGTTAGTGCTGGGCAGGAAGAGGGAGGAGCTGTGGGCCCTAAATCTGAGGTGGCAACTGGCCAAGGCTGTCCTCTAGAGGGCACTGTTGCACCAATCAGACTCTGCCAGACCTTAGACCAAGTCCCAGCAAATGAGGGGAACTGCTCTTGACATCCTGAAATCAGAGGCTCTCAAAACTTCCATGTGTATAAGAAACTAAGGAGCTTATTAAAATGTAGTTCCTGGGCCCCTGCTCACATACTCTGATTAACCAGTCCTCCATTTTAAACTTGTTTACCTGAGGGGTGGCAGAGAATTGCCAGGCACTTTACAAATGTTAACCCATTTGATCCTCAAAACGACCCTACAAAGTGTAGGTATTTTTATCATCCACTTCACAGATGAGGAGATAGAACCACAGAGAGATCACGTAACTCCTCAAGGTTCTGCCCTTTATTAGCTAAGATTGGAACCCAGGCAATATAGCCCTAGAGCCTACATTCTTAGCCATTCTGGACACCCTCAACAAACCATTGGCCTAGAGCAGTGGTTCCCAATCAAGGCCAACTTTGCCCCCCAGGATATATTTGGCAATGCCTAAAAACATTGACATTTGGTTGTCACCACTGGGGAGGAGATGCTATTGGCATCTACTAAGCAAAGACCAGGGGTGATTCCACAACAAGGAATCATCCAGCCCAAATGTGTCAATGCCAAGGCTGAGAAACTCTGGCCTAGAGCAGAGGTTCTCAGTCCCAGCTGTGTATTAGAATGACTACAGAGCTTTCCAAAACTATAGTTCCCAGGCCATACCCCAGACCCATGAAATCAGAATCTTGAGGAACAGAACTCAGACATTTCTGAAAGCTCCCTGTTGACTCCAAGGTTGAGGGCCTCTGGCCTAAGAGCGGCCACTTCCTTGATCTCCACGTCCAGCAGTGGCACGTGGGAAATGCACTGGGGCTATGACTGCAGGCCTGAGCCTTTTTGACCCTGAGCCTTTTTGACCCTGTACAGCTCCTTGTCCACATGTTCCCCCTGCTACCTCTGTGAATCTGATGTGAGCGGCCCCCCAACTCATCTTTGGAAAAATGCTCTGAGTGCTTTTCGTATTAAATGGGGAATCTTGCTACCCACCCCACCACTTCTACACGCAGCACAGACCTCAGGAATGGGAACAGAAAGACTTTAATCCATCTGTGATGAGCTGAACCTCTTTAGAGGTCAGATGGGGGTAGGGAAGCCCTGCAATAGCAGGGGCATGCTACTTCAGGCACAGCTGAAGCAGAGACCCAGAGAAACCACTGGAAGGGTGGAGGGAAGGGTAGGTGGGACTTAAAATCAGCTTCCCCTGGCTGGTTGAAAGGGAGCAGTTGCAGTATCAAAAGTGGTTCCTGAGCCCACATGAAGCTGCAGCCCCAACCAGGTGGTCAGATAGGACTCTGTGCCCCGTGGCAACCCCATGTGACCACAAGGCAGCCTCATCCCTCCTTCAGCCTCTTCTTTCTTCTGCCCCCAAGGGGGAAGCAGTTCCTTGAACACTTCTGGCCTAGTTCTTGCCCAAGTTGGGCCAGACAACCGAGCAGGATCTTAAGACCCAGCGCTGCTCCCGGCTCAGCCCCAGAAGCTCCCATTCTGCCATCTGTCCTCCAGGCTACACCCAAGGAAGGTGGAGCAGAACACCAGGCTGGCAAAAGTGGCTCCTTCCCAAAATTGCAGGCAGTGTTCTCAGCAGGGTGGTCTTGTTGCACTTCTCACACAGTCTTAATGCCCAGGGTTTGGGCTCGTGACAGATTCTGGCGCTGGGCCTTGACCATGTGCAAGCGTCTCCCATGCAGTGTGAACTTGGACCAGGTGAACAGCTGCAGCAGAGCACATGTGATGGGCACCAGCACCAATAGGTAGAAGCAGCCCTGGCGGAGCACCGGGGCCTGAGCTGGGGGTGGGGCCGGGGGCTCTGGCCAGGGCTGGGCACTCCCTACAAGGGCCACTGGGGGCTGCTGGAAGAGATCATGACCTAGGATGAGAGAGCATGCAGAAAGAACAGAGTCAGCCCTTGGCTCCTCCAAAGTCCACATGAGACAACGCACACAAATGTCCAAACCATAACTCCTGATTCTCCCCCGACCTTGCTTCTCCCCTGTTCTTCCCTTCTCGGTAAATGGCACCACCATCCACCCAATAACTGGGGCCAAAAACCTTAAAGTCTTCCTAGATTCCTTATTTAACTTCAGTGCTTCCCAACAGCCAATCCTTCACCTTCTCCCAACTCCAAAACACATCCCAAACCCAAACACTTCTTTTCCAGACCCCCAGTACCACCCTGGTCCAAGCCTCCATAACCTCTGCCACAGCCTCTATAATTCATTCACACAGTGGCCAGAGCCGGCTCTTAAAAATGTAAATCAGATCATGTCCCCTGCTTAAAACCCTTGCAATAGCTTCTCTTTACACTGAGAATAAAATCCAAACCCTGACCCGCTCTCCAGAGCCCTCATCACTTTTCCAGCCTCATCTCCTAATGATTCCTGATAACTTGGGCCATCGCACTTGTCACTCCCTCATCTAGGATCCACCGAGTTCTTTCTAGACTAAATCCTCCCCATTTGGTCCACATCCTGAGTGCCGCCTCAGAGACCTTCCCTGACTACACAGAGTAGCTTCTCAGTCACACTACGGTAAGTCCTCAATGTTGTCGATAGGTCCTACAACCTTAAGCAAAACAATACATATAACAAACCAACTTTACCGTCGGCTAATTGGTATGAACAAGAGTTATGTTCCTGTGGCATCTCATCAATATTTTAAGAAAAGAACATTGAACAAAATGATATTATTTGAGGATCTGCTCTATTTTGGCCATCACACTAGTGATGCTATGTTCTTGTTTGGCTGTTTATCACCACTTCTCCTCCCCCTGACTAGAATATAAGCTCCATGATGGCAAAGACTTTGTCTGTCTTATTCATTGTTATCTCCCAGAGCATCACCTGGTAGAGAGGGTATTCTACACATATTTGTTTAATTAATGAATGAACTATTGAAAGAACAGAAGAATCAGAGACTCAGCTCCCCTCCAATGCAGAGGAGTGGCAGAGGAGGTGTGGCAGCCCACAGTGGCCCAGACCCAGACTCTGTCAGCCAGTTCCCATTCTCTCACTCACTGGACCTAAAGCCAAGCTTGTCAGCTGGTGTGCCAGGTGAGTGGTGCCCCCTTGAGCCTCAAGAGCCCCTTGCCAGTCCCTGGGCCCTCACCTGTGTAGAAGCACAGCAGCCAAGTGCCCAGCAGCGGGGCAAAGGTCTGGCCGGGCTTGGTCACCAGGGCCACCATGCCAAAAAGGAGTGCCGAAGCCGCCTGCTTGCGGTGGTTCAGCACCAGGTCCTCATCCACCAGGTCAGTGACTACCAAGGTCAGTAGCTTACAGGTGCCCTCAGTAAAGACACGGTTGCTGCCAGCAGAGAGAGAAAGTGGGCAAGAGTGAAGGGGTGGGACAGAGGTGTGAGTGTCAGAGAGGGCAGCCATACCTGGCAATGAAGAGGCAGAGCAGGCCGGGGCGGTCGGGGCCAGCCAAAAGCATGAGCAGGCTGAGGCCCAGCTTAAGCAGGAAGAGCCCCCGCACCACAGTGTAGACACCCCAGCGCCGGCACAGGGGCAGGAAGTAGAGGTTGTTGAGATGGGGAGCAACATAGGAGATGCCTGGGAAGAAGGCGTGGAGACTTGTCAGGGGGCACTGCCACAATTTCCATAATTTTCCACATTTTAACAATCAGAATCAGAGTTTGCATAATGACCTGCCAGGCTGTGCACTAAGAGATATTTCGCATCCTTTTATTGAATCCTCACAGTCCTTTAAGGTAAGTACTATCACGATACATACTTTACAGATGAGAAATGGAGGTCCAAAGAGATTAAAGAGAACATACCCAAGGCCACACGGTAAATAAGCAGTCAAGACACACACCCAGGCTTGTCACACTGTAGTCCTCACTGTTAACTAGTCACCATGCCTCATCACCTCTGGATAGCACCATTACCAACAGGACCACCATGAGAACAGCCCTACCCCCTAGCACCACCAACAGGCTTTTGCCCCTTCCTTGGGAAAAGAGCTGGGGGCTGAAGGTGCAACCCCACAGCAGACTCTGCCCTCTAACACCTGGGCCCCAGCTGGGGAGGTGGCTGTGCCTATAGCTGGGTTAGGGGTTCTGGGGTATAAGCCTCTGTCCTTCCAGTCTATCCAAGGCACCCACTCACCCAACAAGAAGGAGCCCATGGAGAGGGAGATGTGGTCTGACAACAGATGCTCCAGGAAGAGGGGGAAGAAGTTGCTGTTGAAATGGCAGTGAAATACCTGCAACCCAACAGGGGCAGTGAGGAGGCTGCTGGGGCAGGAGGGGAGCCGGGCACAGGGCAAAAGCCAATGAGAGCAGCAAGAGCAGCCTTTATCCCCATGTCCCTCAACATTGAACATGCCAGAACAAAAAAAAATATATATATATCTGTTGCTTATCTAATTTTGCTAACAGAAAGAATGACAAAATTGTCATTAGAACAATTAAGTTTGTTCTTTTTAATTGAAAACACCTTAGTAAAACAAGCTTAATGATATAAAAAAATATTTCTAAATTTGGCTAGCTTATACACTACATGTGTTTTAGGTGTCACACTTGGTGTGTTAAAATGATTGTCACAGAGTCCCCGAAGAGGTTCCTCTTTTCATACACTCACTTTGCAGGTGAAGACATGGCTGTCCTGAGAGACTGAGACTTGCCTAAAATCACACAGGGAGTTAGGAGCTCAGATGGTGCTAGAACTCAGGTCTCCTCACTACGCAAACTGTGTTTCTGTCCTCGAATCACCTACCGGTCCTCACGAGAGGCCCAGACCTGACTTTCCAGCTTTTGAGGAACCTGTTCCCTTGAGTGAGGCATACACTAACCATGCTGGGTGGGGGACTGTTCCCATACCTGCACCAGGTCCATGCCCACGAACCACAGGAAATTTCGGTGATGTGCTAGTTGCCGGAGGTACTGGCCCAAGGTGATGCTGCCCGCCTCCTCACCACCTACAGGAAGCTCTTCTCCACACAAACTACAGGGCAGAGGGGAGTCAAGAACAGTCTAGGGCTGGGGCGTAGCCATCCCCCATCCCAGGGCAGCCACCCATCAGCCGGGAGACCCAGCATTGAAATCAGATTCAGAACAGTGTTGGCAGGAACCTGGAGAGCTGGGACTGAACACTCACCCGCTATCCACAGCCAGATCTGGGTACCCTGGCTCCCTGCCGGCCATCTCGACCCGCCGCCTCAACAGCCGTGTGGCCCCCACAAAGCCTAGCCCAGAGCCAGCAGCCAGTGTCAGGCAGAAGGTGCGAAAAGAAGAGAAGTCTTCCTTGTTCCAGAAAGCATAGGAGGCAAAGACAGAAAAAGAGCCAGCTGCGCTGAAGAGGGAGCAGTAGAAGTTGAGGTGCGTGCGGTCGTGGGCTGAGAGGGCCAGGTCCGCCAGCAAGGCGTGATGGTGCAGATCCACGAGTGTCAGGAAGCCATCATAGAGGCACAGGCACAGCAAGAATTGCAGGCCAGCTGGGGCCCATGGCACCCAGAATGCCAGGAATGACAGGGCCAGCAGTGGCCCATGCCTGCCCAGGGCCTGTACCCGTGCCAGCACCACGGCCCTTGAGGAGAGCCCAGTGCCTGACCTGCCAGGGAAAGGAGGGTTGTTGGTAGATACCCTTGCAGACTTGGACCCCAGTGTCCCCTACCCAGGCCCCAGAAGAGGCATGGAGGCCCAGAGTGTGGGACTCACACCAGGTGGTCCTGCTGAGCCCCGAGTCCTTAACCTCCAATTTAGGAAGCACACTCACCAGTGGGTACTCGCTCTTCTGTTCCCTTGTCAGCCTGCCAGGCCGAGGGCCACGGGGTGGTATGATACCCATTTTTCAGGATTAGGGGTAGTGATGGGCCCCAGCAGGGATAGGGTAAAGGAATCTGCCAGAAGCAGCAGAGTGTTTGCAGTACAGCACCCAATCCAGAGGGCCCGACAAGCCAAGCTGGGGTCAATCTCTCCACCAAGTGATCAAGGTCAACCATTACTCAAGGCCACTTCTCCAACCTGGACAGAGCCTACCCTGTCCTCGGGAAGGAAAGAAGCCTGGACAATGGCTGAAAATGGTCCCTTTCTTCCCCCACCCCAAACACAGGTGGGAGTCCTCCAGCCCTGGGAAAGGGTGGGGTGGGACAGAACAAGTTATAAGCCGTCCCCAAGACACAAACCGGGGCTGGGAGCTGAGGAACTGACGGTCACTCAGCCAGCCGAAGAGGGGGTCGTTGAAGCTGTTCCAGAGAAGAAACACCGTCTGTGGGCAGAAGGGAAATGAGGCAGGTGGGCTATGGGCAGCCTCCTTTCCAAGGCTTTCCCTGCGCAGCCTGCACACCACCCCTTAAAGATAACACCAGCTTTCCTGCCTGCAAACATTTGCTTAGGTCAGTCCCTCTGCTAAAAAACTCACTCTAGCAGCCACTGTCCCCATCAAACTCCTATCTGGGGCCCAGCTAGTAAATGTATTCAGCTGATAAGTTTATATATGTGATATATCATACATGTGAATACATAGATAGTCCCTGGCTCATAGGACCGTGGCCATGAGAGATGGTCATCAAGGCCTCCAGTTTTTCTTGCTGAGTTTTGGTGGGCAACTTGGCCTGCCCCATGCTCCTGGCTAGGTGGGTCCCAGCACTGTAATCTGCCTAGCTTCCACCCCAGAGAAGTGCTGGCCTACCTCTCCGACCCAGAAGGCAGCTCTGCTGATCTTGTACACTGAGACAAAGGTGTCCACATAGTAAAGCAGGAACACGTTGTGCAGGATGGAGATGAAGAGGGCCAGGGAGCCATAGACCGCAGCAGTGGGCAAGCCCAAAAGCCAGGCCCAGGGCCTGCCCAACCCCATGGCTGCCAGCCCAGCCTCACCCTAGGAGCACTGAGAAGTGCTCATGGCCACAGGCAATCTGGCCACCCTTGTCCCTAGGGAAGAAGGAGCCAGTTAGCTACAAGGATCAGAGCCAGCTCTGCTCCTAACCCCAGACCTGTGAGTCATTTAAAAATTCATTTCCAACTGGGAGAAAGTTAAATAAAACTGGAGAATCGTTAATGATGTATAGTTGAAACAATGTTGGGTTAGATACCATACCTGGGAGTAACCCAAGGAAACTGATACAGGTATAGGAAGCGGAGGCAGGAATCCAACAAGTACTGAGCCAGGTCCAAATGTGATCAGGCCATGTGCTCAGTATCTTCTTTCATCCACACTATCCAACCTTATCAGTCTAAATGTGACAACCCTGGGCTTGGACGCATGATGTTTCTACAGTATAACCTCAGCCAAACTACCTAACCCAAGCCTCAGTTTCCTCTTCTATAAAGGGAAAAAGGGATAATCATGCCTACTCTGTAGAGAAATATAAGGATTAAATGAGGTAACTCACAGAATGTGCTCAATAAATGGATGTTAGTGGTGTCATTATTATTTTTATAAAATCTCTACAAAGTATATAGCACTATTACAATGTTATAAAGCAATGGCCAAGCTCAGTGATGTTAAGTAACTTGCCCAATGTCATACAGCAAAAATGTAGCAGATTTGAACACTGGCCTGGCTGGCTCTAAAGCCTTTTCTGCCACTTGATCTCCCATATTGGGTTCCTATGCATAGTTGGGCAGAACGGAGAAACTTGCTATGTTGTCATATTCCACAGATATAGAAGAGTGATAAGATATTTAAATAAGAGTTCACAACATTTCATGCACTATGATTCCAGAAATTCCATCTAAGGAACTAACCCCAAAGGAATATGTATAGAAATGTTCACGGCAGCAACATTTGTAAATAGCAAAAAGTTGGACACAGCCCAAGAATGCAACAAAGGGACTGGCTCAGCAAGCCCAATGCTCTCCAGAAAGAGGAATCACGCCAGCAATCTCAATACATGGGAGAGAAATTCAAAAACATGTTACATGAAAAGAGAGAACAAAGGACAATGTGGGTTCCTAGCTTCCAACCAGGCTTACTCATGTACAGAAACTGGCAAGCTAGACTGACCATAGGTGGGAAAGGAAATAAAAGTTGGATTTTTATTAGAACACCATTTCTCATACTGTACTGTGCTTTCAAGTCACCTAGGGACTTTATTAAAATGTAGACTCTGACTCAGTGGGTCTGGGGAGGAATCTGAGATTCTGTATTTCTATCGGGCTCCCAGGTGACACCATGCTGCTGGTCCATTAAGCAATAAGCGAGGCATTAAGTCTGTCTCTTTTTTTAGGCTCAAAGCTGCTGTTCTCTTTTCAGAAAAATAATCCCATGTGTGCTTGTCTGACCCCCAGCTGGAAGCGATGGGGGCTTCCTCCTCTCAAACTCCCTCTTGTGAGTTAAACTGCATCCCCCAAAAAGATATGCTCAAGTCCTCACCCCCAGCACCTGTGAGTACAACCTTATTTGGAAATAGGGTCTTTGCAGATGTAACCAAGTTAAAATAACGTCACACTAAATTCAAGTGGAACTTAATCTCAAGATTGGTATCCTTGTAAGGAGATGGAAATTTGGACACAGAGACAGACACACACAGAGGGAAGATGCTAGGTGAAGACGAAGGCGGGAATTGGATGATACAGCTACAAGCCGAGGAACGTCAAGGGTTGGGTGCAACCACCAGAAGCTGCAATTGGCAAGGAAGGATTCTTCTCTAGAGCCTCTTTCCAGAAGAAGCATGACCCTGCTGATGCCTTGATTTTGGACTTCTACCCTCTAGAACTGTGAGAGAATAAATTTGGTTGCTTTAAGCCACTCAATCTGTGGTAATTTGTTATGACAGCCTTAGGAGATTTATACCCACCCTCAGAAGCTGAACCGCTGAGTCCTTGTGACCCAACCCTGCCCATGGGACTCTACACATCTGTTCCTGCACTTACACACACACACGCACACATGCACACTCACGCACGGAGCTAAAACTTCTGTTTCCTTTTAGAATCAGGCCCTAGAGAGCCAACTTCAACCCCAGTCCAACAGTAATGACCCCACAGGACCTGTCCTTGCCCCATCACCCACCATGGCTCTACCTCTCTGCCCAGCCTTAAAGGATCTCTGCTGTCTGGCCTCTCTGGCCTATCCAGCCTGGCTTGCCTTGGATCTTCAAGCCAGCTTCTCCTCTTGCCAGGCCTTTGTTCTTGCTGGTTCCCACCACTACCACCAGAAGTACCTTCCCCATCTCCCCATCTCCAACTCACCTATCCTCTGGAGCCAGCACCGTGTCCTGGAGACCTTCTTCGACTCCTTGGTCCCTCAATGATGCCTCCTGCCCCTGCACAGCAGACTCTTCTGTCTGCCCCAACTGCAGCCTGACAGGGGTTTTGAGGGCAGGGCCTGTGTCTTCTCCCTCCACCTCACAGAGACAATTTTCTGGACTCAACCCCTCTTGCTATTGGAGTGACTGATCGGTAGAGAAAGAGGCTCTGAGGGGAGAACAGGAGAGAATCTCACTGGGGTCACTCTCAGGCTCTTTGGAAGCCAAGCAGCAATTACTTGCAAGAGGCATGCACACACACCCTCACCCCCATGCCAACCTGGTGCCAGTCTATGCCTAGTGGTGAGAAAAAGAAGAGAAGCAGCCAAAGGTACCCGAAACCAGCTGCTAAGTCTGTGAGAATCTCTCCAGGCCACAGTGATTCTACCTTGCCCCAGCAGGAGGAGGATGGCATCTCCCCAGAGCCCTGGAGCCCCTGAAGGAATGGTTGGTGGGAAATGCTTTTTTCCCCCACATCTTTATTAAAGTATCATTGACATACAGTAATCTATACATATTCAAAGTGTATAGTCTGGTCGATTTTAACATGTATGCACCTGTGAAACCATCACTATAACTGAGATCATGAACCTATCCATCACCCTACAAGTTTCCTCAGGACTTTTTAACTAATATAGCTGAAAGACACCCTGGAAGTCTCTAAAGCTGTAACTCTACCATCTACTACTACTTGTGTGACCTGGAGCAATTTGCTTAACCTCTCTATGCTTGTTTCTTGATCTGCAATATGGGGCCAACCTTCTTACGGCTATTGTTAGCAGTCAATGAGTACTTACCATGCTAAAGCACTTAGCATGGTAAGTGTGGTGAGCATTTTAGATTTTTACTATTGAACTTCTTAGGCCTTCCCCACGTACCACACAAGGATGGAGTGGGGATTAATCTAAAGATGTTTGGGGGGCTATAAAGCACAATGTACACCCCTGCTACTATCTTTAAGCCAGGTCACTCTCTCTAATTCCCCACGGCCCTTCAGAATACCCCTACCTCACCTCTGAAGCCTTTGACCAAGGGAGTGAAGCTCCCCGTCTCCACCCAGACTTCCAGTAACTTGCCCCAGTTGTTAGAGGAGGTGAACCCTACAGGCAAGTTCCCAAGTCTCCACCAGCTGGCTCCCAGTACCCATACTGGGGCAATGATAGAAGAAAACCTCTAAGGACATGAGATGGAAAGGGTATGACTGTGCTATCACAAGGGCCTGTGTTTAATGCCAACTGTACTTTCTACTAAGAATGTAACCTCAGGCAAGTCACTTAACCAGTCTGAGCCTTGGTTTTCTCTCCTGTAAAATGGGGTAATAATGCCTCGCTTTATAGGAGTGCAGGGAGAATTAAACTAACGTCCAGGAAGCCCTGAACACTGTACCAATCACATAGAAGATGCTGGCTTTTTCTTGAGCTTACTTATAACAGATCAGTACAGCAGCAGGGGCATGTCCTGGTAATCGGGCCCCTTCCAGCAGTAAGGAAGTTTGAGAGATCTGGGAAAGTCAGAAGAGGAGGGCCTGCCAGGAGCAGAAACACATAGATGTTCAGGAGTGCCAGAGACAAACTCTACAAGGCAGAGCTGGAGGCAAAGCAGCCTGTCCAGGTAAGCGCCTGCTCGGGAGAAGAAGCTGAGCAGGGAGTGTGCAGGGTCACTAAAGCGGTTTCTCTTTCAGACTGTTCCTCTACCAGGAAATGCCTTCCCCTACTATCCCTCCCTACCCTCAGTCCACCCCAGCAGAGACCAACAGCCCTGCCTCCCTCTTCCGGGGAGAAAGAGTAGGAGCCCACACCACCTAGTTGCATAACCTGGGTGAAATATCTGGTAACCTGCAACCAACTCCACCCCCACCTTGACACCTTGTACGGGAACCTGCTGGAGGCAGGTTCTATCTTTCCCCACTATTGGTATGGTCCCAGTTGTGTGGCTTTGAGCTAGACACTCCCTCTCCCTGGGCCTCAGTTTCATCTATAATGTGGGGAAAAAGCCAACCTCTTAGATTTCTTTGGGCTGAAATGCAAAAGATACTTAAAGCATCAAGCATAGTGCCTGGCACTAAGAAGATCCTCTATATAAACAGTAGGTATTATTACTTTTTTGTTATGTCTTTGAAGTTTGGTTTTATGATCTTTAAAGGGTTTCAGTCAGTGTCCCTTTTGCCAAATCCATGATTGAAGTTGTCTTTCTAGCACCCAACATTGATGCCTCTCACTGCTGGGTATATCTTGCCATCCCTCAAATTCTTTTTTAAATGCCACCTCCACACTTTTCTTCATGCTGTTTCTTCCACCTAAATACCCTAGCTATAACTATATACCATTATTCAGGTGTATAAGATATACCTGGCTTTTATAATGGCTTTTATCCATTATAATGAATCCTTATAACTCTTATTACTATTTCCAGTCCTCATTTTATAAATAAAGAAATCAAGGTTCTCAAGGTTGAATAATTGGCCCAAAATCAGAGAGGTATTAAGTGCTGGAGTCGAGATTCAAAACAGGTGTTTTTGACTAAAAATATCTCAGCATTTCTCATGTCACTATGCCCACCCCCCACCAATGTCTTATCAAATCCTGCTGATTCGAGGCCTAGGTCAGTGGCACCAGACTTCTCAAGTATACCTAGTCATGTGTTCTCACCCCTTTTAAGATCCCTTGTATTAGGATCCAAGTGCCTCCCTTACCCTCCTCCAGCCCCCAAGCTCCTTAAGGACAGGGCCAGGTCAGGCCCGACCCTAATTTCTGCTCTGTCTCCACCAGGCTCCTCTACCACAGCAGGTGCTCAACTAGTATCTACTGGGTCAATTTGCCCCTAAAAAGCCAGTAGGGGCATCCCAGTCCTAGGGAAGAGCAGCAGCCATAGGAGGAGGAGTGTGAATCCCAGATCCACTGTGCACCTCAGCTCTGCATTCTGCTTGGCTGTGGGAGTCAGAAATTGGCAATGTGGAAAATCCATCAAGATTATTACCATGTGCCCTGCTGAGTAAAACATGCACAGCAAGGTAAGAGGTGCACAGAGGAACAGAGATAATAACAAAAAGTAACATTTATTAAGCTTTTACCATGTGCCCAGCACTGTGCTAAGAAAAAACAGAAAAAATGTGGGAAGAGAGCTCAAAGCAGGGAGGTAGAAGGCATCAGATCAGGAAGGGTTTTGTAACCCACACACAAGATTCTGTCCTGAGGACAATGGGATGGGGGGTGATGAGGTGACAGAATCAGGTCTGTTTGGAAGAAGCCCCAGGTATCATGTAAAAACTCCCCCTTCTACACTTATATTCATTTAAAAATAAATAAGTATATAAATAAATAAAAGATACACTTATTTTCATTCATAAATAAATAAATACTCTCCCTTCTTCATCCCATCAGGATTCTGGGAGATAAAAAACTAGAAAAGGATGGGAACAGTAGCATCTTCCTGGTTGGCTGGGGCTGATGGATGTGGTGGAGGAAATGAAGGATGCCAGACTGGGTCCCTGGAATGTGGAGCATCAGAAGAAAGGTGGGTGTTTGTGTCCGAGACTAGAGACTGTATGAGAAGCAATTAGTGCAGAGGGGAAAAGCTAGTAATAAGCAAAATTTGGAGGTGGGAGCCGTGAGTCAGGTCTACATGTTATTACTAACAAGCTTTTATCCCTACGTCTGTGAAGCAAGAGAAACAAACCAGTTCCCTGACGGTTCTCAGGGGTATCAAATGAAATTGAAAGGTGTAATGCAGGTACTCTGCAAATATTAGGCGTATCGTTTTCTCAACAAGCAGCTGACCTCCGAATTGTTTGCTGTGCTTCCTGTTTCACACTCAGGAGCCTCATCTCCCTGCCAGTCCCACCACAGCGAGGTCCAGCCCTGGCAGGGCTTTTGTGGGTGCCCCACACTGGCGGGCCTATCTTCCTCCTCAGGCTGGAAATGAACTTCCACCTTATTGGGGGAGGGACCTTCTCCTACTCCCTTTCCCTCTGGGGCACGTTACTACAGCAGTACTGAAGGGTCAGCAACCTCACTCTAGAACCACCTGCCCCTCCCAAGCCGCCGAGGAGTCTGGGATCAATCCAGGAGCTCTTTACTCACGAGCGGCGCCGAAACACATGGAGGTTCTCCAACCCGTCTGCACGTTAAATCACCTGCTCATAACACCCAGGTCCAGGCCTCACCCCTAACCAAGTAAATCGGAATTCTCAAGGATGGGACCCAGCATGGTGTTCTTTTAAGCTCCCCAAGTAATTTTACTGCTGACCAGGGTTAAGCGCTATTATGTTAATGAAGTGAATCCTGACCTGATACATGCCGCGACACCAGCCACAGGGAGACCCTCTGCAAGAATTCTATCCTCTTCCCTTGAGCCCGAACTTCTTTCTCCCACCCTGACCCAAGAACTCTCCCAGCCTACAATCTGATCACCTCACGGACCCCGTCAGACAGCCCCCAGGACTCCCAGAGCGGATGGCATTCCAGCCTCATTGGTCTATCCTTTGCATTCGATTGGCCCTCAGACCTGCCCGCTCCTGTCCCCGAGCCCCGCCGCCGCCGCCAGCCCCTCACCGCAACAGAGGCAGCTGAAGCCTGATGTCGGTAGCCCTGAGCCAGGTGCGAGCCAGTGTTCCTGTGCCCGCCGCGCCGGGGGACCGCTCTCCGGACCTCTTCCTCCGCCCCCGCCCAGCGATTGGCTACGCGCGGCTCCGGGGACTGCTGCCTGGCAGGTGTCCCCGCCTGAGGCTGCCGCCGCCATATTTGTCATGGGCACTTGTCCTTAGGGACCAAAAGGAACGTGTATGTTAGCAAGAAGGAGGCAGGTTGCCTGGATTCTGATCTGCTTATCCGGTTCTGGAAGGCTTAATGTTATTTCAGATTGAGGAAAGAGTGAAGAAATAAAATGGAGTCACTGGAGTCAAGCTGCTAAATTACTACAGTCAAGTAGGCTGAGGCATGAGAAAATGATCCTGTTCTTGCTTTAACTAGCTCCTGAATTAAACTTCTGAACTTTTCGGTTGTGCGTCAATGCATGAATATATGCGTGTAAATCCTATAGATAACCCTCCAAAGATCTTAGGAAAGAGTATTCAGTGTCCAGACCACCTGACATCTGGAAAATTACCATCTCCCACCAATCCAGAGGTTAAGGGTGCAGAACTGATTCTTCTCAAGAATGTTCTTTTTCTGTGAGAACTCTTAGCATCTCTTCTTCGGAACACGCTGGGTATTGCCTAGTTGTATTTCCCATTTGCAAATCCCAAGACCCTTGAATAAATCTTTATCATTTATTTCTAGCCAAGGCCTCCTGATTCATTTATTCTCAGTTGACAAGTTCAAAACAGCAAGGTTTTTCTGAGCAACCCTTCTCCCCCATCTTTCCTTAGTATTAATTCAGAGAATAAAAAGAGCTCAGCACCTTCCTATAAGCCTTGTTGTCTGACTAGATGCACAGCTGAGGCAGATAAGGAGATGTCAGAGGCATGACCTGGGACTCCCTAATGCTGGATTGTGAGTCCCTCAAGAGCGGACAGAACCGCTTGAACCATGGGGACCAGGGCTCAGGCCATAGACATCTGGTCCTGAGAGGGCAGCCATGCAGCCTAACCTCCTCCTATTAATAATAGTAATAATAAAATATAAGGAGTATTGAGCACTAACTATGAGCCCTTACTGTGTCAAGCACTCAGTGTTCTTGTTGAGTCTCACATCATCCCTTGAAGGTAGATGCTATTATCCCCATTTTACAGATGAGGAAACTGAGGTTCAGAGAGATTCAGTGACTTTCACACAATAAGCAAGAGATCTAGATAAACTGGAACCTAGCTCTCCTGACTCCCAGTGCAGGAGTTTTTCCCCTTCTTACTCTTGCAGGCCCTCCAAATTTTGTTTTGTTTTGCTCAGTCTAGTCTGGTCCCATGTCTTCTCCCAACAGGGCTGTAAACCTGGTTAGGTTTCCACACAAACAGCACATACTCCAGACCTGTTTCCTTAACCTGGGAGATAGGGCAACGAGAGTGGCCTTTAGCTTCCAGAGTTCTGGGATTCAGTTTCTTAACTCCACCACTTCTTTGTTATGGACCCTCCTTTTGTTAGCCTCTATTTCATGCATTTACAAGGATTCTGTGGGCACAACAGTAATAACATTCTCTCCCTCCTTCCTGACAACCTAGTAAAGGGCCCATCCACAGCAAATGGTCCAACACAAGAGCCCTGGTGACCAGGGACTAGAGTCTACTCAACCAGTTCTTGGGGAGTACCCCGGGACCCCATGAACCTTGCCCCCAGCATCCATCTGCCACTGGTCTGTCTCATTTTTCTTCTCCCCAATCCCACTCCTTCAGACTTCTTCTTATCTCCTGTCTCCCCTAAGCCACATGTGCACATGCGCACACGCGCGCACACACACACACACACACACACACACACATCATCATCATCATCATCATCTCTCTTATAGACTTTAAGCAATTGCAGAAACTCCTCCTGCTTCAGAATGCCCTCATGACTAGAAGAAAGGTGATCATTTCTCCCCCATCTCTACCCTTACCCTCATCTGTACATTCTTGGCTGTGAGAATAGAGGACAGGAAACCCGGCATTTAGCATGGAGCCTGGCACACTAGAACCCATATAAATTGACCAAAAGTGTGCCTCTGCCTTTCCATCTCTAGCCAGCATGTATCTTTATTTCAAAGCAAATCCTGAGTCTTTAATGAGCCTTCCCTTGGTGAGCAGTTAGAGGAGGGGAATAGGTAGAGCTGTGTAAGGGCCAGAACTGGGTGTGAAGCAATAGGAAAGATTTTGGCCTCTATGTTGTGTTTAATACCCCATGGTTACAATCTGAGGCACCTCAGCCCTCTGACTTTATAGTTCCTCTTTTGTGTCAGCATCAGGGAGGGACCTTGTGATTATCTCTGGTTTCCCTTCCTGGTTGCCAAGCACAGAGCTAACTGGGAGGAGACATGGAGATCGACTGAAGGTCATTTTGTCTGCCTGACTTCTTGAGTGGAATCCCTGGGTCTTGAGGAGTTTCTGGTTCGTGGGAGAGATAGATACACAAATTCTCTCTCTTTAAAATTCTCTCCTCCCCTGGCTTCTGACCTCTCTGCTCCAGGTTCCACCATGTTCTAACAATTCCTCCTCAGTCCCCTTCACTGGGGTACTTTTCTCCAGGGCTTTCTAAAGACAGGGAGAGGGTCTCTAAAGTTTCCATTTTCAATACTCTTCACTTGTTCACTCAAACTTACCAGGCCATCAGCTATATTGGGTAAAAGGGACTTCAAAAGCAAGATTGCTTCCCTCAAAAGGCCTAAGTGGAACCAAACACATTGGCAGGCATGACGACACAGTGTGATGCAGGCCAGAGTAGCAGTTGTTCTGGTAGCTTTACCTAGTCCCTTTCCTTCATTCCTACCCCACCTTCCATCTCTAGTCTGAATATAAAACTGCCTGCTGGACAGCTCCCCAAATGTTCCAACTGAACTCACCATTCCCTCAACTTCCAATTGCCCACTAAGGTTTTTATCTCCAGAACTGCCTTGGATACCCACCCAGGTGACGGAGCTAAAAACATGTTTATCTGCCCCTATCCTACCTTCTCCATCCAGGTAGTCATACAGGATCAAGTCCAGGTGAATCTGCTCCCACCACTCTTTTCCTTCCCCTGTGTCTGTTTTAGTTGTCAGTTTTCCTGGGCTAATGTGAGAACCTCCTCCAAGACTGGCTTTCAGCCTCTCTCTCACCAATCTATCCTCTGCTTTGCCCACAAGAGAGCTCGATCCTGGGGTTCACTGATTAAAAACGACTCAGGTTGCTGTATTTAAATATTTTTCATAATAAAACACTGGGCGTGGGGGACACTCGGAGTGTTTTGTCGATGTAAGTAACAGAGGACTCTGCTCCATAGTATAATAACCCAAACATTTAATTTTCTAAAGACTTAGGAGATGGTGCTTTGTAATAAAATTTTTAAAAAGCCTATTTCATTATGTATTCTGTATTTAAATTTATATGAAGTAAACACAACTAGCTATGAGTAAAACAATAATAATAATAATAATAATAATAAAGACTCCACTCTAACTAGATTAAGTAAGAAGGGTATTTATTGGGAAGTGGAGGGAGGGGGAATTGGATGAAGGTAGTCAAGATACAAAAAGTACAGACTTGCAGTTAAAAGATAAATAAGTGCTAGAAATGTAACGTACATGACAATAGGCCGCATTGCTGTGTGGTATATTTGAAAATTGTTAGTAGATCCTAGGAGTTCTCATCACAAGAAAAAAAATTTTTTTTTCCTTTTTCTTTTTGTATCTATGTGAGATGATGGACACTAACTAAACCTACTGTGTTCATCATTTCACAAATATGTAAGTCACTTTGCTATACCCCTTAAACTTATACAGCTGTGTATGTCAGTGATACCTCAATAAAACTAGAGGGAAAAAAAGAAATTTATTGACTTGCGTAAGTTTAAAGTCCAAGATTCAAATGATGTCATCAAGACCCAATCTCTCTCTCTCTGTCCCTTGGCTCCAATTCTGTGGCTCCATGCTCAGACAGGCCTACACTTCTCTGCCCAGATTGCATTCTTTCAAATTTCTGTCCCGGGGAAAGAGAGCACTTCTCTCCACCCAATAAGATAACAAAGTTCTGGGATTGGCTCCCAGTGGGCCAAATTGAGTCATTGGCTACCTTAAAAAAAATCACGATGGCCAGGGGGATGATAATGCTGATTGGTTTATCCCTAAATCACCCTAACTTAAGGATGGAATAAAGCAAGCTCCCTCAGAAACCACTTAACTGAGAGTAAAGTGTGGGATGCAAAAAATCTGGGGGCTGTTACTGGAATTAGGGTGAATGGAAGTGAGAAACAGCTTCGTCCTTATCTTTCTCATTTTGCCTGAAAACTACCTTCCTAGACCAGCAGAGATCTTCCTCAAGTGTGTAGGGATCAATATCAAAATGCAGGCTTCTCATCCTGCCAGGCTCCAACTTAAGCTTGGTCTCACAATCTCTCTACCTCTCACTAGTTGTGACCAGATCCCTGAGGGTGAGTGGGAGCAGGTAGAGAAACTAGCTAGTCCCACAGGGTCCCTCAGCTCCAGGCCAGGAAGTCAGTCTACAGGTAGTCTTGGATATTATTCAAGTGCTGGGATTTGGAAGGAGGGGCAATGTTATAAATAGAAGTAGAGTAGTGCATTAATTTCCTGTTGGTGCTAGAGCAAATTATCACGGGAGGTCAGAAGTCTGAAATGGGTCTCATTGACTAAAATCTAGGTGTTGGCAGGACTGAATTCCATTCTGAGAGCTCTAGGAAAGAATCCATTTTCTTTTCTTTTTCCAACTTCTAGAGGTTGTCTGCATTCCGTGGCTCATGATCCCTTTCCGTCTTCAAAGCCAGCAATGGCTGGTATTACGTCGCTCCAACTCTTCTGCCTCCCTCTTCCATGTTTACGAACCCTTATGATTACATTGGGTCCACGTGGATAATCGATGATGATCCCCTTATTTTAATACCAGCAATTAACAACCTTAATACCACTACATCCTTAACCCCCCCTTGCCATGTAATATATTCACAGGTTCCTGGGGTTGAGGCTTTGGACATCTTAGGGGTGAAAAGGTGAAGGTGAGTATTAAGAGACATTTCCAGAAGGTAGATGGGCTTTGAGGGATGCTAAGAACCTGGAGTAACCTGTGGGGGTTCTTGGTAATACTGCCTGAGTCAAGAGAAGGGGGAAGGAAAGTATGACGACCTGGTAGCTCAGTATCAGTTTTAATCATCTACCAACTACCACCCATCCCACTGAGAAAGAGGTACAGGGTTTTGACCTGCAGCAAGAGGATACTAGAACTCAGACAGGGTTCACCTTGTCTGGATGAAGTAATCTTTCTAGCTTCCCCCAACTAGCTTCTGGGCTTTAGAATCAGTTGGACTGGGTTCAAATCTCACTGTGCTACTTACAGACTGTGTGACCCTGAAAAAGTAGCCTAACTTCTCTGAGTCTCTGGTTTCTTATCTATTAAATGTGGGTGATATCACCATGTTCTTCACAGTTATTAAGAACTAGATGTTCTTATGTAACATTCTAGAGTGGGAGGACTGTGAGATTACCTGAAAGAAAGCCAGCATGGGTTGGTGATAAGGAAAGTGTCTTGAGAAAGACATGGGGTTGAATTTTCCCTTACCAGAAATGGCTGTGTGAGTTTGAGCAAGTTGTGGTGAGGGCATCACTGAGCACAAGGGTTAGCATCTAGGTTACTGTGGGTACAACCCGTGGGCTCATCCAATATAGACAAGCTGGCTGGCTCTTGGCCAGTGCAAGGTGTTTCCCTTTGCCTAGAAACGGGGAGGTGTGGCTGAGGCACAGCATGGATGAAAGAAGCTCAACTAAAAACTGGTGGAGAGGAGCCCTGCTCTGGACTTATCTGGCTCCCCCAAATGCTGAGGATCAAGTACCCCCGCTGAAGGAGACAAGTGAGTGGAAGAGCACTTCGGGGTGAGGGCTTGAAAAGGCCTTGGGTCCTTAGTATCCGCTGGGGAGCCTAGGGTTTGGGCCCAGCCCTGGGACAAGAGGTGAAGTGGGAGCTGCACACCTTAGGAAGAGTTCTCCAAAGTCAGGAAGTATTTACTCATGGGCTCATGCTATGAATCAGAGCCCTGGCTAGGCAGGCGCAGGGACAGGTGGTGTTGATAAGAACAAAGTGTATCCACACACACACACACACCACAGGTCTGGACCAGGACAAGGACCAGGACCAGTACCAGGACCAAGCCCCAGTAAAAATGGCCGCAACCTGAGCTTCCGATCATGTACTCATACAGCTGCCTGGCGCCTGGGAAAGGCGTTTGGCCTCCACTGCAGCCCCTCATCTACACATACCTCTCCGGCCCCCTGCTGCTGCCCCCCATCCAGACCCACAATTTCTGCAGCCCGCCCCCAGCCCTGAGCTCCGGCAACTGGACCGCCCCGAGGGAATACCACTGCTTCCACGGCCCGGGCGCGCTCCCCGGGGCTGTGCCACCCTGGTGGGCCTTCCCACAGGCCTATGCCGCATCTCTGAGCCCGCCGTTCCCCGGGCCCGGCTACCCGGGGCCATTACTGCAGTCGCCTGCGGCGGCGGGAACGGCGGTGTCGGAGAGCTGGGCGCGGTGGCCGGAGGGCGGCAGCCTGCAGGCGGAGCTGCGCTGGGGCCGCGTGGAGCGCGTGCTGGGCCCGCGCCTGGAGCTGCCAGACTTCGTGCTCCGGGAGCTGCGGCGAGTGTACGGCACGTACCCGCGCACTGATGTGCGCGTCACCTTCAGCGGAGGCGAGTTCCTGCTGCAGGCCGCGCCGCGCGTCCGCGAGCCCGAGTACGGTGTGCAGAGGCGCCTGCTGCGCGCGCCCGCCAGCAGCTACAGCAGCGACAACAGCCCTCCGAGGGAAGCGGTGGAGCGCCGTAGCAGGAAGAAGAAGAAAGGCCTGGGCTGAGGGCGCCGCAGGCCACCCTGGGGGAGCACGTGCCCGGCTGTTCTAGGCGAGGAGGGAGACTTCAGCTGGGTGTCAGAGTTGAGTACACCTGTCACCTGTCATTTTGCTTTTTTACCAATACTACCGGCCACTCGCCTCATGCACTTCCTTGAATGTTCTCACGTTTGCTGGATGACAGAGGAAGGGCGAGAAGGGACCAAGGACATCTCTGGGTGGGTGTCCTGTTGCTCTTTTCTTCCACTTGGGCTTGTGGATAGAAGGGCCTGGATCCTTTGTTTCCCCATTATCTTCCCCTTAGAAGCCTACCCTGCAGTAAGCCCCCACTTGCCCTTTCTCCTTTCCTCCCTCTGGCAAATCTCCCCGGAACTCCCCAACCTGAGGGCCCCTGTCCCTAGTTTGTAATTAAAATAAATAAGTGAAGTCAAGTGTATGCTGCAAGATCATTTTTATGTTTGGGGGTGGGGTGTTTCCTCATCCGTGTAATGTGAGCCTTACTCCCTTGACTAGGGCACAAGTAGTTGCGGGTGATGCAGGACAGGGCAAATTCAGGGGTAGAGGACTCAAGCCTTGCACTGAGAGAGAAGAGGGTTCTTGGCAGAGTGTAAGAAAGCACTTGAAATATGCCAAAGTTAGAGTCAAAAGGAGAGTTTATTAGAGAAGGGGTAACACTCCATAGATAGAGTGTGGTCTCCTCTCAGAGACAGAGAAAATAGAGACAAGGACAGTGAGAGAAAGAGTAAAGAGTAAAGGCACTGAGAGGGACAGTAAAGATGGTGAGAGGGATAGAAAGACACAGAGGGATAAAGATACTGAGAGGGACCCTGAATATACAGGAATTCAGTTTATACACTATTCTTTAGTTCCTATGAGTTACAGTTTAAAGACTTTGTTTACCCATTTTCCTTTGATAAAGACATACAATGAGGAAGATAGGAGTATGTAGCATGATAGGCCTGCTGGCGGTGCCTAGCCTTTAATCCATAGATTTTCTATGGTTTTAGCCGTAGGGAATGAATGATTTTATTTTGTGTAAGGAGCCACTTAAAGACTGTTTTTCTTGTTTTCCCCTTCAGAGTGTAGGGTAATGGGTTGTTGGCAATCCTAGAAGAAATCTTCCTTTGTTCTGCAGGTTTCCTCATGGTCTGGCCGAAGGGCTGATCAGCATATTGCAGTATCTGAATATAGCTTGATTTAACACTTTATTCTCTGGCCTCCTCCCTATATTAGGAGAAATTAGAGTGGACCTCTGGAAAAAGTGTGCCTCCTCACTGCCTGGGCCTAGACCCTTCTTCACCACTCTCCTCCAGTGTGCAGGATGACACCTTACCTGGAAAATTCACTGGGTAGGGTTGAAATTTTAGATTAATGTCACTTCTTGTCTCTAGATTTTCGCTAATAGTCTTTAATAGGTTGAATTTGCAATATTGTGGGAGTTTGCTGAAGATCCACCCAATTTTAACTATGGGTCTAGCTAGACTACCAGATCTGATACCCTGGCTGTATAAATTTGGCTTCTTGTGGAATTGCTTTTACTGACCTTCCATTTGCAGATGGCCAACAACTACCTGGATATATAGGTATGCTATTGAAGCTGTATACCACTTGATTGAACACTGCTGCATTTATCAGCTTCATGGAGAATTTTTCACAAACCTCAGCACTTGGGAAAGGTGTTTTTCCTAGTGAGTGATTTGCTTTACCTTTGAAGCATGAAGGATGTCATAACTGGTTATATTTTTCTCTTTGCTCTTGTTTCTAGGGAGTTCAGAGCCAAATTTGCTTTGCATATTTTGTGTAAAAGCCTGGATCATAAACTGTTACCCCTAGTTCTTCTTATTTTCTTTTCCTTTAAAAAATAAATTATAAAAACACAGGGAGGTGATATGGTATGATGGGTCTGTTGTGTGTCCTTAGGTAAATCACTTAATGTCCCTGAACCAATTTCCTCATTGCAAGTGGAGATGATGGTATTCGAACCCATCTCATAAGGTTTTTGAGATGCCATGAAATCCTGCATGTGAAATGTTTACAACAGTGCCTGGCATTTACTAAGTGCTCAAACATTATTGAAATTTGGATTCCTTCCAGTTTTTAGCCATTAAAAGTCCATCCAACTATATTTCTTGAGTGCTTTTTATTTGCCAGCAACTATTCTAGGCCCTGGGGATACAGTAGTGAATGAGACAGCCATAGCAGCCTCTGCCCTTATGGAATCTGCGTTTTAGTGGGGAGACATGGGGATAAGGCAACAGGCAAATAGATAAAGGGAAGTTGTTAAAAGTACTACAGCAAGAATAAGAGAGTGAAATAGAAAATGCGAGTGGAGTAGTGGAACTTAACTTAGAATAAGGTAATCAGGGAAGGCTTCTTTGAGGAAGTGACATTTAAGTTGAGATCTACAGAGTGTAATGAAGCTAGCCATGCAAAAAGAAGGGTGAGGGGAAAACCAGACAGAGGGCATGGTAGGTGCCAAAGCTGCAAGGAGTGAAAGTTATCTTCATTCACTCAATGAGCATTTGAGAGCCCACAATATGCCAGGCAGTATTTGAGACACTGGGCTGCAGGAGAAAACCAAACAAGTACTTGCCCTCATGGAGCTTACTTTAGAAGTGCAATGTAGAGAAACAGAGACTAACAACAAGCAAATATGTGAATTTATGATGTCATGTCAGATAGTGATAAGTGATGGGATCCTGTTTTCAGCAGGATAGTTGGGGAAGGCTTCTCTGAAGAAATGACTCTTTCATGGAGACCAATAAAGAACTTTATGAGCCATTTCAATACCTGGGGGAGAAAAGCAGACTCAACAACCCTGTGGCCGGAATGTTCTTGTCCTATGAGGGAGTGAAAAAGTGGTAGTTAATAAGTTTAGAGATGAAACCAGATCCTGTGTCTCCTTGAAGCCATGTTGAGAATTTGGGATTTTATTCTTAGAGATAGAGGGTTATGAGCAGGGGAGAATGTGATCAGACTTGTTAAAAATATATTCTGGGTGTTGTATGGAAGAGAATGTAGAGGAGGCAATTGTGGAAATAGACAAGTTAGGAGGCTTCTGAAGTAATACAGGCAAAATAAGATGATAGCTTGGTCTTATTTGGAAGTAGAAAGGGTGATAAGAAAGCAAATGTCCTTGAATATGGAGTTTTGTTTACAAATAAAATTGTTAAATTGTAGAATCTAAAGTCTTAAAATTATAAATGGACTCATTGAACAATGACACCCTAATAACAACAAGAATAGCCCACTCACAGATCTCTGGTAATAAATTCCATTTTCCACTAAAAGGAACCAGTCCCATTGGAAAAATGGCTGATTCCAAGGCTGCAGCAGGGAAGGTACAAGATGAGCCTGGAACAACTTGTGTGAGAAAATAAAGGACTACTCAAAAATGTCCAAAGAAGAAAAAAGCTGGTTTGAAAGGACTTCCACTGGCCAAGTCAGGGACAATTTAAGCATGAAAACCAATAATCACAGTAACAGATTATAACCTACTGATAAAATGAGGATCTATAAGTTCATACCATAATATTATCTAAATAAATATGAAAGGAAAGCTCTTCCTTATAAGAGAAGGAATAATGAAATTAGAAAATCACCATTCCCAACCAGTAATTGATTCAAATGAGAATCATTCATGGATATTAAAACTAATGGGTGAAAGTTCGATGAGAAACAGGATACTTATATAGTTTAAAGTATGTTCCAACAAGGAATTTATTAATTACAAAGTAAAACATAGTAACCTAGTAGCATAGTAGAGAAAACTGGTAGATAATACTTGAACCCCATTGTAATACACCTTCACAAATAAAGTTTTTCTTACTATCTTTAACGAGAATCTTAAAATGTTTTTCTTTACCAGAGATAAATTAATATCATGTGCTTTCCAATATGTTAAACTGAGAAAACATGTCTATTCAGCAGTAAGGCATAATCATGAGGAAACATCAGATAAACCTAAACTGAGACACACCCCACTGGTCTTTACTGTTCAAAAATGTCAATGTCATTAAAGACAGAGGAAGGCTGAGAAACTGTTTCAGGTCAAAAGAGACAAAAGAGACATAAAAACAATACAACGCATGATCCTGTTTGGGATCTCAGACCAGAAAGAAAATTGTTATGAAGGACATTATTGGGACAAGTAGCAAGATTTGAATAAGGACTATACATTAGAGAAAGCAACATGGCAAAAGGTTAACAGTTGGTAAATCTGGTAGAATAAGCAATAGTCCTTTGCACTATTCTGGCAACTTTTCTGTAAGTTTGAAATAATTTCTAACTAAAACTAAAAAAGTGATAAGTAGATCGAATCTCTGGGTCAAAAAGGGTATACATTTACTGTGTACTATATATTTATATCACAGACTTTTTATTTTAATCTGAGAATTGTCTTCTGCTCATAAGCCCCTCAAATCCTTTTTTGAAACAAAGCAGATTTCAAGTAAATCATGAGCCTCACACCGAATAAAGCACACTGTCCTCTCTATCCTCTTGGGTCCAGACCCTTGAAGTCTCGCAACTTCCCCATCTCTGAGAATCCACATTACTCACATTCCTACCAATGCTTCCCCTTATGCCCTGGAAATGTCCATAGGTTACACACAAATTTACCCCTATCCTCTGACTACAGGCTTTTGAAGGGAGTGCTGCCACTAAGCTCAGTCCAGCATGTCCTATACTTTCAAACTCCAGTGCTGGCTCCAGGCACTGTGGATGTAAGGGAGCCCTGCTGGGAGCCTAGATGCATCCTTCTTTGATCTTTTCTTTGAACTTAATACTTAGAAGCTTAGAACTCATAAAACATCTGGCTGCCAGGGACCTTGCTGGTCATCTGGCCAAACCTCCTCAATTTACATTATGCTGGGAAACCAAGGCCAGAGAGAGGGAATGACTCATCTCAGGTCACAAGGCAGGTAGGAATCCAGAGGTTCTAGATCACAGCAGGGCTTGGGCCACCAAACCATGATCTTGATGGTCTCTTCCTCTCAGCCTTGCCCCAGCCTTATCCAACCTAGGCATCTAGTCTGAAGCCCTTCATTAAATGAACCCTGGCTGATCAATTTTAAGCCCTATTCTACCTCTCAACTAGCCCTATTCTACCTCTCACATTCTACTCAAAGGAGTAGAATAAGAATCATAACAACCTCACACACATCCCTGAGAACTTACTACATGTAGGCACTGTGCTAAAGCCCTGTATTGAACTATTAACTCAATTTAATCATCACAAAACCTTAATGTGGGTATAATTATTATTTCCATTTACAGATGAGAAAACGGAGGTCTACCAAGGTTAACAACTAACCCAAAGGCCACACATGGAGAACACACCTGGAAAATCTGACCCTAGCCTTAATCTCTAGGCCAAACTGCCTCTTCACACATGAGAGACACCCAGCAAAATTCAAAGAACATTTATTGAACAGCTTCTATGTGCAGAACACTGGACTAGACTTTATGGGGTTCATGAACCAAGCCCTGATGGAGGGGAGTGTGGAGGATGTGCAGATCATATGCACCACTGGGGAGTTGAGAGAGGCTTCTTGGAAGAGGCATCTGAGAGAGGCTTTGAAGGCTATATAGGATTTCAACAGATAGTGATGGGAAAGAGGTGTCCCAAGAAGCACCAAAGAGGGATCAGCTTGAGTAAAAAGCATGGCAGCAGAAGCAGGAAGCAGCAGGGTTTCACTGGAAGATCAGGCTTGAAAGCTAAGTGGAGGCCAATTTATGAAAGACTTTTATGGCAAGGTAAGGAGTTTTGGAGAGTTATTGAAGTCTTTGAGCAGAAGGGTAGCTCTAGTTGAAGTTATTAAAAGATCAGCCAGTAGCTAGAATGGGTGCTTGAAGGAGCACCTGGGTGGAACACTGTGAGCCTAAACCAACAGCTTTCTCATGACTTCAGTGTTGATTTCATAGCACAGCCGGGCACTAGAACTGAGTCCCTAGGGCATTTGCTAGAGCTCACAGCCTATGGAATTCAGTTCTCAGAGCCAGGTAGCCAAAGTTCTCTCAGCTTTGATGCTGCCTTCCCATGCTCTCTTCTGTGAAATTTTGTCCATTTCCCGGATGGGTCAGATAAAGAACCTGAGATCTTAAGATTCCTCCCATCTCAGGGAGGGTCTGAGCTTGGAGCTGAAAATATAGGCCATTGCTAGAGAAAGGGGCAAAAGTTCTTTAAATTCCAAAGGAAATTGATGTAGGATATTAGAGGAAGGGGCTCAGGGCCATGACGGAGATTCCATAAGTACTGCCAAGTCAGTCCCATCATTTCCTGCCCAAATGTGATCCTGATAGGACTAGATGTGGAGCTGGAGGGATGACTGGCTGGGAGAAGAGCCAAAACAAGTACACTGAGAAGGGCATCTCTCTAGAGGCTGAGGGGCTTCCTGAGTCAAAGGAGACCCCCAAAATATAGATCCCCAACATAAGGGTCCAGGAATCCCAGCTCCCTGAAAATCTCTCCACCTGAAGTAAACATTTGAAGTACCCAAAAGATAGGGAAGTAGAAGAGAAAAATTTTCCCAGACACACTTTCACTTTCTAGAGAGTTAAATTGAGGGCTGGGTGCTATTCTCACTCATCAGGCAGAGCGACAGACTATCCCTGGAGAGGGAGGCAAGCCAGCAGGCTCAGGAGCTACCCTACCTCACTCACTCTTCAAGTTGAGAGAGAGGGGACCACACTTACCCATGAAGCCTCCTCTCTTGCTCCTGTGGCTGGATCTGCAGTGATGCTCTGAGTGCTCCTTAAACAGAGCCCCCACTCTGCCTTAGTCAACTCCCGCCTCCGCCTGGCCCTGGTTCTTCTGAGAAAGGAGGAAGGTGTGGGAGGGCCGGGCACACTGCCCAGAGAGCCCTTTTTGACTTCAAGCGAGAGTGGAGACCCCCACCCCCATCCTTCCAAGCGTCTCCTTCCTCACCTCAGTCTCTGACTGAGTCCCTCCTACCCCTGGAGACAAGCCAGCTAGATTCTTTCTCTGCTCTTAATGTCTGGGAAATCTGCCCTTTATGCCAGGTTCAAGCCCAATTCCCCAAGCATAGGCTTCTAGCTCTTCCCATCAGCTAAGGAGACCCAGACACCCAAATACCAGCTACAAAATTCATTTGAGGGAATGGAGAAAGAGGAGGCATCACTCTACCTCTTTTTACACTATGTGGCTTCTCCAAGCAGCATCTAAAGGGCAGGTGGAGTCTATTCCCATCTTGCGGGTGGAGAGAGATTGAGAGCTGAAGGGATGGAAAATAAGGGGCTTAAGGTCTGGCCAGCTACAGAATGCCCAGCAGCACAAGTGTTCCCTGGAGCCCCTACCTTACAGTTTGTGTATATCCTTGTGTCTGTGGTGGTCCGTTTCCTTGCTCCTCTGATCCCAGAACCTTACCCCTGCCACACAGAGTTGGCACCCTTAAGAGTTTGAGCTGGGAATTGAGGGGCTCCCTGTAAGAGACCTTTCCCATCATCCTTCCCCAAAAGCTCAGGAAGTTCTTTCTGACAATATCTAACTATATCCAACTGCCATCCAAAAAACATGAGGTGGGGGAGGGGGAGAGTCACAGTTTTAGGGATGGCTGCAGGGGTCTTGGGCCAGAACTCTACTGAGAAACAGCTCTACTGGGGAAACCTGAAATTCCCGTAATGGGGGTGGGGGAAGGGGGAGGGAGAGAAGTCATAATTTGTATTGTGAAATGGCAGTGGGAGGAAGATGGGGAATTAGGGAAGAGGAGGGATTGTCAGTCTTTAGAGGGCTTACAAAGGCCTGGGGCTGACAGAGCAGACCACTGTCCCCTTACCAGGGGCCTGTCTGGCCAGAGTTGAAAGTGACTGTCCCACCCCTCATTAACCCCAGCAGATCCAGGCTGGCAGCAGCAGTGTTTTTATGGGAGCCACAATGCCAAATGTGCTCCCACCTTCCTCTCTCCCCTTTTCTGCTCCCTCTCCCCAGCAGCTAACATCTTGCTTTCTTTGAGGCCAGAGGATCCTAGTCAGATGGCAGGAGCCTGTAGTGAGGGACAAGACTAGAAGAGGGCACAGTAATCCCCCTTTTCTCCATATTTTGGCACTGCCTCAATTCCTTAGAGGAAGAGGAGAGGATGGGACTTTTTCTGCGTTGTACCAGAAGCTCCTGAGAGCAAGTGTCTGGATTCCCAGCACCCTACGAAGAGACTAACCCTGAAGAAGGGGCTCATCCTGCTGACTGGGGATGGGTGAGCCTATCCTTGAAGGGAACTCTTTCCTTCATGACCCATTGTGGAATTCCTGGGAAGAGATGGCTGTGGGCTTCTCCACAGGGTAGCACCGGGAAGCTGAGGCAGCAGGAACAGAAAGAGGAAGCTGAGGCCTTGTTGGGTCCTAGAGTCCAGCTGTCTTAAACAAGAATCCCTACCCACATGGGCATGAAGACACTTGCGGTAAGCATGGTCTGCGAGCCATCCCGGATCTAAGCTCCAGTGGATCCTCACCCACAGCACTGCTTCCCTTTCTCTAATCCAAACCTGGCTGCATGGTCCCAAGACCCAGATCCTGCAGCCCACCCTAATCTTGGGGAGACATCTCTGTCAAGGGAACGCAAAGTGGACAGATATGGAGGGGAAGTCAGCACCTAAGAGTTGATTGGGTGACAGGACTTGATCCTGCACTGGACACAAAAGGGGAGAGACACCAGGATGTGGGCAAGAACATCAGATCTGGGAGAAGCAATCACCAGATCCAACCAGGGAGCCATGTGTCTGTGGAAGCAAAGGGGAGATAAGGAGAGTGGGGGAAAGCTATAGGATTTGAGGACAGATATTAAAAAAAAAAAAAAAAAAAAAAGCCTACAGTCTCCCATCCAAGTACTAACCAGACCCAACCCTGCTCAGGGTGGCATGGCCGTAGACATGGCAGATACTTTGGGGTAAGAAAATAAGGCAGATGGGAAGACACTAGGTGAGGTCCAAAAGTTCTCGGCCTCCGGCCGATTACAAGAAACTAGCCGGGGATACACACAGTCAGCCACTGCGACTGCACTCACTGACGGGATCTCCACGTCCAACTCTTCCCTACCCGCAATAAAAATGGCTGCAGTGGGAACCCCTCCAAACCCCTGAGACAAATGAGTACGATTAGAAGCCCCGCCCAGTTACGGGCAATTGCCCTTCTCAAAAATGGCTACCTCGGTACTTCTAGAAGGGAACCGCTCTGGGCCCCGCCTTTGATCTCGTTGGTGGGCTGGGGAATGATAGCTGCACCGCGCGGGACAAGTCTCCGGCGGCGCCCGACGGAGCAGGTGATTTCCCCTCCAACCCCCGGCCCAGGGGTACGAGAGTCGCGGAGAGCGTTGACCCAGGGTACCTGTCCTGTGTGTTTTCCCACGGTACTCCCAGGGGCCCGCCAGACCCCCATCTCTGATTCTCGCCGTAGCCTGTGTCAAGGCACATCCCAGCTTGTTCTGGCCTCCCTGATCCTGTGGCCAGAACCCCATGGCCGCAACTGCATCCCCACGCACTCGGGCCCACTATTTTGGACCCTTGCGGGTACCCCGCTAGCTTAAGAAGCTCTTGCTTCAGGGGTCGGCCATCATTGTGGTCCCACTTCCTGTACTCCCGCCTCCACCCGTTTGTGCTCCCGCCTGACTTTGGATGCGGGAATCCTTTGTACCTCTCAGTGTCCTTGGCGCCTCTAAGACCTGACTTGGGGGTCTTAGATGTCCTCTGGAACCTGCGTATGGCACTAGGGACCCAGGAGCCAGGCTTCATAGGGGCTGGGAGAAGCACTGAAGACCTCCGTACTAGACCCTCTGAGTGCCCCAGGACTTTCATACTGCTTCCCAGGACTTCTCCCACATGGCCTTCTGCTCTCCCCTTACCTTGAGAACTTCCCTACCCCGAGGGAACAGCATGATACTTTTTCCCTCAGACTCACTTAAATTTGTCCAGAGGGTCTGTATGGAGCATCTGGAGATTCCAGGCCTGTACCTGGTCCTAAGGCCGCTCTCAGGCCAGCTGGGGGCAGTGAAAATGGGGCAGTAGGAGCTGGCTGAAAGGCGGAAATGAATCATGTAGAATGAGAGGCAGAGGGAAAGATGTTCTGAGTGGGGAAAATGGTGTGAACGTAAATTCTGAGGTAGGCAAGAGAGCCAGCCAGGTAGGAGAGGAGGATTTATACCATGAGTGGTGGTGCAGTGGTTAACAGGGTTCTGGAGCCAGAGTGCCTCAGTGTAAATTTGCCATTAACTTACTGTGACCTTGGGCAAATTACTTAACCTGTCAATGAATGCCTCCATTTCCGTTTGGGTAAAATGGGATAATATAATATTAATATCTACGTTTTAGGGTTATTGTGAGAATTAGGTAAGTTAATAAAGTGTGTAGAACAATCTTTGGCACATTGTAAGTAGTCAGTAAATGCTATTATCAGAGATATTTAAACAGAAGTCATGACAGGACGACAGTCATATTTCATGGGTGCTATTAACCAATGAGTCCTGATTTAGAGGTTCCATGAAGTAATGGGGTTCTGTGGGCTACATCCAGAATGTGAAAAGTCTCATCGGAACTATGTTCTTAACCTAGAGAAGGCTGGCTACTTAGGCTATAGCTTCCCCAGCTCAGGGACTTCAGAGGAGAAATGTTAGAGGAGAAGCCTCTGGGCAGGAGATAAATGTCAGGTAAGATAGCAGCACGAAGAAGGATGAAAGAAAAAAGTGGCAAACTCTGAAGACTGGGTAGAGTTTGGCAGGCCAAGAACAAGAGGAGGGAGGATGTTCCCTTAGGAAACAAGCTAGAGCAAAAGTTCAGGGGAAGAAGACATTTGGGCGAAGTGAAGTTTCCCAATAACAACTCCCTGGTCCTCAGACCTTGGTTAGAAATCTAGAGGCATCAGATACATTTGTGAGAGCTTCATCCCTAGAAACTGAGCTTTCATGCAGCATCCATGGGCCTTTGTTCCAGCAGAAGTCACCAAGCAACAGAGCAGCCAGGATTTGATGTAGCCCAGAGCAGATATCGGTCTCTGTAGAGGGCTGAACTCTTGGGGGAGCTGCATGACAGGATTTGATATGCTTTGTCTGGGGAGTTCTGCTCCTCCCCAGGGCCCATACTAGGGTTTGGAGCAAGAGGCAGGCATCCCCTCAGTAGATTAGAGCTTCTCTGTCCTGCTGTCCACAGTGACCCCTGTGCTGTCACAGCAACTCTGTGGTACACTCAGGGGACCAGGAAACTGATCATAGGTGGTAGGCCTGTCTCAACTCACTTAGAAATTTTGATATCCCCCATCCTCGGAGCATCTGACTACCACAATCAAGCTAGGTGACTTTGGCAAGTCATTAGACCCACCGAGCTTCCCTTTCTTCATCTGTAAAGATGGAGGTAACTGTTTATTGAGCATCTACTTCATGGGAGATACTGAATGTACATTGATGAATAAGCCAGGTGTATAGTCCCTGCCCTCAGGAAGCAACTGGAAGAAACATTAAACATTGCCCAAATAGTTATTTGATTATAGCTGTGAAAGGTGCTGCTAAGTAAAGAAAAGGGCAGTCTTCAATGAGGGTGTAATATGGAGGGGACAATTCTAGAGGGTCAGGGACAGCATCCCTTAAGGAAGGGAATTTTAAACTGAGACCTGAAGGAATTAGACAAGTGAAGGGGTGGAATTAGAAGGTTGCCCAGGCAGAGGAAACCACAAAGGCCCTTGCCATGAAAGAGCTGGAGTACTGACAAACTGAAAGAAAACCGAGGTGCAAAGGAGAGATCCAGGGAGAGTGTGGTGCATGGTGAGGCTAGAGAGATGTAGGCAGGGGAAAGCCCTGACTCAAAAGGCCACAAAAAGAATCTGGACTTATCTGAAGGGACATGGGAAGTCACTGATAGATTTTAAATACGAAAAACATGATTTTTTTGTAAAGATCACACAACTGTGATCTTTATGGATAATAGGTTGTTGGGGGAAAGATTGTAGTGGGAAAAAGGGTTAGGAAGCTCTTGCAGTTAAGTGGAGATGGAGCAGAGTTGAGTGGAGATGGAGGGAAGTAGATGTTTTGAGAGGTAATGGTCAGGGCTTAGTGAATGATTGGATGTGGGAAGGCAGGGAGTAGGATAATTCCCAGGCTTGTGGCAGGAACAGCTGGGTGCATGGACATGCATTTACTGAGGACAGCCTTGGAGGAATAAAAGACTTAAGAGAATGTCAGTTTGGAACATAATAAGTCACCCACTTGGAGGTGTCACAGTGGTAGATGTACAGGTGTGTACCTCAGAAGAGGAGACTGCATTAGAGGATTGGACATTTGGGAATTGGTGACATAGAATTGGTACATAAAGACATGGGCCCAGATGAAATCTTTCAGAGAGGGTGAAGAGTAAGGAGAGAAGAGGAGCAGTTTTGAGCCTGAGCTTTGCTGCCACATTTAAGGGCATCAGAGTAGAGGGGGACAAAGAGGTGAGCCTGGGAAGAAATGGCCAGAGAGGTAGAATAGAAACAGGAGAGTGTGATGCCTTAGAAACCAACATTGGTGCTGCTTGAAAGGGAAAATATTAGGTGAAACCATAAGAAATTGCCTTTTTCTTTTTCTTTTGTAGATCAGAAACAGGCAATATTGGCAAGTTCATGAGGTTCAACTTAATTAGAACAAAACCTGAAAAAGTAACTCATGACCTTAGCCTGAGAAATTTGGGTAGAGATGTTGGAGCAGAAGTCAGACCGAAGTTGAAGAGAAGCGGAATGGAGATGAATAAAGGAATGGAATCGACAGGACTTGGTGATTGATTGAGTGTAGCAGGTGGGATTGAGAGGGCAAAATCAAGGATAATCTGCAAGTTTAAGGATTGGCAGCTGAGTGAATGAGTGGTCGTGTCAGCTGATGAAACAGGAGGAGGTGCACATTTGAAGAGGGAATGTACACAGATTGGGAGGATATAGTGAATTTTGATGGAGTAGGTAGAATTGTAGGTGCCTGTGAATCTTCTGAATGGGATGGAGAGCTGACATTTGGACCTGTGGGTCTGGAGCCATTCATTACCACCCACATGTTCCTGACTCCCAAATACAGACTTGGTAGTCAAACGCATGTAGGTGAGAATGAAATTAGTAAATAAGTATTTGCTGAGCACCTACTAAGTGCAGGCACTTTTCTAGGTGCTAGGGTTACACCAATGAATAAGAAAAAGTTCCCCCACCTTCCTCTCTTTTAGCTTACATTCTATGGGGGAGGACAGACAATAGGCAATATACATTAAGCTATAACATTAAGCTATAGTAAATGCTATATAGAAAATAAGGGATTAGGGAGTATGGGGAGTACCTATTTTGGTAGGTTAGTCAGGGAAGGTCTCTCTGAGGAGGCAATATTTGAGCAGAGCCCTGGAGGAGGCAAGGGAATGAACCATGTAGATATCTGAAGGAGATAGGAAGAAGCTGGGCAAGTTTGAGGAACAGCAAGGAGGCTGGTGGGGTGGGAGTGAAGTGAGAAGGGAGTGGGGACGTTGGAGAGGTGAGCCAAGGCCATTTCTTACAGGGCTCTGCAGGCCCTGGGAAGAAAGGTGGAAATTCCTTTGTAGACAGTCTCAAGATGCTGGAAGGGAAAGGATTGGGCAGGAATAGAGAATTCATGAAAGACTTCCCCTTCTATCTGGTCCCTAGAGCCAGAAAAGCCCCTTTGTGCCAGAAGGTGGGTGTGCCATTCTGGGTGGGGGAAGGGCTTTGCTTAGTCCTGCAGCCTGCTCCTTGGGGGGCTGGACAATGGGCCCCTTGTTGTTGGACTTGGGGACCAAGTGCTCCTCTCAATGATGAGATTCCTCAGCCAAGGAGGCATGTGACCCCAAGACCCTGGCTTCTTGCCAGAGGGTCTGGGCCTGCTGCTGGGGAATGGGGTGGGGACATGGAGAAGTCAGGGGGAGGGGCGAGGGGAACTGCCACTCTGGAAGCTGTCTCCTGAGACAGTGCCCTGCCCTGTCTCAGGCTGGAGGAGGTGGAGAGATGGGTACAGAGAGGGCTTTGGCTCTGCTTGAGGGAGCAGGGGAGGGCTGGAGAGGCTGAAAGTTATAGGCAACATCAACACAATGGTTTCGACAGCAGGGCAGGAGGGAGGAGCTGAATGCCCCTGGGCCTAGTGGGTAGGGGCAAGCAGAAGAGGGCCTTATAAATCTACATCTTGTTTCCCTTCAGGAGAGGAGAGAGCATGGAGCTGGAGAGGATCGTCAGTGCAGCCCTCCTTGCCTTTGTCCAGACGCACCTTCCAGAGGCTGACCTCAGGTAGAAGCAGCTCTCCGTAAAAGGATCATACAAGGTTCAGGTTGGAGCTGCTGGATAGTACTCTGGGGCCTGGTAAATGGAAAGACTGGAGTGGAAACACTCAACCCTATTCCTGACGTGGGGGAGGGCTTATTATGATTTACTGGAATGGCCTTCTTATGCTGTCCCTGTCACCCTCATTGGACAGGTGGGAAACCAAAGTTCTGAGGGAGAGTGGGATATTCTCTGGCCTCAGGGGTTAAGGTCTGGCTCATGGACTCCATGAACCTGAGGGCTGGAGCCTCAGGCTAGGTAGGAGTACAGGAGGTATCCAAAGTCCTACCCATGGCTTGTTCCATCCCCTTCCTGCAGTGGCTTGGATGAGGTCATCTTCTCCTATGTGCTTGGGGTCCTGGAGGACCTAGGCCCCTCAGGCCCATCAGAGGAGAACTTCGATATGGAGGCCTTCACTGAAATGATGGAGGCCTATGTGCCTGGCTTTGCCCACATCCCAAGGTGAGGCCTGACTGGGGCCAAGGAGGCAGGGGAGGGGGGGCACTGGCTGATTGTGTAAGGTGGACAGCGTTGTCCTCTTACTACCCTTCTTGTCTTTTCAGGGGTACTATAGGGGACATGATGCAGAAGCTGTCAGGGCAGTTGAGTGGTGCCAGGAACAAAGGTGAGTCTGAGGATCAGGCACTTGGGTGACTCATAAACCCCCTCCCCAAAGCCCTGGCAAACCTGATACTCTCTGCCTCTTTAAGAGAATCTGCAACCACAGAGCTCTAAGGTCCAAGGTCATGTGCCCATCTCCACAGAGCCCCTGCAGCAGCCTGAAAAGCTCAAAGAAGAGACCAGGGCTTCTGCTGCTGGGGATACCCAAGATGAGGTACTGGTAGAGGAGCGTACTGATGAGGGAGCCAAGGGGCAAAAAAAGGAGGAAATACTGCCTTTTATCAACATTTATGCCCACAGGCAGGCGGCGCTGAGGAGGAGCTGCTGCCAGGGGTAGATGTACTCCTGGAGGTGTTCCCAACCTGTTCAGTGGAGCAGGCCCAGTGGGTGCTGGCCAAAGCTCGGGGGGACTTGGAAGAAGCTGTGCAGATGCTGGTAGAGGGGAAGGAGGATGGTCCTCCAGCTTGGGATGGCCCCAACCAGGTATCCTCTGCTAGACACCCCCAACCCATGTAGCCCCAGCTACATTCCACCTTAGTGTTAAGACCCAGCCCCTGGCCTACTGCTGTGTGCTTCTACTGGTGTAGGTTCTAGACCAGGCTTCCCCTCTCTACAGGACCAGCCCAGGCACCTTAGAGGCCCCCAAAAGGATGAGCTGAAGTCCTTCATCCTGCAGAAGTGAGTCTGGGCTGGGCTGGGCTCTTTAAGGGTTTTCTCAGGGTGGCAAGAGCTTTACCCAGCCAGATTTTGGCAGGTACATGATGGTGGATAGTGCAGAGGATCAGAAGATTCACCGGCCCATGGCTCCCAGGGAGGTGAGAGAGTTGGGACTGCTAGGGGTGTGGAGTGGATGGGACTACCTCCTGGTTTCTGCTACTCACTGCCTGACTGTCTGACAGGCCCCCAAGAAGCTGATCCGATACATCGACAACCAGGTAGTGAGCACCAAGGGGGAGCGATTCAAAGATGTGCGGAACCCTGAGGCCGAAGAAATGAAGGCCACGTACATCAACCTCAAGCCAGCCAGAAAGTACCGCTTCCACTGAGGCGTTCACCGGACTCTGCTAGAGCCTTCTAGGCTCAGATCCCAGAGGGATGCAGGAGCCCTACACCCCACACAGGGCCTGCCCTAACTCCTGACTCCCTCTCTACCCATTCTCTTACCTCCTTGTCCGTGTTAACCATCTCTTGGAGCTGCCCTTGGACACAGTAAAGGTGGCCCCAGGAAGATGAGTGCATTTTCGTCATTTATGCCTCAGAGCTGTGGTGCTGGGGGACTGTGTCCATCTGACCGCCTCTCCTAACCTCACATCCCCTATCTACAACAGGGCAGCAGAGCCAGGCAGGAGGGGGTAAAAAGCTCTTTATTTGAAGCTCCAAGATGGGGCAGGGCATTGGCCTCTCACCAGAGGCCCCCACAGTCCAGTTTCCCTGTAGTTTATAGTCAGGCCCCACCACACAGTCCAGCTGTGCCCCGTCGGCGGGCGGGTCAGACCTGCAGGTTAACAAAGGGCGCAAAGCCCGCCATGTCCTGCAGCAGCACCAGGGCCTGATGCAGTGGCGGCTCCACGTCGATGTCCACACCGCGCTTTCGTAAGCGGCTCAGGCTGGGCTCGGCCACATGGTGGCAGTGCCGCACCCGTAGCGAGCGCAGAGCCGGGCAGTACTCGGCCAATGTCCTGAGGGAGGAGCGAGGTGAGGCTAAGGGCAGGAAACTGCTACACCCACGGTGGGGGAAGCCAGCAAAGCCCCTGTCTCCCTGTGTCTCGACGCATACTTATTTCTTCCATACACGAGGGAGAGAGGCCTGGATTGGAATCAAACACCCAATTCCTCCATTGAACCATATACCATGTCTTTTAAAGGGGGAACTTCTCAGCTCCCCTGGTTGAAAAGCGAGAAATCTGCCATTGTATGTGAAAACTTTTGACGTGTAAATAGTGGTTCAAAAAGCTTTTAAACTGTGGGCTTTCTGGTCTAAGCAATCCTAGAGGCGTTTTGTGTTCAGAATGGGGATGCCGTGGTAGCAGGAAAATCCAGAAACCCCAGTTCTGCCTTTTGACTACTGCCCTGCCCCTACCCCTAGAGGCTGCTTGCCCTCCTCTCATCCCACCGACCCCAGGCCCAGGCACCTGACGCCATCGCTTCCGACGCGGAGGCAGCCGGTTAGGTCGAGGTGCTCGAGTTCGGGGCAGTTCCGAGCCAACTCCTGGACGGCGGCGTCCCCCACATTGGCGTTGACCGCTAGCGAGAGGCTGCGGAGGCCGGCGCCGCGCCTCTGCGCCAGGTATACGATGGCCTCATCCTTGAGCTGACGGCAGGCAGTGAGGTCCAGCTCCTCAAGAGCTGGACAGCGGTCGGCAAGACCACGCAGCGCCAGCCCGTCTACCCAGTCACAGTGCGCGAGCGACAGGCGCTGCAGGCGGGGGCAGCCCTCCGCTAGCGCCCCCAGCGCGCGGCGGCTCAGTTGCCCGCAGCCGGCCAGCGCCACACTCCGCAGCTGCGGATTCCGAGCCAACACTGGCACCAGATCCTCGTCCGACAGCCAGTCGTGACATGGCGCCAACGCCAGCTCCTGCAGCCCCTCGGCGTCCCGCAGCAGCCAGGCAAATGCGGCCCGCGGAATCTGCGGACCCACCTGCGGACGGGGAGGCACCTCGACTCTCAGCTGGTCCAGGGGGCAGGGCAGGCGCTGCTTATCCACCCCTAAGGAATTCTTTCTTGGCAGCAGCTTGCCCTTGGAGGCTCGTCAGCAGCCCTCCCAGGAGAGACCCCACGCGCCCTCCCCGTCAATGCCCGGTACTCTCCCTTCGAGAGTACTTTCCACTGGTGGATCGCTTCCCCAGCATTCCTGGAGACCCAAAGGGGTCCAGAAGAGTAGACAGAGGGGCTGGGGGTTGGGCTGGAGGCGGGGCTCCGGCCCCCGGCTCACCTGAGCGGCGTCAAAGCGGCGCAGCCCCGCCAGATGCAGCTGTACTAGAGCCCGGAAAGCCCGGCTGACGCGCTGCAGCTGGAGCAGCTGGCAAAGCGGGACCCGGCTCAGGATGTGTGGGAGCAGCACGTCTTCCCAGGGCAGGTCCAGGAGCCTGCGGGTAAAAGGGCGTTGGAGGCGGCGTTCCCGGGCCGCTACTACCTGCAAGTCCGCTTCCGTTATTGCTCCTGCCCCCCGGCTTCTAAGAACGACCCCCCAGGCCCGGCCCCATTTCAGCTCCCCTCCCCCAGGGCCTTCTTCCTTCTTTCGGCCCCTTCGGTACTCGGTACCTGACGGCTCCGGGTTCTTGCTCCCCTCCGGACGGCTCCATCTGTAGCTCCATCGGCTGTCTAATACGCGTGCGCAGTACGGTCTTCTCGCTTTGGCCTAGAAGCAGCCACCGGGAACCCGCCTCCTTGGGCTGTAGTGACAGACCGATTCAATCGAGTGCCGTCTCACTGAGGATCCTATCTGAAAGCGTTCCAGATGTATCCCAAAACTGAGGGCGGAACAGACCGGTGATGTAACAAAAAAACAGGGCTTGAGACCCGAGGCTAGAGGACGCGATGGTGCAGCAGACACTGGATTCTTTATTAGACTTGGACCAGTCTCAGAGTGAAGTAGTGATGGGAGGAGCAGGCAAGGCCAAACGCAGAAGGGGTGGAGCCAGGACTCCAAGGTTCTGGGCCTACCCCTCTGCCCTCTGGTCGCTTTTAGCAACTTTGAAAACTGGAAAGAAACTATCCAGGCTCTTATCTCCTGGCACGTAGTAGACGCTTGAAAATTGTTGAATGAATTGAATGGACGAAGCTAGAATTTTTCTTTCTTCATCAAGCAAATTTGCCTAAACCTCCCATTCCTGGTTAATTGTGAAGTACAAAGCTATCCAGCCCCTTCCACTCCCGAACGATTTGGAATGGATTTACACTTTGGGGGAAGAGATGTATATCTAAAGAGGCCTATATTTTCAGCTGGGTCACTTTCCTTCCTTAGGAGGTCTGGAGTCCTGAGGAGAATGCGTATCCAGCTCAGCCCACCAGGCGTACTGCTCTCGCTTGGCCTGGAGGTTTAGTTATGGGGTCTGGGTTTGGGTCTGAGCCATCTTGGGACAGTGACGCCCCAGAGCTCTGGGCTCAGACTGGGCCGCCCTTTCACCGCGTCCCCAGGTCCTTGTTCCAGGGACCACTCCGGGGAACCCCTGGAGCATTGCTTTCCCCATCATCCATTGGTGGCCAGAGTGGCAACAGCTACTGCTGTCGCTGAAAGCTCCCCCACAGCAGGGTTGCACTTTTCCTTGGTGCAAACGCTTCAGCTGCCTCTTCATAACAAAAACTGCTTCCCACCATTATTTCATTCGGGCACCTCTGCAAGGTGGGCAGGTCTGTCACTCCACTTTAAAGATGAAATCAAAGCCCTGGAGAGAAAGTACCTTGTCCAGGGTCAAGCGATTCGGGATGGAGAACTCAGGCATTCTGGTTTTTCCAGAATTCTTTCCACGCTCCCCCATACCTCAATGCAGCTAGAGGAGAGAATCTAGCAGCAGGGAAGGACCAAAGGAGGCCAGTTTGGGTGAGGGAGTTGCTCCTTCCTCAGTCTGCTTAGGGTTGAGGGAGGAGGGGGTTGGAAATAGCTGGAAGGATCGACCTCTGCTAAGATAGAGCCACGTAGGCGCGCTCCACCTCCGGCCGCGCACCTTCTCCCCATCCGCTTTGTTAGCGCCTCTGCGCCTGCGCAGTGCGACAAATCTGGCGCTGTCCCCTTCAGCACCACGCGGAGCCCTCGCCTCCCCTCCCCGCGGTGAGCCCCGCGCGCCCCGGCCTCACAAGTCCTCGCGCCCCCAGACCACCCAAATAGACCCCTTCTTCCTTCCGAGGTCACCATCTTCCTGCCTTGGCTTTCCCAAGGAGAGCAGTTGCCATAGTAACGGCATTTTCTTAAAATAGCTGGGCCCCTTTTACCTTGGCCAAGGGCACAAGGGTTGCCTGTCCCCCACTTCCTGGCGTCATCTTGTCTAACTTCTTACCCCCAGACAGACAGGACACCTAATTCAGGGAGCAAGGAAGTTCTTCCTGAAGTCTGACTAACATCCCTCCTACTGCATCCTGGGCGAGTTGTCAGGGTTGTGTATCCTGGGTCCGAGACTCAGAACCCTCGCAGTGTTTGAGGCGGTGTTTCCTAAATCTCTCTTCCATAAATTGATGGTCTACTGGGTTAAGAGGGCGGGTCCGGTCTACACCCATACCGTGTGTTTGGTGCGGCCGCGTGCTCGTGGGGGCGGGAGCGCGTTTAACATGTAACGGGTCATGTGGCAACCTCCTAGGGACACGCGTGGGGTCTGGAGCGGGACACGCGTGTGCAGCTGGGTCCTGGCTCAGGGGGCGGTGGGCGAGAGGGACATGTAACGACTGGGGTGGAGCATGTGAAGGTCTGGGGAATAGAACCAGGGTTTGCTTATGTACTACCCTCGACAGGGGCGGGTCTCAGGTTGGCGGGAGAGCCCAGCAGGGACCTAACCTGGAGACGGAAGGCAGCCTCCCGGGGATCAGGGCCCTGGGAGAGGGCGGGGGGTGGGATTGGGGGGGGTGGGATTAGCTCTGTCGGAGCCTCGCGTAGTGGGGAGGAGGAGGGACTGAGAGGCGGGCGGGCCTGGAGAGAGCCAGAGCAAGTGGGAGCCGTGCTGCCTTCACAGCTAAGCTGGGCCCAGCCTCACCCCTTCCTCTCCTCGGCCCCAGCTCCAGGCGAGCAGCGGTGAGTACTGAGGCAGCTGGAGTCCGAGCTGCACTGGGGATATGCTGGGCCCGTGATTGAGCTTCAGGAACCTGTCAGGGTTGATGCTTCTGACCTCTGCCCCTACCCTGCATTGCCACCAGAAGCCCCTTTATGCATTTTTGGTTCCTCCTGGGCTGGACAAGATCTGTCATACCCCTAGGAGGAGAAGAGGAGGAAAGGGGTCTGATGCAGCCTCCCACTCCAGAGCCCAGTGACTGGTGGGGGTTGGGGAAGAGGGTGTGTGTCCCTGTTTAAGTATGCGTGTAAGTGTGCATCTGTATTTGTCTGTGATGGTGACCACTAGGTCTCTGTAACTGATATAGCTGTGTGTCTGTGTGCATTGGAGAATGAGGGCCTGTGTGTATATTTGGATCTCTTTGTGTGTTCCTGTTGACAGTGTGTGTGTAAAACAAGCATGTGCTTTTCCATTACACTCATATTTGTTATGACTGTGAGAGTGTATGAGGGTGTGTCTTTGAGAGTGTGTGTGTGCCTGTGTGTTTGCTGGAAGGTGTAGCTTATGAATGTGTTTAACTGTACTGACATGTTTTCCCTTAAGTATGTGTGTGTGCATGTGTGTGTGTACCTGTGTGGAAAACAAGAATGTCCGTTTCCCATTCGGCATGTATATATGGGTAGCGGCCTCTGTTCAGGCCTTTTTCCTCCCCTTTACACTATCCCTCTTAGCCCCTCATGATCCCTATATAATCTCTCTCCCCCCATTTTCCTTCCAGGGGGCCTAAGTTGGGGCCTCCCTAAGAGGGACAGTGGGAGACTCGTGGCTGTATGATAGTGATGGCTGGCTGACACTCCTGGTCCAGAGGGTTGGATACCAGCCTCACTCCTCCCCCACCTAAAGTAGCTCCAAAATGCCACAGGGACTCTGGGCTCACTCAACTTCTAAAATAGCTTCCTCTCTCCTTCTGGGGTGATGCTCAGGGTCCCCAGGAAGTAGGAGAGGATCCAGAGGTTTGTAGGAGGGAACAATGTTCTCCTCAGGCCTCCATGGAAGTAGTCCAAGCAGGAGGCCTGACCATCCCCAAGGGTGGGATCAATGATGCCATATTCCCAGGGTGGGCTAGGTCCCTGGTGCTCAGCAGTCCCAGCCAGCTTTCCTTTCCCTGTCTCTGCTTTCCTGCTCATCCAACTTCCCGGCAGTTCATCCCCCTGCTCCCCCTCCTTTCTTGCAGGCCTGTCTGAAGAGCATGCTGCCTCCTCACTCCCCACCTGGCCTCGCCATCCCTGCCCCCCCAGCCTGACCCCCGGCCCCAGCATGGCCCAGGGTGCCATGCGCTTCTGCTCGGAAGGCGACTGTGCCATCTCCCCACCACGATGCCCACGCCGCTGGCTCCCCGAAGGCCCCGTGCCCCAGAGTCCCCCGGCCAGCATGTATGGCAGCACCGGCTCCCTGCTACGGCGAGTGGCAGGTCCAGGTCCCCGAGGCCGGGAACTGGGACGTGTGACAGCACCCTGTACACCCCTGCGTGGCCCCCCCTCTCCCCGCATTGGTCCCTCACCCTGGGTACCCTCTTCGCCCACTGGGCAGCCTCCACCAGGGACCCGGAGCTCTGTGGTCATATTCCGCTTTGTGGAGAAGGCGAGTGTGAGGCCACTGAATGGGTTACCTGCTCCTGGAGGCTTGAGTCGGAGCTGGGACCTGGGTGAGGTCTCTCCTCCCAGGCCCACTCCAGCCCTTGGGCCTGGTTCCAACCGGAAGTTGTGGCTGGAAGCATCCACTTCAGACCCACTCCCTGCCAGAGGAGGCTCAGCTTTGCCTGGCAGCCAAGGTCTTTTACGAGGGCCTCCAGTCCAAACTCAGGTTGGGACAGATGGTCTTTACTCCTCTCTCCCCAATGGGCTGGGGGGGCCCTCTGAGCACCTAGCCACATTATTTCGAGGACCTGCTGACACTGGACTCCTGAACCAGGTATGTGACCTCCCTTGGCCTCCCTAGAACCCATGTCCCAGTGAAGGGGAAAGACTTGGCCCCCTTGGTGGTTTGGGGCCTGTGGGTTAGTCCCTCTGAGTCCTTCAGTCTATGCTAAACCTGTCTCTTTCTTGCCCTCTGTGATTGTCTCTGTGTCTCTGCACCTCCATTTCTCTCCCTGTATGTTTTTCTTTCTGTGTTTCTGTCCCATGTTCTTGTGTCTGTGTATGTCTGCCTTTATCTCTGGGTACCTGTGTCTCTCTCCCTCCTTGGCTTAGGGGGACACCTGGTCCTCACCCAGGGAAGTCTCCTCTCATGCTCAGAGAATCGCTAGAGCCAAATGGGAATTCTTCTATGGCTCCTTGGACCCCCCCAGCTCAGGTAAGGCCTGGGACTGAGGCAAGGAGAACAGAAAAGGGCCTTCTCCACAGCAGCTGAGGTATGGTAGGGAGCCTTTTTTTAAACCTCCCCAATCCTTTCCTTGGCTCCTAAGTAACCTAATGCCTCTCCAGGCCTCAATCTTTCCATCTGTGTTAGGATGAGGGGTTGTGGGATTGCAGCTGGGTTGGACACATGCAGGAAGCTGGGGAGTGGAGGAAGGGTGGTAGGATATCAAAGGTCAGTCCCTGGAGTAGAAAGAGGCTGGTCTCAGGGCCCTCAAAATTATTTGACAAGAACTTGATTTGAAATGAGCTCCACTGGCACCAGAAACAAGCTGAGTTTGTAGCAGCAGGAATGGTGGCTAGAATCTGAAAGAACTTCCTGCCAATATGAGGCAGTTGGGGAGAGTTCTTTCCTAGAACAGTCAGGACAGGAAGCTGGCCTGAATAACCTCCTGACTGGGATGCCTGTGCATACTGCAGGTGCTAAGCCCCCAGAGCAGGCCCCCCCATGTCTACCTGTGGTGGGCTCAGGGAAGGGCTCTGGGGTAGCTGTGGGGCGAGCAGCCAAGTACTCTGAGACGGACCTGGACACGGTGCCCCTGAGGTGCTACCACGAGACCGACATTGACGAAGTGCTGGCTGAGCGGGAGGAGGCTGACTCAGCCATTGAAAGTCAGCCCAGCTCCGAGGGTCCGCCTGGCACTACCTGTCCACCTGCCCCACGTTCCAGCCCATGCCTTGGCCTTCATCCCAGCCTGGGCAGTGGCAATGAGGATGAGGATGAGGCAGGTGGGGAAGAGGATGTGGATGACGAGGTGTTTGAGGCCTCAGAGGGCGCCCGGTGAGTGGGGAAGTGGGAGAGGATAGTGGCTTGCTCCTTCCCACTGGCCCAGAGACAGAGCTGGGGTATAAGGGACTGGAACAGAGATGAGGGTGGGGCTGGGAGGGTCAGACCCAAGCTGGTGGTACCAACAGGGTGGTGTGGCAGGAGATTCTGTACAGAGGCCTGAGGTCTAACAGAACAGTGGGGATGTGGAGGGCATCAGCAAGAACCCAGGAGGGTAAGAGGCAGCCAGGATAGAGGAAAGAGGTTCCAGTGAAGAACAGGACAGAAAGAAGCAAGAGGCAGGAATCAAGCCCAGGGGTATGGGACCATCAATCCAGATCCTGGATCTTGGCGGGAGAGTGGGGAATGTGGGGGCTTTCCTCTCCGTCTCACACCCCACTGCAGCTTGAAGCCTCATCTTCTTCTCCTAAGATGTTGCCAGAAATAGAAATGGGATGGCAGGAGGGGAGAGGATCAGGGAGAAGGAAGAGAAAGGGAGATTAGCAGGGAGGGAGAGAGGAAGGGGATTGGGTGCTAGGGATGGGTAGGGATGGGGTGCCCCAGAGGTAATGAATAGCTTGGAGGACCTCTGGTGGGGTCCCTCTACCCAGGTGTCTTTTTAGGGGGTACAGACCTGTGAAAAGGAGATGATAATCCCCTTTACAGAGTCCGTATGAAAGTTCAATGAAATGCTACCTGAGAGTCTTCTGGGCTCCTAATCAGAGATTCTCCCTGCCTCTGCAGGCCAGGCATCCAGATGTCTCACCCTGGGCCTCTCAAGTCGCCTGTGCCCTTTCTACCTGGGACCAGCCCCTCAGCTGATGGGCCTGACTCTTTCAGTTGTGTGTTTGAAGCCATCTTGGAGTCACACCGGGCCAAGGGCACCTCCTACACCAGCCTCGCCTCACTGGAGGCCCTGGCCTCACCTGGCCCAACCCAGAGCCCCTTCTTCACATTTGAGCTGCCTCCCCAACCTCCTGCCCCCCGGCCTGACCCAACTGCTCCTGCCCCATTTGCCCCTCTTGAACCGGATTCTGGTACCAGTTCTGCTGCCGATGGGCCTTGGACACAGAGAGGGGAGGAAGAGGAGGCTGTAGCCAAGCAGGCCCCAGGGAAGGAGCCCCCTAGTCCCTGCCACTCAGAAGACAGCTTTGGGCTGGGGGCGGCACCCCTGGGCAGGTGAGTGATTCTTTTGGTTTCTCAGACCTGAGGTCCCCAGGGCCCTAGGAACAGCTGTTCCAAGGGACAGAGTCTGAGTGTGAAGATGTAGTTTATATTCCTGATACCTGATGGGGTGCTTAGAGGATGCAGATATCTGTTTTCCCATTTGGAAGACTACTTCCACTGGCTGTGAAGGGGAGCCCCTCATAGTCAACCCCCTTGGTCTCAGATCCAGTGACTTGAGAAACCGTGATTCAGGATTGAAGGGTGCCCAGAGAATAGACTCCTCTCTCTCCAGGAGGGCCCTTTCCTCCCCAGATGGAGCCTCTAACCTGCTTAGAATTTCTGTCACCAGCCTGGAGGCTTCTCCCAAAGATGAAGCCACCAGCCTCTCCCATTGCCTCCCTCCCATGTCACTTCCCTTCTCCAATCAGGAGTCTCTCACCCTTCTCCAGGAAGTCCATTCACCATTCCAACCTTTCTGCTCTCCCCTCTGCCAGCTACCCTCTCAGTCATGGAAGCCATGGCAACAGGAGGGGGTGGCCAGGGAGACAGGGTTGCCTAGCAACCAGGAGTTTCCGGCCTCTGTCTCTGGGTGACAGGTGGCTTTGCCAGTAGAGCAGCTGGAGTGGGAAGGGAAGGAGAGGAGGAGACAGGGAATAAGGGAGTGTACTCTGACCCCCAGAACCTTCTACCCTAGAGACTGTTTCTTTGTGGGTGAAAGAGAAAGAGCAAGGAGAAAGCTTGTCTCCCTAAAAGAATGAGGAAGAAAGACATAGGAGCAGGAAGGTGTCCATGCTTCCCTTAAATCTTTGTTTGACCATCTACTGTTCCTCTCTGACATCCTATCTATGCCACCTTTGCCTATATTCTCAGACATAAAAGACTATGTTCTGAGTACAGCCAGTGTGGGGATGGGGCATCTATGTTTAATAACAAACTTAGGGAGCTTTGGTGAAGCAGCCAGAACTCCCACAGCAGCAAGATGTATGTGGGTTAGACTAGAGGCAGGACTTTCCACAGATAGGTGGTAATGATGGAGTAGGCTGATGGAGGAAACCTGTACAATCTCCTTCTCTGGAGAAAAGAAAATGTCTTCCCTGTGTCCCAGTCTCTTCTTCTCTGTCTTCCGGGTCTGGAGGCAGAGGAAGGATCTGGATGGCCTCTGAGAGCCTGCCCCACTTCTGAGCTGGTGTTCTACCCTGGCAGCGAACCACCCCTGAGCCAGCTGGTGTCCGACTCAGACTCAGAGCTGGACAGCACAGAGCGGCTGGCCCTGGGAAGCACAGACACCTTGTCCAATGGACAGAAAGCAGACTTGGAGGCCGCGCAGCGCCTAGCTAAGAGGCTGTACCGGCTAGATGGCTTCAGGAAGGCTGATGTGGCCCGGCACCTGGGCAAGAAGTAAAGCCACTGGGCTGATATTGAGAAGGGGGGAGGGGGATGCAACCTGTGGGCAGCACCTCCACATCCCCTCTATCTAATGCTCCCAGATCTCTAGGTAACCCCCACCTGGCCCCTTGACACTTCCTCTTGAGACTCTACCTGTCTCTCTGCTCTGCCCACAGCAATGACTTCAGCAAACTGGTAGCTGGCGAGTACCTCAAGTTCTTTGTCTTCACAGGCATGACTCTGGATCAAGCTCTCAGGTGGGTGTTGAGCCCTCTGAGGGCAGGCCTGGTGTGCAGAGCCTCAGCTATGCCTCCTCAGCTTGTGCCTCCCCTAAGCTGCCCTGACATCACCCTTCCCAAGCTGACTGGGCATGGCCAAGAGCCAGGGCTGCCTGGTCAGGGGACCATGGATGGGGGTGACATGCTCTCTCTTCTTTCCTCCCCAGGGTATTTCTGAAGGAGCTGGCTTTAATGGGTGAGACCCAGGAACGGGAGCGTGTGCTGGCCCACTTCTCCCAGAGATACTTCCAGTGCAATCCTGAAGCCCTGTCCTCAGAGGGTGAGGAGGCCAGGGGCAGGGCTTTCCTGGCTGGTCATTGAGGCAAATGGGCATTATGTGTGTGCATAGGAGCATGAGTGTGTATGCAGGAATGAAGAAATGCACAAGCTTGCAGGCATGAGAACATGCATGTGTGCCGACAGTTCCGACATGGTTGCATGGATGTGGAACTATGTGTGTGGGCAGGCATATTGTTAGGGTCTAGCACGTGTTGTGAAAGACAGGTGGCAGGTGTGTTTGCATGTCGTTGTTCACATACATTGGCATGACCGTGCTTGCCTTGAATGGAGATTCTGTTTGGCTGCATTAGTCCACAAGACTGTGTGGGGCCCACTTGCTTGCATTTAGTGCAGTGACACAGAGGCATGTGGCTGTTGGGGGACAAGCAGTGGGCAGCCCCCAGCACCATAGGGAGCTAGGGAGGGTGAAGTGAGAAGAGTAAGGTCCCTTCTGACAGATCTGCTGGATGGGAGTCTTTGCTTGGGGGTCAGTTCGCTACTGGGGTTCAGGACTTACAAAAGGGTAGTTGTGGTTCCAAAGGGGTCTTAAAAGAGGGCAAGGGATGAGCTGGAAGGCTGGGGAAGATAACTGTGGGAAGAGTCCCTGGGAGGTAACTGAGGTTGAATGTCAACTCTCCCCTAGATGGTGCACACACTCTGACCTGCGCCCTCATGCTACTCAATACTGATCTCCACGGACACGTGAGTGGGGTCTGACAGGAGGGAGCCTGGAAAATAGACTCCATCCAGAGATTTCAAGGCCTGAGAAGCGAAAGGCGCTCCCCAAGTTCACAGGCCTCTGTTCCCTTCCTTAGAATATTGGGAAGCGCATGACCTGTGGAGACTTCATCGGGAACCTGGAGGGCCTCAATGAAGGCGGAGACTTCCCCAGGGAGCTGCTCAAGGTTGGGGGCGGGGCAGGATACAGGTTGCTGGAGGGGAGGGATAGGGGGGACCTATTGGTGCTCCAGGGAGGTGAGGTGAAGGGCCTACCCGTCCCCCTTCTCCTGCTGAAGGAGCCTCGACTCTCTTGTGACTCAGCCTGGGGGACCGCCTCCTCTCTCCAGCCCCACACACAGGCTCTCCAGGTACATGCACACTCCTGTGCAGTCTAGCTGCACAGTGGGGGGAGGGGAGGTGGCTCTTGAAAACACATGATCAGGAGGCCCTGCATTCTGCATTCCCTTCATCAATGCCCCTCTCCAGTGTTCACTGAGGATGGGAGGTGTCCCTGCAGGAGGGTGGGGTAGGTGGCACACAAGAACACTGCTTCCCTCCTCCCCAGCCATTCCTCTGCCCCAGGGTATACTGTCACTAAGGCCATCCTGGTTCTACTGGCAGAAGGTAGAGGGGCCTGAGAGGAACAAAAGCTTTTTAAAAGTCTGGTAATGAGCCAAACTAGCGCCAAACTAGGACTAGATACTGTGCTTCTGGCTCCTTTGTGGGCAGGCCCAGTGCCCTGGCATCAGCACTTGAGGGGTTAGCTGCCCAGGGACTAGTATGAATGGGAGGAGGAGGGGGCGTCCTGGTCCCATGGATTCACTCCTCTCCCTCATGGGTGATGTTTCATCCTGGGAGGCCTGAAATCACTTCAAACCCCCAGCGTTGGCAAAGGGATCTCTTAGCCACCACATAAATGTGACTGCACAGGAGTGTTATTGGGCTTGTCTGTGAGCTTGGGTTGTGTTGAGTTTCTGGGTTTGGGAATGTGTCTGGTTAGGGATGTCTATTGTGAGTTGAGGGTGTGCTTGAGTTCTATATGTATGATTTAGGGTATTGGTGAATCAAGGGGGTTTGTCTGACTTAAGACGTGTTTGTGCTTTAGGGCTTATTTAGAGTGTATGAGTTGGGGAGTAGGTTGGGTGTTTACGTGTGTTGAAGTGTACTTCTGTGAATTGGTTGTCTTAGGACATGTGTTTGTGAGTAGAGGATGTGTGTTTGTGGGTTAAAGACTAAATTTTGAGGTGTGCATCTGAATTTGTAGTGTTCGTGAGTAGAGATGAATGTAAATTGGTGCATCTGGTTAGTTGGGTGTATGTCTTTAAACTGGGGTGTGTGTACATGGGTTGGGCTATAAACATGGGCGTTCGAGGTATTTGCGGCTCAGTGAGTTGGAAGAGGACAGTGTGCTTCCCAGGCTGCCTCCATCCTGTGCTGCCATCTCGCCTCATGGCCCCTCCTGGCTGGGTAAAAGAGAGCCGCAGGGAGGTGTTCGGACCTCCCCCTTAATTCCCCTCTCCCTCGCCCCAACTCTGACATTCCAGGAGGGTGCTTCAGACCCTACAGGATCCACCCACCTTCCCAGCCCTGGGCCTAGAGCCTCCCAGCGCCACCCCCCAGCATCCCTTGGGCACCCGGTCCCCACAGATATGACCCCAGTGGCCTCCCCAGGCCCCTCCCCCGTGGCAGCGCACCACGGACCCCTTCTTGGTCGGATGCCTCCATTTTGCGCGGTCCCCGCCCCAGCCTTCGCCCTCCCCTCCCCATCGTCGCCCCCCTCCCGCTCGCCAAGCTGCAGAGCCTACAGCGCCACCGTCGCCGCGCGCTCCTGCGTCGGTGGGAGCGGGGCCGGGCTCAGGCCAGGCTGGGCCGCTCGTGCTGGCTGTCGGGGAATCTGTTCGCGGGCCATCCGGGCCGTCCGGGGCCGAGGGTGGGCGCGGGGCATGGCCGGGGGCCGCGGCGCGCCTGCCGGGCCAGCATGATCGGCGTCAACAGCATCCACAGCAGCGCCGGGCGGCTGCGCTCGCGCTCGCTCTGCTCGGTTCGCTACGGGCGCACCCACCGCGGCGCAGAGACCCTGTGCTACGGCTGGCCGCAGCGCTCGCGCAGTCTCAAGCCCGTGCTCTACACCGACCTGGTGGTCAGCCGCCTGCAGAGCCGCAAGAAGAAAAAGGCGGTGAGGGCGTTGGGGCGGTAAGGGTGTTGGGGCGGCGGCCCACGCCAGGCTGGGGGGCCAACGAGGGGGTTGCTGAGGGCAGCTGAGATTGAGGGGCGACTAGTAGGAGGCACCAAAGGCAGCACAAGCCGAAGGGGTCATCAGTGGGGCTGAGCAGGGAGCCCAGCAGGGATAGAGCCCATGGATAGCCAGGGATGGGCATGGATTGGAGGGGGAAGGGTACAGACCCCTTGGATCAAGGTGGGCATCTCAAACTAAAGGGTCTTTGGGTCCTCTAGATGGGAGCATGAGAGGGGGCTCGCGGATGGGGTTTGCGACTTTGGAAGTGATATGGTTGGGGGCCAAAAGGGGCAGCGGATGAACTGGAAGACTGAAGATAAGGATTGTAGGTTGGATGTCGGTGGCCACTTCTGCCTCTTGGCCAAGAGAGTTGGAGAGTGAGGGTTTAGGGGCCAAGCTATGCTGAGTTTGGGCTGGGTGTATGCTGGGAGGGTATATGTGCATAAGACTGGGTTGTGCTGTGTGTGGGATGGAGGCTGTGGGGTGTACTCGACCCTGGACAGGGTGTGCACATGTGGGCTGCTTGGCATGGCAGTGGACAGTGACAGAGTCAGAGAGTATGGTGTGTTAGGGGGTTGTATCCCATCACGAAGGCGCCGACGTCACCACTGCACCCAGCTCACACGCAGACATCACACGCCACACACTTAGCCCAACACACACATGCTGGGGACACACCCACTCACAGACAGGCTGTCAGAAGCACCCTCAGTGGGAGGCACTAGTGAGGACTCATGTTGCAGGCCACTCCCAACAGGAGGGGTCCTCTATGCTACTCCTGGAGTCCATTCTCTCCTCTGACCACCCTAAGGCCCGCCCCCCATAGGTCCCTCAGACCAACTGTACAGAGGGGAAGTGACTGGTTCAGGACCTCACAGAGAGTTTGGAGTGTGTAGGGTTTGGAAACTAAAACTATTGCCTTTTAGACTAGTGTTCACTTCCCAGTAACATGAAGTATGCGAGTGGGCAAGGGGCTGAACCACCCTGGCATTTGGCCTGGTTGGGCAATCTGGGTTGGGGGAAGGTCTCAGCCTGTCCTGGGGTTGTGTGCCATGAGAGTATGTTCTCTCTTACCCAAGGAAGGAGGTTACAGGGTGAGTCCTATTTCCTGGGCCTGTGTTCCCTTGTGCTCTGTGCGGATTTATCCCGTGGAAACAGAACCAAAGCTCATGGTTGGGAAAAGGGGAGCTTCTTGGGTTGTTCTTTTCCTTTCCCTTCAGAGCTGTGCTTCTCTCACCTAGGATCTCAGCAGGATGACCCCTTAACAGTAATAACAACAGTAAAGATATTAATAGCAGCTGTCATTTATTGTGCATCAACCATATGCCAGGATGCCCTATGCTAATTGCTACCTTTCATTAAATATGTGTTCTCATGTTTGTTCCCCCTCATGGATACTTGATCAAAGTCATGCAGCTAAAGCGGCAAAGCTGGGCCTGGGTCCTATTACTCCATTCCAGAGCCTGTTCTTGGTCTTTACCCTCTACCGCCCCCTTCCCTGGTTCTTTTTCCTCCCCCACGTTGAGAAGGAGAGCTCTGAGCTCTAATATTGGGGTACATGGTGCACCTCCTTCCAGGATTGACTCATACTACCCTGATTTGTTCCTCCCTTCCCAGGCCTTGTACAGCTCCATCAAGAATGAAAAATTGCAGTGGGCCATGTGAGTCCTGGGCTGTGGGGTGGGGTGGAGATGAGGAGTGGGGGAGGGTCAGCCTGGAGAGGCTGAGAGAGCTGAGGTAGGCCCTGTGAGTCCTAGGGCCCTGGAACAGGGGATGTTGGTGAGGCTATGAGAGGCAGTGAGGTAGCCTCACTTCCTTCTTTGGAGATGCCTGCCCGGACTTGGGGTTCTGTGTCTTGTCTCTGGCTAGGTTGTTATGACTAGCTGGATTGGAATGGGTGGCCACTGTTAGCTGGCCTGGGAGAATGGGTGCTGAAACAAAAAGGGGAGGTCCCTGGGCAACCCTAGAGGGAAAACAGAAGTCTTTGGAGGTAGGGCCCTGACCAATAGTGTGAACTCCCTCCACCCCCATTGGTCCTAGGGCGCCCAGAGTGTTACAGAACACATTATCTATTCTTGGCAGTCCCAGTGAAAGCAGACTCAGGGTTAGTCTTGGAAGAGTCTGGTCTGAGAGAAGAGGTCTAGTTTTAGCCTTGGGTCCCCCAGTCAGGGTAGAGCTCTCAAGTAAACAGTCAATAGATCACTCATATTTCCTGGTATCTGCTGAGAGTCTAGTCACTGTTCAGTTTAGCTGGGAGCTCCCAGTAGGCAGGAGAGAAGACCTCAGAGGAAACAGTGGTCAGGAATGTAGTACAAAAGAGCAGGGGAAGCTTCTTAGAAGATTGGGACTTGGGCATTGCCTTAAAGGAGGGGAAGCATTTGGGGAGAGAAAGGGAGTTGATATTTAGGAGGCAAATATGTAGTAGCTGAAATGAGTGTGGCATGGAGAGATGAAGAAGAGGCAGGCCTGGTGGGAATGGAGAGTGGAAGGAGCATGTTGGCGGGGGTGTAATATAGGCCCCATGTGGGAAGCAATAGGGAACTTGAAGGTTCTTGAGGAAGGGTGTGACCAGAAAGAATCAGACTTTTTACATGATATCTGACAGAGCCTGCAGTCCAGATGTGCTAGGGGACCATCAGGAAGCAGCTACTTCTGCCACCATTTAGCCAACAAACTATGAGCTGGCACTGGGTGTGGTTGAGATAGCTGAGTCAGATATGTGTCTGTCCTGGTGGAGAAGGGTGCGAGGTTTGGAGGTGTGTGTGTGCAGGAATGGAGAGGATGGGGCTGGTTACATGTGAGAGAAGGGACAGACATGGCCCTACCGTTGAGAGCTCTAATCTGAAGGAACTGTGCTGCCTCAAGGAGCCGTGATCTGAGCAGGGAGACACAGCTGCCCCTGGAGAGACCTGGTCTGAGGTGGGATCCATGGCTCCAGGGGCCTCAGGTTGAAGAGAGCCACATTTCTGAGAGCAGCAGTTTCCCCATCCCCATCTCTACAAGCAGTGGAGCTTTCCTGGGTGGGCAGAGGCCAGGATTGAAGAGTGGGGGGTGTGTGGCTCCATGGCCAGCCCCTTCTGAGGTGATCACACCTGCAGAGACGAGGAGGAGCTGAGACGCTCTCTGTCTGAGTTGGCCGACCCCAACCCCAAGGTCATCAAAAGGGTCAGCGGGGGCAGTGGCAGCGGCTCCAGCCCTTTCCTGGACCTGACTCCTGAGCCAGGGGCCGCAGTCTACAAGCACGGGGCCCTGGTGCGAAAGATGCACGCAGATCCTGACTGCAGGAAGAGTACGTGGTCCAGTGGGGTCTGGGGGATGGATGGGAGTGGGCCTGTCCCAGGACCTCTGTGACCTGTCTTCCTTCCCCCAGCACCTCGGGGCAAGAGGGGCTGGAAGAGCTTCCACGGGATCCTCAAGGGCATGATCCTCTACCTGCAGAAGGTGCGGGGCCATCCCAAAGGGTGGGAGCTGATCTGGCTCAGGGGAGTGGGTCTGAGCTGGGCTGGGCCAGGCTGGGACTGTGGCCAGGACAAGATGGGCACCCCTGCAGGAGGAGTACCAGCCTGGGAAGACCCTATCAGAGGCAGAGCTTAAGAATGCCATCAGCATCCACCATGCACTGGCCACTCGTGCCAACGACTACAGCAAGAGGCCCCATGTGTTCTACCTGCGCACAGCTGACTGGAGGGTATTCCTCTTCCAGGCGCCGTGAGTGCCCTCTTCCTGCCCATCCCAGACCCCTTACCCCCACTCTCAACTTTTTTCGCTCCTTTGTCCCTGGATTGCCTCTTTCTCAGTCCATATCCTGACACCGGACTGGCACCCCTGGCCAGGAACCTGTGCCCACGTCCCAAGTGGCTGTGCTATCTCCTCAGGAGCCTGGAGCAGATGCAGTCCTGGATCACTCGCATCAATGTGGTGGCTGCCATGTTCTCTGCACCCCCCTTCCCAGCTGCTGTTAGTTCCCAGAAGAAGTTCAGCCGCCCTCTGCTGCCCAGTGCTGCCACCCGCCTCTCTCAGGTACCCCCAGTTCTGTCCACCTGGCCAGTGGGATAGAGTTGGGCTGGCCCATGCTGACTACACTCGAGGCTACCATGTATGATTACGTAGATGTCTGATGCACTGGGACAATGGCTGGGGAGCCTGAGTTTCAGCCTCTACTCCCTGTGCTATGCTGTGAACCCAGACATAGTGCTTTGTTCATCCAAAGGAAGGGGCTCCTTTTAAATGAACTTGCATAAAGGCATTGTATGTGCTAGAGTGACCCTGACCGGGTTCCCTCTCGGTTCTAGGAGGAGCAGGTGCGAACCCACGAAGCCAAGCTGAAGATTATGGCAAGTGAATTGCGGGAGCACCGAGCGGCCCAACTGGGCAAGAAGGCCCGGGGTAAGGAGGCCGAGGAGCAGCGGCAAAAGGAGGCCTACCTGGAGTTTGAGGTGAGCCTCCCAGCCTAGGCACCTCTGTAGCACTTTTTTCCATTAGCAGGACCTCCAAGTCCCCAAAAACAGGCTCGGACTAGTGGTTAAGGGAGTGGACCCTTAAGAGTGGAACCAGGTGGGTGACCTTGGGTAGTTTGTTTAATCTCTCTCAGCTTCAGTTTCCTCTTCTGTGGAACTGGAAGAATATTCTATACCCACTAGGGTAATGAAGGGAGATGTCTGACAAAGTGCTCAGTTTTCCTAACTCTGGTAAAGGCTTAAGAAACATTGTTAAAAACTGGCAGTCTTAAAAGAGCCCAGAGAGGATCACCAGCCTACCAGGGTATCATGTCAGTACTTGGGGGCTTTAGAGGTGGGAAAGAAGCTGCCACCTTCTAGCCTACTTTAGTGTCCCTCCCTGGTCCAGACAGGGTAGAGATGGAGTGGGATGGGCAGAGGGTGGAGAGTGGGTTCACAGCCCCTGCCCCTCTGCCTCAGAAATCCCGCTATGGCACATATGCAGCACTGCTTCGGGTCAAGCTGAAGGCGGGCAGTGAAGAGCTGGATGCAGTAGAGGCAGCACTGGCCCAGGCCGGGAGCACGGAGGATGGAGTCTTCCCACCTCACTCCAGTCCCTCCCTGCAGCCCCAAACCTCCAGCCAGCCCCAGGCTCAGTGCCATGGCTCAGAGCCTCGAACAGGGGCAGGCAGTAGGCGGCGGAAGCCCTGAGTTGGGGGTGGGCATGCGGGGGGTGGTGCCCGCTGGGTACCTGCTGAGCCCGGGGCTGGCCTCGGGCCACCCCTGAGGGCTCCTCAGCCCAAGGCCCAACCGCGCCGGACGCGGTGTCCGGGGCAGGGCAGGGCTAGGGCATTGGCCTCAGGAGCCTAGGCTAAGGGCCCCTCTAAGTTGACCCCCTTTTTGTGATAATGTTTTGCACTTTTCGTACTGGGGGCTGGGTGGGAGGGGCCAGGACCCCTGGAATTTTGATGCTTTTTTTTTTGTGGGGGAGGCCTGACAACTTTTCCGCTTTCTGCTGAGACCATCCCCACCCCTGACACCAGCAATCCCCCTCCATCTTGGGGCCTGGCTCAGACAGAGGCCAGGAATTGGAGCTGAGCTGGTTTTCCCTTCTTTCTCCCTGAGGGCTCACCCTCTCTCTTTCCAGAAGTGGAGGAAGGGTGTCCATGCCCAGGCCCCCATATGTAGGCCAGGGGCAGCATGGCCTTGCTTTCCCTCCTTCAGTGGGTCCTGCCCTTTGTACAGCCTTCACCCTCATTAAAATTGCTCTGGACTTGCTGGTTGGACCTCTTCTCTCCAGTGCCTGCTTGGGGCCAGGGTAGGACAAGAGTCACTCAGGGGCTGCCATAAGTTGGGAAGGGGGCTGGGCCCCCTCCCTTTCCCATGAGAATCCTTTATTTACCCCAACTGAGGGGTGGGCATGGGGTATTAAATAAGAACTGGAATAGGTAGGAATACTGTACAGAGGGGCCCAGGAAGGGGGCTAGTGGGTAGACAGCAGTTCAGTGCACCTGAGGCTGGGGGTGCCCATGGCAGAGCCCTTCTGGTGGCTCAGGGGGCAGGCCCAGCTTCTCAGCCTCCTGTTCCACTGATTGGCTCCCGTATGCACTGTCCTCTTTCACCTCTGCTGGGGGAGTGGACACAGGGAAGGGGATAGGGAAGAGTCAAGGCCTTAGGCCTCCCACCCTGCAGGCCCAGATCAATCTTCCACATAGGACCCCTTTACCTGTGCTGGGCAGCTTGTCTCGGGCGTCGGGACCCCTCAGCAGCCTCACTCCTTCCTCCAGGCCCATATCAGACAGAGCTTCCAGCAGGCCTGCCAAGTCCCCACCTGCCAGCTGGAGGGAAGGAAGAGGTGTAAGAGGAGCCCTGGGCCAAGGAAGCACATGGGATCTGAGATTGGGGAAAGGAAGCCAGGCGTGGAGCAGGGGATGGGGCCTGACTGACCTTGTAACTGCGCAGGAGGCTGCCACTGGGTGAGGCTGTCTTTCGATATGTGTCCACCAGGCTGCGCAGCCCCAGCCGTTCTGCCAGCTCTGCCCAGTTGCCCTGAGCTCCTGGCCCATCTAGCAGATGTTCCAGGTTCTGCAGGACTGTATCCTCTAGTGGCAGCTCTGGCCCTGAGGGAGACCCACACAGATGTGTCAGTTACCTCCAGAGATGGTCATAGGCACAGAAACCTGGACACTACCTTTATTTCACGGCAATATGACAAGGCAAACTCCTTCAGAGGTCCTGAAGGAGAAGAGACCTCTATGAGCAGGGGGCTAGGGGCTGGCGATGGGTGAAGAGATCTCACCTGCAGGGCTAGGCGGAGTCAGGGGGAGCGCCATGGTGTCCTGAGCAGCATTTAACAGCAAGGTCTTCACCTGGGGAGATAGCCTCAGCTTTGACTACTCCCATCCCAGTCCTAAAGCCCAGGTACCAGATACTCATCCCCATCCCTAACCTCAGATTCCCTGTTCCCCGGTAGTTCTAGTCCCAGGCTGGCCTCACCTTGGTGCTGCGAGTGAGGTCAACAGGTGTGTGGCCCCGGAAGCTGCTTTGAGTGTCCCTCTCGGGCTCCTCAGAGTCTGAGTCGCTATCAGAGGTGGGAGGTGAAGGCAGTGGGCACAAGGGTTCCTCGTTCTCTGCATGGATGTCAGCACCTGGGGGAGGGAAGTACAATGGGAGTCCATCCACACTAAGGACTGCAAAGTGGGGGGAATGAGAGCCCTGCCCTTTCCTCTTCCTGGCCCTGTTCATATGCTCATGAGGGTGAGACTGACCAGCCTTTAGAAGGAGACGGGTGAGGGTTGGAGATCCCAGTCCAGCTGCCAGGTGTAGGGGTGTGTTTCCCGCAAAGGTTCGAGCATTCACATTGGCACGGAGCTGTGGAGTGCAAGGGAGTGGTTGATCACAGCACCAACAGACTAGCTGCCTCTCCCCCTGCATCTTCACCATCCTTGGTCCCTCCACGGTCTTCATTCCCACCTTGGTGACCAGATGGGTGACCAACCCCAGCTCCTCCATCTCTGTGGCTAGATGCAGAGCTGTTCGGCCCCCTTGTCGCTCTGCAGCCTCCACTTCAGCCCCGTTGTCCACCAGCAGATCCAAGCACTCGGGGCTTCGGGCACGGACGGCTAGGTGTACTGGGTACAGCCCTAGGGACACAGGATACTCAGCCTGTAGCTGTGATCCCAATGGGGCCCCCTGACCAGCTGATCTCTACACCTCATGTTCACTCTAAGCACTCACCAGTTACCTTCCCTGGTCCCCACCCTTGCTCCTGGTCCAGATGAGGTGAAGAACTCACCCTCGAAGTCTGGCATGTGCAACAGTTGGGGCATGGTGGGAATTCCACTCTGCAGCAGTGCACGCAGCAAGTCGGGGGCACTGGCACCTGCTCGCAGTGCCAGGTGCACTGCTGAGTCTCCATGCCGATCTAGCAGTGCCGGGTCTGCGCCTACCTGCAGCAGGAAGCTCACCACGCTGGTCTGCCCGGTGATCACCGCCAGGTGCAGCGGCGTCTGGGGACACATGCAGAGTGAAGCGGGCCCACCCCTGGCCTACACCCACCTGCCTTCCAACCCCTACCCCCTCACCAATAGGTGCCCCTCACCTGGTGTAGATGGTTGGTGAGGTTGACAACACCAAGATGCTGGGCATGACAGATGACATGGGCTATCTGTTCAATGACACTGGTCTGCCCGTGGATGATGGCCAGGTGCAGGGGCCTGGGGGTTGGGGGTGTGAGACTCTGGCCTAGCAAGCCCAACCACTCAGTGCATCCTCTACCCTCAAAATCCCACTGTCCCCATAATCTCCCTTGCTGGGGCCTGTTGAGCCCAGACGTCTCCAAGGGCAATGCAACACCTGAACTTAATCCTTTCTGAGCACCTTTTGAGGTAGATAAGTGCAATTATTGTGCCCTTGTGATAGTCGACAAAACAAGTCTGAAGAGATTAGGTACCTTGAACAGAAGTAGGACATACCATGGGCAGACTTGAAAGCGGGTCTGTTCAACTCCAGAGCCCTGGCTCCTTGAAGGTCCCTTTCTCGCCCCGCACCCCACGACCTTCCCGGAGCCCCAGTCTCCCGCCCACCCGCCCACCTACGTGTCTCCGTTCTCATCCTGCGCTGTCAGCAGGTGGCGCTGTCCTGCCAGCAGCGCGCGCGCGTCCGCAGTGACGCCGTAGTCGAGTAGAGCTCGGGCGCTGCGCTGCGCCAAGCCGAACAGGCGGGCGTTGTACTCCCGGGCTGGGGGCAATAGAGGAGTGGGCGGGGGCTAGGTCTCCTACCCTCAGCGTCCCGACCGCCCGATTCCGAGGGCCATACCTCGCTGAAGCAGCTCCGGGGCATGCCGTTCGCGTTGCGGGGGCTTGGGAGGCGCCATCGCCTCTGCTTCGCCACCAGCATCCCCGCCAGGCGTCCGGTAGGCCATCTGCGCCCCGCCCCCGCCTCCTGGGTAGCAGCCCATCGGGGCCGTGCTGCCAGACTGGTAGGGGCTGTAGGCCAAGGAGGAGGGGAAAAAGCCGAGGCCGCCACCTGTAGAGACAGGCAGGGCTGTGGGGAGAGGGCACCAGCCAGGACTCTCCCAGATTTCTTCCCCCACAACTTTTCTCCCTTTTAACCCTTCTCACCTCCATCACCCTTCATACCATAAGGACCCCCTCACCTCCTCCTCCAGCTCCTCCATAACCCCCAGCTGAGCCCCCAGAGCCTCCACCCATGTGGGAGCCATCCCCGAAGGGCTGGGAGAAAGTAGGCAAGGCTTTCCTCCGCTTCCGCTGCACCTCCTCCTTGTCTGGGGGCAGAGGGAAATGAGATGTTAGAACCACAACTCATGGGCACTCAAGAGCCCTGTCCCAAGGTTGGTAATGGCCCTTTCCCCTTAAAGCCCTCAGGCTGGCTACTAGGACCACCTCTTCCTGAGACCTTACCCACTCCTAACTTGACTCATGCGTTCCTTTATCTAGTTGTTGGGACCCTCCCACCCAGCCCCCCACCTCCAGCCCCCTGGGATTTTCGCCCAGCTCCACCTTCCACTAGTGGGTAATAGGTGAACTGTTTGGAGTCAGAGACATCTCCCCCACGCTTGCGTTTCAGTTGCAGGAACACAGTTACGGGACGCTCAATCTTCATCTTGTGATACGGAGGTGTGCGGAACACAATAGCATACTGGACAGAGGAGGATGTAAGGTGTCACTGAGGCCTTGGCCTAGATGGGCCCCCAGCCCCAGCCCCAGCCCTAGAGTACCTGTTTATGAACATCTGTGGGAGAGAAGTCCCCAAAGGCCTGCCATCCATTCTCATCATCCTCGTAAAACCGAACCTCAATGTCATCTACAGGGAAAATTGAAGATTGGCTACAGCTCCTAGTGGACTCTCCAGGGCCATTTGTTCTGAAGTTGTCCTGGCCCCCAATCTTGATATCCAGCATCCCTAGTTCCCAGCCTGGGCTCTAGCCTCACCTTTCTGCACCTTGTCACAAAGCAGATAAACCTCGTCTCCACCCCGCACGGAGCCAGCCGTCTTGTCCATTCGAGAAATCTTCAGGTTTGAGGCTCCAGGAGACTCTGTGGGGGTGGGATACCAATTACTTCAGATGACGTAAGAGTCATGGTCCTATTTATGGAGCCAGGTACTTTGTATCATCTGAACATCACCAAGAGGTAGAGGAACCTCTAGAATCTTCATTTACCCAAGACAGAAGGCATACTCAGGAGAAATGGCTTCTCAAGATCACATAACTTATACGTGGTAGGGCCAAACCTATCTGATTCCACAGCTTGAGATTGCCTCCCATGCTCCCTTTGACACCCAGGCCTTGCATCCCAGGTAGCCAGGATACTCACTGCTGTCGTGGATGGGTTGAGAGATAACAGGCTTCAGGGGCAGGGAGAAGGAGCCGTCACTGGCTCGAAGGAAGGCAGAAAAGCGCAATCGTACAATGCTCAGATCCATCACCTTCTTCAGCTCCTTGGCCTCCTGCTCTAGTTCCCGACGCTCAGCCTCTGGAAAGTGGACACAATGTGACTCCTGGACTCCTTCTCTATTCCTTCCATTACCACCTCCCATAACCCTCCCCCCACCATACCAGTAAGGCCCTGAGGCCTGGAGCGGAGTCGCTGCCTCTGAAGTTTTTGTATCATAATCTCCATCATGTTCTTCTTGGTCACATGCAGGACGCCCAGGTTGTTAAATCTGGGTGGGGGAGAGGGAGTTAGAGGCCTTGCAGGCAGTTCTTTCCTCCTGAGGCACCCACCTCACCGCCAGGGCTCAGCTCAGCCCAACTTCCTCTAGGAAGCTTTTCTGGTTTTACTTGAGGCCTTGAGTTCTGGGGCCACCTAAGTCTCTCCCCTTGGTCAGATGCTAAGCTCATAGAGGTGTGCTGGGGCCTAGGACTGGCAAGTAATGAGTGGGCATGCCAGTGGGGGCCAGGGGTAGAGGGCACCTACTGGGCAGTCATGTCCTTGGGCCCCACAGACACGGCGCAGACCCCCAGTTCCGAGCATTGCTTGCCCACCAGGCTGTGGGCGTGAGCACGAGGCGGGTCACTGTGCGTTACCAGGTCCACCTCGATCTTAGCTGGTCCCTCGTAGTTACAGATCTGGGAGGGGTGAGGGCTGTCAGTAATGCCCCTGGGCACACTGTCCACTAGCTTCCCCTTAAACATCATCCTTGCTCACCTTGACAGTGGGATAAGTCTTCCGGCCCTTCTCGCTGGAGGCACCTGGCAGTCCTCCGTGGGAGGGGCCTTCACAGCCATATCGAAATCGGAAGCCTCGCTGAAGGTTCCAGGGTAGAGTGACATTATGACCAGAAGAGACCCCCGCCCCCAGCCAGCCACACCCCCTGCCAGCAGTGACCATAATGACTGGTAGTGTCTGTCCTGAACCACAACCACATCACTGATCAACAGCAGCCAACCATCCCAACTTAAAGGGGCTTCTGTGATCAGGGACCCTCCCTATGGCCACCCAGCTACAACTACCCACTTGCCCCAGAGCTGAAGCCATCCCATACCATCCCTTGCATTCTCTCACCTGCTTAGGCTGTTCCACGATCACCAGATATGGGCCATCAGCTGGGGACAGAGGGGCCTTGATGATCCAGGATCTCTGAGCCCATCACCAAGGCAGAGGAGATGGGCTCCTCCCCCCCACTCCCAAGACAAGGGTAGGTTAGTGGACTTACTAACCTGTCTCTGGGGCTGGCTCTTTGGGCTCCACAATGGATGGGTTGAATTTGAAATCATCATATTCAATGATGCCGTCCAGACCCTGGTTTGGAGACAGACTAGGGTAGCAGCTGACTGAGCCAACCCCGGGGCCCTCCACCTCCCAGCTCTCTAACCCCTCAGTAATCACTCCCACTCCTCCCCAGGCTCATAAGAGGGCTTCCATTGGAAGCAGTTTGCAGACAGACTAACAGGCAGGCTGAGAGATACACTGAAGGTATTACAGGTTTAGGGGAGCCGAGGGGACTCCGACAGACCCGCAGACAAACACAGGGGGCAGCCGGCCGGCTTTGGGGCCAGAAGGAGTGACTCACTGGGTCGTAGCAATTCTCCATGTCTCTGGGCTAGGCCCAGCTCTGTCTGTTGGCTCCGGCCGGGTTCTCTTTCCCAGTTTCAGGCGCCCGCCTGGGGGTGGGGGTGGGGTGGAGTGCGGGGGGAGGAAGAGACAGATCAGGACCGGAGTGGGGGGGGAGAGGGGGTCCAGATTTGGGGGAGGGTCGGATCTTCTCCAGCCACCCGTCCGGTGTGGCGGGCGAGATCCGGTGGAGGACGAGATCCGGAGCTGGGCTGGGCTGGGCCGGGACGGGGAAGGGGCAGGAAAGTTAGAACAGCTCAGGAAAGTCCCGAAAATACCAGGGGGAGGTGGGGCCAGAGGGGGCGGGCCTGGAAATGACGCGACTGGCCACGCCTCCTCTGTGGGAGGGGCGCCAGGTCTGCGCTGGCCTGTGGATGCCTGCAGCTTGTCTGTGGACTGAGGGTCAACCAGACCTAAGGAAGCCCCCCTTGGGGTTGGTCCCCCCTCCCTCCAGGGCTGGGGCAGAAATCAGAGGGTCTTTCACAGCCGGGGGAAGCTCCTTGTCCGTGGCGAGGCCCGCCTCCCGCCCCCTTCCCCTCCCCCATTCTGGAGCAACCTTGGGATTTTCAACCCGAGGGAGGCCACGGCTGATTCACCCCGGGGGCTTTTGGGGGGACATTCCTGCTGTAGGAAGGCCTCCTTCCTGAAGGCCTGTAGGTGGGGGCTCTTCCCAGTTGGGGGCCCCGGAGTTTTGCCCCAAGAACTGGTCTCTGGGGTCGCGGAGAGGGTGGAGGAAAAGTGTCTGTTCCTTGGTATGGGCTCTTCTGTTCTTTCCCCCCGAAACATCTCGGCAGCCTTTGATTTCCACACCGCATCTGTTTTGGGTGCCCACGCCCCTATCCCAGTCCCATAGCCTGTGTGTGATACATGTGTGTTTCCATCACAGGTATACAGTGTGTTTTGGCCCATGTGCTTGCATGCGTGTTGTGTGTGCATGGCGTCAAAATGCGTGTGCAACTAAACATGTCTGTGTATAGGTAAACGTCCTTAAACTTCTTAGTATGGACACATGTCTGAGCATGTTTTGATGTGTAAGGGCACACATAGGTGAACTTACTGAGTTTGTACGTGAAGGGTACGGATCCAGGCACCTGTGCATGCGTGAGCATATTTGTGTATGCTTGTGTGTGTGAGTCTGAGTGCAGGGAGGATGCTGTGCACTCGCCGGCATACGCACGGGTCCGCGTGTCTTTTTACAAGGATGTCGATGTGTATCCGAGTGTCTTGTTCGTGTGTGTGCATTTGCCGCTCTCCAGCGCTGGGGCTCCCTCAGTAAGGGGCCCTACCTCCGCCCTTCCCGGTGTCCCGGCCACCCGGGGGTCTGAACCTGGTCACTCACCGCGGCGGTGGCTCCGGTTCCGGCTTTTCTCCTGGCCCGACCCACCTCGAACCGGTCGCGACACCTCCCAGCCACCAGGACTCCAGCGGGGAAAGCCCCTTTACCGCCCCCGGGAGGGGGGAATTCCCGTGACGTTTCCGTGCGTCACGCCTTATGCCCTTTTTCATTGGCTGAAAGTTTAACTCCCGTCGCGCACAGCCAATCGGAAGCGATTGAGGCATGCCCCTTAGGGGAGAAATATTCGCTCACCGCGGGGAGTGTGGAGTGGGGATCACTGTCAGGAGCCGGGCCTGGCCAGGGACCAGCCCGAGGCAGTATCCGCTGACCGAGCGCCACCAACAGGCCGAGGGGCCATGACTCGGGTCTCCTCACTCACCGAGGCCTGCCTCAGACGGTTGGCAGCGCCAGCTGCTACTCGGCTTATGCTGAGCCTAACCTTTGGCCACCTCTGAAACCGGGGATCCCCAGGGGGAAGCTGACGAGCACCGTCCTCTGGTCCCCCGCCCAGAGCAGGGCCCCGCTGCCGGGAAGAGTCAGGGGAAGAGGAAGGAAGTTGATCTTGCCGTCAGTCCCAAGGCGCCATCTGGCGGCCTCTCCGGAACCTCAAAGAGACCCCCTAATCATCCTGTCTTTCTCAGTTTCTCATTCTCTCCTGGAAGAGACTATCTGGACCTAAGACTTATTCTATAAATGGCAGTTCATAGCGGCCCAGACTTTAAGACATGAGCTCAGGAGCTCTGCGTTGGGAGAAGGAAATAAGGTGTTTATCTGGGAGACTCAGGTTTTGCTCATCCATCATGAAGATTTGGAGATTTGGAGTTCTGGAGTTAAGAAGACATCCACAGTCTTAATAGTGCAAACTTTCTCTCATGTAGGAAATCACCTTTTATATAGTTCCCAATGTCCGTTTTCACACTTCTAGTGGCAGCAAGGTCAGTACGGGATTTCACAAAGTACTGACTCTGAGGCTAGACATCTCTTATTTGGTAGAGTTTCTCTTTAGGAGTTGCCATGAGTAATCTCCATTACTGGAGTTGTCCTACCTTGGGCTCACGGTGGAACTCAGGCTGTTGTTTTAGATCTTTCCTGCAACTTGCCCTTGACCTTCTTAATAATGGAATTACAGGCCTGCACTAGCTCTGCATAAAGGGAGACTATTATGGCTCTTGATTTGGGGTATTTCCTGTTACTTCTCATTTTGCCCCCAAATGGAACGTGTCAGGTACTATGTTAAGGTACTTTAGTATAAGTTCTTGTTCTTCCCCCAACAACCCTAAGAGATAAATACTACCTTACTTTACGGATGAAGAAATTAGGCTCAGAGAAGTGAAGTAATACAGCCAGAAAGGGACAGAGGGAGAATTAAAACAGTTTGTTAACTCTAGGATGAAGCTCTTTCACCTAAAATTTGTATAAAACAAAGCAGGCCTTTCCATCCTACTGTGGGCCTCTCAAGTGAATATGATAAGAAACCATCAAACAATTTGCTGAAATCCAGGGATAGTGTCTACTACGTTCCCCTGTAAATTAAATCCCTAACCATTAAATTAAAATAGAAGGAGGTTAGTTTGGTATACTTCAACTTAGCAAACATGTCCTGGTCATCATTGATTATCATTGTCCTTTAAAATGTTAACAGGCTGCATCTACTGCAAGGATAAAGATCGTTCTTAGCAATCAGACTGTCGAGACATTCCAAAAGATGTGGATATCACTATGAAGAAACGCATGGTTATTACAAAGAGCCCCAGAGGAACCCTGCTGCGGAACTTCAATCACATCAATGTAGGACTCGGTCTCCTTGGAAAGAAAAGGAAGAGGCTCCAGGTTGACAAATGGTGGGGAAATAGAAAGGAACTGGCTACTGTTCACACTGTCTGAAGTAGTGTACAGAACATGATCAAGGGTGTTACATTGGGGTTTCTTTGCAAGATGAGACTTGTGTATGCTCACTTCCCCCACAATGTCTTTATTCAAAGGAATGGTTCTCTTTTTGAAATCTGAAATTTCTTGGGTGAAAAATACATCTGCACAGTTCAAATGAGGTCAGGTGTTGCTTGTTCAGTATCTCCAGCCCAGAAATATGAGTTAATTCTTGAAGGAAATGACATTCAACTTGTCTCAAATTTAGCTGCTTTAATTTAGCAAGCTACAACAGTTCAAAACAAGGATATCAGAGAATTTTTGGATGATATATGTTTCTGAAAAAGAAGCGGTTCAGCAGGCTGATGAATGAGGTCTAAGTTGTCCAGCTACAAAAATGCCAAGATGTCAGATGATTCCTTAGACTTATTTGTGGTATTTAAAAAATACAATAAAAGTTGTGTATTGAAAAAAAAGTGCTCATAAACCATTAGCTGAAATTGGCATGAATTTTTCTAAAAGCACTCCTAGGGTTGAGCTATTTTAGTCATAAGATTCTGAGCTATAATTTATCTGGAGATTAAAAAAGGAAAACCTTTATTAAAGAAATTTTCATACATATAAAGAGTGGCGAGAATAGTATAATGAACCCCCATATACCCCTCACTCACCTCTAACAATACCCAATGTTGAACAGGAAATTTTAACTGACTCAAAGTTTATTGTCAGTTGCAATAGCCTCATCCATCTGGGCCTAGGAAACCTCTTCATTGCTTGTCCCACCAGTTTCCAACCTAATAATTATCTCTGTTGCTGTACCTAGTCCTAGCACTACACTTGGCCCAAAGCAGAGGCACTATAAATCCACTCTAATTCATTCACCGATAAATAGTGAAGGCCTACTCCAGGATTTTTATTTGCAGATAAAAATCAAAGGGATGTATAATGTGTCAAATGGCGATGTGTTATGGAAAAAAAGTAGGTAAGGGGGTAAAGAGTGATAAGGGTTTTGTATGTAGCAGACAGGGGAGGCTTCTCTGATAACATTTGAACAGGAACTTAAAAAAAGTGAAGGAGTGAGTTATGTAGATATCTGAGGAAAGAGCATTCCAGGGGGAGGGATTAGCAGTGTAAAGGTCTGATAAAAATGTGTTTGGTTTATTTGAAGAACAGCAAAGTTAGGTGAGATAAAGAAATTTGGATTTTATTTCCATGGAAAGCCATGGGACAGTTTTGAGCAGTGAAGTGAAATTGTTATGACATATTTTTAAAAGATCCATTTTGGCTGCTGTGTGGAGAGGATAGAGATCATGGGAGTAGAATGTAGGAGGGAGACCAGTAGACTAGTAGTGACTTAGACTTGGGTGGTAGTTGGTGAGGATGGTGAGAAGTAGTCCCATTCTAGATAGATCTGAAAGATAGAAGCCAGACTTGCTGAGGAACTGGATGTAAGATGTGAGAAAAGTGGGGGTCAGTATGGCATAAGAACTTGGAAGAATGGACTTTTCCTTTAGTGATATGAGGCAGACTTGGGGAGGAACAGATTTATAGGGGAGTAATCAAGAATTTTTCCTTTTAAATTTGTTAGGTTTGAGAGCCTATGAGGCATGCTAATGGAGATGATCCAGGTAGTTGGACATAGAGTCAGTGTAATGGATGATATTTAAAGTCTTGACAGTAAACAACATTACCTAGCAATTTGAGTGTAGAAAAAGGAATCAAGGACAAAGGGGCATTCTAATGTTCAGAGGTTGTAGAGATGGGGAAGAGCAAATAATGGAAATTGAAAAGGCATGGCCAGTGAAGCAGGAGAGAATCAAGAAAAGCTAGTGACTCAGAAACCCAGTGAAGAATATTTCAAGGAAAGGGTGATAAACTGTTGAACTAAACTTCTTGACTGAAGCCCAGGGGTTGAGGGGTTCTGCTTCCTCAAGGCCATTTGTCTCCCCAGCAGTGAGCCCTAGTAAAGGCAAATACATGAGAGCTGAAATGGCCACATTTTTTTGTTGTTCCTAACATTTTTTTAGGGGTGTGTGTGTCCATTGTAGCTAATCCTATAGTTAACCTTGGGACAATGTGCAGTTAGGGGTACCAGTGTTCTTACAGTCAAAAATCCATGCATAACTTTTGACTTCTCTAAAACTTAGTGATTTATTCTTCCTTATATCATTCTTATGTGCTTAGGAAACTCACATTTATTCTTGGTTGTATCTCTTTCCAGTTTCCTAGTGAATGCTTTGCTCATTAGGTAGGTAAGATCCTGTTTCTTCAGATGCTCAACCTTTTATTTCTCATGAAAAGCTACAAAAAATGTATATACAGACCATCCCTGATTTACAATGGTCTGACCTAAGATTTTTCAACTTTATGATAGTGTGACAGTGATATGCATTCAGTAGAAACTTTGAATTTTGATCTTCCCCCAGGCTAGCGAAATGCTTACTGTATGATACTCTTTTGTGATGCTGAGCAGTGGCAGTGAGCTTTAGCTCCCAGTCAGCTACGTGATCATGAAGGTAATTGATACTCTGCAGTGTATTCATTGTGTTAGATGGTTTTGCACGTTTAAGGTAGGCTAAACTATGATGTTTGATAGGTTAGGTGTATTAAATGCATTTTTGATTTATGATATTTTCAATTTATGAGGGGTTTATTGAGACATAACTCCATGGTTAGGTCAAATCTGCAGTTTTGGAGGGTTTCCATATCACCATCACTTTTGAGTTGAAGTCACAGGAAAGACAGGCCTAGGGTTGAGTCCCAACTCCCTAACTCCCCAGGGACTTGGCCCAGCTGTTGCCTCATTTGTAAGGGTAGTAAATACCTCTGCAAGGTTGTGTGAGCAGTGCACTTGACACTGACAAATATGAGTGCTCCGACAAAATCACTTCTCCGTGGTAGGGTCTTAGGTCTCTAGCTTTCCTCTGAACTTGTTGAAATCTGCTATCCTAGAGTTCTTACAGGAGACATCATTAAGAACAACATTTCCCTCTGAATTACTGTATTACTTTTCCACAAGGTCACAAGGTTTTGTGTGTGTGTGTGTGTGTGTGTGTGTGTGTGTGACTTTTATATCACCAAGCTATTCTTCCTTGTTGGTCAGAATTAAGGCCTGAATATTTTCTCTTGTAGCTTCCTTTACCTTCTCTGAGACAACATTGTCAACAATACTAATCATGTATATGTCAGCTGATCTTTCTGTACCAGAAAACTTCCAACAAATGTTTTTCTTTGACATGCAGTAGGGAGTTGATCAGTTTGTGGTCACTCTAGCTCATTTTCTAATATTTGCAGACCATTTGAGGAACAGGCTTGTCATATTCCTTTGTTCATAAGATGTTTTTCCAGACTTCCTTGCAGCAGCCAACCTTATCTCCCCCACAGGGAAATGCATGGTAGCTGCTAAGGCAGAGCTTGTGGGGCTTGTATTGTAAAGAGATATCGTAACTGTCATCAAGCAAAGGGTCCTAGTGTTTTCCTGGCTGTAGATCCAGGCTTTGCTGTACTCATCAAGTACAGATTATCAGTATAGTCATACTCGTAATTTCTCCAGGGGCAGGGGCAGGGGCAGGGGCAGGGAAGGCTTCTGGTTAGTGTGGAAACCAGACATGGTCTAGACTACTTGGGGGAGAAGGTAGGGAATAGGTAGAAACTAGTGTAGGAGCTTCAGGTCTCATGTCAGTATTTTTCCACATCTGGCTGTTCCCATTTCTGAGAAGCCCTTTTCTACACCCAAGGGAGGCACTAACATAGGTCCAGACTCCCAGTAACATCCACATGGTTGTGCTGAGCACAGGGAAGCCCCATGTGCTGAAGGATCATATAGCCAGCTGGGCCCAAATGAAGAGGGCGAGTGCCCCTAGCTCTCTGTGGTAGTACAACAGGGTACCACTCCCTGCATTCCCCTCCCCCCAGAGAGAAAAGGGACCATTACAGAGGAGGAAACCAAGATGATATAGATGTTTCATTTGGGAAAGCTTAATACATAGTATTCTGTATCCCACTCACAGTACCTCAGCCCTACAGGAGCCACGCAGCCTGCCCCATGCACACTCTCACTTGTCTTACGCTGATGAAAAGGTAAAGAAGGGGAGGGGTTCTCCAACCATTCTCCAGTGACTAGGATGGATGGAGGCTATGGGGTGGAAGAAACTGTCCCTCCTCAACTTGGGGCAAAAATGAAAGCCGTGTGCACAGATACACACATAATCACAGCTGTGGGTAAGATGGCCCCCCTAAGCACCATGAGCTCCTTTGTGCTCATGGACCATGAGGCACATCTGAGAGAAGACTTCTGAATAACCACAGCTCAGCTTTCGTTGCCCTCCTAAGCTGTCTCAGGTGTCTTCACCCTTGGAACAGTTAGGGAAGAGGACAACTGCCCAAAACCCTGGCACGTCCCTGGTGACAGGGGTACAGTTCTGTGCTGCTGCTGCTGGTGGGGGCCACATGGGCCAGACTGTTGTTGGTAGGCTCCATGTCTCTTATGCTCACGCAAGGCCCAAACCCTGGGTATCCTAATAACAATGGTACCCACAAGCTCAAGGAGACCAGAGGGAAAAGCAATGATGTTGGTACTAAGACATTTATTACATCATAAAAAGTCCACTGTTGTCCTGTTTTTCCATATGTACATGCTCCTGTGGGCAGTCTCCCTGCCTAGCCCCATCTGCCCACCCTCCATGGAGGCAATCAACTTTCCAAATTGACCAACTAATTAATAAAAGAGGAAGAACTGGAGGAAGTGGCCCAGGGCTAATGGGAGTGGGGATGGGAGAGAGAAACAAAGTGCAGAGTGGTTAGCTTAGCTCTCAATGCCTGACCACAGGCAGGAGGGGCACGAGGGTGGACACAGTGATGCCCCCCCCAGAGCTGCCAGGCTGTGGGTGTTACCTGAGTATGCTCTCAGGTTGCACCCCCAAAAATGGAAGGCAGAGGAGGAAGAAGGTCCTGCAGCCTGATTGTGGGCCCCCGGAAGGGCCATAAAAGTTCTTTTTCAGGTCCCCATCCAAGTAGCAGCAGTAGCAGCTTGGGTTGGGCTTAAAGAGTTTGTGGCCCCTGGGACAGCTGGAAGGGGGGACCAGGAACAGCTTGGTAGTACTGGTCCTGATCTCTGAGGGGCCTGCCTTAGTTGACCTCAGAGGTGGGCATGGGGTCTGTGGGGCGGGGTGTGGCCAGGAGGGGCACTGGTGAGGTGGCTTCAATGAGAGCAGGGTTGAGGATGATGGGCAGAGTCATGGGTGGCACACCCACCTGCAGTGGGGAGGCCAAGGGCTGCAGGATCAGTGGGGGTTGAACCAGAGGTGGAGGCCCCTCTTGGGTAGGGCTCAGCCTGCTAGGACTAGACGCTGCTGGTGATCCCAGGGAACTGCTGTTGGCAGGTCGGGGGTCGTCAGGCTTCTCAAAGTCTGCAGGGGGAGCAAGGTATCTGCAGTCAAACTCCCTCACACCCCTTAGCCAGTCTACTGATCAGTGTTCCTCCCCGTTCCCTGAGCCCAGGCTATATAGGTGGGAGTCTCCCTTGAAATGCATTCCAATGTCCAGCTACCTTATCTCTGCCCTCTACCTCCTTTGCTGAACTTCTAGCTAATTTTGGTCTGGTCTTTACTAGACTCCCTGAAGGGCAACCTCTGCATATTCTCTAAGTCCCTGACCTAGTCTTTTCCTCCCAAGCCTAAAAATCTTAAGCAGCTAGCTCATCATAGCCCATTTGGTCCTGCCATTTCCCATATGATAAGCGGGTAAACAGGATTCTCTGGTTCCCTCCTTCCCCTGGCTCACTGCCCATGCTCAGCAGCAGTCCCAAGCTACCCTGGGCCTCTTCTTAGGCCTCCTGCTTCCTGCTCAATACTCAGCAGGCTGGCCCAGAGAAACTCACCATAGGCCCCCAGCTCAGAGGGCATCTCTGGGGGAGGTGGATGGCCAGGTGTCCTGGTGTCTCCAGCAGCAGGAGTCAGGTGAGCTGAGGCCAGAGGTTTCTGGGCATGAAGCTCCATGGGAATGGGGTCTGGGGAGGGCAGAGAATCCAGATGGCAGCATTTAGCGCTTTCTTTCAAACAGAGCCCTGACTACCCACCAGTCTTCCCATTCACCTAGGGCACAGGGAACTAGTTAGCTCCAGACTTTTTTTTCCCCTCTTTAATTCCTCCCCCTCCTCCACTTCTACCCCTGACCTACAGATGTTGTCATTTCCCCTTAAGAACTGAATCTCTGAAGGTGGGACGTCTCTTCCCAAATGCTCACAGCATGCACCTGGGGCCTGGCGCCCCTGGAGCCTGGTGCATCTGGGGTAGGGTCTGTGGCTCCACTAGGGGCTCAAACCCAGGACCTTCTACATGTAAAGCAGACTTGCCAACCACTACACTATGGATCCTCCCACTCCAGACTCTTTTTGATGAAGTTGTGCTGAACTCCCTACCCTGGATGACAGTCTGCTTAAAGAGCTCATCTCGAAGGTGGGGCAGAAAACAGTCAATGCGCTCCCAGGTGATCTCCCAGAGGGCTGAGGGGCTGCCTCCTCGGGCATCTGCACTGTGGAAAATCTCTGCTGTGTCCATCACCAGGAGCATGTTCTTCAGAGACTCTGGGATGGCCTCTGACTGCAGGTGGAAGCGGGACCATAAGAAGAGGAAAAAGGGCACAGGGGAACATGGTAAGGAGGAGGTAGACATCAAGGGGAAACAGTAAGTCTTCTCAGCAGGTGGGAGGGGAAGTAGGCAGCAGGAGTCGGGCTGAGGTAGAACATACCAGTAAGTCACTGGAGCCTGCACGCATGTACTTGTCCATGAAATCCAGGATGGTCAGCCAGAGGGCCGCAAAGGTAGAGAGCGACAGTAGTGGAGACAGGTGCTGCAAAAAGACCTGTGGCCCACCAGCACCTTTCAGCCAAGGGTAAGGTAGGCGCCTTCTACTCCTCTCCAAGGTTGGGAGGCAAGCCTGCCCTATCTTGCATGAGAATCTTAGATCAGAGATTCCTCTGAATTCCAGAATCCTCCCAGGTCCTTAATTCCCACTGAGCCTCTGTAGTTGGGGGTCCTGAGCACATGCCTCTCTAGATCCTATCAGAAGCCTTGGCTTCTCTCCTAGGGAAGAGGCATGTATGGGAAAATGAGTGGGTGTAGGGTGGTGAGCAGTACCTTAGAGAGCAGTGTGGAAGCCCTCATCCGGGTCTCTTCCATCCCACCCACATCTGCAGGGCTGATATTCTCCAAGAGCTTGGTCAGTAGAGGAAACAGCACCTGGTGGGTAAAGAGCCAACATCTCCCTAGCAGGGGCAGTTGGCAGCCTTGCCCCAAGAAAGACAGGGGCTGGGTGGATGGGTACAGAGCAGAAGGGAAGGTATGATGCAGGCTGAGGATTGACATTAGGGGCTCTTCAGGCTGCCTGGCTGTCCTTGTCTTAAGGATTTGAACTTTACCTTAAGACTAGAGGGAAATCCTACCTTATTAAAACAGGACTCCCATTCCAGGGCATCTAGCTTTTGCAGATCATGTACCAGTAGTGCTCTCTGCAGATAGGTCAGTGCCTGCATCCGCACCTGGCGCCGGGCGTCACAGCACAGGCAGGCAATGCCTGAGAGAGAGAACAGGCTCAGGACCCTTCAGGCATCCTGATCCTGGTACTTCCCGAGTTCCAGCTCCACCTCTGCCCCTGCCCTGCCTGCTCCCAGGAGGTTTACCCTGCAGTAAAGGGCACCAGCAGTGGGCCCAGAGGGTGCGTGAATCCGCTTCGATCTTCCGGCCACCTGTCTCCAAGTAGCGCTGCTCCTCCGCCCATGAGCTGTAGATAGAGGCTGCCCGCGTGTGCAGGGTGTGCATCAGGTCTAGCAACTGGGGTCACAGGAGGGGCAGGACATGGGTGGGGTTAGGTCTGGTGAACCCTCCATCCCGCACTGTCCCTGACTGAGTCCTCAAGGGAATCCCGAGTACCAATCCCCCATGCTCTACCCCGCTCACCACTCCTTCCTTGATTTCATGAGCTAGTTGCCCAGTCTGGTCAGTGGTTCCCAAAACTAGGTATAACTCCTAGTAGAGGAGACTTGAGGAGGAGTATGGACTAGGTATTTAATAATTCTGAATCACATAGTGAGAAAGATACTTTTCAATTCTCTTTTACAACTAATAGATAAAAAAACTCATCATGTTAATCTCATTATAAAAAGAGATAGCACACCTCAGGCGCAGAGGCTTTGATGGGCAATAGTGTCTGGCCAGATTTACTAATTTGTGTTTTCATCATTTTTCTAAGGCAGTCTACTTAAGGCAGTTCATTCTCCATTTATTTAGTGATATAAAGTCTGCTCATAAACTAAACTTTCTATGCCTTGAATAGACACAAAATAACTCTGGAAGGATAGACTAGAAACTAGTGGCAGTGGATGCCTCTTGTGAGGCGAACTTAGTGACTAGGGACAGGAATGGAATGGGCTTACTTTTATCTGTTTACTCTTTTGTACCTTTTGAATTTTGTACCATGTGCATAATTACTTATTTGAAAAATAGACTTTAATTTAAAAATTAAACAAAGACTTATAGGTGGTCTTGGACAGGGGAATATTGTGGAGGTGGTGGCTGAAGGCCTTTCCTATCAGCCCTGGCTGTCCCTGGCCCCGCCCAGGCTCCCAATGTTAGGTGCAGGGAGAGGAGAGGAAGTAGAGGGTGCCATACTTACGTCCTGACTGACCTGTAAAGACACTGTATGGTAGCTGGCAGGCACGCCTTCATCCTCATCGTCATCACTATGTCCGCCCCGAGTGGCATGTTGGCTGGAAGTTCGAGGCCGCCGAAGCATTGAGCTCTCCTTGGATTTCTTCTTAAAGCGATTCCCTTTGCTGTCATATCTGTGACTCTTACCACGTTTCTCCTGGGACTTGCACCCTGAGCAGAGCCAGACCCAGGTCATATTTCCACATCCAAAGGCACAGATACCCTTACCTCCCTCTCCCTTGTATATTCACATGGCTACTCCCCATTTGCCCCCTCATCAGGTGACCTACCGCCATTAAGACTGGCCTCCACAAAGATGCGGAGAGTCTTGACGCAGAGCTCAAAGTTGTCGGGTGTGATGTGGGCAGCATCACGCACGATGAAGGACAGCGATTCCACACACTTAAGCAGGGATTTAGTGTCATGCGGCCCAAGGTCCACCCCCACTGTTAGGCTGTACTGATTGACCAGAGGTGAAGGGCCTGGCCGGATGGGCCCAGACCCTGGCTTGGAGTTATCGATGTCATCCTTCCCCACCTATAAAGTACACAGAAGCACTGGGAACCCAGGCTAGACCTGGATCTTCCCCTAGATGTCCTCTCAGAGGAGGAGGAATCTTTCCCATAGACCAAGGAGGGAAGACTCACCCGCTGCCCATATGCTCACTCACCACTAACCAACCACTGTTGACCACATCAGCATCTGTGGCTGATCGGTGGATCTTGCCAGGCCTGCCATGGTCAGTGTAAACCTCCGAATCGGAAGTGTACCCTCGGTCCAGGCTCACGTCATTTTGATGGTAGGATGAGAGTTCACTGTCTGACTGGGCCCCTGAGCCAGCAAGAATAAAGGCAGAGTCAAGGTGAGGATGGGGACATTGGGTAGAGGGATAATTTCAGCTCTCAGAAGGAAGGTGCTGAAGCCTGGCCTCTCCTTTTTCTTGGTCTGGCTTAGTTTCAGCCTTGCCACCAGAGGGCTGAAGAATAGTCTGGAGAGCTTCTCTCTTGACTAAATAGGGAAGCAGGTTAATTTGGGCTCCTGACGGCATCTAGTAGCAGCTGTCAGAGAAAGAAGGTGGCAGTGAGGACACAGTTTCTGAGAAAATAGTCCTCAGGACAGTATTACACCTGGCTTCATAGCCTTCTCCACCTACTTGCCTTCATGCTGCTTAACCTGTGGATGTGCTAGAGAGAGGCCAATGGGCACAGGAAGCTCTGGAAGCAGATGGCAGAAGCCACGGGTTTTTAATTTGATGAACACAATAACCTGTTTTGTTTTCCTGTCTTAACCTCTAGGGCCATAACTTCTCTTTGGGAAGGGGCTTACCAGCATCAGGTGCATCAGCCCTGGCTGTGGCCTGCAAGGCAGCTGGAGGCTTCACACCTGAGCCAATGCACTCCAGCAGTGTGAAGAGGGTGGCCCAGTCATCACCTGAGTGGATGTTGGCTGCGTTGGTCTTAAGGAGTTCGTGAAGCCCAAAGGCTACCTGGTGACTGACTCGGGACAGCACGCTGGGCTTCATTAGCAGCAAAATGCGAAGGGAGAGCAGTACCTGGGGTGGGGGTGAGAAGTGGGAAGTGGCACACAACTTCTTGGCTGGTCTCCTTTCCCATCAGTCTCCTTAGGCCAGTGAGGACAGTTTGGCTAGGACCTAACTTAGGGTATAGCTGCTGGTCTTTTCTTTAATTCAGTGTTTTTTTTTAATTAAAAATTTTCTTAAGATAATTAGATTCATATGTAGTTATAACAACACAAAATTATAATAACACAAAAGTTATAACACTCTGCCCAGTTTACTTCAATGGTAACATTATGCAAAATTATAGTACAGTATCATAACCAGGACACTGACATTGGTACAATCCACTGATCTTATTCAGATTTCCTCAGTTTTACTTCTACCCATGTGTGTACGAAGTTCTACACAGTTTAATCACCTGTGTGGGTTTGTAGTTACCACTAGTCAAGACACTAAATGATTCCAACACCATAGGATCCCTCACGTTGCCCTTTTATAACCACACCTACCTCTTTCCTGAACCCATCCCTAATCCCGGCAATCTGTCTATAACTTCTAAAATTATGTCACTTCAAACATTTATATAAATGAAATTATGTAGTATATAACCTTTTAAGGATTGGCATTTTTCATGTACCATAATTCCTTGGAGATTCATTCAAGTTGTTGTTTGCAGCAATAGTTCGTTGCTTTTAAGTGCTGAATAGTATTCCATGGTACGTATGTACCACAGTTTAACACAGTTTAACTATTCACCTCTTGAAAATCATCTGAGCCAATTCTAGGTTTTGGCTATTATAAATAAAGTGTCTATTAACGTTCATCTATAGTTTATGAGAAAGTAGGCTTCCATTTCTCTGGGGTAAATGCCCAAGACTGCAACTGCTGGATTCTGTGATAACTGCATGTTTAGTTTTATAAGAAACTGCTAACAGAGTAGCTGCACCATTTTACATTCCCACCAGCAATGTATGAGTGACCCACATCCTTGCCAGCATTTGGTATTTTTATTTTAGCCATTCTGATAGGTGTGTAATATCTCACTGCAGCTTTAATTTGCATTTCCCTGCTGGTTAATGATGTTGAATATCATTTAATGTTTTCACATGCTCATTTACTATCTGTATATATTCTTCAGTAAAATGTCTGTTCATATCTTTTGTCCATTTTATAATTAGGTTGTTTTGCTGTTGTTTTGAGTTTTTATATTTTAGACACTAGTCTTTTTTCAAATGTGTGATTTACAAACACATGCTCCTTGTCTTTTATCCTTTTCACATGGACTATGATAAAGTAGAATTTTTAAATATTGGCGAAGTCTAATTCATCATTTTTTCCTTTTATGGACTGTTCTTTAGTGTCAAGTCTAAGAACTCTTTGCCTAGCTCCTGAAGATATCCACCTATGTTTTTGTCTAAAGGTTTTATAGTTTTATATTTTACATTTAAATCTAGGATCCATTTGGAGTTAATTTTTGTATAAGATATGAGGCTTTGGTCAAAGTTCGTTTTTCCCAACTATGAATTTCAATTGCTTCAGCAGTTGAAGAGGCTATCCTTCCCCCATTGAATTATTTTTATACCTTTGTCAAAAAAATTAGTAGAGCATCTTTGTGTGGGTCTATTTCTGGTTCTCTCTTCTGTTCCACTGATCTATGTGTCTATCCCTCCAGCAATATCACACAGTCTTATTACTATAGCTATACAGTAAGCCTTAATATAATTTTCTTCCTTCTTAAGATGTCTGGCTATTCTAGGGCCTGTGCTTTTCCATCTAAATTTTAGAGTAAGCTTATCTATGTCTACAAAAAACCCTGTTGTAATTTTCACCAGAGTTGTATTAAATTTATAGATCAATTTGGGGAGAATTGACATTTTTATTACGTTGAGTCTTCTAATCCATGTACATGGTATGTCTCTTTGCTTATTTAGGTCTTCTTTGATTACTTTCATTAGCATTTTGTAATTTTCAGCATACAGATCCTATATATGTTTTATTAGGTATGTATCTAAGTATTTTGGGTTTTTTTTTTTTTGAGCACTTGTACATCGTATTGTGTTTTTGGGTTTACTTTCCATACTTTGTCAGTATATAGAAATGTGATTAATTTTTGTGTATTGATTTTATATCTTGGAACCTTGCTGAACTCACTTATTAGTTCTATGCTGTCTGTCTTTTATTGTTGGGCCAAGAGATCACAGGAGGGTCCTAAGCATAAGAGGAACCAGGTATAGAGCTGGAACTATCACAAAGCAGCAGCCATCCAGCCCTAGAGAGCAGATTTATAGGAGCCTGCAGAGGTGCTAAGTACCGGCTTCATACTTGAGACCATTCTAGACTCAATGCCACCTGTTAGATTCCCCTAGCCCTGTGGCTGGGTCAGTGGGTTCATGCTATGGGGCACTAAATGTACTCTGTCTCAGGTCATATCCACAACTGATACTGTGACTTCAGTTCCTTGCATACTTTCCTGCCTTTCCAGGTACACTCTGTTTACCTGGCCACTGATCTCTTCTCTCCGGAGTAGCCGAATGGCCAAGCGCAGCAGCCCCACCACCGCCCGATCCACAAGGAAGCAGAAATCCTGTGCCTGGACACACAGGTGATAAAGATGGTCTCGAACAGTCTGCCACACACAGCCCACACGGTCCCTGAGGAACAAAAAGGATGAGGATAGTTTCAACTAGAAAGGCCACTGGGCAACAAGCCTCCCTTTTTTATTCAAGCTAAGCCTTTCGGGGCTCATTAATATTACACCTAAGCAGACAGGTATAACGAACAAGCTTCTCCTCCAATGTCTACAGCTTCATGTGCTTCTTGCCTCTAAAGCAGGGGTCCCCAATCCCTGGGCCGTGGAACCAGGCTGCATAGCAGGAAGTGAGTGGCGGGCCAGTGAGTGAAGTTTCATTTGTATTTGCATCCGCTCCCCAGCACTAGCATCATCGCCTCAGCTCCATCTCAGATTAGCAGGCATTAGATTTTCATAGGAGCACCAGTCCTCCTGGTGCCAAAAAGGTTGAGGACTGCTGCTCTAGAGCCTACTCAGCAAGATGGCTCCAGGCTTCCGTCCCGGTGGCACAAACCCAGTTTGAGGCCTGCTAAAGACTGCCTTCTACCTGTTCTCCAGCACAATCCTCAGCAGCATCTCTAGGCAGAAAGCAGCATCTTCCTCATCATATGTCTCTTCATCTGGCGTCACTGAGACCAAAGACTAGAAGAGAACAACGGCTAGAAAGTAGGCAGCCATTGGCCCTGCCCTGACAGAAATTGAGGCAAACACCACTGTCCCCATCTTCCCTTCCAGAATCAACCAACCCTTCCATTTCTTTCTCTTCATTCTGTACCTTCATGAGCTCTTGCAGTGACTCAAGCTGGAGGAACTTGCTTTCTGTGATCATCTTTTCTGGGTCACATTGCTGGAGAGGGCATAAGAGAAAGGAAAGGGGTCAGTGATAAGGGTTGGAGGGAAGAGAATTTTCCCCAAAAGCCAGGGAGAGAGTGCAGAAGGAGTCAGTCTGGCCATAAGCTCTTGGGGATGCGATTCTTCTGCTGACAGTAGGGAAGGGTCCAGACTTGTTTACCAGGGGTAGGTGGGCAGTTACCTTGATACAGTCCAAGGCCACTCTCTTAGCCTCCTGGTTCTCAGTGGATGGGCCCCTCACGCTAGACTGCTCAGTACCACTTAGTGTCAGCCAGCTCACAAAGCTCAGCACTGTCGACTCTCCTCTGCAGGAAGGGTATGAGGCCTGGTGAGCTCCAGAGTTCTGACTCTCTCTCCCCAAGGCCTCAGCCTCTGATCTGCTCTCACCGGTTTGATGGTGTCTCCTCTCGCTGTAGAGAGATCTTGCCATTGGGATCCACAAAATCTTCTACCTGAAAAAGCATGTCAAGAATACTTTCCACATCCCTTTGCATTTCTTCCTCCCTCATGCAAACTTCTCTGGCTTTCTTCTTATAGCTTTCTGACCTACACTATTGACTGGGCCCCCTCCAAATGTTGACTGGCAATGGCTTCTACCAGTCTTCCTTGACAACCATCTCACCAATCAAGATCTGTGGTCTGGTAAGATCTGAGATGTTACTGGTAAGCTTTAGCAGGCATCAGGCCCAGCGCTAGTCTCAATGAGTTCTATAGACTGACAGCACATAATCTTTGAGCTCTTGCCTTGTTATTGTCTTTTAGTCTCCTACCAAGAATTACCTCCACCATAGCCTTGGGCAGCAGCTGGGCTCGGAAGAGCTGCAGCATGGCTTCCATAATATTCTTCCAGCCTTCTCGCAGGATGTCGCCATGACGATGGGCCAGATGGAATACTGTTTTGGCTGCAATGTGGGCTTTAGGGTTGCTTCCAAACACGCTGGGCAGGTTCTCAATAGGCTAGAAAAGATGATGAGTAGAAGCTTAGGGCGTGGTGAGTGTCTGAAACAAAGAACCTCTTAGGTCTCAACCTACGGTTCCCTGAGGGTCTTTCTGCTGGCTCTGTCTGCTTCAATCCTTCATAACACTGTGGCAAGGGCTAACCTGGATAAGGCCTTCCCCACTATGGCATCTCTTCTCCTGTCTTCCTCATCACATGAGGTGAAGTTACCCTCATCCTAGGGTGTGCATGTAGCTCTACTGTAGTCAAGGGAGACGGGGTTGTGAGGAAATATGCTGTGAGAAACCAGCTCTGAGGAAGAGTAATCCATGGCTGAAAGAGAGGTTCTTCTTTGGAACTCGAGGTACATAATTCCTGCCCCTGCTTACCTCACTGCTGAGAGCTGTGAATTTGCACAGAGAGATGATGAGATTGTCAAACACATCGCTGAGGCCATAGTGGGCAGAGATCATGGCGCACTTCCTGTAACATCACACCCATCCCAGAAAAAAAAGTCACTGGAAGGCCAGGCAGTCCTTCCAAGTCCCTGAGGAGGCTTGCTTGGGATTCTTCCCCAATCAGTCCCAGGAAGAAACCTTTTATTCTTAAGTCTTAGACTGAGCTTTTCCAAGCTTAAGCTTCCCTTAAAAAACTCGGGAAGAACTCGCTCTGAAGAAAATAAAAGTAGGAATCAGAGTGGTATCAAGGCAACCATGTTAGCTCAGAGAAGTAGGAAGAGGTCAATATCAAGGCCAAAGCTGAGCTACCTGAAGCCTGAGATGGCTTTCTGGATGATTGTCTCCTCAAGGCTTTTGTCAAAGACATAAGAGAGAGCAGCGATAGTAGGGCCCCAGGTCATGGTGAAGAGGTCAAGATCGTAGCTGCCAGCAGGCACATGCAGGAATATGCCCTCTGGGGTGGCACCTCGATGAAGCAGCACATTCCACACATAGTTCTCCCGAACCAAGCCTGTCTGCTCCTCAGGCATCACAATTTCCTCATTCCTGCAGGAAGTAAGGGAAGGAGTGGGTACACTGCTATGAACCTGACTGCTCCCAAGCTAGGAAAAGGGGCTTTGCCTTGGTATGCTCCATCAATGAGAGGTCATCAAAACTGCAATTCAGTTGTCTACTGCCCACCCACCAGGGAGAAAGAAAAGAAATATCCCATAATTCCCCATAAACTCAAGGACCTGTCTCTAAGTGGGGCCTTTAGTTCTGTAGTAAGATGTTACATTCCTTCTGGGTATGAAAGAATGAACAACTCTCTCTCTACCTGTTCTGATTTGCAGTAAAGAACTAAGTATCCCACCTCTGCCCCAGGCCTCACCCTCCATTGCCCATCTTGGGTTCTCTACCATCCCAGAACACATATTGGGAGCTAGACTAGAAAACTCAGTCATGTTGGGTTTGGAAAATGGGGCCATGACACTCCACTTAGTAGGGGCAATTTGGATCCTGGCTTAGAGTACCAGAGTCCCAATACTGTCCAGGCTTCTTTAAGGAAGAAAGAGTTAGGAGAGAGGGGGCTGCTCAGCTCAGTACCAAGGCTAAATCTAGGACATATGAGTCATTGTAGTCTGATGTGACTCTAAAATCTGGAAAAAGGAGTGGCGTGCTTCTCCTTAACAGAGATGCTACACCATTCTCCATACACACTCACTTGATGGCATGGTACATGTCCTCCAGGATGTCTTGTTCAAAGTCTTTGCCTCCATTCACACCTTTTAGGTTTTTGCGAAACTCCTAGAGACAGACCAATAAGCTTTTCCTCCCACCATGTGTCAATGCTGAATCCCCATCCAAGGAATTCTTGGGTTTGTGGTAAACAGGACTTAGGAAATGGTAAGTGAAAGAACCCATCTATCCACCCCATTTCCTCTTCTGGATTGGCCAGTTCTCCCTGATTCCCTTGGAAAGAACCCTGTCAACTGTGCTCACTGAAAATCCCATGTAATTTCTGCTATCTCCAAAGCTTGCTGAATCTTCTCTTGCCTTGGCTGGGACCCAAGCTTACCTCCAGGGTCATAGGTGCATTCTGTTTGCGAACATTGTGGTTGTGCTGGTCAGTATTAAGCATGATGACAGCATAGGCCAGGGCAAAGCAGGCATCGCTATTGGCAAATGGGGAGCCATTACAATTCTGAAAAAGCAAAGACCCCACCTGTGTCAATGCCCTTCTCTAGCCAATCAAATCCTCACTTCCAACCCACTGGTCAATGTTGGTAGAGGGAAGATACCACCCAGAAAGCAGTCAACCTCTTGCCCCTCTACAGAAAGCTCACTGATGACACTCAGCCTTCTCAAGAGATAGCAGCTGGGTCCTTCAGCTGGAGCCAGAGAAACCCTCAGTCAAATGAACTTGGGAGGCTGGACTCAGCCCCTGTCACTCAAACTCACCCTCCAATGCTCTGTGAATGCCTCCAACAACCTCTGGATGACTGGTGCTTCCCCAGGCAAGCGGAAGGCTTCCAGGTAGAGGCGAAGAGCTTCGTCCAGCCGTAGACCCTGAAAGCTGAAGGTGCTACAGGAAAAGGAAGATGCTGAAGATATGTAAGCTGCAAATGCTGGGCTCTCTATTAGCCACAGTCAACCTTCTCCTACTGTAATTGAGGAGGCTGAGGGCTCTGGCAAAGGGCAGGTATCTCCTGGCCATTTCCAACACAGACCAGAATTTGACAACTCCTGAGCTTAATACTTTTCACATCAGCACACTCTTGCCTAGAAACCTCATCCCTGGAACCCAGAAACTACCCTGTGCTCAGGATATGTTCCTGCACAACTCTTCTGCAAGGCCCTCTAGCAGAATGGAGTGGTTCCCAAAGCTGTCTTGCTGGAGACTCTTTCAGGTCCAACAGATAAAAGTGATAGAAAGAAGAAGAGTATGTGACCTGAGTCACTAGCAGGAACTGAGACTGCTTTGAGGGAGCAATGCCTTGTCTCCCCAGCTGATCATCAATTATGTTCCACATTTCTTGCAGTTTCCTCACCTTACAAAGCTCTCCAACAGGTCAATGTTTTTGCGGTCACTCACAAACTCTCCAATCATTTTCTTATCTAACCGAGGGTTCTCTCGGAGCCATTGGGCTACCTCTGTGTTGTCCATCGGGATAGTGAGGAGGCCCTTCTCCTGCAGAAATTGGATCCCCTTCTTTGGTTTCTGGTTGAACTGTTCTGTGCCAGTGATGAGAAGCTGGAGGAGAAATACTATATGTTAGAAGCTGCTCTGCCCCTAAATCAGACAAGGGCAGGCTGGACTTCATCATGGTCCATAGCTTGGACCTAATAGGCTCCTAGGGTGGTTCTAGGAGACCCCAGGACTAAGGCTGGATAATACTGGCCCTAGCTTTCCTCAGTCTTCATGTCTCATTAGAATTGGCTGAGGAGCTTGTTTTCACTCCTTTTCTGAGTGTTCAGGATGCATAGGAGAGTCTCCTTTCCTCCAACTGTAGGATCAGGAAAAAGGTAGAAAAAAGAGACTAGAGAGGTGCTCTTTTTCTCTACAGTTTTACAGCCATCCCTAGCATCTGTTTAGAGCCAACATCTTATTTATAGCCTAGCTTGGTTTCCCTGTATTTTTTTCTGGTTTCTTAGCTGAGGCCCTGAGGTTTGAAGGGTAGGTGAACTGTGATAACTTTCTGTTTGTCTAGTCACAGCCCTGAAATCAAAGGTACACATAAACCAAAGTCATTTAGGCTAGTAATAAGAGGAAAGGGTTAAAGAGAGGTTTCGTGTTAAGAAAAAAAAAAAAAAAAACATAGTTATTTGAACTTAAAATACCAGAAAAAAATGTCAATTCCCCTTTATTGACAATTGTCACCCCACAGCGCGAGATGACCAATCACCTTCAGTGATCCACATGATACTGGCTTGCAGGGCTCTTGTGACCCCCAGTAAAACTTGGCTCTCAGCTAGAACAACATTTGCCCAGGAAAATACAATAGGGTATGACTAACTGCATGGCTTTGGAGTAAAGGAAGGTCTTCAAAGGAAACTGGGGGGTTGTGGAAGTCCCAACAAGCCCAAAGGCTAGCCTTAGGAAGTTGTACAGTGAGCTGCTAGACTCACCCTCATCCTCTAGGAAAGAAATCCTGCAAAGAACACCCAGATAGAGTCGGGCAGAGGCTGGGCTCTGGGAATATCTGTATGTACCTTCTTTTTATTTTTAATTTCAATCAGTTCCCGTGGATCTGGCAGGAGACAGGAAAATCGAGGTGGCTTCCGGGTAAACTTTTTGTCAGCTAGGAATGGGAGGAAAAGAGGGAAAAACCCGTAAGACCTCTTTTACCAGGATAATGACTTTTGGAAGGTTTTCACTCTTCAGTGAAAAATAAGGATTCCTCAGAAATTTTCTTGTCCTTATCAGTCTTCTATTTCCCTAGAAGTCCTATCTTCTAGGTCTCCAAATGTCTTCTCTGGGTTTGAAGGCAAGGTGAGCACCATGGTTCACTCAGATATTACCCTAGGGTGTCTCTGCTCCCCCACTTCTGCCCTCACACACAGCCCTCCAGTTGAGGGAGCTTAGGATCAGTACGCACCCACAGAGTCAACAGTTTCCTCCAGATCACTGCATCCGGGCTTCCCGTGTTCTGCTGGCAGCTGTCCTCCACCTGGCAGATGCAGGCCTGGGATGTCTGGGGCCATGCCTATAGCTTTTCCATCGCTGGCTGCTTTCTCAGCTGGTAATAGAGAAGACGATAAGTGAAGACTTTCGGGGAATGAAACCAAGCAGAGCTGCAGAAGTTGAATCCCTGGCCAAGGAGACCTACATGTTCCCACATAGGTTGCCAGCCCTGAATAGGACAAACCCAAGCCCAAACGAGCAGCCACTGTCCCAGTCAGCCAAGCATTAGATTCTATAATTTAATAAGGAGATTACTCAGTCACTTTCCTTGCTCTTATGCAACTTCAATCTCAAAGAGAAGTTAGAGAAGATTAATTAGAGTGGAGGCAGATACTGGGGGATGGAGGAAGGTAGGGTCTGGAGCTTTTAGGGACAGAAGTCTTTTACCCTTTAATCTGTTTTCTTTTCTCTCCATAAAGAAATAATAATTCTGTAAAAAAATCCAAAGCATGCCGAGGAAAAAGGGAAAAGACTATAATCCTGCTAACCTGCCTGCCTGGCCATTGATTCAAATCACCAAACCTCGAAAATACAGAATTGCAACAACCCCAGAGGAAGTGATATAAAAGCAAGAGAAAGGATTCAGAGTAGAGAAAGGATAAGCATAGAATCCTAGGATCCTCAAAGAAATGCCTCTTACTATTGCTGGCTTCTCGGGTGCCATCTAGTGCCTCGTAGTTGGGTCTCCCTGCTTCTTTCTTCTCTTGCTGGGTAAGGTTGTTGAGGACTTTAGCCTGGCAGTGGGCCTCAGTGCTGTCAATCACTGTCAGTAGGGCATCAAGAGACAGTAGGTGTGTTGTATAGAGCTGACCAGACACAGGGAAAGCATTCTGAAAAGTAAATAGATTCAGTAGATTTGAGATTAGAATACTTTACCCTTAACTGATCCTTTTCCGAAAATTCCCAAATTTCCTCTATCTTCTACATTGTCCTGAAAAATGCCTTTCTTCCTCTGGTTCCCCAACTCTCAATTGTTTCCCTCTCTGTTTCCTCACTACCACCAGAGAGATTTCCTTAATAGAGATGAATTTCTAGAAGTCTGTAATAAAGCTTGGCACCTTGGACAGCAGCTTGGTGAGGTCTTCAAAGAGATTGGAACAGTAGTAGTCACAATCATAGTTGATATAGAGCTCCGTGACAAAGCTGGGGATGTGCCAGAGCTGCACAATAGCTTCTAGTGCCATCTCCTTCATCTCGTAAGGCATCTTGGCGTTCTCCACAGTGATGATCTCCATCAGCTTTTTGATGTACATCTAGCCAATAACCCAGTAATTGCCATTTGGTACAGAAGGCATTTAAAATAGGAAGAGACAAAACTGGACAGGAAAATCATTAAACAGGAAGCAGAAGCTCTGCCAGGATGGTAGGCATTCAGAGACATTTAAAGGTATTCCATTCCCTAAATATATCCCCTTTGGCCTCCATGTTAGGGGATAAGACCTGGCTCTCTACCTCATGCCAAAACAAGTTGCCTGTTACCATTTTGTGCTATGATGAGCCTGACCTGGTCTTATTCAGAGTTTCTGTGATTTAATGGCAATGCTATTAAATTTGACTTGCTTATGTTGCAGAGGAACTGCTAGGCAGAAGAGCTATACTAACTCATGGTGAGGTTACCTGCCAGTGCTCACATTTAGGTTCTCTCATTTTATAACCAGCCAGTTTTCTCTAGGCTCCTTTCAACTTCTCCACTAAAGAGGCCAGCCAATGAACCAAACTATGGAGTCCAGAAGCACTCTACTACAGAAGCCCCTAAATCCCACCCCTGCAGCATGATAGAGCTGGCCCACTGAAGATGCCATACATCTTTTTATTTTTTTTCTTCTTCCAAGGTTGAGAAACTCACCTCCACTTGGAACTTGAGATGCTCTCTCATGCTCTCAAACAGTAGGAAGCACACCCGCAGAGAAGCAGCATAAAGGTTCAGTCGCTCTATGCTGAGTAGCTGGGAGATCAGAGTAGGGTAGGCCATTAGGTTTCTGAACCTGACTATGGCTCAAATAAGGGACAAGCAGGAGAGAAAACTATATGAAGCTTCCACCAAGGTCTTGTGCTCTGAGGAGACTATATCTAGCCATTTCTATATATCCCTTTGGCTGCCAGAGTCTCTGGGAACTAATCGAGCCCTCATGACTATGACTACTGGCCAACTGGGGAGGGAAGTTCTTTCCTGGGTCCTATACTCTTCTCATGAATCAGTCAAACTCCCCTGTGCTTCCCTGGCCCTTGAAAGACCCTGAAAATCAGCCAGTGGCTCAGAGCCCCTCTAGAAATCCAGTCTTACCTGGAATAAGTGGCGACACATCTCATCCTTGATGAGGCCCAAGAGAGATTGGCACTGGGCTATGGGGGCTGACTCAAGAGCCACTGTCAGCAAATGTAGTCCCATGTGGATCATAACCTCTGAGTTGTGGCGATCATGTGGATTGGTGAGGGAGATGAGGAAGCGGAAGAGCTCACGGATGCAGGGAAGACCATAGGGGACCAAAGATGTACCTGGGGAAGGCCACGAGGGAAGTGGGACTGCTAAGACACTGGCTTAATAGCCTAGCCTAGCTTGCCCTGCATTTTTACAAGGCAATTTCAGATAAGTGATTCTCTTCAAGAAAAAATATGTTTTCTTCTGGGGTGGTAAGGAGGCTAGGCTAGTCTCATTCATTTAAGGGAATTAGAATTGATGATCCTACCTTTCTGCTAAAAATCCCAAGTTTTCTATTCTTCCCTCTCACTTCCTATTGTCCACCAAACTCCCTCTCTGTATAAGTTAGAGAAGGGCTCCATCCATGCCAACAGCCCTCTGGCTTGATTCCATATTCTGACTAGAAAATGGCCTAGAACTTGGACCAGCAGATACCATGGGTCCAAGACAGTCTAGGCTCAGGCAGCGTAGTGGGTAGGATGGTGAGGTGAAGAGGCAAAACCTGCACAAGAGTACTTACCTTCTTTCTGGGAGGACTGTGTAAAGCGCACGCCCCGGGGATTGACGTAATCCATGTCATGGACAGAGGCAGAGTCGGAGTGGTCAGCAGGGGATGTGCACTCCTCTAACACTTCAGGGATAGATTCCACGGATGCTGACTGGGCCTTTTCCACATGTGCCCCTTCCTGGTATGACCAGTAGCAAGGGGATATAGGAATAGGGATGAGGCAAGAGCAACTGGAACTTAACTCCCCTGAAATATCTGTCCTCCAAGTGTCTCTAATGAACTGCAGGTATAGGGCCAGCTCAGTGGGCTATGAATTAATGCAAGATGGCTCAGGGCAGGAGTATGATGAAGCACTCAGAAAACATCTCTTGATGCATCACTGACCTATAGTGATTAGAATCACAGAAGCAACAGAAGCTCTCAAAGTCTTGAGATTTAGATTATTACCTTCCAGAAAAAGCCATGGCCAGCTCACTCACTTTTGCCAAGTACTACCTATATATGCATAATTAGATAAATCTCATGAGCTACCTCTCACAGTGAGTTATGGTGTGGGTTTTTTAGGCAGCACAGCTAATTCTAGGAAATAGGGAAGAACCCCCACACCCCTAACCTTCTTTAAAGCTAAGGCTTAAATACAGAATCCAAAATATCAAGGCAATTCCCACAGTTGAAGACTGGAGAGGGGTCTTTAGAAATCAAAGCCATACCTGTGGCTCAGGCTGCTCAGGAACCCCTAGCTCACTGCTGCCAGGCTCTGCAGCTATGTTATACCCTGGAGAGCCAGGTTGCTCCAGGTCCGTGAGGTCCTCCTTGGAAGTGGTCTGGGAGGAGAACTCCAGGCCACTGTCTGTAGAGGGGCTGACCAGTGCTGAGGCAGCTTCTGAACTTGCAGAGGAAATGGGTGTGGGCACATCAATAAAGGGCATGCCACCTGCCAAGTGAAGTAAGTGAGGCTTGAAGAAGAGAGACTCTGTGGGAAGCACATACCCTCCATGGTACCAGGAGCTCTGCTTCCTAGACTGCATACCAACATCTGTATATGCTAGTCTCTAAAACAGTCAGAGCTCCTCTGGAAGGAAAGCAATCTTAAGTCACTGCAGAATTGCTAAGTGGTCACTATCAGATCTGACTGGAGTTTTTCCTTTTTACTCTCAGCAGAAAGAAAACAAAGCCCCTTGACTGATCTTCAATGTCAAAATCCCTGAGAGGGGAAGGATTTTTTCTTCTGTCTATTCTAATCAGAGGAAGTAACCCAGAGCACTCACCAGTTAGGTTAGAGGATAAGGTGGTTCCATTAGAGGTGGGCAGCTCTGAACCTGGTGTACCTCTAGTCATATGGCGTGGGGGCCGGGGGGATCTTTTCTGTTTCTTCCACTTGGATGAGTCACTCATGCCTCCTGCTCTCATTTTCAGCTGAAAATATCATACCTCATTAGCAGTGATATTTAAACTAAAACTCTATCCCTAGAAATCTCCCTTCTCTTAGTTCTACTGGTCCCTAAAAAAAACAACCTATACCCCACATTTGTGCCAGAGGAATAATCTAGACCATTAGAGCCCATTCCGACTCCTCTAACCTGGCTTCTACATTGGCCACTTTACAGGTCAGGTCAGCTTGACAGCCTCTATGTGTAAGATGAGTCTGCGTTTAGGCTGGTCATTGATAGGACCAGCCCTTGTACATTATCATTCTGCTACCTGAGTCCTGGTACCAATCCTGAGTCCTGTAGATGGTGCCTGACCCACCTGCAGAAAGGGTCAGGGCAGGGATTCCTGTGCCTGGAATGTCAGATCTATAGGCTCTGGTCTCCTGGGCTTTCCTACTCAACTATCTGCACAGAAGGCTCCTACTCCTGGTTCTTATCCAAGTGTGAGAGCCTATGCCCTCCCAGCCAGACTCTTAACTTTCTTGTTGCTTCATAAACTGGGCCTAGATCTTAAACATACACTTTACTCTCTGGAATTTCTGCACCAAATTGGTCAAAGGCTCATTCCCTGGAGTTAAGGAAGGAGTGGCATCTTAGCTGGTTTGTGGAATTAAGGATGGACGGTCATGTCGTGCTGTTGCTGTGCTCTATGCTGCTCCCAATTTCTATATATCAGTGGGACTCCCATCCTTCTCACTGTGGGGTCTTTCTAGATGCTATTTTATGTTTTAGATGGTGAGGCTATTGATTTCTTAGGCCCTTGCTCCATATCCCTCTCTCTTGCTGTATTTCTAGTCTTTCTACAGCTTCCTTTTAGTCACAAAGGAAAACCTTTATCATCTGTTGACAACTCTTAAGATGTAAATTTTTATGCATTTTCTCCACCCTAGGTTTACAGCTACTTTGTTAGGTCTCATTTTATTTTCCTAGTCCTGATGCCTTCTCAGTTAGGGTTTGAACCCAGTCCCTCTCCAGAGTTATACCAACTATTCCTAGACTGATGGATTGGGCAATAGCAATTCTCTTTCAGGAACCATTAGAATAACTCTTGAGAAAGAAGAAGCACTTTTTCTCCCTGCCCCTTTCTTAAAGCCAAACATACCCATGTTATCCTTGGCCTGTTCAACTCCTTCTGACATTTGGGGTATAGGACCCCCTTCCTCAACCTCCCCCAAGTCCTCCAGAACTTGAATAGCCTTTATCTCTTGCTTAGGAACTACATTATTCTTCCCTACCCATAGCTCCATGTATAAAGGAGAGGCCCAGGAGCTGAGTTCCGCCCCTAGCTTTTAGTAACATAGCAACAGCCTTATATGGGATTTACACTTCAAGTCTGTCCTTCTCAAAAATGCCTGCAGTCACATGCTTAGAATGGAGCTTCAAGTACTCTGAACACTGGGACTAAGCAAGAAACAGGATACTCTCTCCAGGAACCACTGAAACTCATCTGGGTCAAGTTCATGATAAAAAAAATGTTCTGGGGGTAAGAGTCAGCCAAACATGCAGAGAGGCAAGAAGCCCAAGAGATAAGGGAAAACAAGAACCTCCTGGCTTTATTCGCAATTGTTGCCGAGCTCCAAAAAGTACTAACATCTGGATCCACTTTTATGCCATATCTTTTCTCTCTGGGCAGACTCCCCCGCCCCCCCCCCCGCCCCGCCCCGCCCCTTAAAGTACTCTAGGCAGTCCTACTTCCACTGAGAAGCCAGTCGCTCATTGAGGTTCCTTCCCATACTAGGGTCACTCTTTCCTGTTTCCTTCTCTATACTCAGCAAGGCTGGCTCCAACCTGGTCATTTTAGCGAGTGTTCTCTGCCTCCTGGCTGAGTAGAGGCCAAGAGGCTGCCAGTCCTCACAAATGTCTCAGCCCTTAAAAAGTTCAGCTGTTCCCTGTCCTAAGGTGGAGGGTAGGCAGTAGGTGTTCATGGAACCCTCACCACCACATCCATATAACTTTATATTTCCAAAGAACAGCATTAACTTTACAAAGAAAGGGCAGGTCTTAGGTTAATAATAATCATAGGAAAATGCTAGGAAGCCAATGAAGGGAGCTGCAACTTAGGCAAGCACACAAATGGAACTTGAGGCAATGCATGCAAAGAGAACACAGCCCCAAGGATTATCCAGGTAAGGTGTGTACACACACACACAATTCTTTTTATCTTCAGTGACCTGGATGTCCAAAACTGTACCTCTAGCATGCTCACTCTTGTGACAGATAGCCTAGACAGCCTATACCTTCTTCTCTCCCTCTTCCCCCTAAGACAAGGATATGGGGATTAGGGTAATCTTTAGCTTGAACACCCCAAGCTCCCCTACACCTTCACTTTTAAAGGACAGAGGGCATCTCTGCAGATCCCAAAGTATTTCCAATGTCCTGGACTCTCCTGGCACCTGGCTCCTTTCCATTCACCCAGAATCTTAAACCTTGAAATGACCCCTTTAATGATAACCAAGAAAAAAAAGGTCCTAACTAAATGGACTATCTTTTCCCTCCAAACCCAGTTGAAGTATCTCAATAGAGCTAAGGACTGCTTAAACTCTCTATGCCAGCTGTGAGACAGGGAAAGGGTAAAAGACAGAAAGGTCTTGCTTGGAGGTCTTTCCTAGTTCCCTTGGGAAAGGTAGACATTAAGCTTCCTCACAATATGTCTCTATCTAGGCTCATTACATGTTACATCATCAGTTCAAAGATTCCTTCTGCCTCTAGGCAACTAGATACCCCAGGAAAATTCCTCATACTGCATAGCTACAAATACATGCAATTGTTTCTAAAGCCATGCTGTGTTTCTAGGGAGGAGTAAGTTGTGCTTTACACAATGGAAATGGGACCCAGATGTTACATATAAAAAAATAAACATTTAAATAAATAACAAGAGGGAAAGGAGAGGGAGAGGGAGAGAGACCTTGAGGTTCTTAAAGAGTAGTACCCTCTCTAACTGGTTCAGGGCTTTGGTCTGCTCCCCACTACTTAGCTCCAGTTTGTTGAGGAGACATGGAGAAATCTGTGAAAGACAGGCAAATGAACGATTTAAACAGAGTGAAATAAACTCAGACACACAGGGCAGGAATGGGGATGGATGGCAGGGGAGAGGGGCAGGTCAGGTGCATGCACCAAACAGCCAAGGGTCGTATCCATGGGCAGAACCTCTTAGGGCTACAAGTAGAATCTTTGTGACAGGCCTGCGAGGTACATGGCTTCCATTCAAGAAAGAAAGAGGCCATTCTTCTGACCACCATTCTTCTCCTTCTCATCTGGAGTCAGGCTTGATCTGTCTCATCAACAGAGACTAGCCCAAGCATGAGCCCAGTCTAATCCAGCATCGAGGGTGGGATTTGGGACATAGCCTCTCTAGGCCTCCTACCTGCTGATAAGGCTGGGCCCTGAGGGGATGTCAGTCATTCACCTTTATCAACATACATTTTTAGCCCAAAACAATAAGCCTCACTTGGCTCACCAGTTTATGTGGTGGGTCAACAAGAGAGGCTGAAAAGGAAAGGTTGAGGAAAGAGAGGTATCTGGGAAAGAATAAATTTCTCACTAAAGTTGTGATAGCTATTTCTAGATTCCAAGCAGACCTGTCTAGGCGAAAGCATGTTTTTGCTAAGCAAAGATATTCAGGAAAATCCCCATTGCACTGATGTTGGGATATCAAGGTTTGAAGGAGCAACAGCAGGTAATACCTTTTTCATGTTGGTCCCCATATAGTTCTTGGGTTCTTCTTTAAACTGAGGTAACCTATAAGATAGAGAGTCCCATGGACTGTCATTAGGGATAATAACAAATCTCCCCCTCCACGCCAGCCACAGCCCAAAAATGCTATTCCTGTCTCTTAGGAATAGCTAGGAAGAGAAGCAGGCTAACTTCTCCTTTTTCAGAGCTTGATCAAAGAGCCACAGGAATTGGAGGATGTATGACATAGACACTTTCTCAAAAAGAAGGTAGTCATCAGGGCAAGGTGACTAAGTGCCCTTGGAGTGTGGAGGCTCTTTTCATCCTTAAACTGACTCTTCCTGCTTCACTTGGCAAGCATTGCAGAATACCACAAGATGGGGAGAGGGCAGTCTATCAAAACCCCAGGAGACTGGGCACAGGGTGAGAAGTGAAAGGCAGGTTGAAGTTCTGAAGCCAGGAAATCTGAGCCAGAGGAATAAGAAACTCTTTAGAACAGAGTCGAGGGGCAGATCTAGTCTATAGATAATAAAGATTATTTATAGATCTGAGAGCAAAAAGAAATCCCAGAGGGAGGTTTTTTTTAATAGACTATTTTTTAGAGCAATTTTAGATTCACAGCAACATTGAGTGGAAGTTACATTAATTTCCCATGTAACCCCCGCCCCCACACATGCATAACCTCCCCCTGGTGGGGGGCTTTAAAGCTCTTGCCACGGCTCTTCTCAAAGTTAGTCTACTGAAAGGAGGTATACAAAAGAAGAAGTTAGGCATGGTATGAAAAGGCCTCCTAGGTGCTAAGTAGAGGCCCCTGACTAGGGTACCAACAGTCTTAGGTTGCCCGAGACTGAGGGTTTGCAGAAATGTGGGAGTTTCAGTGCTAAAATCGGACAATCTGGGCAAACCAATCATTGGTCACCCTTTCCTTCCCAACAGAAATCAGGCTGAGCTCTGGGAGCTCGGCAACCTGTTCCAGGCTCCCTTGACTTTGGCATCCTCTCTGGGTTCCCCTTCCCAGCTGCTACCTGTACAGAAACAGACACAAGTTTGGGAAGCAGAATGAGGTCTGTCAGCCTAGATCAAATAACCCTCTGCCTCCTTCTGAGGCCAAGCCGGCTCCCTCCTCCTTCTCCCTTGATCAGTAACCCTGGGCCCAGAGAACTACCCCCATCCTAAATCCCATTGGCCTGTGATGTGGCTGTGGGGTTGGCCAGGTCCCTGAAGCGGCTGTATGGAAGCAGGCAGGCTCAAGAGGCCTGGGCAGCAGGGCTGAAGCAAACAGCAGCAGGTTTACCTTGTGAAGAGCAGCTGTACCATGTCTACGAGAGTGTGCTCTGCGGATTTTCTCAATAACTCTGCACAGGCAAAAACAAATAACACAGGTGTCATTACTTGCTGTGCTATTATCAGGAGGCTTCTCAGAGCAGACTCCCCTCCAAATCTTGTTTACCAAGGATTATGTCAAACTTATTAAAACCAGCTCTAGCACAGCCTGGCAGCCATAACTTCACTGGCCCATTAGGTGGCACTACTGAGTCAGAAAAAAAGGTTGCATAATAAGGGTTCTTAGGGGTTGCCGACTGGTGTCAAATTTCAGAAATGCCAAGGGAGAGAGATTTAGTGCCTGGGCTGGGTTAGTCAGGGATCTATCCTAATTCCTGCCCTGGCACAATGGACTAAGTTCTCTATTCTAGCTGCACAACAGTCAAGTACAGAGACTTCTAGACTCCTATGGCTCCATAAGGTAGATGATGGAGAAATCCTTAGCTTTCCATTTCTCTGGGTTCAGAGACGGCATCACATATTCATAGTCACAGACAATGGCTGCAGGAATGGTGAAGGGGCCAATATTCAAGTACCTACCACTGAGCCTCATTTCAAAGCAGATCCGAAAGCAAGACTGCATAATCTCACACACAGATTCATTGGTTAGGTGGGCACCCACTGGGGTCAGCAAGAGAGTCCGCAGCACCTACCAGGAAGAGAGAGAAGATACTGTGATAAACAAGACGGGCTGGGTGAAAAGAGGTGTACCTGAGGAGAGAGAAGCTATCTCTTGTTCCTCTAGTCTCCTACGGAAGAACTTGGAGTAAAAAAGAAAGGTTAGCAAAAATGCTGACCTCACTTCAATTTGGCAGAGGGGTCTCCCAGGAACTTGTCTTGCGAACTGTGTCTTTACTATGCATGACCCTGACATAGTTCAGCACTCATTCCAGCCGTGGCCCACGAGCCCAACAGACGGATGGCACAGATACAGTCTGCCAGAGGTACAAATGTATTAAGAGCTTCCGGTATTTGATATCAATTCATTTAAAGCTTTTAATTATTTTCTTTAGAAAAAGCTTGTACTTTGGGTACCCGAGATGCTTGTTTGGAAATGTAGTTTGCTGAGCCCCAGCGGAGTCAAAACACAGTTTTACGCTGCCGGTAGACTTGACAGACTTGGGTAAATAGAGCCAGTGGCACCAGCTCCTGGCCATTAGCCTAATTGCCCTTCCCCTCCATTTACCTGAAGGATTTTCATCAGGACAACCTCATCGCTGGCAGGATCCGTGCCAACAAAACGGGCGTGGGTAACAGCATCTGCCATGTTCTCCATGCCCTCTGCTGTGCCCTCATGAGTGGGATCTGCTCCAGCAAAAAAGGAAAGACTAAATGATTTGGAGAGGAGAGAGAAAAGGCAAGATATCCTATCTAGGGACTGCTTTGAGAGACTTTGGTTTTCTCTTCTCTAATTCCCTAACCCATGGCTCCTTGGGCTACCTGAGAATTTTTGCCTATAAATGGCTATAACAAGCTCCTCAGCACCAATTCCACTTTAAAAATAAGTGGTTCTCAAACTTAAGAGTCAAAATCACTTGGAGGACTTGTTAAAAACACAAATTGCTGGGCCCAGTCCCAAAATTTTTGATTTAGCAGTCTAGAGTGGGGCCTGAGAATTTGCATTAGAAACAAGATCCCAGGTGATGTTAACACTACTGGTCAGGGGACCACATTTGGGGAATCACAGGTGTAAAGCTATTTATTTCACAGAGAAAGTAAATGAGTTTTGGGCCCAGATCTTTGAATGCCAAGGTTATAGCTTTTCTCTTTCACGTGTCCCCCTTCAATACATCCTTCTCTGGTTGCTTTTGGAGTTTTGTGTTCAGGTGCAACTGAGGTAGGGGAGTAGGGGAAGAAACAGACAGTCACTGCTGCCAACTCATCTGGGTGCCACATTATAGGAAATCAAAGACCTCTTCCTGCTTTGGTTTTATTCTTATTTAAAACAGTATGACATGGAGCAAGAATCTAGTTACCAGCTTAAATAGTTATTAAGAGAGAAAAGGGACAAACTAAAAGGACTGGGAGCTGGTTACTTGGAGAGTAAGAGAGGGAGGGAGGGAGAGAGGGAGGGAGGGAGAGAGAGTTTCAACTGTGAATAAGAAAAGAGAAGAGAAGCTAGAGGTCAGACAACCTTTACTATGCTGAAAGCTAACACAAATGCTGCTGAAGGGGGAACTCTGCTCCATGCATATGTTAAATATCCACAAGGAGTAGCGGAAGAAGTGGCCTCCATCAAGGCCTACAAGGGTCTTGCACAACTATCTGGATTGTCCTTGAAAGGGGAGCATAAGTGGGAAAAAGGGGGCAAAGACATGACAAAATTTTGCGACCGACAGAAACTTGCCCTAGAGGTGGCATGGTGTAATGCAGGAGCACCTCCTAGTCTTATGGTGAGAATTAGAAGAAATTCTTGCCGTTTTCGCTCTCCTGGTACTTGAAGTTAAGAGTTCCTGAGCCTAAAGCTCAGGATTGGCTGAGAAACTAGAACATCTCTCTTGCAACAATGAACCAGAAGACTCATTAATTTTGATTGATTTTCATTTGTTCTTTCTTTTCTGTCCTGGTTAGTCTCTGACACCTACTCAAAAACTCTTTCTGTCCTACTGACAATGCTGTCTACGTTATTTAGCTTCAGGAGTGGCTGCTTTAGAAGTCATGCAGAAGCAAGCCAATTTCATGATAACATACAGTGTAAGGGGTGAACCGGCTCCTATCACCCCCAACTCTCCTTGTTTCTCCCACTCAGCACAGAAAATCCTATACAGGCATACCTCGCTTTACTGCGTTTTACCTTATTGTGCTTCACAGATGTTGTGTTTTTAAGAAATTAAAGGCAAGACCTTCCACCAGCAATAAGATTATGACTTGCTTTACTGCAGTGGTCTGAAACCAAACCTGCAATATCTGAGGTATGCCTGTACTCTCAAGACCCTTGCCTGCATCCTCTAAGCCTTGTCAGACAGTCCTTTTTCAGGCCTCCAGGGCCCACAGAACCACCTTTCCTTGCACAGGAAATCCAAGTTCTTCTTAGTGTTGTGTTGAGCTCATGAATGGCAGCCTTCCTCCCACCCCACAAGGCTCCTGGGGGTAATCTCCCTTATTAAAGTAGTTTAAGCTTTACCGATATTATCCTCTGAGCTTGAATGAAGTAGCAAAGTTAATTTTCTAAAAAGGCAGGTAAGAGAGATAAGTCTTTAGACGCACGCATGGCCCGCTAGCAAGCCAGGAGGAAATCAGTGGCGCAAATCTTGGTCTGGTAGCTGTGTGTGACCAAACAAAAGGGTGGTCCTTGGAGAAAGACCTAAAATAATCCTAGAAGCTGTGGATCACAGGATTGAGGGGTAGGCGTAGTTTCTTCTAGAAGGGCAGCATAAACAAAGGAGTGTCTGGCTTGGGCTTGCTTCGCAGACTTTGTCTTTCCCAGGACCTTTTCCTTAGGATGTCCTCCTTTGCTGGCCACTCTGGAGCAGACTGCAGGGAAATCTGCCAATCTCATCTCTTATACACTCCTTCCTGCTCCTTTTCTCATGCCCACTGCAATCACCACCTCCAGCATTTTCTTTTCCCACCACAGGAAACTCACTGACCAGCTGGCCTGAGGTTTCCAATGACCCGCTTGTCTGCCAAGTCCAGAAAGAGAGTAACATTGTCAAGAGAGTGTAGGAAAAAAGCACAGAGGTCAGCTGCTGGAGGCTGTGAGGAGAGATGACCTGCAGGTGGTGCTCAGGGCCAGGCTGGAAGTAGCTGGGCCTGATTCTTTGCTCAGGAAAAGTATGAAGCTAGGACTAGGACGCCTGAAGAGGCTGATGCACCTATTCAGAAACTAGCTGGCACCTAGGATTTCTGTTCAGGATACTGAATACTTCAGCTAAGCAAAACCAACTCTTAAGAAGAGAAAAAATCAAAGGAGTTTCTTGCCCTGACCAAAGGCCATTTTCTTTTCTGACTAGTTACTGAGCTGCCTCTTTTCTGGTCTCTCTACTTAGAAACAAAGACAGCTGCCTGTTTTCTATGTTCCTTACCCTTTCACATGGGCTGGCAAGGGGGAGGAAAGGAATTCAGAATCCTGACTGACAAGATCAACTAAAAAGGAAACCCAAAAGAGACACCATAAACAAATTTAGAGATAAACAATAGAATGGATAAAATATTTGGCCAACATTAGGAGAAAATATTTGTAATACTGTGATAGACAATGGGTTAGTAACCACCCCCTATACAAAAAACTCCTACAAATTTATAAGAAAAACAAAAACAACTCAATAAAATAATAAGGAGAAGAAATTCAAATGTTCAACCTCAAGGAACTAAAAACAAAAAAATAACACTTTTCACCCATCAAATTAGCACAAATAAAGAATATTAATAATATTCAGTGCTGGTGACAGGGTGGGGAAATGGAAACTCTCAAACATTACTGATGGAAATGCAAATGCTATAATCTTTTGGGAAAGCAACCTGTTAGTACCTATAAAAATGTAATAAGCACATGGCCTTTAATCCAGAAATTTTAAGTACAGGATTCTGTCATACAAAAGGAAAATTAATAAAGACATATGAACAAGGATACTTATTTCAGCATTATTTACAATGGCTCAAAATGGGAAACAACCTAAATAGTAAACATTAAGAAGATAATGACTGAATGAACAGTGTTATATCTATACTATGGAAATGATATGGCTACTAAAAAGAAAAAAAAAATCTTACCAGCGACTGAGGGGAATGGAAATGGTGTATTACTGTTTAATGATTAGTTTATTTTCAATGTGATGAAAACATTTGGGAAATAGATGGTTGCAGAACATTTTGAATGTACTTAATGCCACTCTATTATATATTTAAAAATGATTAAAGTGGCTAATTTTATATGTACATATATATATATATATATGTATATGTATATTACCACAAAAAAAAAGAATATACAAATTTCCAATTATAAGATGAATGGGTTCTGGGGATGTAATGTACAGCATAATCACCACAGTTAATAATACTGTATTTTATATTTGAAAGTAGCTAAGACAGATCTTAAAAGTTCTCATCACAAGAAAAAAACTGTAACTATGTGAGGTGATGCATGCTAACTAAACTTATTGTGGTAATTATTTTGCAACATATACATATTTCAAATCATTGTGTTGCATACCTTAAACTAATACGTTATATCAATTACAACTCAATAAAACTAGGGAAAAAAGAATAAATCAGGTGGATAATTGCATCTGTACATTAAAAGTTAATACCATTAAGTGAAAAAGAAAATATGTAGCACATAATCCTATTTTTATTTCTTTTTTTAAAAAAAGATGGTACTCTATATATTCATGTATGTGTAGAGAAAAGTATAGAAAGATTCAAACTAGGCTGTTAACATTATTTACCTAAGGAAGGAAGAGGAGCATTGAGAAAGATAGAGGAGAGGCAATTACCTTTCTTTTAAACACCTCTTTATTGTTTATCTTCTTAAAATAAGTATGTATTACATTTAAAAAAATAACTTTCAAACCAAACCAAACCAAACCTCCAAGGGCAACCACCATACCCATAACTCCTTCCAAAGCACAAAGACATCAGTCCCAAGAAATCTCTCCACCCTCCCTACTCTGTAAAACCTGAGTCAATTAGCATGATGAATAACCAAAAATACTACTTCTCTTCTTCAAGGAAACAGATGGCTGGGAAAAACTTTCCAGTATCACACCAGCTCATTGCCTAAAGCTTGACCAGCCCAGGAGAAGCAAGAAATGAAGTGTTGTGGTCATCCAACGATGCCTGAGCTCTTACCTATGAGTGCATAGGACAGGAACTTGTTGACAGAGGTGAGCGCCAGTCCAGTGATAGGGCCAGTAGTATCTTCAGAGCGAATCACTTCCAGAAATGGTCGAAGGAACGCATTGGGCTCAATTTCTGAGAGTTCTGCAAGAAAAGAAATAGAAACGAAGACATGACATCTAACAAAAAACTAAACCCTAGAGAAAGGTCCTTTGTATCTGTGCCATGAGGTTAGAGTTCTTAGTTGCTGGGTAAACCTTCCTCTGTTTTATCTTGAATCAAATCCCAGACACTATCATTTTATCTGTAAAAATTTTAGTATGTAGCTCTAAAAGATTAAGAAGCTTATAAAACCAGAATAACATTATGTCTAAAAAATTAACAATATGGTCAAGGTCACTTCTCTTAGAGATATGTAGCACATTCCAGGAAAGTGAGGGGAAACCTTGAGGTTTACAAAACCTTGCTGAAAATAAGCCCCAAAAGAACAAAATGCTGAGCAGTTTCTATTCATAGAGGCAGTTTTGTAATTTTGGAAGATCCTAACCACTCACCAAGCCTCCTTTCTGCCTAGAGCAAGCAGAAGACTAAATGGCCTGAGATGAAGGGGCAATTCACAGTCTTTATTTTACAGATGAGAAAAACAAAGCTCTGATAAAATACATGATTGGCCCTAAATTACAGATAAGAAGAAGAGCTGGGATTTGAACCCAGTCTCTATAGTATGGTTCCAAAACTTGTAAAACCATTACATCTATTTTATCTCATCACCAGCACATACTCATGAATTTAGGAGGTCCAAGAAGCTACACTACACTGAACTTGCTCCCTACCCTTCTCAGCCCAGGGTTTAATTTGTTTTTCTAGAGTCTGCCTTGCTTAGATTTTTAAGAGACCAGCTCCCTAAAAGTCTTCCTAAATAGGCCAGAAAGATTTAGAGACACGATCAAGGCTGCCCACCTTTAAAGAAAAAAAGGAAGCTAGGTTTCCTAAGCACCTTCATTTTTATGCAAACGCTGCCAGCTTCCCATTCAATTCCAACCCGCTCCCCCACCCCTCCCCGCTCCCCGCTCCCCCCAGGTAAACATTCCCTGGACCCAGCGGCTCCTCAGATTAATGCTTTAATTAATTGGCAGATTGGGTAGCATTTTCCAAGCTTGTCTGTACAGTGATCACATCAGCTGTATAAAACCTGCTTCTCATCCTCCACTGCCCCCACCTAGAGATGTACAATTTGCATAAAAGAACTTAGAGAAAAACCTTTGTGTATGTGAGGTGGTAGAGGGCTGAGATGTAGGGAAAACTTAAATACATAAAATACTTTTTCCGAACAGTTTTAACATTTTAAATACTTTTTAAAGGCACATTAAAACATTTAAAGTCATCTAGTCTTGCTGCTTTAGGAACCCAACTGTATTATACACGATTTGGTCAGTCGTTTTAAAAAATGGTCATGGTATATTGGAGATATGAAAGTCTAGAAGGAAAAAAAATCTTTGAGAGATGAGACAGAGAACAGATCTCCTGAGTTTTCATATAGCTGCTATTTCTATACTTGCTTCATGTCCTTTGTGCTAAAAGACTACGACAATTTTATAGCCATGGTTTGACACTTTCATGGCAATGTGCATTCTCTTTTTCAAAAAAAAATTTTAATTTAGTAAAACTGACTCTTTTGGTATAGAGTACTATAAATTTAAAAACACATATATATAGATCCCTGTAACCATTGTGGCAATCAGGATACAGAACAGTTTTATTGCCCCAGAAAACTCCCTTTATCCCGTTATAGTCACACCCTCCCCTCACCTCTAACCCATCAACCACTGATCTATTTATCAACATAGTTTTATCAAGGTCTTATAAATGGAATCCTACAGTAAGCAACCTTTTAAGACTGGCTTCTTTCACTCAGCATGCTGCCTTTGACATTCATCTAAACTGCTGCATAGATCAATAGCATTTCCTTTTTGTTGCTAGGTAGTATTCCTTTGCATGCATGTACCATAGTTTATCCATTTACTAGTTGAAGGACATTTGGCTTCTTCAGCTTGCGGCAGTTTTGAATAAAACTGCTATAACCGTTTGTGTACAGCCCTTTGTGTAAAGAACACTGGTATCTCCATGTGATTTAAATGTGCATTCTCTAATGACTAGTGACAGTGAACTTTGTTGTGTGCTTATTTGCCATCCTTGTATCCTTTCTGGTGATGTATCCAAGTCTTTTACTCATTTTTTTTTTTAAGCGAGGCAACCCTTAGTTGACCTCGCAAATTGCAAGGACCTTGTCAGCTTACAATCCCTTATTTTCATATTTTTTATTTTTTTATTTTTTCCACCTACAGCGCCTGGTCTTCCTAGGTGGTCTCCCATCTAAGTACTTAGCTTCCGAGATCAGACCGAGATCAGACCGAATCGGGCTTGTTCAGGGTAGTATGGCTGTAGTTACTCATTTTTGATTAAATTGTTTCCTTATGTGTGTTTAGAGACTTCTTTATGTATTCTGGATTCAAGTGCTTTATTGGCAATACAATTATTTACAAATATTCCTCCCAGTCTGTAGCTTGTCTTTGCAATCTCTTAATAGTTATCTCTCATTGAGCAGATGTTTTTACTTTTGGCGAAGTCCAGTACGTCAGTTTTTTTCTTTTGCACATTGTGCTTTCGATGTCATATGTTAAGTAGTCTTTGCCCAATCCCAAGTCACAGAGAATTTTCCTTTTCTAAAAGATATATA
>CM053506.1:16265551-16698889 GCA_028627145.1 Eidolon dupreanum
AACTTTATGATAAAGGATATTTCCCATATCACTGATGGGGAAAACAAAGGCATAAAAAATATAACTCATAAAGGCCAGGACAAGTACTTGAACCACTTGCTATTGTTGCCTCTTAAGACATGTCTATGAGCTGGAGAATGAATAAATAAACTTATGAGAGCATCAGTACTCTGAGAAGTCCACATTATTTACTCTGAAAGGTGCCCAAAGAACCTTCAGGACAGCTGAATCTGGAGAGGCAGTCCTGAAAGCATTGGGATGCGACTTCAGAAAACATGGGACAGAACCCAGGTTCAGCCAACACCTGTTCCCCAAACAATATCTGTCTCTTTGTCTCTCATTTTATCCCAACCACACAATACAAAAGCTGCATTATTCTGGTAAAGTTGCATTCCAGCTCAGGGTGCACAGTTAATGTTTTTTACAGACCACATGCCTCCTTGTGATGGACACTTATAATGAAATACTTTGTGCTCAGTCAGCTTACAAATAATGAGTGTTCCATTACATGGCATTAAAAAACCCAAATTCAGAAAGACCCAGAAGAATCAAAGGATTAGGAAAAAGGGTGATCCCTGGAAAGAAAGCAGGAGCCCAAGAGAGAATCCTCAGTAACTCCTTCATTCCAAAAGATGGTACAGTCCTAAGGAGAATTTGATATCTAAAAAGGCATTGATTACACGTTATACAAAAATTAACTCAAAGTAGATCATAGATGTAAATGAAAACATAAATCTATATATCTTTTAGAAAAGGAAAATTCTCTGTGACTTGGGATTGGGCAAAGAGTACTTAACATATGACATCGAAAGCACAATGTGCAAAAGAAAAAAACTGACGTACTGGACTTCGCCAAAAGTAAAAACATCTGCTCAATGAGAGATAACTATTAAGAGATTGCAAAGACAAGCTACAGACTGGGAGGAATATTTGTAAATAATTGTATTGCCAATAAAGCACTTGAATCCAGAATACATAAAGAAGTCTCTAAACACACATAAGGAAACAATTTAATCAAAAATGAGTAACTACAGCCATACTACCCTGAACAAGCCCGATTCGGTCTGATCTCGGTCTGATCTCGGAAGCTAAGTACTTAGATGGGAGACCACCTAGGAAGACCAGGCGCTGTAGGTGGAAAAAATAAAAAAATAAAAAATATGAAAATAAGGGATTGTAAGCTGACAAGGTCCTTGCAATTTGCGAGGTCAACTAAGGGTTGCCTCGCTTAAAAAAAAAAATGAGTAAAAGACTTGGATACATCACCAGAAAGGATACAAGGATGGCAAATAAGCACACAACAAAGTTCACTGTCACTAGTCATTAGAGAAATGCACATTTAAACCACATGGAGATACCAGTGTTCTTTACACAAAGGCCTGTACACAAACGTTTATAACAGTTTTATTCAAAACTGCCCCAAGCTGAAGAAGTCAAATGTCCTTCAACTAGTAAATGGATAAACAAACTATGGTACATGCATGCAAAGGAATACTACCTAGCAACAAAAAGGAAATGCTATTGATCTATGCAACAGTTTAGATGAATGTCAAAGGCAGCATGCTGAGTGAAAGAAGCCAGTCTTAAAAGGTTGCTTACTGTATGATTCTATTTGTAAGACCTTCTTGATAAAACTATGGTGATAAAGAATACATCAGTGGCTGATGGGTTAGAGGTCGGGGGAGGGTGTGACTATAACGGGATAATATGAGTTTTCTGGGGCAATAAAACTTCTGTATCCTGATTGCCACATGGTTACAGGGATCTACATATGTGTTAAAATTCATAGAAATGTATACTAAAAAAAGTCAACTTTACTATATAATAATTAAAAAGAAAAAAGGTATTGCAAGAATCTTAACCTACAAATCTTAGCCTATTTATACCAAGAATGGCATCCACATGATACTGTCTAATACTAAGCCCTGCCTTTCAAGACTGAAGTCTGAAGATATCCAGATTAGGTTTAAAGGAATGACCACCTATGAAGGTGGACCTGAATTCAGAAACACCCTTTTCCCTCAAGGGTTTGTAAAAATACTAGACTGTCATGGGGAGCCTATTTCTTCTAACCAATATTAGAAAAGATTTGGCATTAGAATCTAGTCTTTTGAAATCTTCATTTGAAGCAGCCCTCTAAAGACAGATTACATTTCTATCAATTTCAACCCCACTGAGCATGGTTAGAGAAACTACTGCTTTGGTACATTAAGTCAAAATTTGGCTTTGGGAGCCCACACCCTAACCTTTATAGTTTCTTGCTTTAACTTTTGGCCCTACAGAGTTAGTTCCCCAAAGATGAAATAAGATAGAGGTATTAAAAATGAGAAAGAATTTACCAAGGCATAATTTACCTCCCATTATATTTGACACACAGGATACCAAATCCTACTTGGCTAAAAGCCCTTGGCAATATTAATTTCATTAAGGGAAGTGCTGACTTCTACTACACATAGCTTCAAGGAGAAAAGGTGGAGGTACGAAGCAAGAGTGAGGAGGGCTTTCATCTGGCACTCAGACTAACTGCCCCAGGCTCAAGAAGCATTTGGGCTACGAAAGGCCCCCTCTTCTACATGAAGATGTTCATTTACCTGCTTCGAATGTACCAAGTCACAGTATATACACTACTATGTAACCATGTCCTACAAAAGTCCAGCATCTATTAGATTAGGTCTAAATTCTGCTCCCAGCATCTCAGGGGGCTGGCATCAAATAGGGAGGTTGGAATAGGGTTTCCAACACCTGTTTCAGCTTTTTAAGGGTCTGATTCAGGCCACTGTGCTCTGGCAGCAGGAATCCTGATGATGTGGGTTCGCTGCTTCTGCCAAATCCTCAACTTAAAGAGCCTAACCTCTAAGGAGAGGAAAAGACAGACTGGGGGGTAATGTCACTTTAAAGAACTGTTTCTTTTAAAATTTAAACACTCATCTACCCTATGATCAGCAATTTCACTCTTAAGTATTTATCCAACAGAAACTAAAACATACACTCACAAAAAGATTTGTATAAGAGGGTTCATAGGAGCCTATTCATAACAGACAAAAAAAATGCAAACAATCCAAATGTCTTTTAATAAAAGAAGGAGTAAATTCTCTTACAGTTTATCCATACAATTGAATACTACTCAGTAACACAAATCAAAACAAAAAGAAAAGTGATACATGCAACAACATGGATAAATTCCAAAAACATGCTAAATGAAAAAAGCTACATATGAAAAAGCATATCCTATATGATCCCACTTATTTGAAATCCAAAACAAAACTAATCGATCATAACAGAACACAGAAAATGGTTTTGTATATTTGTGTGTGAGGTTACTTAAAGAAGGCATGCAGAAACGTTCTATGGGTGATGAGAATGTTCTATATCTTTTTTTTTTTTATGGTACTTACATTGGTTTATACAATTATCAAAAATTTATCAACTGAACACCTACAGTCTGTGCATTTTATTGTGTTAATTATACTTCAATTTTTTAAAAAATAAAAGAGCTGGGGGCTTGGAGTGAGCCTCCCATACTTAGCATTATTTGGAGAATAAAGATATAGAATAGAAGAAATAAATTTGCTTCCCAACTCACCATTCTGGGAGCAGAGGCTCAACAGCCAGCTGAGCTGCCACCTCAGTGCCACTTGGGCAACCTTTGGGGAAAGAAGAGATTTGCAGGTGGTAACTGATATATACCCTCAATGGAGCCCTGTTGGTCCCCAAAGAAGTGTCACTGAAATGTCTTCAACAGTGTTTACTTCCACATTGCTAATAGTAAATTGAGGTTCCAATTTAGAAGGAGAAAGTTCACATATAACGAAAGCTAGGCCCTGAGGATTTAGAACTCAGACAGCCTTCCAAAAATTAAATCATAACCATAGTAATAGAAAAGTCAGAGCTCCAGTTCCAGAACTGTCACTACGTTGTCATGGGGCCTTGCACAAGACATGACCTCTAAGCCACTGTTCTTTCTCTACAAAATGGCCTAGAAAACCTCTATGTTTCATTTGGCTCTACCACTGTAGAGCTAGTTCATGTGGCCTCCAGGATCAGATGGAGAAGAAAGTCTCATAATCCTTCTCAGCACTGTTACAGAGACTCATCCTTTAGCTTAATGAAGACCTTCAGAGGAATTCTGCATCTCATATGGGAAGATTTCTTCCTCTAACACACCCACGTAGTTAGATTCAGGGAGAGAAGCAATAAATCTAAGATGTGAGAAGCTGTTTACATGGAAAACCCAAGATAGCACAAGATAAAAGAAGAGTAGATATCCTCAAAATCAGTGGGAAGACTGGAGAAGAAAACAAGTGTATACCAAGTGCTTACTATGTGCAAGGTATGCAATATACTAGGTATCTTGCACACATCATTTCATTTCATCTTCACAAGGACCTTATAAGACAAGTTTTAATCTCCATTTTACAGATGAAAAATGGAGGTTCAAACAAGTCAAGTAACTGCCCCGGACTACACAGTGGTAGAGATGGGATTTGAACGTAGGTCTATCCAACTCCAAAGTTATGCTTTTTCCACAACCATTTGGCAGGAAATAAGCTGGAGATTCTAGATCTCAAAGGGGCCCTGTAAAATCCTAGTGTGTTCTTCTTGCAAATAACTCATTTTATATTATCTCCAACAGCCTTTGGCACTACAAAGAAGAAAGGGTTAAACCTACAGTTAGGAAGAGGAAATTCCCTGGAAAATTGAAACACATGCTTGTGGCTCTGACTAAATTTCACACCCGTTCTGTTGAGCAACATCCACTGTGTGAGAAAAGATTCCTTCTCCTTCTAATACCCCCATCCATTATACACTCCATCACCTGCTGCCTTCCTTCAGGCTAAGCTGAGGGGGAAGAGAGGAGGAAGGCAATACATCTTTGCCTGGTGCATATTTAAGCCAGAGGTTAGTAAACCCAGGGCAGGAAGAAGTACTACGTGAAAAAAGAAAAAAGACTTTATCATTTCTACTTGGACCAACATAGGAGGGAACTCTTATGATAAGCCATAATGAGGGAATAAGTTGGATTTCTGCTGGGAAGAAAAGGGGAAGGAGGCTGTCTTTCCTAGAGAGTAGTCAGGAGAACATGGTCAATTTATACCTGTCCCCTTGTCCGGTATTTTATGTTCAAGTGAACTCTATTTCTGTCCATAAGAGTTATACCTCACCGAGAAGAGCAAATAAGAAAGTGGAAACATTTTTTTTTTTTTTTTACCTCTGTTACCTCCCCTCAACCAGATTCCTCCTTATAAGACTGAATACAGTGATCTGGTACTAGAACTTGACTGGGAACCTAAGAGTCTAAGGGAGCTACTTGGTAAAAAAAGAAGGGAGAAAAGGACGGACAAATGAATAAATGCCATTATGATAATTAGTCTCCAAAATCAGTCCCATACAATGCCACCCCTAACATGCCCCTCCTCCAATGAAGAGGTGGAGCTTATGTGGGCTCCCCTTGAATCTGGTGTGACTGCTTTGACAGATACTATGTAAAGAAAGTGACAATCTGGGACTTTCACAGCCAAGTACTGAAAAGGTGTTGAAGCTTCTATTTCTTCCATTTTGATATGAATGAACTACCATGTACAAAGTCTAAGCTACCCTGTGGGGTAGAGAGGTGTCATGAAGAAAAGCTCTGGAGACTCAGGCATCACTTCAAGAGAAGCCACATGGTGCCAGACATACATGCCACAGCCATATCTGACTGCAATTGCAGGAGATCCTAAGTGAGACCAATAGAAGAACTGCTCAGCTGAGCCCTAGTCAACCCACAGACTTGTAAGATATAATAAAATGGTTTTAAGCCACAGGTTTTCGGAGTAGTTTGTGATGTAGCAATAGGTAACTGAAAATGAAGCTAGTAGTTCTTTTGTCCTGGGCATATAACATACACTGTATTGCAGAAATACAGGAGAATCTACTCAGTTTTAGTTAATATAAGAGGAAATTATAATGCAGGGGAGGAATCCCATATTCCTATGAGCAATTGAAAATAAAAAATATCTAAGAATAAACTTAAGAGATTTATGACATATCAATGAGGGAAAGAAAAACCAACAAGTTTTACTAGAGTCACAAAAGAAATCTTGAATAGAGAAGCTTTCAAATGTTCTGGATAGGGAGGCCAAATATATTAGAAAACTGTCAATTCTCTCCATAACTTATGTTTTTGAATTAAAATCCCAATAGGAATTTAAAAAATAACTTGAGTAAGTGACTTTGTACTTCATGTGAAAGAATAACTTAGTTAAAGATAGCCAGAATATTTTTTAAAACAACTAATGACAGAAAGTTTGCAGTACAGAAAGTATATTACTAGCAAAAGAATAGGTAGGACAATATGTAGTATATGATACATAATAAAAGAATATTCAATAAATGGTCCTGTAACATATGATTAACTATTAGGGGGTAAATTCCTATTGTATTCTACTAAACAAAATAAATTCCGTTTGATAAAAAGATACTAATTAATTCACTAAACAAATATTTATGTCAGTAGGTGGGCTAGATAATAGAAATATAGTGGTAAACAGTGCAATGCAATCCCTATTTTCATGGAGTTTCCTGTGTAGTGGAAGAGAACACTAGGCAAGGGCTCATACAAGTATTATGAAGACGTGCAAGGTGCTAAGAGTGTTCGAGAGTTAAATATAAAAGCTGAAATTTATAATTGGTAGAATAAAGTGACTTGAGGTGAAGAGAATGTAGTGAATGAGATTCATCAACATATTCTTAACATAAGAAAAGGATATGGAAGCAGAGCTGAAAAGGCTGAATAGTGAGTGCCTTTGGAGGAAGCACCAATGAAAATCAAGCTCTGAATGGAAGCACTAGCTGGAGGTTGAGAAAATAGGAAGATCAGTTTAGAGAACACAAAAAATTGGAAGGGAAAACTACTGAAGAACTAATTAATATAAGATCATCTCACAAAGTCAAATGACATGATTTTCTAGATCAAAAGAATCTTCACTAAGAAACCAGCATAATGAATAGAGACCCACACCAAGTGTTTTAGAACACTAGGAACAAAGAGACTGTAGAAAAAACTAAGTTAAATACAAAGGACTGAGAATCAATATGGCACCAAATCACTCAACATTAATACCGAAAATAAGAAGACAAAGAAGCAAAGCCACCATATTTTGAATGAAAATAATTTCCAAACTAGAATTCTATATCCTATCAAATTTTCAATCAAGAGTCAGTATAAAATAAAAGTTGCAGATATGTAGGGTCAAAAAACATATATTTCACAGGTGTCCTTTCCAGGAAGCCTTTGGAGGATTTTTCTTAAGCCAAAATGAGAGAGTAAACCAAGAAGGAAATGGACACAGGGTCCAGGAAAAAGGAGTCCAAAGAAAGTGAAGGGAAGTTTCAGAATGACAGCAGCACCTGATGCCTAGATAGGAACAATGCAGAATAGAAGAGGATAGGAGGCTCTGAGAAGGATGTCTCTAGGAAGAGATAAAAACTGAATAAAAAAGCTATGTGTCTGATCACGTGGGAGGGAAAACAATTCGAAGAGTTTTTAAAACTACACGTAGAGCTTGAGAAGAAATAGTGATAGTAACAGAAAACCAAATATATTTTTTAAAAAGGGAGGAATACTTGACTTGGTAGTGAATAATACTTAAATCTTAATAAGGTAAAGACTGACTATTGATTTTACCAATCGGAGAGATAACTACATTGGGAGGATGGAGGAAGGAAAATGGGAATAGTAAATACTGCAAAAGAGTTTTCTCTCCATCTAGGAGTAGGAAGTCAATAGATATGGCTTTGGATATAAAAATTCTATTTTTTAAAAAAAGGTGGTACCAGCATATTATTCAGAAAGATAAAAGTAAAAACCTAGACAAATGGCTAAAAGAGTTTAGGGAGGGGGACCTTAAAAGGTGAGTGGGGGGGCTTGGATTATTTGCCTTATAGCACTATTTGACTTTTAAAACTATGCATTACCTAAACAGAAAAAATAATAATAAAAAGAACCTACCATAAAGAAGTAAGAGTAATAGGCAAAGAATTCTGTACAAAGATAGTTAAACTACATTGCTTATAATATTGAAAAACTGTAAATAATCTAAATAATCAATGTCAGGAAACTAAATAAATTTTGAAACACACAAGAAATATCATTAGCTCTTATTTTCTAAGAATATGTAGTGATATGAGAAAATTCCCATGATATATGATAAAAGGAAAACCGAAAGGCAAAAACATATAGAATATGATCCCAATTTTGCTATAGGGTGTTGTTGCGTGTGTATGTACATAAGAAAGATAAAATAGTATTATTTCCAGGTGACTGGACTATAGATGGTTTTTATTTCCATCTCTTTATACTCCTCTGTATCTTCCAAATTTTTCTACATGGGATATTATATTATTTATAATTACCAAAAATTATTTTTAATATTTTTAAAAGCTAGTTGGAAAAAAGGGAGGATAAAGCAGCCTAATCACAAAGTTTCATGGAATATTATCACTAAGTTTTAGTAAAACTGTTACTTACCCAAAACTTAACATGAATATTGATTTTGTTGTTCATGAATAGCTAAGAATGACTTTTACTGTAATCATCTTACAAATATTAAATATGCACCAAGCAAAGCTGACCATGGCCAACTTAAAATTTTCTGGGTCTTTATTACTTTTTCTATCTGTCTGTCTGTCTATCTATCCATCTATCTATCTAAAAGGATGGGAACTGGAAATGACTATAAAGCTCTGAATTTAATGACTACGATTTCTGTTGGGCATGCCAAGTGTTCCTACTTGTTAACTAGAAAGTTTTACATATGTAACTCACATAGGACCTAAATGGTGGTTCAGTTCCTAAGGCTTGTTGAATAGTCACTAATACTGGGATGAGACAGAGTATGATGAAAGGGCAAGGGAGGAAGAGATTACCTCAAAGTATAAGCAGGTCATGTCCTCACCTAAACTATACTCAGTCAAAAACTAGAGAGGTAGAGCCTCTCAAGGGTTATAGATGTAATGTAACTGATATGAATTGGTAGGCCACTTTAAAAGAAAGTGGAAACTGAGGAGTATAAACAAGGGAGAGGATTACCGCTGCTCACCTTGCAGTAAAAGTAGGAAGCACTGTTGCCACAATGATGTATCAAGATCCCTATTCCGGGTTAGTTCTCATCCATTAGTTCAGGGTACACAAGGTCTCTGCTTTGAATCCACTAACAAAACCAAGATCTTCCCAAGAATCTAGGCCTGGCTCTCTCACTACTCACTTTCTTGATTTCAGAAAAAATGACTACCCTTGATTTCTTGCTACCAGAATTAATCTCTTCCTTCTCGGTACTTCTAGAGTGCTACTGCTTTAGTATAGCATATTCTGGTTTATGGAATAGCTAATTGTAGTCTGTAAGCTCCTAGAAGGCACAGAGGGACAAAGATTCTTTGCTTTTGTATTAACTACAGTGTCTAGTTGAGGGCCATGAGCATAGTAGTGCTCAACTAATGCTTCTGAATTAGTTAAAAAAATCACAGGGAAGTATTAAAGAAAACCACACCCCAATATTCCTATCAAAGACTTCTTGTAATTTCCAGGAAAAATCGGTAAAAAGTAATGTTTACAAGGAATAGAGTAGCACCTGAACAGAAGGTCCCCCCATATGTGACCAATGGCTGTTGGCCAAGAATGAGAGTTTAGAGAAGTAACATCTCTGACAACAGCCTGCCAATGGTGATGGAAAGCAGCCTAAACTTTGAGGTGGTTGTATTGGAGGGGAGATGGAAGAGAGGCCATTTTGTGCTCTTTCGGGAAAATGTTAATGAGAGTTTTCACAAATGTCAGGCTTGCCTGATTAAATGAAGCCAGCTAGGTAGATGTTTTTCCTATTAATGCCATCTCTGCTAAAAGAGCAAAAAAGTAAAAGAAAAGGAGGTTTGAGAAAGGAAAATGATAAACTTCAATATTTACAAAAGAAATTTTGCTTCTGCTAGCTTGGGCAAGGATATCAAAGAAGAGAACTGTTATCTGGCAGGCTTGGCTGCTCTACCTCCTTGACCCTTTCAAAAAGAAAAATTTAAGCCCTGAAGCTAGGAGAGGAGATAGACCAGTACACCCAGTGCCCTGTCTTAGAGTGTCTTCTGATTAAGAACTCACAATATAAGCAAGTCAAATCATAGAGAAAGTTCTATTACAATAGTTACTCTTAAACCTAAAAGAAGAAAAAGTGTAGGCGGGAAGTCATTCAAATAATTAATATGTTTAAAGATTTCTTCCTCCTTAGTTTGAGGCTATGTTTTTAGAGTTTTTAGAGTTTCTGCTACTTAAATTAAAAGCTAGGGTTGGGCAAATGCTGTTGATTAGAGAGCTCAGCCTTCTTTTGCCCTTGTTTCTCCCCAGCCCAGCCTGCAATTGTATCCCAATCAACCAGCATTAATACAGATACACAGAGGTATTTATTTGCTGCTGATTCTGCCTGGCTGTATTCAGACTCGATCTCCATGTGTATTTAATAAATCACACTAGTTAGGTGGACAGGATTATTTCCAAGTCACCTAATGACTATATCATGAACTGCAGCATTAAAGGGATTAATATTAATCTGAGCCGTTGCAGTTCAGTGGGAAAGGCCAGTTTATTCCTCAACAGGAGCTCCGGCTGGAAAGAAATCCTCAACAAGACCAGGAAGATTAATGAGGGCTTCTACATTCTGCCTGCAAATCTTCACCTACCAGGGTGTAGGGTAGTGAATCCCAGCCCAGATGAGCTCATAAATAACCCACAATATTACAAGTATTTGGGGCAGCTGAGCACCAGCAAGGGAGGGCCAGCTAGCCCTCTCCATCTTCTCCTCCTGTAACCCACACCACCGAGATGGCACAAGAATTTTGCAGGCCCACACAGTGGCCGGTTTTGTTTTCTTTCACATAAGGGCCCACACCTCATAAATCACTTTCTTATTTCAGGAAAAGAAGAGTAATAACTACAGTTTGGACTTGTGTGTACTCAGAAGAACATAAAGCTTCTTGTAGTATCACTTCCCTAAAACTGGGAAAATAACCTAGTCTCCATAATACAAGGAGCCTGCTTTCAAGTCATGAAATCTTTCCTTTACCCAGAGGCACAATTCCTCTTCATTAACACCCACAGTATGCTACCCTTGCATAGGCCTCTGGAATGCATATTCAGAACTACTTTCTTGGTCCTGACAAAGTAAGCACTGACTAGGAAGAACTATATCCACAAGACACCATAGGAACCAGTATTTTCTTATTCCTTGGCCCTAATTCCACCGTTAGGAGACCACCAAAATGAGCCAAGTCAAGCTTCAGATCTTCACTTGTTTTAACTGGCTTAGGAAGCAAACTAATGGTGTCAGTGTGAGATGTAGACAGAAAGCAACAGGCCATAATTAAACTCAATTCACTGAAAACCTGTTCTTCCTCAATACCTGAAGCAGAGTTTCATGAGCAGAGTTGTTTCTGCTGGAGAAACCAAACTGAAACAGCTCTTTCTACCTTGCAGCATCACAGCTTCATAGTCTAGAACTCTAAAAGTATGGGTTTACTCCAACTAAAGACCCTTTAAACTGCACAGACAACAGTGGATCAGTCGCTAAGATTCTCCTGCAATGAATGAGACTGCCAACCAGAAGAGTTAGGCCCCTACCCACGAAGGTAATTGAACTAAAACCTGAACTTCAATAGCATTAATGTACAAGTGAACTGAGGGCCTGAGGTCAGGTTATCTGAAGTTTATAAATGTTTGCTAAGCAACTTAAGCAGAGAGCTGCCGTAGCTGCAGCTGAGAAGGGAAGAGACCCATTAAGTGCATTAAGTGCATTATGCCTCACCTCCACAGCTGAGTGGGGGCAGACAGAAATTTAAGATTTTCTAAGTTTATAAACATTCTACCATAACAAGGAACCATGTCTGAAACTGAGGCCCACTCAAGTTCTTCATTAAGTAAAGGAGGAGCTGAGGGAATTGTTAAGGCTGGATCTCTGTTTTCCAGTTAAGATGCAAAGGGAGAAAATTCTCACTTGCTGTGAAAATGCCCTGATAAACTAGGGAAACTATAAACTCTATAACTGGAGTAGTTCAACTTTGAATAAATGCACAGGGCACAGGAATGGTTGGTTATATAGCCAACAAAGACAGTTTACTTGAGTGAGAACAGAAGAAAATTAGATCCATATACACAGTTCATGTTTTCCTGATACCCAAGCCAGGATGATTATCAATGAAGTTCTCAAGGGATTGATGGGGTTAAGTGACAGGGGCTTTCTCATCACCCTTATTAAAGCAAAGCTCATAAGCTCCATCAGACATCCAAACCTCATTCTCCATAAGAGATACATTGGAATAGCAGCATGAGATCATCCTGGAGAAAAAGACGGTTATGTGCAGCAACATTTCTTGATAGTTACAAAAGGCTTAATTCTCTCTACCTACATTCCCTGTACTGTTTCTTCATCTTCCCATCCCCTGCAGTCTCTCTTCCAAGAAAATTAACCATCCCCTGGAGTCCAAAGTCTGCTTTTCAGCCAATCAGCCCAACCTAAGCCTCAAGCCAGTGGCCTCATGACAGCTAAAAACATTAATCAGAAGTGTTACTATGCTAAGATCATGTGTATACACCACAGCAATCTGCTTAGAGCTTCAGCCCCAATACAGAATGCTTAGGAGTATTTATAGTACTTAAAAGCTCCTCTGTCTCTTGCCAGACATTCCTGTCCTTCTAACAAATAAGTCCTCCAACCATTAGAGGAAAGATGCTCCTCAGACATAAGGAATCTGTACTGCATAAGTCTATGAGAAGGAGACTTCTGTAAGAAGTAGCAAACTTTCTTTCCTCAAAATACTCTAAAAGAGAGCATCCTGCACAATGCTGAGTCCCCAGGCCATCATGTACACAGGAACAGGGCCATCCAGCAGGATGCATCAGGCTCCAGGAATGCTGAAGTCTACATATTTGCCATTCAATACCAAAATGGCTTTTCAAGTTCAATCAGCTATAAATGTTGCTTTGTTTTAATTTTCCACTGAACTTCCTGGAACCTATTATCCAACTGTCAGGGATGTATATTTAGCAAGAGCAACATGGCCTCTTTGCCACTGCCCCACTGCTCATGTCACCTCTAATAAATAGAAAATCAACCCCTTCCTCAACCCCTGTGGGCTTGAGGCTGATAAAGAATAGTCTTGGTATAGAGTCTACAAACTGACCAATTCCGCATAGTTACCTCCAAAACCCATATCTCCTCTAGGTTAATGCTACCACAAAGTTTTCTATCAATGCCAGGGGGAAAAAAAAAACAACACAACAACAACAACAACAAACCTAGTGTTTATACTTACCAGAACACAACCACGCATGTATGCCTCTATTTTAGGGGACGCCAGCAGTAGAAATGACCTAACAAGGACCAGAAATCTAACACAGATTAATAGGAATCACAACCAAAACAGGCATGGCAGACTTTGAAATATTCAATGCTAATATATCATATTTAACAGAAAAGATCTGAAAAACTAAAATCAGGGCTAAGAATAATAAGCAGGGCACATTTAAGACTTCAATTTCATCTCAGGAAGCTAGTTTGAAAATATAACTTCCTCTTGGTCAATAGAACACAAGGCACAACTTTTTATACTCTGTCAAGATGCTTTTGCCTTTTCGAGCTACTGACACTTTTTACTCTGACATCCAACAGTAAGAAAAGACTAGACTTGAATGAGAAATATGTGTACCCTTATCGCTTTTCCAATTCACCACTTCTGCCAACTACAAATTCACCTAAATCCCGTAACTACCCATATGGCCTCTTTCCAGTTTCACAATATCCAACACAGCTCTTTAGGCTCAATAGAAAAGACAAGGCCTATATATATTTAAAACACAGGTGATCATATTTTCCAAAATTATACAAATAACTAAGAATCATAAAATGATTTTTCTATAACCTAGAAACAGAGAATAAATTAAACTAGAACTGAAGGAAATTTTTAAGCCTAACTCAGCTTAACTCAGCATCACTAAAGTAGCTTCTAATTAAAGCTTAATGATCGCAGATCTAGAATAGGGAGAAAATTCAGGTGGACAAAATATATCTTACCTTTCATTCAACTAATAGTGAATCCTGTTCCAAGTTCACAAACAAGGACACATAAAAATCATAACTAGAAAGACCAAAAATTCTCAAAAGAAAGAAAAAAGCAGCCTAACCTGAACAAATAGAGTGTACCAGAGCTGCTTATCAGCCATGGAAGGCAGGCAAGTAATATCTTACCTATGAATGAGGGTAATGAGGCAAAGTTAAGAAAAGCCACAAACTGAGCTGCCAAAAGAGAAAAAGTGAACTTCATATTTACAACCTGTAGAACCTGACTCTGACAGGGAGAAAATCAGTATTATCAGGGAGAAAGAGTAGACCTTCTCTTGCCATTTCCTTTTAGTGATCTTATACTCATTTCCCTAAAGACCATTTTATCAGTATTGATGACCAAAATAATATGTACCCTTGCATCCAAAGATTTAACATTTACTATTTCAACTATTTAAGAGTGACTCTGAAGGTCCAAGACAAATTGTAATTAATAACCTTTCTGAGACAAAAGTCTGACCCCTGCTCAAAGGCTAATTTGTAGCAGTAAGTTATTTAGCTAGTGAGCGTGGCTGACAGCTCATCATCTGCAAATTTAAGTCCTTCCCCTCATTTTAAAAAACTGTTAACATCATTAAATGAACAGCTCAATGAATTTTTACAAACTTAACCACCCATGTAACAAGCACCCAGATCAAGAACAGAATACTAACAGGATCCAGAGAAGTCCCTATCATGACTTCTTCCAGTCATAATTCCTCCAAAGGCAACCATCATCTTGACTTCTAATACCACTGATTTGCTTTGCATAATCAATGCAAAGCATTTAATATATAAATGGTATCATGTAGTATGGACTCCTTCGTGTTTGGCTCGCTTTGCTCAATATTACATTGAAAAAATTAATTTGTGTTATAATAACGTTGTGAGAAATACCACATTTTACTTATCCATTTTATTTCTGATGGACATTTGGATAGTTTCCCTTTTTTGACTTCTATGAACAGCACTGCTATAAACATTCCCATACTTGTCTTTTGATGAATGTATGTTTGAATTCCTATTGCGCATATCCTTAGGTATGGAATTGCTGGCTCACAGGGTACAGGAGTATTGGCTCACTGCAGTCATTCTGCTCTATGTATAGCAGTATTCCACTGTGGCTTTGAATTTCTCTAATGACTAGAATTGATCATCTTTTCTTATGTTTACTGACTATTAGGATATTCTCTTTTGTGAGGTATCTGTTCAAGTCTTTTTCTCATTTTTCTGTTGGAAAATCTGCCTTTTTCTTATTGATTTATATGAATTCTTGTAGAGACTTTTCTTTGCCAAGTTTTGTGGTTTGTGAATATCGCTAAAAATACTCCACTCAAAAATCAGGAGTGTACTGTATTTCATACACGTCTCTATCATCCTCTGGATAAAACTTGAGTTCAATTAAGCTCATATTCCAATTTTTATCCAGTAGTTCCAACCTCTGTTTCTATCATCCTGAGGCCCTTGGCATCTATCTAAGAATAGTAGAAAGTACTAAAGTGTCAGGTCCCAAAAAGAGCTACAAATCATCTTCCCAATATAACAAAGACAAAATGTGGGGAAAGAGGGATGAAAGCCCCTATAGCATTATTAATATGATTAGTAAATGGAAATTTTAGATAGCTTCTGAATAGAATCCTTTTTCACCTTTCAAATAATTTACAGCTTAATGTCAGCTAAACTTAGTAACTTCTCCCATTTGTCCATGGCAAGGAGATTCTTGGCTGGCTTTTCATGGTTATTACAGGCTTTCTCATAGATCCCTGAAATATAATGTGGCCATCAAAATGTCAGCACTTACCTGCTGCCCACTCTGGACATATGGTCCAGCTCCCATGTCAGTGACTGATAACATGAGGAAACCAGACTAGCTTAGGATCTGATTCAAAAACAAACACCTGATAATTTCCATATTCTTGACAATATAAACTAATAATGATAATGATAATGTGGCCAATTCCTTGACCACATCAAGAACTACTTGAAGTGACAGTACCTCCAGAGCAATCACATAAAGGCAGAAGCAGCAGCATTAATAAATAGGAGCATCCAAGCAGAGAAAGAGCAGTAATTGTGCTGATGAAAATTCTCATGCTCAGAAACTTTCAATGATTTCTCACTTCTAACTGAATTAATAATAATAGAATTTTAGAGTTGTAAGGAAAACAGGTACTCATCCAGACTATTTCGCATACCATTCATGTGTGTGTGTTTGAAATTCAAGAGAGGTTAAGTCACTTACCCAAGATCACACATATAATTATGACAAAGGCCAGTATATCTCAAGTCTTCAGATTTCAAGTTAGGTATCTTTTCATTATACCTAGTTGGCAGTTAAGGCCCTCCGTAACATGAATCTAGCCTACTTATCACCCTCCTCTTCCACTGGACTCCTTGCTCTTCCCCAAACTCTGCACTGTCCTACCTCCATCCTTTTGGCAGGAATGCTCACCTTTCTTCCTTACCTGCCCAGAACAGTACCTACCTGACACTCATTAAATATGATTATCTTTGTAGTCCACAAAGCACCCAAAAGTGTCTGGCATATGAAGACATTCAATAAAAATTTACTGAAATGACCTTTAAAAGAAAAACATAGTTGAAAGGACTTCAACTGGAGTGGTACCTCTTAGCACTATTTCAGTGAGGTGACCAAGTTTAAAGCTAACACTTCTTCAGGCATGTGGAACCAAGAATTCGAAATCATAGAGAAAAGGAAGTCTTAACATCAGAGAGGAATCTAAGTATCACAGGATAGCTCCATCATTTTATAGGTGAAAGAAAATGAAGCACAGAAAGGTAAAGTTATCTGCCCAAATTTACAGAGATTTAGAATGTAATAGGTCCCTTTGAGATGCTGACAAGGTTTGGATCTTCTCCCCAGAAAAGTGTGTGTATATGTCTGTGTCCATATACACGCATATACATACACAATTCCACATATAATTTCAGGGTGTCTATTAATCCCCTGCACCCCATTCTTAGACCATAGATCAGAAATGTCTAACCTCAATCTTTCTTAAATCAATCTCTTATATAAAATTTTATAAATTTACTTAACGATTACACAAGGAAGAACTTTTTCTTATACCTGATTCCAATTTTAAGATTATATTCCAGAAGTCTAATATTCTAAGACTTGAAGTTCCTTCTTCATTTTATTTTACCCTTCTCTGAATGTTTTTCAGATGTCTCTCTCTCTCTCTTAGATGCTACAATTGGAACCACATATGGTATTCAAGGTGTTAGCATGCAATAATTTTGTTTTCAAAATCCTGTAGGATGAGGCCCACCATTATAGGGACCTCTTAAGCAATAGAGCAAATAAGAAGCCAATGTATTCAGAAAACAGTCTACATTCCCTGAGTCACAATATAGACTACAAAGGTCAATGAATCTTAAATATAGTTTCGATTTCCCCCCTAAATATATATTAGCTTAACATTAAGTCTCTTGTACCATTTTTCTGTTTGCATATATTTTTGTAGTTATTTTATTCCCATTAGAAGAACTCAATTTTACGTGAAGATGGAGACTTCATTTTATGCTCTTTAAAGGCAGTAGCTTTGGAATCAAAAAAATCTAGATTCAAATTCTAGTTCTGGTACAACCATGGCAAATAAACTTCTTTGAGCCTCAGTTTCCACATCTGTAAAATGGAGATTTTAAAAACTCTAACTGTTAGGCTTGCTTGAGAATTAAATAAAATAGTGTACTTAAAACATTCAGATAAGAATAGCTAAGAAAATTTTCGAAAAAGCTAGGCACTGAGAGGGGACTTGCCTTGTATATTAAAATGTATCATAAACAACAAGAATGTGAGACAGAATTCAGAGTACTTGGTAGAAAGTTGAATCAAATGATCACTAGGGTCCCTCACGATTTTAATGCAACACCTTAGCTTGGGGAACCCTGAGGCTGCATGGTATGAGCTGCCTGAATATATGACAGGAAGAGGCTTAGACACATCCTAACTCTTAATGTATCCTCACTCAGGTATAGCAGCATCCGTATGGAAATATCTTGATAGCTGAAGCTGTGTTAACATAGTCATCAAGATTATCTAAAATTTCAGGGAGGCTATGTAATGTTTTTCTAGGAAAAATCTGTATAGATATTAAAGTCATTTTATATCAGGGTCATTTATGGTCAATTGATTTTGACAAGACCATCCAATGAGTACAGAATAGTCTTTTCAACAAATGATGCTGGGGCAACTAGATATCCACATGCAAAAGAATAAAGTTGGGTTCTTTTCCTCCCTAGTTGTTTGAGGGTCAGCTGCCATCAGAAACAACAGTGACCATCTAGACCAATAAACCAAAGTTTATGACCAATAGACTACTTTAGCAGAAACAAATGGTCATTGATGTCCGTCATCCTGGGAAGGCAAGAGTACCTAAGACAGAAGTTCAGAAAAAACTTACCAAAATGTACAAAACCACACCAGATGTCATCTTTGCATCTAAATTCAGAACCCATTTTGGTGGTGGTAAGATAACTGGCTTTGGCATGATTTATGATTCCTTGAATTATGCAAAGAAAAATGAACCTGAATATAGACTTGCAAGACATGGCCTGTATAAGAAAAAGACCTGAAGAAAACAGCAAGAGGACTGCAAGAATGGAATGAACAAAGTCAGGGGGACTGCAAAGGCCGATGTTGGCGCTGGCAAAAAATAGAGTTCAAAGATTTGTCAGTGACTTTATCTCCAATGACTGTGCAGATATTTCATGAGAGGATTAATAAACTTAAGAACTTACAAAAAAAAAGAATGAAGTTGGACCCCTACCTCACACCATATAAAAAATTAACTCAAAATGGACCTAAATTAAATGTAAGAGCTAAAACTATAAAACTCTTAGAAGAAAACATAGGTGTAAATTTTATATCAGGATTTCTCAACCTCAACACTAACAAGAGTTTGAGACAGATAATTCTTTGTTGTAGAAGACTATTCTATGCACTCTAGGATGTTTAGCAGCATCCCTCCTGGCCTCTGCCCACTAGATACTAGCAGCATACCAGTCTCCAGTGTTGACAACAAAAAATGCCTCAAGATATTGCCAGATTACCTTGGGAGGCAAAATTGCCCAGTTGAGAATCACTATTTTAGACTAAATGATGCTTCTTATCCTCCTCCCTTGCAAAATTACCAATGTCTATGTCATGACTATCTGAATAGTTATTTGTTTAGTAGATGAACTCTAGGAACTGTTCTGAAAAGTCATTTAATACTCCATAATCTATCATTTTGAGGTGATCTCAGGGACCCTGCCTAAGAATTTAGCCTCATTTTGAAAGTAGTCCCATTCTGAAAAGTTTTTAGTCCAACTCCTTCCATTAAAAGGTCACAGATCAGTATAATGACTTTTTTTTTGGGGGGGATGTCATTTTTTGTTAACGGCTTTACTGATATAATTCACGTGTTATATAATTCATCTCTTTAAAGTATACAATTCAATGGTGGTTTTTTTTTTTAGTATATTCAGCGTTGTACATGATGATTTTTGAAGTTAATGATTCTCTTATATTTTAAACTCTTGTTCTAACCAGCTACTACTCAGCATAACTACCAGGGAACTAAAAATCAAACCAAAATCAAAGCAAATCAACAGGCTAATCACATTGGTATTGTTTCCTCACAACCTAGAAAAGAGTAATGTTCCTCATAGCAATCAATGACTTAGCCATGTATATACAAAAAGACAAGCTATGAAACAAATCTAATGATGAAGCCTTGCTTGAAATTTAGTGTCAGTACTCTAAAGAAATTTTTTAAAAATAAGTCACTCCTAAACCAAAGTCCTATACCAAGAACCCTGAACATTCCTTTTCTCTCCTGTTTCCTGAATTTCAGTGTCATTAGCTAAAATGAATATAATTCACAGACCAGTAAGTGCTAGTGAGACTTGTAAGTAACTAGTATAGCAGGTATTATAAGGTCAGAATTCTTTTTACTGTCAATTCAACTTGTTTTGATTCAGGTTCAGAGCTCTTGCACAAGACAACAAACTTACATGATGGAAAGGTCAACGTTTCATTTTAGAGCCTCTTTTTCACTGCTAGTTTAACTACAATGCCACTCTGACCTTAACTTTTTTTAGCTCTTGAATGGTGTTTGCCCTGCTACTGTCACTGTCTAATCCAGAGACTGTGGTTGGCAGGAGGAAATGACTTTGGAAGCCACAACTGTTATACAGACCAGTTACCATCTTCCAAGTATGAGAACCACTTCCAGCTCCTTCTTTGATCAGTTTGCTCAATCAAAATTTCAGATCTTATCTGAAACCAGTGAAAGGAGCTGTGGCTTCCAAGACCAAAGCTATTTTGTTGAAGAATCATATCAAGGGAACTGTACATGCAGGCAGAAAAGCCAGTTGCAAGATACTACAGAAATACTAAGCCTAATCTCCTACCTTCCAAAAGACCTCAAGTCCCCTGCTGAGTCATGTGAAAACATATACTCCATCTGACTCATGGTTACTCACTTTTCTGTTTACTAACTGTACCCATGCAGATGCTGTGATAGTTTATTCTACTGTCCTTTCAATGAATGTCACTAAATTTAATATCATACTTTTAATGATAAAAATAACAATAAAACAACTATTTAGTCATTGTGCAATCCATACCAGGTACTGTGATAAATACTTTAATAATATTATCTTATTCTTAATTTTCACAATAACCTTATGAGAAAAGTTTTATTACTATCCCCGTTTCTTACTTTTATTTTCTAAAATAAACGTACAGTAAATTTGACTTTTTTTCTTTTGTGTACTTTTCTAAGTTTTAACATATAAACAGAGTTATGTAACCACAATGAGAATATAGAACAATTCCATCACCTCAAACATTCCCTCATAATCTGTTCCCCATAGTTTTGCCTTTTCCAGAATGTCATATAACTGAAATCATTCACTCAGCATAATGGCTTTGAAATCCATCTGAGCTCTTTTGTGTATCAATAGTTTATTCCTCCTTACTGCTGAGTAGTATTCCATACTGTCCTCATTTTATAGATATGGCAACTGAAGCTCAGAAAGGTTAGTAACCTACAGAAGGTCACCAAGGTGAGGCCAGTATTCAAAAACCCAGGTCTCAGTGGCTCCAGAACCCATACTCTTAACCACTATGCTATAATGCCCCTTATTAGTCTAGGCTCTCAAAATAGCAGTCTATAATCTTGATTTAAATATGAAGGACCCTTCTGAAACAACAGAATAAATGAGTTTCACATTTACCAAAAAAGCAGGCTAAGAATAGTTTGTCAAGACCTCTAACAATGATTCCAAAGCTCTTAAGGGAGCATGATATGGAGGTAAAAGCAGGAATTATCATCAGTGAAACAGGCCGAGGTTTAGAATTCCAGTTCTGCCACTTATTAAGGATGTGTGAGCTTATACAAGTTCTTGATTCACCTCAGTTTCCTCTTCTATAAAATGAGTATCATATTATGTTGAAATATTCTTGGAAGGATAAAATGAGATGATATACGTAAAATTCCTGACACACGATAATATTATTACCATCTATATTGAATACAGCCAATAAAGTCATGCCAAACAAAATACCTACTAAATATACAAGTCAGTATTTATTAAGCTCTGAACGATGTAAAAGGCATGGCCCCTAACTAAAAGGAGTATATATTCTAGCTAAAGAAATAATTTCCCCAAAATATAATTGAGGCCATTATATATGCTAAATTGTATGGCTGAATCTACAAATAAAATATAGAGATAAACTCAATTTAAGTTTAGCCAATAGCTTTAATTCTCCATTTCATTTTTTAAAAGTCAGAATAGGGACTTTGGTGTGGAATCTACCTATCTTCTAATCTAGAATAGTCCCTAGGCATAGGTAAGGGCAAAGTCTTTACTGGTCAACATCTAGAATGTATTCTAAAAACTACTAGTTCGAACTCTTTCATTCTAGGTATTTGTATCAATTTCAAAATGACAGGAAGAAAAATACATAAAAGCCTGAATTCTGTGACATTTGATAAGTGACTGGTTCTTTAGGAAAACAGGATATGGTTCAAAAGGTTTACTGAAATAAAGTCTAAAAACCTCAAATTTGCTGCCCCAAAGAATTCTGTAAGATCATTTCTTTCCCTTCTGCCTCTCTTTGTTCTTAGGAGGAAAATATATAAACACACAGGTGTAAAATAAAAAGGTAAAAAAATAGGAGAATAAACTGGAATGGGGAAAGTCTATTGAAAATCTATCTACAATAGTCATTCTACATTCTTCTCGTGCTTTCTATAAATCCTTTTCCCTCAACTGACATTTACTATGTGCGTCTTTGCCAGTATAGCAATAACTCTTTGAAAGTCAGCTCAGTTTTATTAGGCTTTTAAATTAAGCATGTAAATAAAACATATATAAAATAAGGCTGCCCCAAATCTTTATTTCCCAATTTGACCTGGGAGCAAAACATATTAACAGCTCTATAACAAAGCATTTACCAAGGCTCTGTCACAGCTACTTCGCAACACATTCCTCATGGTTGGCAAGTCTGTACATCTATGCTACTGGCTTAGTGCTTTGGACTTAGAGAAAATAGTTAAAATTATTTTAAAAAGTTAAAGTCCACACACAGAAGTAGTTTTTAGTATAGTAGTGAAATCTCACTTGGGGATCAAATAGCACCAAAGGGTTCATTTTTCTACTCCAACCTCAGCTAAAGTTTCTAACTTACCTAAGCTCTACAATTCCTTATCATCCTAAGAAATATAACCATCCCTAGGCCTGGATTTCCACCAGCTTTTAAGGCTGAATTTCTTATCCCTATCACTTTACAAAAAGAGAGAAGCCAAATCTCTAGCCAGTGTTCTAAAAACAAATAGCTACAATCAGGAAACATAAGAAAACTGCCAGGCAAAACCATAACCCTTTTGTCTTATTTAAGACGGTTGGGCAATTTTTTCAAAAAGCAGCAATGGATTGTGGAATCAGGAGACCTGAGTTCTAGCTTTCCCCACTAATAAGCTGTGTGACTTTGGTCAAATTATAACCACTCTGTGCTTCAGTTTCTTCTATAAAATGAGAATGCTGCAGCAGACTCAGCAATCACAAACTGAAGGCCAGATAAAAAATCTGGGCTGGTCCACAGATGTGTTTTGTTTGGGGGTATGCTGTGAGTTATATTTTTTTATATCAATAAATTAATTTATTGAGAATAATTGAAACCACATTTTAGAATGATGTTATTATCCACTACTTAAGAAAATAAAAAAATTATTTAACTCAGCATACAAATAAATATTTAACAGACTATACTATGAATAGTTATAACAACAAATAAATATTTAACTGAATGTACTATTAAAAGGTCTGGTGACAACCTTTAAACAGGATAGGTAAGAGAACTGCCTTTGTTCTAGCCTATTCTGGATTCCTTTCCTCCTCATTCTAATACACGTCTGCTAAGGGGACCAGGGTCTGAATCATACAATTTTTTTTAACATTTATTATAAAAACTTTCAAAATTATATAAAAGCAAACGGATTTCTATAATGAACTCCCATATACCCCAATCTTAGTCTCAACAATGAGCAATTCAGGGCTAGTCTTGTTTTTTATTATCCCCTCCCACTCTTGTATTATTTTGAAGCAAATCTGGCACATCATATCATTTTATCCACCTTAAACGTTAATAACCAAAACAATAACAAAAAACGTTAATAACCATAATATCATTATCATCACATCTAAAGGAGTAACACTGCTTTAGTATCAAAGTTTTAGTTAGTGCTTAATTCACAACTATGCAATTTCTATAATTGCCATAAACTTTTGTTTAATGTTACGTTTGTTTGCATGAATCAGTATCCAAATAAGACCCATTTATTGCAACTGTTTGATACATGCAGTGAAAAACAGAATTGAATGTCTTTAGATGAGGATATAACCTTTCAGTTAACTACAGTCCACACTGTTCCCTATTCTTGTACTCATTTAAGTTATCTGCTAGACCCTTGAAGTTTTTTGAGTTTCGGTCTCTAGAGAATGTGAAGTCTCTTCTACTTCTAAGATACCTTGACTCTTGTAAACATTGAGAAAGAGAAAACAAATGAGTGAAACATCATGCTTAAAATTGATAAACCAAGAAGCAGCAAGATAAGCTTGTTACTTAGAAATACAGAAGTAAATTCCAAAAGTGTGTGCTAAAAGAGTTTATGAAAGGGTTACCTCTTAGGTATAGCATAGAATGGAAAAAGCATGTACTGGGGACTGCTATTTCACATCCTCATGCCTACCTCACAGGATCGTTGTGAAGCTTAACTGAGATATATTTATATATCTTCATATATATTAACATATAAAATGTAAGATATTTTAATATGAGTAAAAAATTTTAAATCAACATAGAACACATTCACTTGACATTCAGGCAGTATTAATCCATTTTCAAGAATTATAGAAAAAAAATATAAAAGATATAAAGATCTTAGATCCTTCACTTGGAGCTAAATGGTAACTATAAAATTACATAACAAGTTTGAAGCACAGTTCATCTGAAAGGTGACCTAACTGGATAACACAAAGGCAAAGGGAAATTGTTAAGTTAGACTACCTCAAAATGCACAGAAATAAAAAGCTTGTGTATATTTTCTTCTTTAAATTACATTCTGTAATATTCCAACACGAAAATTTTCATTACAAATAAAGTGTAATGACATTCATATAGAATCCCTCTGAAAGTATTTCCAAGCTTGTGTGAAGACAATGGACCCAAAGAATCTTAGGACTTTAGAGATGTAAGAGATCATTTGGTATATTTTTCTCATTTTAGAGAATAAAATTGACAGCCTAGAGAGAACACCAGAAACTAGGACCTTAGAAAAAGTTTTAGGAGTCAGGCCTCTCACTCTGCAGAGAGACCAACGAGAATGAATGGGCACAGCAGTCTATAATAGAGGTAAAAAAGGAATTTGCTCAATGGCGAGAAAAATGACATGCTGGGTTATCAGCTCCACCTTTCACGTGATCAATCTGTCATAGGCATGGTGCCATGGCAAAGGGATACAGAGCCTTTCACTGTACAAAAGTCCACTATCTTACTTAGGAAGCTGGATATCATTATCTAGTTAAACAAATCTCTAAACCCAGACTTTTCATTTGGTCATCTCACTCTCAGAGAATTAAGAAAACAAGAGGCAAACAGAAAGGAAAAAAAAAAAAAAGGAAGAAAAATAGAAAAAAAAGGAAAAACAACAAAGAAAACAAGAGGCAAAACTGACCTATATCAGCACTTTTTACTTTCTGGCAGCTGAAAATAGTTAACATTTTCTCCCCAATCCTAACGCCTCTTCTTCATGGCCAATCAGTAAATAAGTTGGGGAAGACAATAAAAGTGACCCAATTCCTACTTCAAAGTGCAAAGCTAAACAGGTTATTTATAGATCTGATGTCAGTCTTGTCCTCATCTCCCCTCCTTACACCTTGGATTGCCTGCTCTCCACACAGGGAGACTCCCATGCACACTCTGAGCCAAAGATTTTCATAGGACCTCGCACTGCTACACTTCAAACGTAAATAAACTAGTCAACGTCCAAGCATCTCTCTGTAAGGACCAAAAATACCACTACCTACCTGGTTTCAAACAGTCCACAGTAAGAGGGGAAAAAAAGACACTGGCAATAAATACGAAAAGATAAAAAAGCATTATCTAGGGATGAAAGTTGCTGATACAAGTCTGAAAGGACACTATCCAATTTCTGTCAAATAAGTGGACAAGAACTAAGAAGAGATCATGCTGCACACAGGAAAAAACCCAAACAGTAAAACACTTGAGAAAATGCTAGAAAGAGATGCAAAGCAAGTTATAAAGGTATCGTCTTGTCATCTAAATTAGCAAAAATAAAAAGAAGTTAGAAAACTCAATATGAGATATAACGCAGCTATAAAACTCATTCTACTGATGAGACTATTATTTCATGAAGATAATTAGAAAGAAAAACAATGTTATCAGTACAAAGATAACTAAAATCCCTTACATATAATAACCTTAAAAATTTAAGAGAATAACCTATGGCATTCTAATTTGATGTATTTTTATAGTGTCATTAAAGATGATAAATATATAGGTGAATGAATGGAAAATTCTGTATTAAATTATGTTAAATGAATGAAAGGAACAAAATAATATGGCATATTGATTAAACTATTTAAATTATGTGTATATAACAATAAGGATTAGAGGAGATTAGAGTTAGGTAAATAGTGATTTTATGGACAAAAGTTTTTTTGTTCCTGTTTGCCTGCTTTGTTACTTTTGTTTACAGTTGTCTATAAATTTAAACACAATTCTGGATCCTCTCTGGTTTTGTACAGCCTAAGTCAAAAAAAAAGCATTCAATGGATTTTCCCAGGTATAAATTTTCTACTAGGACTGTCAATGGCAACAGGAATATGAGACTAGAGTTCATTCACAGTTTCAGGCTGTTTCCTAGGAAGCCAAAGATGCTCTGGGATTTTTGAGAAGGAAGAAACTAACTCTCTGTTTTAACTTCCTAAAGGCTGAACAAGTTCGATTTCACAATAGAGATTTCTATTAACAGATTTAGAGTTTGGTATATACCAAGGTGGGGAAACAGGTCAATGTAACAGCATATAGCTCTCATGGTCACCAAAAAGGCAGGACAATATTCCTGGTTGGCTTCAGGATCAACCTGTGCATTCTTTGTCACTGTGACTACAGACCTGCTTCTCCTAAAAAAGTGAAGAATAGCAAATAATTCTTCAGGCTCCTTTCTTACTGGTATACAAAGTAGCAAATGAATCCATCAAGTAACAGACAAATAATTTAGTTTTTAAATATCTCCCATGTACAAGGCCCTCATCTCCATTTCAGAGCTCCTGGATAGAGTCCAAGAAGAGCTCATATTATTATATATCTCTGTCTGGAAGATCAATGGTGATCCCATAACTCTGGTCACTCTAGCGAATTTTAGAGGACCAGTGGTAAACTGGTTGAGGAAACACAGAGAATTACTTGAATTCAACTGAGGGGTTCTCATGAGGAGCGGGATCTTTGGACCAGCTGCTACAGATGTTCCCTAGAAAGGAAGAGAAAGAGAGAGAAGGGGAGGGAGGGAGAAAGGAGCAGGAGAAAGAGGGATCATGCTTACTGGCTTGCTTTAGAAAAAGAAAAGGCTTTTATTAGTGTTTAAGGCTGACATGGCAATGGAAAAGAAAGAGATTCACATGTTGAAGCAATATTTACACATATATTTGCCATATACATCCTGAATGATTTCAAAGATACAAGCATTTGTGAAAAAGCAGAAAGGGATGAATAGGGAGAACATACTTTTTCAGAAAAAAAAAAAAATCAATCTTTAAGTCCAAGTGAACATCTGAAAGCATCCAATTAACCTTTATATAGCCAACCTCCAAGTTGACTCCCAATGACAATGACCTTTGTGCTATCCTTTCCCAGATTATATCAGGGTTAGTCTGGGTGACCAATATAATATGACAGAAGTGATAGTACATTACTTCTGAGACTAAGTCAGAAAACAATGTGTGGCTTCTGCTTTCTCTCTTGGATCATTCATCTAGGGGGAAGCCAAATGCCATGTTGTTAGTAGTCCTATGGAGAGGCCTACATGGTGAGGAACTGAGGCCTCTGGACAACAGCCTGTGAGAAACAGGCTTCTTACCAACAGCCACTTGAGTGAGCTTCAGAATGGATCCTCCAGCCTGGCCAATGACTATAGCCCTGGCTGATCAACTTGAGAGACCCTAAGCCAGAACCATTAGTTAAGTGGCTCCCAAATTCCTGAGCCTCAGAAACTGTGTGAAATATAATAATTTTTGAGATGCTAAGATTTAGGGTAATCTGTTATATAGCAATAGATAGCATAATAACATAACAACATAACCTCAAACTAAACAAGTTTGATGGGGAACTACAGCATATGGTAATATCATGATTTCATCTACTGGGTGGAAAAAAAAAAAAAAGAAACATCAAATGAAAAGTAGCCTGCTGTCCAAGATACCACTAAAACCTGAATAAGGCTACAGGATGGAATAAATTGTCCTTCTCCTCTTATAATTAATCTAAGGATTGTCGCAGGCAAAGAGGCCCCATCAGAAGAGTCCAACACAGCTCCCTCCCACTAATTATATCATCTATCCCACAACCATAGACATGGGGTTAGTGAAAGGTAGGCTTCACGTGCAAGCAACTGTGAGGGTATTGTCCCATATCAGAGTAGTCAAGGATTAAAGTTGAAGCAGCAAATTTATCTCCAGAGATTTATGCCTGGCACTAAGCTGAGATTCACAAGATTCTCCCTGAGTTTTCCTTACTTCTGAATGCTGGGATAACTGACACTCACTGAATGCTGATATTTGTATGAATAAAAATGAAGGGATTTAGCAAATCTTGTTCCTGCACACAGTTGTCAAAAAAAATCTGACCTTTACAACAGGAAAAAGAGGGGGGATTTAAAGATTTAAAGAAGAGGCAGTGACTGTCTGATGTATAACAAACCTTTGAAAAATTATGAAGCAGTGAAAATCCCCTGCAGGTCCCAACAAAATGTATCCAATTTGCATCCCAGCAAAGCTTTCCATACATACCATTTGGCTCCTGTGTGTACTTCCAGGCAAATAAATCCCGAGGAATAATTCCACCGGGACCTAAGTCTGATCTCTGATATATTACTACTCCATAGTTCTGGACCAGGCTCCACGAACTGCCTTTTTGGTTCCAAATAACTAAATCAAAGTCATCCTGATAAGCTTTTAAAACAGGGAATGTGAGGAGTGGTTTAATGAATGCTACAACTCAACCTATTAGAGACCACAGTACATTATTGGAAGGGGGGGCGAGGAGAAAAAAAATAAACCCTTATACTTGTATATCCCCAAATCTCTCAAGACCAAATCCAGACGTACCTGTTCATTCAACCACACCTAACTATAAAGCCTTATTCAAAGCCTGACTTTGATCAAATAGTTAGGATGTATTTGAAAACTTTACACCAGGGTATGTTGGGGGGTGGGGAGAAGATACAAGAGAAACTACAATTTTTTCTTTACTTTGAAAACGGGTCCAAACTTATTTTTAAAAAAGCAACCAATGGAACCAATAAACACTGAAATGTTTTCTGACTTCAAATATTACAAGGAAAAAACATAACAAACAGTCTGGCACCAAAAAAAAAAAAAAAAAATTTCTATCAGTCAGAAAAATCAACCACCCAACACATAACTAGAAAAAGCAGTGTTAAGAAAAAGAGGAGAGCTAGATTTATAGAAGAAACTGAGAGAACTAAAAATTCAAGATTCCTAGATCCCAGCATCAGTTTTCTCTTTCCACATAAAGAAATTTTCACAAAAGAAAAATAAATTTAGATAAGACATACTAAAACATTAACCATAGTGACTATTATTAGACAAATCAAAAAATTATATAAACACAAGAAGTAGAAATTGATGGCCTAAAAAAGAGAAGGTAAGAAATAGGCCTTTAGGAACTAATAATTTGATGCAGAAGACATCAAAATAAGAAATCATCCTGCCAGATAGCAAAGAAATGAGAACGTTATAGTTTTTACATCTGTATATAATCTCACATGGGTAAGTAATGGAATAACAACTGAAATCAGTTTATATAGCACCTTAAAAAGAACCAGCCACTCAGGAATTAGAGTTAACCCTCACTTCCAGAAGGTTATTTAGCAAGCAAGAAAATAAGCTGGCAATCTGCAAGCAAGCTGAGCCTCCTGTATAGTCAGCAAGACCCAGACCATTGCCTGGTCCAGGATTATGACAGCAGATGAAGCCAGAAATACTGCCATCTATTCTCAAGATCCAAAGTGTAACTGACACTCTTTTTTTGGCAAATCAGATTTCAACCCTGTCTATGCAACTCATATCAGCTATGATCACTACATCTGCCGCAGATTTTAGAATAAAGTTATTCTTCAGCACAAAAGCTAGAACCTCGATGCCTTATTTGGCCCAGAAGAGCCACCCAACTACTTCAAGAGAAGCATACTAGGAGACCCATAAAGACTGGAAAGAATTTTATCATCACAGTCCTAATCCAGTCTCAAAAGATTTTGAGGCTGTAATAAAACACCCAGAAAATCGTAAGTGTTGGTGAGGATGTGGAAAAACTGGAACCCTCACACATTGCTGCTGGGACTATAAAATGGTTCGGCTGCTGTGGAAAACAGTTTGGCAGTTCCTCAAAAAGTTAAACATTGAGTTACCATATGATCCAGTAATTCCACTGCTAGGTTTATAATTAAAAAAATTGAAAACGAGTACTCAAATACACATACACACATATTTCTAGCAGCACCATTCACAATAGCCAAAAGGCAGAAACAGTCCAAATGTCCATCAGTGGATAAATGGAAAAATAAACTATGGTATATATACACAATGGAATATTATTCAGCCATAAAAAGGAATAAGTTACTGATTCATGCTACAATGTGGATGAATCTTAAAAACACTATTCCAAGTCAAAGAAGCAGGATAAAAAAGATCATATATTATATAATTCTATTTATATTAAATATCCAGAACAGGTAAATACATAGAGACAGAATGTAGACTGGTGGCTACCAGGGTTTGGAGAGAAGGGAGAAGGGTAAGCAACTAATTAATGGGTACATGTTTTATTTTGGGGTGAAGAAAATGTTTTGGAACTAGACAGAGGTGGTGGTTGTACAACATTACAAATGTATTAACTGCCACTAAATTGTTCACTTTAAAATAGTTAATTTTATGTTAAATGATTTTTACCTCCGTTTTTAAAAAAGACTCTTGAAAATGAAAGATTCTCTTATCTCTAAATCTTTATTTTTCTAAAGTGCTTTAACAATATATGAGCTTTGCTTCTGGGAAACCATAACAAGTTCTGGTTAAAGCCTGTGGTGTCTCCTCTGTAGCTTTTGTAGAGTCAAGTAGTTACCTCAGACCATAATGTAAAGGAACCATTCCAGATTCTTGCAAAAGTGAAGTAGACCTGGTAGCCTTCCACTAACCAAAACTGGTTGCTCTGAAGCAGAAATGTCAGTGAGCCATCTCTGTCTTGCATCACTGGAGGCATTCTGAACCCAAGCTGCTGCAGCTCGCCACACATTCCTCCTTGGAGACTACGTCTGATGAGACTCATATGAAGATTTCATGTTATGCAAAACCACAGTAAGAAATTTCATTCTCATGCATTACAACTCAATGCAGAGTGTTCCGGAGACACAGGTACTTCATCATCTCTTATCTTGCATTCTGAACAGTCTTTTCCCCTACCTAAGGACAGTTTAAACCTCACCATTGGACAGGATTTTCTAGTAGAAGCACTTTGAATAGTCATCCTTCATAGTGTCACTTTGTCTTTCACATTTTTTCTTTCAAATTATTGAATCAAAAGCATTTTCGGAGTATGAGGTCCATCCTGTGATGTTTAATATCTGTTGTCATCTTTGTTCCCATAAATAACCTCCCATCCTACTGGCAGAAGGCCTCAGTCACATATACTCTTAATTTAAAGACTCCTATAATTGGTGGTTTATAATAACTACCTTGTCCCCAACCCATTCTATGATGCCATGAAGATACGCAACATAGGTGAACTTCCTAAAGCTCTTCCCCATTATTTTACTCATTGCTATTGTCACGGCTTCCTTTCAGAGAAAATAAAATCAGGCTTTTCTAGGCCTTAGTGTCAGCCAAAGAGGGCAGCGGTCACTCACTACCAACGGTTCCCAAACCAGCCTCTATGCTCACAAATACATGTTATAAAAGCATAAACTGAGAAGTACCCCTTTCCAATTAAAAAAAAAATCTAATAGAACTGGTTGTTAATGGTATCAATAAACTGCTTATCCTGTCAGCTGAAGTTGGAGCACTTTAAAAGTTGCCCTCGAAGATCCAAGTGCAATCCTTATGACTTCTCTAGGCAAGAAGTGATAGTCCCTCCCTTAAGATCTGAGGATTTGTACCCCCATAATTTCCATTTAAGATGATATTTTAATAGTATCTAGGATCAACAGTAACATACAATACTTTACCTCTTCTCAGCCCTCCCCTTCACTCATCTCTCTGGGTAGAGCATTCAGAACTAGTAACTGCCATGTCTTGTTGGATTTTTAATTTTTTTACTACCTTTCAGCACTATAGTTCTATGAATCTCCTAACTCCAAGCCAGAACTCCAGCTTGCGCAACTAAACAGTGGAACTAAAAAACTCATGTGCTTTATTCCCATTTACCTTCACACATGTCCAAAACAGCCTGGTTGTATTAGTGTATATGGCATGCTTTCAGTGGACCTTCCTATTGAACTTAGATGCCTAACAACAGGGACCTGCAAACAGCCTGAAGTTTGCTGCTAGAAAAGAAAAAGGTCTACTGAATGGGTGGCCCAGGATTCTCTGGAACCAGCTCCTTTAATAGACATAGTCAAATCACAAAGAGAAAGGGTATTCCCCATGAAATTGTGATTAAAATAATAATGTTAATTTGTATTCAGGTAAGACAGAAAGATTGAGATACAAGCTATATTCACCTCTATCTCTTGTTTCTCTTCTGCAAATGGCTCACTGAAAGTTAGCTATAGTTCTGCCTCCATCCACATAAAAATCAAATAGTTACCTCATTGCCTTTTTTCATATATCATAATCACATTTTAATAGAAGCATTTACTAATTGTGTAACACTGAACATGAAGTTGCTTAACCTTTCTGGGGCCTGAGCTTTATCTGTAAAGTGGGGGATACAAAACAGCCAAAGCTATTTTGTGGGTTGTTATGAAACTTAAATGAAAAAAATATATGCAAACCGTCACACCCAAGAGACGCCTAAGGAGATATGACTAAATGTAACATGGTATTCTGGATGTAATCCTGAAACAGAAAAAGACCATTATGTAAAAATCAAGGAAATATGAATAAAGTACAAACTTTAGTTAATACAATGCATCAATATTGGTTCGCTAATTGTGACAAATGTACCATACCAATATAATATGTTAATTATAGGAGAAACTAGGGGTGGAGAATATGGGAACTTCTTTACAACTTCTCTATAAATCTAAATCTATTCTAAAATAAAAAGGCTATTTAAAAAAAATATGCAAAATCATTTTATAAATTGTAATGTTCTAGTCAATTATAAAATATCACATAATTTAGTAGAGTTAGTCTTTTATGTAGATTATTGGTAGGTAGGCAGCCATCTTAAGTAACTCAGATAAAAGAGATAGCCTGAAGAGTTAAGTTCTGGTGTAGAAGAGTCTAGCCCCCAAAAACATCCCAGCTGTTTCCTGCCAGCTGGTGCCTCATGTCTGACTTTCAATAGAGTTGATTTTCTTTGTGTAATTATTTTTGTCTCTCAACCTGTCTGTATAACTAAAAGAATGGTTACTTTTTAAAAAGAGGCTCTATACAGGTATGTGTTTTAATTTAAGACTGCAAAAAGTGAACTATAAGGCATGGGTATGGCTATTTATTAGGTCCATTTCTTAACTGTCTAAAATAGATCTGATTTCTACTCCCAACTTCAAATGTCTCAGACAGACACCCAAAGACAGAATAAGGCAAGTGTACCCAACTCTTGCCAACTCTGTTGCACCCTGAAAAAAAAAAAAGAAGAAGAAAGCAAGAGTCCCAGAAGTGCAGGAAATTGTTTCTCAGACGAAAGACAACACTTCCTTTCCCAGAACAATCCATCTCCCACACTGACATCCTGCTCCTGCTATATTTACCCAACCCAAATCTGCCGATGATATACTTCCAGCTGCACTCATGCCACATGGTCCTGTCACTCAGCCACAGCACTCAGAAGGGAATCTGTCCAGAGGACAGCGCCTAGAAATCACTACACACTAATCCATGTTTCCTCTATCAGTAGCCTTTAGAGTAAAGTGAGACAAAATATGCACAGTATTACTCCCTGTTTATTTTGGAAGTGACTGGGGAGACAGAGGTACTTCATTTTATATAGTTGCTAATTTTGACTGCTCTTATAGTAGCCAATGAAGGAGCCTGAAAAATAAAGGGATTGAAATGAAAGGTTAAAAATAACTCAACATGTTAATGTTAGCTGCCCAAAAAGCATCAATTAATAGCCTCCTGCACCCCAACCTACTTCAGGCTACCAAGTCACCTTATTACAGGGTAAATCCTTCAGTTCTGGGTGGATGAATCCAAGGAGTCAAGAATGGGACTATTTCATTTCCCCACCTCTCGCTACCTCATAGCACACTCTACTGAAAGGTGGAAAGCCCAAACACTGGACTGGGTAAAGGTAAATGTTAGAGCTGACTCCCATTTTCCTATTTTAGCAGCTCTGTATTCTTCATCCTTCCCTTCCACTCCCGTACCACAGTCCCAAGGCCTTTTCTTCTGCTCCTTTCTGTTCATTCCTCTATACTTTCTGCCTCTCTAGTTGATTTTCTTTTCTCTCCCTACTTATCTTTTTTTTTTTTTTATTTACCATGGGAAAGATTCCCTCAACAAAACATAACTGAGAGCTGGCAAGCCTTCATTAGTAATGTCATATCATTAGCCTACTCTCCACAGTAGTAAGAGCAAAGAACCTGAGACTCAAAAGCAATACTTCTTTCTCTACCTTTTCTTTTCTTAAGGAGGAGCAGTCATGCATATTGATCAGATCCTTCAAAGGAATGAAAGAAAAGCAAAAGGAAAAATGCAGAGAAAAAAAGAGGGAAGGAGAGAAAAAGGCGATAGTAAATAAGAATGGGAAAATGCTTTTCTAACCATTTCTCTCTTAAAGCTCCTGGAAAATAGACATTTTCTAAACTGTACAGATCTTTAAAAGCTTAATGAGCTCAATCAGGCTTTTAAAATAGATTTGAGAATAAAAGTTGAAATATGATGAATTCATACTGCTATCCCACTTATTAAATAGAGAGAGAAAGAAAAAAAGAGAGAAAGGAGGGAATCAGCTTCATATGGCTGTTCCCAGTTTGGCTTAGAGAAGCCTTTATACTGTTGGCTGAGTGGAGAATAAATTTCACTTGAGTGATGTTGCCATATTCTAGAAAATTACCAAACCCTAGTCAAACTTCATTGGGATAAATCATTTTCCAATTTTCAAAACTCTTTTTAGTTATTACTTTTTAAAAACAGCATCACAAAAACCATAAAGAAATAGAGAACTTATGGTATGAAATTGTGTTTCTTAAAAAGAAGAGAAACTCTTAATAAAAGCAAACTGGGAAGACAGTTCATGTCCGTTCCGAAGAACAAGTCCTATAAGCAATCATTCAATATTTACCACACTGCAAAGTGAAAATCAATGTATGATAAATTGTGGATGGAAAATTTAATGAGGAGCAAAGTCTTAAAGTGTCTCCCCACAGATTGCTTATGAGTTCCAAAGGGAAAATAATATCTATCCAGTGGACAAATAAAGTAACATCATGACCAGGTGATCAAAATTAAAATCACCAATGAGGGATATCGCTACATATGATATCCTGAGAAGGACACTATTATCAATTCTGGCAAGTAGATTCATGCTAGACACATATAACCTGAATCTAATCATGAGGTAACATCAGCCAAAGCCAAAATGAGGCGTACTCTCAAGGTGGAGGAAGAGGTAAAGGAAAAGGAGGAGGACGAGGAAGAGAAAAACGAAGGAAAAAGTGGCCTGTGTGCATAGAAAATGTCAATGTCATGAAGGATAAAGAAAGGCTAAAAACTGTTCCAGATTAAAGAAGACTAAAAAAACATGACAACTAAATGCAATATGTGATCCTTGACTGAAGGGGAAAATTTTTTAAGTTTATTATTGGGACAAGTGACAAAATTGAAATATGAATAGTACTGTAGTAATGTTAAATTTCTTGAATTTGATAGCTGTGCTAAACAAAAATTATGTAAGAGAATATCCTTATTCTTAGGAAAACTACACTGAAGTATTAAGGGATAAAAGGTCATAACGTATATAACCTACTTTCAAATCATTTAGAAAAAATTTTATATACATATGTATGGGTGTGTGTATAGAGAGAAAGAATAATAAAAACAATTTTCAAAAGGGTATATGGGAAACCTCTGTATTATTCTTGCAACATTTCTGTAAATTTGAAATTATTTCAAAATAAAAATTCGAAAAAAGTCACCATCAGTTAATCTGATTAAATGTCCTGACACCAAGTAGATAAAGAGGAAATGGGGATGCATTCACATTCTAGATAACACTAAAACAACCTCTGGTAAAGAAGCAAGCCAACTTTTTCCTTTCCTGGGAGCTTTTAGAGGAAGACTACTACCATCATAAATATTTCCCACTCTCTGCCTTCCGTTACTGCATGCACACAACCCAGTTTTGTTGACTCATTTAGCCTATAGCCAATCTAAGACTGCTCAGGACTCTGGCAATGTCTCCCATTCTCTAAATACCAAATGCAGCCACTGTTCATTTCCTTCCTTGTAAGGAACCTAGAGAACAGAATGAGTCTTTAAAACTTCTGAAATGAGAGTGATTAAGATGCTAATCTTTGGCTCACTTGGGAAGATCAATGAGCCACATTTAGATTCTAGCAACAGAAATCCAACTCCCTTGATTACTTTCCCCACAAGGCTTCTGTCCGCATGGGCTGAACCAGGAACTTCCCTTTCTGAGCCAGAAGGAACCAGGATCCTCTGCCAGTGTTACCAGGTTCTGGTCACAAAAAGTATTTGGCTATAGTAGGAATTAATAAAATACCTTGTATTTCTATTGATGTAGAGTCACACCAGAAAAAAAGAGGCAAAGGAGAAAGAACTTCAATTTAAATTCAGAACACGATAAACTATCAAGAAAATGATAGGTCACAGGTCTCTTTGTAGAATACATTTGTACTCCAATATCTACTTCAACTTTCTCTTTTAGAAAGGTCTTAACCACCGTTTAATTGCTTTACTTAACCTCACTGTCTCTTTTCACCCTTTAAAATCCTAAAAATACTCTTCCTAAGGAAAAAGGGCATTTCTTAAGGGCATTCTCTCTGAGGACCCGAAGTTGCCGAGGACTATTCTAAATATGAGCGCTTTCTCTGGGATTCAAAAGATAAATATATGATGAGATATTCAACTAATCTGAAGCCATATCTTATCCAAAGTTACATGGGTTTCGATACTTCTTTCCTCACCTGAGGCCCTTGAGATAAAGACAATGGGTTGTGACTAAAGGACACAGGTTATTTTTGAACTGGGACTATTACATCTGAGCTATAGAAAAGGACTTTCTTTATTCTTTTAGCACCTTAGCTAAGTAGCTATTAAATTTTTTGTTTTATGGTCCTAGACTTCAAAAGCCTAGTAACTGTATTCAAAGCCCAAGCCTGAGGGGACTCAAATGCAAAACTGAATTTTATTAAAGGCAATCAACCACTGATATTGTCGATCTTAAACAAATTGTAGATATTTCTCTAGTAAAATGGGTTTATTCGGGAACTACGAAGAATTGCCATTCAGGACTTACAGTCTAATGGTGAACCACATGCAAATCCAGAGAAACAAAGACAAGGAATGCTCTTTTATAAACTTGGGAGGGGCTGTTGTAAATGAAAAGTCCACTGGAAGAAACTGAAAATTCAAAGTATAGTGACTTTTCATTGACTGAACTATTACCGGGTAAGGAGAAATCTTTTATTCCTCCGGCTGAGGTAGTAAACTAGTATCACTTCTTGTCAAAATACAAGACACATTTCTTCCTGTTGTGGTCTGTAATTGAGTGACACATGCATGAGAGTTTTCTCTTCTAGCCTCCCAACTCCATTTTAAATGAACTTGTTGTTTATTAATTTTCACAGTACTTTACCCTACAGTACAATTTTAGTCAATTCAGTTCTGACATGAACAGACTGGTTAATCGAAAGTGAATATAAATGGACTAATCAAATCCTCAGACATCTAAGGCCCTAAAGCAGCTAATGAAGTTGCCATGCACTCAGTTACTGCCAGACAACCAGGGCTGGGAAGAAGGTGGAGGTGGGATAGGCAATGAAAACAAACACCACTGCTGTTCTTCTGACCATCTCAGAACCTCTTTCAGCACACAGGGTATATATACAACAACTTCCAGAGGTCACATGTGGAAGCTGGAACAACTTCAAACTAGTGCCCACCTAATTCCAGAACTTCTCAACTCACCAGCCCACTAGCCCATAAACTTTATGAGGACAGGAACTATATCAGTGTCCTTGAAAACTAGGTCCCTAATACCTAGTTCAGTATCTGGCACATATTGCTCAAGAAATATTTATTGACTATACAAATGGATTTCTGCCAAGAGCAAAGTTTATAGAGAAGATGCTGTTTTGCAGTCTTTCCAATTCAAATGACTACTTCCTCAACCCACCAAAAGGACTCAAAAGGAGGGCCTGGCCATGTCTATCTGTCATGACATGCTATCCCCCTTTCCCTGAACAATCAACTTAGCATCACATAAAAGGGATAAGGTGCAAGATGCAAAGTGACTGGTCAGTCACAATTACATTTCCAATCCTTATTTCCTTGGGGAAGGCTATTTATTCTAACCTTCTCCAGGACTGTTTTGACTCAAATGGCCTCAAATTGATCTCTGCCTTGCAAAAATTGATTAATCCAGAGAAAAACAACCATATAAATAGAATTGCTTTAGCCATAAAAAAAAAAAAAAAAAAGAAGAAGAAGAAGACGATGACGACGAGGACAACAAAGAAAATCCTACCATTTGCAATACTATGGATAGACCTTGAGGCCATTATGCTATGTGAAATAAGTCAGAGAAAGATAAATAGTATGTGATTGTACTTATATGTAGAATCTTAAAAAAAAAAGCCAAATTCATAGAAACAGAGAGTAGAATGGTGCTTGCAAGGGGCTGGGTGGTGGGGAGATGCTGATCAAAGGACACAAACTTCCAGTTACAAGATGAATAAGTTCTGGGGATCTAATATAGAGCGTGGGATATAGTTAACAAAACTGTATTATATACTTGAAAGTTGCTAAGAGAGTAAATCATAAATGTTCTCACCTCCCATATACACAACATGCGCGTGCGCACACGCACACACACTGTAATTATGTGAGGTGATGGATGTGTTAACTAACCTTATTCAGGTAATCATTTCTCAATATACATGTATCAAATCATCAGGTTGTATACCTTAAACTAACACAATGTTATATTTCAATTATATCACAATAAAGCTGGGAGAGAAATGACATAATACGTAAATAATATGTAAATCTTTAAATAAACGAACAAATAAATGGTTATTAGATAGACAGAAAGAACTGTTTTACTAAAACTGAAGTTGATAGAATGAAACCCAAATGTAATAATCAGTTTTCAAAGGTCAAGGGGGCTAAGTCACCTTCACAGAGTCCTTCGCTGCAGAATGCTAAGAACATGGGGGAAGAGGCACCCTCACTCAACACTCTCTTTGACTCCTTGGCCAAGAAATAACACGGCAGAGAGACAAAATCAAACCAGTGCTAGAACAGGGGTAAGTCACAAACTCTCTCTACCAGGGGTTTCGAGCTTCTTTTTGACGATGGCCTACAGAAAGAAATACAGTTTACACTGCAACTCAAAACATACACGTTTCTAACTGAAATAAAAGTTTCCCAAAACAATACTTATCCTTATTATGTGTGATATACTGATACTTTCTATTCCTTTTTTTTTTTTTTTTTTTTTTTTTTTTTTTTTTTGCCTATAGCTTACACCAGAAAGCAAGGAAGTGCTCAAAGGGGTCATATCAAAAGAACTAGTTTGAAGGAGTTCTCACTGGCCAAACTTGGAATGATTGAGCACAGAGGATAATCATAAATGTAATTAATTGTAAAACATTAAATAAGTAAACACTCACAAGCCCCCCAAAGGGGGGAAATCCCTCATTTGCCATCATTAATGGTCGTTAACACTAATTCCTTACTCTGAAAATTATCAATCAAAGGGAAAGAATTAAGCATGTTTCTTGCCTTTTTAGGAGAAACTGTGGTTCATCTTCCAGTGTATGAAGGAAAGCTGTTCTTTACAAAAAATGCAAACTGATAAATGTAGAAAGAATGACAACTAGAAAATCATCATTCTGCAATCTCTAGTGAGATAAATAATTCTGGAAAAAATTCGTCAGTGGATGATCATTAGGTAAAAGAATATTAGAGAACAGGATATTCACAAGGTGCCAAATTATTACTTCACAGATTATTTACTAACGATGAAGAGAAAAATACATTCATTGTACAATGAGGAGATATGGCAGTCACCATCAGAAGGCAAGTAGTCAAACTTAACACTAACAACAGTGGGACAACCTGACAGTATATGCCTCTTGTGGTGATATAACATGAAGTACATGGAATTACCTAATAATGTATTCTTGCCAAAAATACTTTAACCTGAATCGAATTAAACCTTTATCCCTAACTTCTAGAATAAAGGAAATATGTGGGATAGAGAAACAAGTAAATGACACCGCAACAACAAAGACAAACCCTGGTCTCTTCAACATATCAATGAGAAAATCATGTTAGATTTTATAAGTCTAGAGAGAGATTAACTACCTAATGAAATTAGAATTTTGCTTGGATTCAGGTTTGTAAAACCAACTATAGTTATAAAAGGAAATTTGGGAACAGATGGGAAATATTTAATATGGACTGCATATTAGCTAATATTAGTAAATTACTGTTAAGTTTCTTAGGTGTGATAATGGTACTATGATTATGTAGGACAATGACTTTATTTAGGATGCATGCTGAAGTATTCAAGGGTGAAATGTCGACATGTCTGCAACTTATTTTCAAATGGCTTATGAAACACCACACATATATATGGATAAGGCAAATATGGCAAATGTTAAAAATTTCAGCTGTAAGTGTGAGGTGTGGGTGGTCACTGTGGCATTTCAATTTTGGGTATGATTTTTCATAAAAAAATATTCTAAGGGAATGCTGCATGACCCTTTAAAACGAATGGAATGCCACCTACAGTCTGAAAGATACCACTCTAGCCCATGGTGAGGCAGTAATAATACTATCTCAGCTCTCAATTTATTATCCATTTGGAGCCAGTTTTCTTAAACCTGTGTTTGTCCAAAGAGAAGAATCAGCCTTAATGAAAATGCTCATGTAGGATAAGGCTTTCTTATTCTGCAACCACTTGTCAAGAGTCTCTCAAGTTTTATATTTTTTCTGCCAATTAATATCTCACTTTACCTGAAAAGGAAGAATGATCAGTAGAAAAATTCCTACCAATGTCAGAGAAATTTTATTTGTTCTTCTACTTTTAGAGAATTTTTCCAATTCAGGTCCCATAACAGATAACACTGAAATCCTCTTGATCCTTTTCTTCCCCAATTAACGTCCTCAACTACCCTTAGCCTCCAGTTCCCAAGCTGCTTTCCAGGACACCTGGAGGCAAGCTGCATGGCTGACTGCAGAAAAAACCCTTCCTTCCACACCACATCTGCCCCTGCCTTTCCACCAAATCAAATGCCAACTTATTGCCTTCTGATGTACATTCTTATCAAGCCACTCCCTGGATACCCTCCACTTCACACTAGGCCAGAAACCCAAGGCAATAATGTGAGTTCCACAAAAGAGCAAGTAATCACTCAATAACCATGAAACAAGGAAAGGTCAGTTGTGATGTGTTCACATGTGGCAGCCCTTCACAACTCAACCTACAGTGGAAACAGTGGTAACAGAAGGGTGGTGTTACAGAAGAGACATGCAAAGAGAAGCCAGCCAACAGGGAGCCAGGAGTGTTTGTCCATCTAAGTCCTTCAAGATCTCCAAAGACCAAAGTAAAGAAACAAAGGCCTTAAAACTGGTAAGGAGCATCTTATCTCCTAGTTTCCAGAAGCAAAACAGCACATAAGGTAGTCACTGCTCTCCATTTACCATGCTTTTTTAATGAAGTGATATGAAATCACATAATTTCCATTGTGCTGTATACCCGGCTCTATCTTTTAATGGGTGCCAAGAAAGAAAGGATTAATGCACTCACCTTTTCCATAAACATATTCGATATCACTTTAGAATCAGCAGTGACCAATTAAGCATCTATGAGCATGGAGAAATGGTTAGAGAGGGCAAGGCTGAGAGAAATAACTCTTTACTATCTCTCTTAATCAAAACAGCACATTGATTTTCAAACATTTGGCTTCTTCTGAAACTCTCTTGGCACTTGCCCTGAGTTTGAGTGGGTAGAAAAGAAGAAAGGGACTCTGCCTGCCATCTTGTTAAAAACAAAGCAGCAGCTGGCTTTTCCTCTTTTTATTCATCTGACTGTTGTCACAGCAAGTTGAGAATATAACCAGAGAATAATTTCAGGCCTCTTAAGAGGTGGCTGTGCTAAAAGACAACGGCAATGAGAGCAATACCAGCAACTTTGATTCCCACCACAGACCACATTGCCACACTGTCCCCTACCTCTATTAGAAAGAAATTAGGTTCCTTTGCCTCTGCTTCTGAGAGCCAAGCTATTAAGAATGCCCCTTTTTTTCACAACCTCCTTTCAGATACATGTAGTGTAAAATATGCCAGCAGACTAGTTCTGATGACTAAGTATGCACGAGTATTAGGAAGAAAAAAAGGAAGAGCTGGGCCTTTAAGAAGCCAGACTACGTAGAGCTGCTTCTTCTTAACAAAATCTTCATTTTTTAATCTCAAGGACAAATAACTGTTTGGAAGAACTTCTTGGTTTATAAGTGTCAAGTGAAGAGGGTTTAAATCAGTTGGGGATACTAAAACAAAGTCATCAAAATACAGGCCTCTTGGAGCTATTTATATGAATATTCCTTGGGGAAAAAAGAATCACAGTATTTTTTATTTTCTCTAATTGTGCTGAAATGCCCACAAGTCTGAGGCAAATCAAGCCAACAAGATCCTAAGGTGCCAACGTCAGTCTGACTCAAACTCAAGTCACATCCTCTAAATTAATATAGTCTTATATTTTATTATAGAAAAAGAAAGTCAAAATGAGCACTGGAAATACTTATATAAGTGGGTTCAATTTTGACTTTTCCAACTCATCCCATTACATGAATCTGTCTGCCAAATTTAATTATGCTTAGTTTCTTAGCCTCCACTTCATCAAACCTTGAACAATTCACAAGCTCAGTTCCAAGTGGAACAAAGCTAAGGACTCATTCAGCATTCTTCTCATGCTGATTAATAGTGATATATTGTTTACTCTGCTACTCCCCAAACCATAGGCCTCTACAAAAAAAAAAAAAGAAAGTATGCATTCAATCAGTATGGGAGATCATAACCCTAGCAAAATGTCTTTCTCAAATAATGTACCCATACTCAATCTTTTTCCTGACTTTGACTACTAAAACTTCTTTTCCCTCTATCTCCCCAACTTCCAACTGAAACAGATTAAAACTGAGATATGAGGCATCCTTGGACAGTTTCACTTCTACCAAGAAGGCTATTTCTAAGAGGCCTACAGATAGGCGTTAAGTCATAGTTCCTCCCAGCTTGGCTTCCAGACTCTGTTTAAATGTTCTCTACAAACCTCTGGAGGTTACACAGATTCAAACCTCATAGCTCAGATTCTAATTCACAAAGCTTGACAAAGTAACCTACAGGTGTGTTTGTCCAGGATAAACTATATTTAAATAAATTCCAGATATATCCACTTTCTCCAAGCACCTGCTTCTCCCTCTTAAACTCAAGCACACCATATCTTGCTGTCCAGGTCAGCTCAGTAGAGAAATATCCTATCCCTCAAAGTTACTCTATATAATCTACCAATGTCTTTGGGAATATCTAAACTCTGGCCAGAATGGCTTTACCCAAGAAAGTCAATAAGCAAATGTATAAGCTAAGATTTTTGTTCATTTCTTTGGCTTGTTTATTAGCAACGGAAAGAGTAGGAATAAGAACAGATGGCAACAGATTGCTCTCATTTACTACCATCCATTCCATGTCTGATAGGGATGCATGTGGCATATAGTAGAGACCACAAAAGTTAGCCTTGGAATGGTCAGCTAGATCCACTAGTCTTGTAAAACAGTGGCTATGAGGGCAGGAAGGAAGTTTGCCTGTTTGTCTATAATTACAGACCCAATGCCTAAGTGCATAAACAAAATACCTAGCACACAGCAGATAGCCAATAAATACTGGTTAAAAACGATTCAATAAGCCAGACCCAGGATTCCAAATCTTGGTGAATTCAAGAAAGAAAAGGTACAAGAAGCTAAAACAGTGCCATAATTAATACATGTGCTTATATTGGACCTCAAGACAACCTCAGTCTTATGATGAATATCCTCAATCCTCACAGGTTCTCAAAATTAAAAAGGCCTAGGGTTAAATCTCTAACTACCCCCCACCACCACCTCTGACACACATACCACTAAGAAGTCTTCTTCAAGCCCTGGCCCTGAAGGCTTTAAAGTCACTACAAGCTGATTCCTTAAGAGAAGATTCTGATTGCGGCTTTTAGATTGTTTCGATTTTCAGACTCTTCAGACTGTTCCTCTCTGCTTTAAACCAAAATTTTTCTGGAAAAGAATCTCTTTGTAGTGATCTAAATTTAAAGACCAAGGACAAAGGCAGCCTAAATCTGAAGGCAAGTGACCAGAGCCGAACACTACAAATCACAACTGACTAGAGCCCTTTCCACGAAGCTCACTGGATGAAGGGTACTAAGGCTTGCGGACTTGTCTAGTCTAGGAACAAAGACCACAAACCATGTCAGCTAGAATTCTTCTAAAATATCTACTCTCTTCAGACCTAAAACTAAGGGCAATATCAGGTATCCTGATATTTCGCTTTCCCTTCCACCCTCATATCCCATGCCACAGATCTTACCACACAGTCTAACTATGAAAGTGAAGATAACTCCAACATGCAAGAGCCCCCACAAGATCTCTAGAAGGACAAAAAAAAACATTCTTTTGAATCTAAGCCTACAGGGTGGCTTAGACAGATGTAAGGGAGAGGTAATGGTCCTTCTGCCCCTAAGGCCAGGACACTCCAGCCCTGCAGGCAGCACAGAGTTAACTAACCCACCCGCTTTGAGAAGCACAAAGGTACATCACTGCAACATGCCTAACATTTACATTGCCTCTCTCTGCTCATTAAACAGGTTTTGGTTAAATAATGAACAAACTGTATTACAGACTCCGATGAGAATTCCAAAATTATAAATCAACTGGGAAAGCCCAAAGGGGCAGACAGACAGGGAGGGGGGAGAAGGATAATATTGACTAACATAAAGGGCGCAGCTTGACAGTGGATATTCCTGCCACACCTGATCAAACATACTCTGTGGGGGGAGGGGAAAGAGAGCAAGAGAGGGAAGATGGGACAAGACAGACTGAAATTTGCATCCGGAAAAGATTAAAACGGATTCTTTGGGGATAGAGAAAATACATAATATATATTACTATAAATGCAAAACTGTACTAAAAGCTAACTCAAATGTCAAAGATTACAGCTTGAATAAATTTAAATATAAAAGCCATGTGCTTTTTGAGTTAATGAGAGAGACATAAAAGGACAAACTGGGCCAGGATGCTGAACAGAGCCTTATTCTGCCTTTGCTGGACAATGGGTTCAAAGCACAGTAGCGAAAATAGTCAGAGACTTCCCTCCATTGTTCTAAGCCCTGAGAAAGAACTGGTGAACACCATCACTTACCCAGTCTACATTTGCTGTTTTTAAAAATTAAGAGATAATTCACATTTCAAAAATCACCCTTTTAAAGTGTACCATTCAATGATTTTTAGTATATTCACAAAGTGATATAATCATTGCCACTATCTAATTTCAGAACATTTTCATCGCCCCAAAAAGAAACCCTGTACCCAACAGCAGTCACTCCCCACACCCCTTCCTCACCCCTGACAATCATACATCTGCTTTAACACCTTCAGAATAACCTCCTAAAAGGATTTCTAAGAGGATCAAATGAGGGGCAGCAGTCAAGTCTCACTGGTGGTGACTAAGGTTTTACCCAAAGTAGCAATATGCAAACTTTGCTCTTAGGTACCCCGTATCTTCCAAGTGCAACCCTCTCCTTAGATTTGATATTAGAATATTCTATTACTCTAAACTCTACAGAGCATAAAGCTGTCATGCAGTTTGGGCCAATACTGACCGTAAATGTGGTCCAGAGTTACCTATCTATAAGAACAACAAGTATGGAATTAGCCAATCTTACTAGAGACAGAGGACTTATTTCCTTCATGACACTCGATAATATTCCTAGAGGAGTAGGTAGTGATTAAGTACTTAAATGACCCTTTATTTACAAGAAAAAAAATCATTTCCGTTTACCAACAATGTCCAATGAACCACCCATTTCCAACAGTGATATTTTTAACCAACTAAGCTAGCAGACAGCCTAGAAAAATGCAAATAAAAAGCCTTTGTGAAAAGAGGGCTGGCCCAAATCAGTTTCATGAGTTAAACTCAGTAGAAGTACTAGAATTCCTACCATACCTCCTCCAATCTAAGTGGTACACCATCCCCAGTAACATAGCAAAGGCAGTCCCTTCAGTTTCTCTCTCCAAGTTCAAAGCCCTTTCCCAACCTCCTACCATTAACAGGCTTCCAAGAAAGCAGTCCTCCTGACACTGCCAATCAGAAAAATCTGTTTGTTTCAGTAAAAGAAACAAGAAATTGGTCATGGATTGCAGCATCCAGGACCACAGGGGCAGCTGACCCATAAACCTGTTCCTGGAAGCCAACACTGTATGGGGGTGGCGGGGTCAGAACCAATCAGAAGACTATGAAATGCTCTATTTTGGTCATTTTCTCCAGTCATTTTTTCAGGCAGGTAATATCCTAAAACCCCAAATCAATGGGGCAACCTTGGGAGACACAATTTCAACATTTGCCACAGCTGTTGGCCCCTAGAAAATATTAGCACTTTCCTCTAGAGGAAAGCTGGGCAACACCTAGGTATGTTCCTTGTACTAGTGAGAGAACTGGCTCCTCAGCACATTCTGGTTCTATTAGTTTCAAGCAGCAGATAATCTGGATTCCTAACCCAAGGATGTAAGAAAATTAGGCAGCAGACTCAACCTTAGTAGCCCTTACATGGTCTAGAGACCCTAAGCCCTGGACTACACTACTCACCGTAGATATGGTCTCTGAGCTGAAGCCTCAGGATATGTCAAGATGGAGAAAACAAGTGTGGAATATGGACTGGATGGCAAGCATGAAATGTGGCTCTGTCAGGATAGCAGCACCATCTCTGCTCCTCAATGTCTGCAGAGTATCCAAAAGGCCTACAAGGCTACTCCAGTCTGATCTCAGCCATTTTTAAAGTGTTCCTAACCACTTACAACAACAATTTCAAACTGTGTATTAAATGATTGCCAAATGTTTCCAAATATATTCACTTGTTTAATTCTCTTAACATCTCTTAGAAAAATAGTACTCTGAACTCTGACCCACCAAAAAAGAGTTGTAAATATCTACTCACTACGTTTTCTTTCTCATTGGGATATGGCAGCTTTATTTGTGAAGTTAAAAAAAAAAATCTTTGCAAGCAGCTAATTCTCAAGTAGCCAAGTTACTTACGATACAGACCATAAACCTAGCTGCAGCATTCACCCTACTAACTAGCTAACAACCACCTCCTCTCTACTTGACCTTCTTGGCTAACATTTCCAATGCTTTTCAATAGGGTAGAATTTGCTCCTTTAAAGAAAACATGTAGGGAATCCTTATAATTTCAGCCCATGTTTAGGAAAGAAAAAATAAATTTTTCTTCAGATACTCTCCTGCATTCCTCATGAATGGAGGAAATTTGTTTGTTTATTGTTATGTAATTTGCATAAGCCTTAAAACTATTTCAATTGTGGTCCTATATAAGCTATGAGCTAAAATCATTCTAGGGATACACATTGCAAAAGTCCTTTACAATCAACAGAGTAACACAGCTCTGAGGTTTTCCCTTTCAGTCTATATCTCCCCCTTAAAAAACCCATAGGTGTTGAGACTCACCTCCCCACCCCCAACAAGTGTGTATATATCCATATATAAGGCACTTCCTGTGTACATTCTCCTCTAATTGTAAGAACAGAAGCAATACAGAACAGGACACAAAACCAGGCATCAGGGGGCAGAATTCTAGTTTTGACTCCACCTCTTGGAATCAGTATGACCTCAGCTAAATTACTTAAAATGTCTCTGAGCTTCAACTTCATTCACAAAAAGGGGACAATATACATCATACCTCCCTTACGGTGCTGTGTAAAAATTCGATAATACACATAAAAGTGGCTTTCAACATTCTAAACGTATAAATATTACATAAGCTTATTATGATTAGGGAAACATGGTGAAAAAAAAATGGGAAAAAAGTTTCTGGGGAACACATGAAGATGGGAAGATCTGCATTACAGAGAGCTAAGGCCCTAAAAGGAACAACAACTTTCTATAAGAGAAGAGTTTTGTTGCAAATGCTAAAACCATTACTTGTGCTATCAATTTCCTACCTCATGGTATGCATGAGGTAGACAAAGAAAGTTAAAACACAGGCAAATCAAAAAATAGCCAAAAATAACTTACTTATAATTCAAACAATGAAGGAAGCGTATAACTGTAAGAATGCTGATTCCCCACTAAAGTGGGATGCCCTACTAGGAACTTTAGGAAAAGGATCAGCAACACAATAAACCAGGGCAAACTACACCCATGGGCTAAACCTGGCTTGTAGCCTGTTTAAAGAAAATTTGATTTATCATTCATTTATTTCAGTATTACCTAAGTCTGCTTTTGAGATACACTGGCAGAGTTGAGTAGTTGCACAGTTGCTATGGCCTACAAAGCCTAAAATATTTACAGAAAAAGTCTGTCCATCCCTGCAATAAATCAAACACATTTTTTTAACCAAGATAAGTAATCCTACCTAGATGTGGAGACTTACCTGTTATGTTGTTTAAAACTTCCTTTAGATGACTGAAACTATGCAACAGAGGATCCCGTTCTTCATCCTGTAACACATAGGTTTTAAAAAAAGTCACTAAGTAATAACAAATGCTGGAGAGGATGCGGAGAAATAGGAACCCTCATACACTGCTGTTTGTATAGCCACTACAGAAAACAGTATGGAGGTTCCTCAAAAAACTAAGAATTGATCTACTATATGATCCAGCAATCCCTCTACCAGGTATTTACCCCAAAGACTTGAAAACTCATATACAAAAAGATATTTGTACACCGATGTTCATAGCAGCATTATTCACAGTGACCAGGACACGGAAGAAACCGAAGTGTCCTATGATAGATGACTGGCTAAAGAAGCTGTGGTACATATATACAATGGATTACTCAGCCATGAGAGATGAAATACTTCCATTTGCAACAACATGGATAGACACTGAAATAATCATACTATGTGAAATAAGCCAGACAGAAAAAGTTGAAAATCACATATCACTTATATGTGGGATATAAACCTAAAAGCAACAAATGAACAGGACAAACAGGGACTCATGGACATGGACAATGGACTAGTGGTTACCAGAGAGTAGGGAGGAGGGGGGAGAGGAGAGGTAGATAGGGGAAAAAAATTAAAATTATTTCTTCAATTAAAATAATTAATTTAAAAAATAAATAATTTTAAAATGTCACTATCAAAGAAGAAAAAGGAAATATGACAGATCAAGGGCTCTTTCTCTGAATCCAACCAGAAAACCCAGTAAGTTTTTCTTCTAAGGAAAAGAAAGGTATGGTTCGTTTTTCCAGTTCCTTAATCTCTTAATTCATAGAGGTCCTCTGGGCTTACCTAAAATAGTAAATCCTGAAGTATTAATTTACACCATGACCACAGCTCTCAAGCTACCACAGATTATCAGGTCTTTTATATGTGCTATGGTCTGAATGTTTGCATCCCCTCAAAACTTATATGTTAAAATCCTCATGCCCACTGTGATGGTATTAGGAGGCGGGGCTTTTAGAAAGTGGGTAATTAGGTCATGAGGACAGAGCCCTTATGAATGGAATTAATGCCCTATAAAAAAGGCCCAAGAGGGCTCCCTCATGCCTTCCACAATGAGAGGGTACAATGAGAAGTCTGAGACCCAAAAGAGGTCCCTCACCCAACCATGCTGGCATCCTGATCTTGCACCTTCAGGCTCCAGAACTATGAGAAATAAATTTCTATTGTTTATAGCTACCTAGTTTGTGGTGCTTTGTTAAAGCATCCTAAACAGACTAAGACATGTGTATTACTCTATCTCTTCTTCATACTCATTATATAATCACACATATTCATTTCAAAGAAATTCCTGATTCCATTCTTAATTCTAAAACAATCTATTTTTATAAATGAACATGAGAAATTTCCAAATGCCAAGTTGGAAATGTCTAAATTTGTTTTTACAACTGTGCCAAAAATTATTTTATACAACTGTACAAAAAATATCCTTAAATATACATATGCGATAAAGAAAGCTAGCTTTAAAACAGGTAAGTTTCTTACTCATCTGATTGGGAAGATATGGCCTGCTCTATGTAAAGAAGCTTGCTGAACTCCAAGGAATATCATCACTAAGCCATACTCCATGTATCAATAACTAAACTGATTTAAGTAAATTTGATAGCCCTAAGGAATTAGAAGGAATCTGACATTTTTCAGCATTTTATTTTTAATTTATTTTTTTAATTGAAGAAATGATTTTAATTTTTTCTCCCTGTCTATCTCCCCTCTTCCCCCTCCCCTCTACCCTCTGGTAACCACTAGTCCGTTGTCCATGTCCATGAGTCTCTGTTCGTCCTGTTCATTTGTTGCTTTTAGGTTTATTCGGCATTTTAAAGAGATCCCAAATATTAGCTTAAGTTGTTTACAAAAATAGTTAGAAGAGCAATGATATTACTTTTGGATCCTAGAGAAAAAAGACAGCCTGTAAATTTGATGCTAGTTAGAATAAAAGAGAAGGTCCTTAATATCAAAAAACAATTCTGAATTCTGCTATTCTCATTATTACTGGGAAATTGACTACTCTTTTAACTATGCATCAGGTCCCCTACAACGAATCAGTGACCAAGCTATCTGCCCATTCCCCACTTACCAGTGGAGTATGAGTGCTCCATCGGGCATTTCGTTTGATGGCCCCAACCACAATGTTAATCTCCCCTTGAATGATGTAAATATTCTTATCCACCATCCTGGCAAACCTACCAAAACAGCTAAGAAAAAAGTCTAGTTAATATTTGGTTACCCAGAGCATACCCATGCTTAAATCAGTACCTGATAAGGTTAGAATTGTGATTTAACTTTTCAGTACCAAAATTTCCCACCTTTAATACTAAGATGGGATAAAATCCATCTGATGTTATGAATCCAACTACCTGGTTCTTCCTTGAAGTTCAAGATACAACTCAAAAAAACATCAATCTAGAAAATTTCTCAAAAGCACCTCAACAATCTCTAGCAGGCCTATCAAATTCTTCAAAGTCAATTATTTCCAAATATTTCTATGAGGCCTCTAGGTATGCAGATACATCTGTGTTGCTATTTTGTTAAAGATGTATTTCAGATTTTCACTATTCTTTTTTAACCACTCAATAAAATAATAATGCAGGTTCAAGTTAAAAGAAAAGAATGAAGGCTATCAGAAAAACAGACTTGGTTTAGAACCACAGTTACAATGTCAACTTATAGACTACATCCATTCTGCCAAGTCAGCTCTAGAAAACTGGACAGTAGCAGTGATACAACCTTTGAAAAGTCAAGTTCACTTTCTTATAGCAGGAAATCTCTAATAAGCAGACTGAAATGTAGACTCTTTGTGAAGCTGCTTCTATATAAATCTCTGAAATGAAGCTGAAATACCATTTTAGTATTTTAAGTGCTCCCAATTCAACTACCGCTTTACCATTTACTTTGCTGCCTAGAATAGTACAACAACACTTAGAAAAGATATTTAATTACTTCCCCAGGTAAAAATGTAAAAAAGCGAAATTCCTTCCTGGAATAGAGAAAACCCTAGGACCATATAAAACCAAATTTACCATTTTCCATTATTTAGAAACCCTCCTCAGAAAGGAAAAAACAGGAGGTAATTAGTTAGACAAACATTTAGATCAGGCTCAAGGAAAGTTGAAACAGTAAGGCTATCAGTATAAGGGAAGAAGGAATTCCAGAAATATATATTTATTAAGCACCTCCTATGCATAAGGCATCTTTCAGAGTGCTAAAGATACAAAGCAAGTAAGACACGGAAAGAGCTCTCAGACATACAGTGGAATAAAATTGTAGCATATGACTGTATGTTACCATTTATGTAAAAACACATCTTACACAAAATACTAGATTTTTGTTTCACAATATATGCAATATTTAACACACAGCAAGATATAGAGTAATATAATGGCCAATATCCAGATTAAAAACAGTACAACTGAAGGATCTGTGTGTGTCCTCCCAAATCATATCCTCTCTTTCATCCATAGGTCCTACTATTCTAAATCTGTTGTTTATTAAATTTTTATGTTGTTTTATACTTCTACTTCATTGATATGTATCTTTAAACAATATACACTATTATTCTGCATATTTTTATATTTTATATAACTAATATATTGTACGTATTCTGAAATTTACACTTTTCCCTTGAAACATTATGTTTGTGACTCATCCACGTTAAGTATACTTAATGTATTTTATACAAGTATAGAGAGAGAGATATAAACACAGAATAAAAGGTCTGGGCAGATATATCCCAAACTCAATAAGAAGTTATTGCAAAACTGGGGTATGATCTAAGACTACTTCAGCCTTATCTATAATGTTTTCATTTTTTACAAGAAGAATGTATTACTATACATTTCTGCCCATGAGGCATTTATAGAGTTTAGTGGGATCTAAAAGAAAACTGAGCCAGAGATATAGAGAAAGAAAATGAATCCTACAAGTAGCTCTATTTGCATATTTTGCACAATACAGGGCCCCCAGAAAGTGAGAAGTATGAAAACCACTATGAAAAGGAAAAAAGAGCTGGTACAAATTTTGTCCAGGCCCATAACACCTCCCCCAATCCACAAGGGAATCCAACATAAGGAAAAATAATCAAAAGAAGAAAAGACACAACTAGGTTGGTCTCAGAAGACTATCTGCTTTCCAAATGGTCGAGGTACACAACAATATCCTCCCCTGAGAAGATTCAATAACGAGAACATACAACAATGTTCTCTCCAAGGAGGATGAAAACTAAGAAATAGAAGTAAAACTAATTAGAAAATAATTTAAAATATCAGTAGAAAAAAGATAAAATGTTAGTATCCCTTCATCCTTAAATTACTTAGGAAAGATGAGTATGCTCTTTATCTCTGGAAGGATTTTTGAGAAACTGCTAACAGAGGTTACCTCCAGAGAAAAGAACTAAGGAGCAGGGGTGAGAGGAAGACTTGCTTTCCTCCATATATTCTTTCGTATCTTTTGAATTTTGTGTCATATACATATATTACCTATTATCTATTTTTAAATCTTTACTGATTTTTAAAAAAAGAGTAGGCTCTTTAGAATAGCTGTATTATTCTATGTATAAATGCTTAAGAACAGCGAAGTTAATTAACTAACAAGCATCTATTTCAGTCAATCAGACATTCCTTAGCACATCCTAAGCAAAATGTCAGGCACAGTCATACAGAAATATCCCTGTATTGTGACCAAACCACAAAAAGTTTATAATCTAGTTAATAGCAGTCCCCAACCTTTTTGGCACGAGGAACCAGAGCTCCTGTGAGAATCTAATGCCTGATGACCTGAGGTAGAGATGAGGCAGTGATGACAGTACTGGGGAGCAGCTGTAAATAGAGATGAAGCTCCACTCGCTGGAACACAGCTCACCTCCTATTGTGTGGCCTGGTTCCTAACAGGCCATGGACAGGTACCAGTCTGTGGATCGGGGACTAGGGACCCCTGAGCTAGTAGATTAGGTAAAACACGTACATATACACACAAACCTATGTAATACCTCCAACATATGAGTGATACACAGTGTCACAGTTGTGAAGCAAAGAAAATTATTTCTGGCAGAAGCCCTAGAAAAGCAACTGAAAGACAGGGTTCAAACAGTCAAATATATAAAGATAACGACATGAGTAAAGGATCATAGGTAGGAAAATTCAGTGTGTATTTAGGGGATTATTATTCCAGACTGGCTGGAACATTATTCCTAGGGAAATAATTGGAGGTAAAGCTAGAAAAGCATTTGGGTAGCATATCATGGAAGGCCTTCAATATATGGTTATTATTCAGTATATATTCTGAATACCTATTATTGTAAAAATATTTGGGGGAGCCTAACAGGGGAACTATAAACAAGATTAATTTCTCTTTCAGAGAACTAAGAGAATGAGAGAAAACATCCATACTGAAAAAAACCGCAACAAATAAACAATAACACTATACTACAAATTGCAAACAAAAGTGCCAGTGGGACTAACTGATAACTATTTGGAAAGCTTACTGGAGGAGATAAATTTTGAACTTGGATTCCAACTGAAGTAATCAACCTAATTTGATCTAAATTCAACGGGCACCAAATGCTAACAACTTTCTAAGATGGCAAAGATCTAAGGAAAAAAATCATTGTCTTAAGCTTCTTAGTAAAAAAGAAACATCTAGGGAATGAAGAATTATTAAAGGACTATTCAGAGTTGCCTAATCTACCTCCAAGCCTCTTAAGCATTTGTCTCCTTACCTAAGGAATCTCCCAAGGGAATCTGTCCTTCAACTTCAAATGACTTGCTGTCTGGTAGCCTATGGCTTAGAATCCCTTGTCACAAGATCACAAAGGCCTATGGAGACCTCATATAAGTATGGTAGAAAAGAATTTAAGGTTTATTTTGTATCAGAAATAACATGAGAAGGAACAACCAAATATACACCAATCAACATCCCCAGCCAGATAAGCCACTGGCCCAGAGACTCTTAGTAACATATGTCCTTTGAAAGCCTATCTGTTTAAAGCTGGGACCAAAGCATTCCCCTGGTGCTTTGCAGCATCCTACTTACTTACCCCAAGAGGATCCAAAGAGGAGGAGTCACTTTATCAACTGGCCACTCCTTCTATATGTAAACAAAAGCAGGAGACACAGAAACAATAAATTGAATCTTTACTTCATGGAATAACAAAAATCCTATTTCAAATGATTAAAGACTGAAATGTAAAACAGCTCAAAACTTGAAAACTTTAAAAATATATGAGAAAAACAAACAAAAAAATATATGAGAATATTTTTATAATCTCAACATAGAGGAGAAGCACCTAAACAAGAAACAATAAAACACAACTAATAAAATAAAATTGGTAAATTAAACCACATTAAAATTAAAGACATTTGTTCAAAATACCCCATAAAAAGAGGGGAAAGATAAGGCACAAACTCACAGAAAATATTTTAACATACACAACTAATCAAGAAGCAATATGAATAATATAAAATAACTTCTACAAAACTATAATAGACACATAAACCTTCTCCAAAATTGGCCAGAGACATGAACAGGCACTTTGCATAATAAGAAAATACAAACAGCAAATGAATATACGAAAATATTAGCTTCATTAAAATCAAGAAAATTACAAAATAAGATAATAAGATACCATTTTATGCCCCCAAAGTAGCACAAAAATTTTAATTTGACAATACTAAGAATTAGTAAAAATGCAGACCAAGTGGCTAGTGAGTATGTAAATTGATACAGCTCATTCAGATAATTTGGCATTATCTTGCAAAGTTGAATAACTTCATATCCTATATCCCAGCAATTCCACAGAAACTATACCCCCAGGGAAACACAAAGAATTTAGAATAGTGGCTGGGCAGGTGGGGAGGTGTAACTGTCAGGAAAGGGCATACATGTGGCCTCAATTTTGGTGATGTTTTGCTTTTTAAGTTGGGTGGGGGACACTGATGCCGCATGTATGCTATATATATTCTTTGTATGTATAAAATAGACTATCAAAAGTTCCTTCTTTGTAGTTATGCTCTTTGCTGTTTCTATGCACTTGCACATGTTCCCTTTCCATTTGGAATATTTTTCCCTACTCCTGTCCACTTGGTAATGCCTCATTCATTCCATCCAAAAGTCAATGAGAGTCAGAATATCATAGTGGTTACAAGAACAAGCTTCAAAAAAATAAAAAGAACAAGCTTCAGGATCAACAAAGAAACAAACTCTAGTCCTATTACTACCTTACTACCTATATGATCTTAGCCATTTCTTAGCCAATCTGAGCCTCAGTTTATAGTTCTCCATTGTGAAATATAGATAGTACCTTCTCATCCATTTGTTATGAAGCTTCACTAAGAAGCCTATAAAGGGATATTAAAACCCAAAAAACGTTAGCTGTTATTATGATAATGCCCGCTCTGTGAAGTCTTCCCTAGCTAACCCACTCCCCAAAGAGAATATTAGCACTTCTTTTTTGTCACCCCGTAACATTGCATATAGCTCTATTTAAACACAGCTTATATTGATTTATAATTATTTTGTCTGTCCCATGAATGAGCAGCTCAAGAAGAGACCATGATTTATTCACCTTTTTATTCCCAATGTCTGACACATAATAAGGAAAATGATAAATTTTGAATGAACAAATGAATAAATGGATGAATATCAAGACTGACTCTTCAATAGTGGTGCAGCTCACATCCACCTCTTGTGAAAACAATGACTTCATAGAAGATAAAGACTCTAAACCAGGAAAGCAAACCTTCTTTCTGTATCCCATATGTTTCTGAACCACAAGTTACAAACCTTCCATAAAGACCACCCTAATAGACAAAAAAAAAAACAAAAAACCCACATTTACCCACCAGCCAAATCATTATGCTTCTATTCTCACATCAATCTTCCTGAAGTTTCCTCATGTGCTTATATGCATGTTCACATCTTTCAGTGAAATACATAATTCTTTATCTAATTGTCAATTCTTCATATATGTGTAAATATTATTTTCTTTGGTTCTAAATAGCTGTTATTAGTACATCATTGTTTAAGCTATTTTTCTTAATTGCTTTTAAAAGTTGTCCTTATCCAATTAGAAATTAGATTCTCCAAAGGCAAAGACTCATATTTTTTCCTTCTTCATGGTGCTTTGGTGTCTAGCACAGAGCTCTGTAAACCAAGAAAATGCTGATGGGCTTTCTGAGAGGGGAGACAGTACCACAGAGCTGAACAACCCTCAACTAGTCCTTCCAAAGTGTAACTTCACTCCATCTCTCAAACATTCCAGAGGAGCATTAAAGATGAAGAGCTTAAAAGTTTCCAGAGCTGGCCAAGGAACACACCATAGTTCTGTTCTTCATTGAAAGTAACCAAGAATTACTGAACTAATAAACAATTTACTGAGCTCAAGAAATTTACTCAAAGCGTGGAGGTAAGAGAAAGTCAAACTAGGAAGAAAGCTGGTGCCCTGACAGGATACGACTGGAAAATCCTCCCAAACTTGATAATCAGGTGACCACTGTACCTCAGCTCTGCCACAGCACCTCCTCCCTCTGTGGAGTTCTAAGTCTGTCTCAAGAACTACATGCAAGGTGAGCCATGAAGATGTGTCCAAAGCTATTCAAAGATGTCCTTTATGCCAGCTTGGAGATGAAAAACAAAACAAGGCTTCTCTCTCTCACTAATCTTTTAACCAATGTAAAGATGACAGTTGGCAGAGCAGGACAAAAATAAAGTTAGTCAGTCTGTGTGATTATATAAAGAGAACTGCAGTAATTCTCATAAGGCCTGCCCTTCTTGTATGTCAGGGGTCATCATCCACTGTCATGGGGCAGAATCCAGTCCACAGACATATTTTGTTCCACCTGCAAAAGGTTTTTAAAAAAATTTAGCTAGTTGCCAACAGTTTAAAACAATGATACAAATTTCTGGTTTCCCCTGAAAAACAGGAAAAATGACATACTGTGCTCACATTCTAGTACATTATAGTCCCACTACATCCTAATACATTCCCACCTGGCTCACTTCACTCATTTGAATTTACCTGCTTGATACTCAGACATGTGAGCATATAATCTCTGGTTTACATAATGGCAACAAATCATTATTTCCATGATCATTTTATCATTATAACTGGGGGTCCAAATCCCCATATTGCTCTATTATACTTTCATTTAATTAAACAACTATTGTTGAACATACTGACATATATAAAAAGAGGAACAATAATAGCTAAACAGCTGCCAATTACATTTACAGAGCTGTTCTAGCCTGAGGGTAAAATGAACCTCCCTTCTTTTTCAACTCAACTCCACCACTACCCCAACAACAGAATCATTCTAATTTGTCACACTGAACCACAGGGACAGACATAATCAATCAATAGAAGTGGCATACAAAGGCTAGGATAATCCTTCCAATGAGTACAGTATAAATACAGTGGGTCTCCTCAAAAGCAGCTGTGTCTTTTTCCCTTCTAGATGCCCACAGGAGCCAGTCTAAGTACCCTATCAATGAAGTTATTATCTAAAAGTGGCAGTCATTTTGCCTTCTGGAACACAGGTAAGTGAAATAGTAGTGGAACTCTGAGAACTGCGAGTTCAACTGGAATTAATGCTTAGCTACTCATGAGGAAATGTGTCTACAACCTGAGTTCCTGCTGTGGCAAAGAGCATCACTGTCAAGATTAGAACATACTGTTTACACCTACCTTTAAAACGATGCTCAAATATAAGTCTCGAAGGAAGAACCAATTTTCTGATTTGGGTCGGGGAGTGGGGGTAAAGAACTATTCCCATCTAGAAAATGACTTTTTAAGTAAAGAAAGAGAAAATCTTTGATGTAAGAGTCACCTCCAGTCCCAAGTGAAAAGATGCTGGATTGGCCACTCTTTCTACCCAAAGACTAGACTGCCTATTATGTCAAGCATATCAACCCAACAAGGCTCAGTAGGGAATATCAACCCAGATGAATAAGACAGGCCCATCAAACCTGGATACTTTCTAAGCTGACTGTCATATAATTAGCCACTTCCAACTACTTTTTTTTAGAAATTCTGCAACTTGGATCAAGTTAAAATGCAAATAATTTCCTTTACCATTTCCATCCCACTTATTTTAAATCAATAAATACAAACAATAAATGTTATCCCCACCACACACACACACACACACACAATTTCGGGAGGGGAGAGGACATTAGGTAGAAAGAAGCAGTTTAGTCACTTTAGCTCCTAAATAGTTTTTCCCTCTAACAATTAGGTTTTGACTCTCTTTGTTATTACCTCACCTTGCAATAGTCCTGACCGCCAGGGCCAGAACCAGGCTACAAGTTAGGATCACATACTAAAACTAACACTGGGTATTGATAACATTTATTGAGTACCCACTACATGATTAGGTTGATACTGCTTTATCCCTACTACATGCTCTAACTAGGCCAATGCACATATATGTGCTACTACTTTTAAAGAGTGCATAAACTGATCAGTGCAATCCCAAAATAGACCTTTCCATTTGTATCCTCCACAGGAGCCAGAGGAGTGCCTTGAGTAGTATCTTAATTAAAGGCATACTAATTTCTATGTTGTGCATTAAAAAACTATCTACACTATTCTTCATTTCTAAAGACACTCTTTACCCTTGGGAGACTTTAAGGTTTACGATACAGCAATTTATCAAATGTTATCACATTACCATAAACTACTCTTTGAGGTTATGTTCTATTATTCACTCTGCTGCCTTAACTCTATCATTTTTAAAGTGACTGAACAACTCTCATGACTCTTTTTACTCACTAAAAATAATAGGCCAAGAGTACCAATCTTCACCAGTCTTCAAACTCCTCTCTGCTCTCAGCCAACTATGTAATAAAAGGTGGCTTCCTAGTGACTGAACCTCATCTCCTTAGGCCATGTGAAGAGAAAACCTAGGGAGGAAATTCTAATTAAAAACATAAACGAAGAGAGGATATTTGTAAAATAGATTATGTAAAGGAAGAAACAGGCTCAGAAGATAAGTCCAGTGTTTACATACAGATCAGACTGCCGGTTGAGCTGTCCTATAAGAGGAAAGCCTTCTCACATAGCCCAGGTCCCACACTGCTGGCCTCAATCCTTCCTCACCTCTCCTCACTACCTGAGTCTAGGTTGCACTAGTTCATCATCAAGTATTAATGAAGCAGTTTGGCTGTATTAATGGGGCAGTCACAGAAGGGGACACTGTACACAATCTGGAAAGACTTTCATATCTAAGATCTAAAACACAACTCTGAAAAGTAGATACAAAGCTCTTTAGATTTGCATTCGGTTTTGAGGACTGATCTCTTTAGAATGCAGAAAGCTACAGAAGAGAGGAGCCGAAGGCTAGGTTAAGTCTGGGAACACAGGAAGAAGGATGTGGGCACCTGCAAGGAATCAGAAGTCAGAGCTGAAGTCGCCCCTCCTGCGGCAGGGCCTGACCTTTGCCCTCTACAAGCCTCCCAGTTCCTTTCCATAACAATCTCTCCCTCGTCTTATTCCTGACCCTGCACGATTAATCCACCCGGGCTACTACAACTTATGGGCCCTGTTCTCCTTCGTCCCTATTGCAATGTCAGGAGGGCCTTCACAACCCTGGAACTCTAAGAAGAGACTTCGCTGACCTGTCAGCGGATCCAAAATGGCGGGGCCTAGTCCCAGGACCTGCAGCCGCTGCTCATGTCCACCCAGGGCCCCGTAGGCGTCTCCGAGAGGCTCTCTCGGCTCTGGTGGCAGATGGGAGAAGGGAAGTAGCCCGTTTCCTGGAAATTAAGGCCGAAGTCAGGGACCGCACAGCGGCTGAGAAGAGTCGGCCGGAACGGGCGGTGGAGCCGGCTACCTTCCCTGTCAGCTTACTGACGTGGTAACTAGCCTCAGTCTAGCCCGCTGCCTGGTAACTGTGCGAGCCCTGCAGCGCACAGCCAATCATAGCTTTTCACCGTGAAAAGTGACGTTCCAGCTATCCAATCGAAGAAAGGAATTGGCTCCGGGAGGCGGGTTGTGCCTAAAGAGGCGAGATTACAAAAGAAAGAAAAGGGTAGGTAGGGGACAACCAACGGATACAAGTACTCTCTGAGTGACAGTTATAAAAGCCAATAAAAAGAGAGAAATTGTGCTGGGCAGTTGGAGAGGTGGAGTTAGCTAGAGTTCGGTTGCAGTGCAGCTTGTAAGCAGCTGCTGGGCATTATGGGGAGGAAAGCGACGATTTGCTGGAGAGGAGGCGGGGTCCGTTTTGAGAGCCTGAGCGGGCGTCTCTACTCTTACCTCGCTTCCCTAATCTAGCCACTCCCTATTAAAATCAGCGGGTCCAAAAATCGTACCTCTTAAGGGAACACTTCCATACGAGGCAGTTTCTGGGCCCCCTCCTTCCTAGGGCCAGTCCTGCAATCTAATCTGAGCTCACCCTCCCGCACTCTCCCGTCTCCCTGCCCTGACTGGCTTCTCATAGATGTGTCTGTCCCATCTCAACTCTGTTTCTGTGTCTTGTGCCCCATTGCTATCATCCAGAAATAAAGAAAATTTAGATCTAATTCAGATCTCTTCATTTTAAAGAGCAGGAAACTGAGTTCCAGCGTGGAAAGATAGACCCACGTTCGCATAACTAGTTATTGGCAGAGCAAAGAGAAGGACCCGAGTGTCCTCACCCCTGATTCTGCTTTCTTTTTCACTGCCCTTCACTACCTCTTATGCCCTAGTCTATCAGTCTATGACTCTCAGCTCTGCCCCTCATGGACACTCTTTACCTACCTGGAAGGAAACTAATCACACGGGCTAGTCCACATCACCAGTGACAGGAAATTGAAGCCTTTCCTGTTTGCCTTAGAAATGCTGAGAAGCCTGAGAGCTAGATGACTACCCCAATCTGCACTCTCTTGCCCCTAGGTGTCTCTCCTCTTGCAAGCGATGACAGAGGTTGTGAGGATATTTAGAATTACCTAAAAGTGAAAATGTATTAAGAAAAGGACAGGAAGATGGGTTTTCTCCTTGCAGATTGGTGAAATTCCCAGCCCATTTTCTGGCATAGAGCCCAGGTGTCTCTGCAAACCTGAAGAGACAGCTGGGAGGCAGTAAAAAAAAAAAAAAAAAAAAAAAAGATACCAACTCTCTCCTCTATCATCCCATTTATGGATGACCCAAGTCCAGGGAAGCTCCATACCTAACCCCATAGAAATGTGGTCTCAAAACCACCATCCACCAAAACTAACTCAAAATGGGTCAAAGACCTCTGAATATAAGACCTGAAACAATAAATTGCATAGAAGGAAACATAGGTATTAAACTCATGGACCTTGGATTTAGGAGAATTTTATGAATTTGGCCTCAAAGGCAAGAGAAGTAAAAGCAAAATTAAATGAATGGGACTATATCAAACTAAGTTTTTTCATAGCAAAAGAAATCATCAACAAGGCAAAGAGACAACCATCTGAATGGGAGAATATATTTACAAAGTTTCCAATAAGGGCCTAATTTCCAAAATATATAAAGAATTCATACAACTCAACAATAAAAAAGCAAACAATCCAATTAAAAAATGGGCACAGGACTCAAACAGACACTTCTCCCAAGAAAACATACAAATGGCCAACAGACATATGAAAAGATGCTATTAGGGAAATATCAACTATTAGGGAAATACAAATCAAAACCACTGAGATATCATCTCATGCCTGATAGAATAGCTATCATTAACAGGACAAATAATAGCAAATGTTGGAGAGGGTGTGGGGAAAACCAAATCCTCATACATTGCTGGTGGGACAGTTAAACTGGTACAGCCACTATGGAAAACAGTATAGAGGTTACTCGAAACACAAAGAATAGAATCATCATATGACCTAGCAATCCCTCTTCTGGGTATTTACCGAAAAAAACTTGAAAACATTTATCTGCAAAGATATATGTGCCCTGATGTTCATAGCAGCATTGTTCTCAGTGGCCAAGACATGGAAACAACCAAAGTGTCTAACAATAGATGATTGGATAAAGAAGATGTAGTACATAGATACAATGGAATATTACTCAGCTATATGAAAAGATGAAATACTGCCATTTGTGACAACATAGGTCTTGAGATTATCATGTTAAGCAAAATAAGTCAGACAGAAAAAGTTGGGAATCATGATTTCACTCATATATGGGATATAAAACTATAAGTAACAAACATAACAAACAAGCAGAGATTCATGGACATGGACAATGGATTAGTGATTACCAGAGGAAAGCAGGGAGGGAGAGGTAGATAGGGGTAATGGGGGGTGAGATATTTAGTAGCAAAAGGAAATTTAATTTTGGGTGGTGAACACACAATGCAATATACATATGACATATTGTCGAATTATACACTTGAAACCTATTTAATTTTATTAGCCAATGTCACCTCAATAATTTTAATTTAAAGACATTTTAAAGAACCAATCAAAAAAATGCAGATATCCAAAGACTATCCATGTGCTAGGATCCTCTAATTTGAAGAACCCATCAGACTTGCCTGACATCAGACCTAAAGAACTCCTCAACAGCTCCCTGCACCTGCACACTGGGCTCCTGGTCTCCACGCCCAGCTGAGGATCTTGCCTCTTTCACCTGAAGAGAAGGGCAGAGGTACAACCATCATAGCACCTCTATCCACAGTACCTCTGAGCCATTTTACACCTTCATTTGAAAACTGGGATTTGATTTCCTGGGCCTATCTCAGATTGAGAGGTCCTAGATAGCCGAAACTCCCTACTCCCCCACCTCCACTCCCACGTACCTCCAAAAATTAATTAACCTAAAAGAATGAGTGGGTTATGTGTTAGAGATGAAGAGGAGATGACAATACTCTAGCCCCGCCTAATCTCCATCACCTTACCAGGCAGAACATCTCCCTCTTAGATTTCAATACTGAGTTCCTACATTATGCCTAGGAATAGAAACATGAAGAACACATGGTACTTGGCCTCCTAAATCTTAGCATCATAGGGGATAACATATAAGCTGATGTCTTCAATATAATGGGTAGAGTAATAGAAAGTATGCACAGGAGGGTTGTGAGAGTAAGAGGCTAGACAACTGGCTAACCTGGAAGTTCAGAAATGGCTTCCCAGAGAAAATGAGGCCTGAGTGGAGCTTAGGAGGATGAATAGGAATTAACAAGATGAAGACTGGCTGGAAATCTGTTATTGTCAGAAGAAAGGCCAGAGATGTTCAGGAAACCAGTAGGATATTGGGGATTAAGACAGGGTCAGATCCTGAAAGTCTTGTATGCCAGTTAAGGGTGCTTGCTTGGTCTTTAGCCTGAGGGCATTCTGGAGCTATTGAAGGGTTTTAAACAGAGACCTGACGGGTCATATTTACCTTAGGAGCATATTGCCTGAGGAGCACCCAAGTATCCCTGACTCCACATGTTCCTTCAAACATCTGTCCTCGCCCTTGCAACGCCCTAACCAGCAAGCACTAAGGTCACAGAACTGAACCTGGTATCACCAAGTAGAAGCTAGTCTGTTAAGGCTGAGAGAGCATAGCCTGAGCAAGCCAAAAGTGCAGACTGACAGATAAACTGCCCAGGCCTCGGAGGAGTGCCCAGCCCAAATCCCAAGATTCAGTGAGAGCCTCTTTTAACTTTTTTTGTGGGGAGGTAGGGGGTGATAGCTACTTGTCCAAGGTCACTCGACGACGGTGTGGTTGGTGGCAGGGTTAGAATGGTGCTTTGGTTTGTCTCATTCCAAACTCTGCTTTCTCCAGGAAGCCACCTTCCTTGGAGGAGAGAAAGGCGGGAGCGGCGGGAGATTGCGGAGAAGAGGAAGAAAGATACGAGGGAAAAAAGGAGCAGAGATAAAGAGAACTTAGTGTTTCAACGTGGCAAAGGAGAGAGGAGAGGGATAAATAACAGGAGCAAAGCAGTGGAGGAGAAAAAAGAGGATAGAAAGGCGAGACGTGGGAGGATTGGAACAGAGACAAAGGGCAGAGAGACAGACAGCGACAAGTGGAGAGAAAATCGCTGAAACTTGAGCGGCAACTAAGTCTGAGCGCTGAAAACCAACGGCTTTTCCCGGCCAGTCGCCCTCCCACCTGGCACCCCGGCAACTCTATCCACCCGCACCACTCCGCTTTGCTCAGGGTGGCAGCCTGGCCCCACCTCACTGCCGGCGGGTGCCGGCTCCGTAGAGCTACACGGCGTACCCCAAGATTCTGGGTTTGGCTCCGCCAAAGTGTTCCTGCTGGAGCGTGGTTTAAGCCACGTGGGGAGGGGCGTGTCCCAGTTGCTGAGGAGCGCTTCCAATTGGCCAGCACGCGGGGTTCTTGGCTGTGCTCCGGCCAGACTCCACCTCCGAAGGCGGGGCCTGAAAATTCACAGCTGGAAAGGGTGGAGTCCGGGCTGCGCAGCTGGAAGGGGGCGGGGCCCTACTCGCGAGGTTCGCCGCCGAGGGCTGGGGGCGCCGTGGGTTGCCATAAAGTGAATGGGCACCGGCGGGGGGGTGGCAGTCCGAGGCAAAGCTCAGTCTCTCAGCGAGTTCGGGAGCGCCCGAGCGGAGCGGCGGCCTGGGCGCAGGGGGGAGGCCCCCACCCCGGCCGGGTGCCCGGCCCCTGGCCCCCGCCTGCCCTCCAGACTGCAGTGGCCGCCGCCGCCGCCGGGAGTCTGCCTGCTGCGGGACTTACAGTGAGTGCTTGACCCTGCGGGTTACAGGGGCTCACCGGGCCGAGGGGCCATGGCCGGACTTCGGGATCCTTAAAACCAGACCTAAGGCGGCTGAACTGGGGAACGGCGCTTTGGGAAAGGGTCAAAACTGGTAGGGTGGTCTGCAGACCCAGGTCCAGGACTTAGGGAAAGAGAGACTCAGCGTCAGGACTCAGGGAACAGAGAAGAGGGAGACTCTGGAGATCCGGAGGGAAACCGGAGACATGAAATCAGGACAGGCGCTCCTGTCGGGAAATTATTACTATAAAGCACCCTGGAATCCAAGGGCCCGGAACAGGCAGCCAGGGAGCAAAAGGGGTTGCCGAGGCCCTGGCCAGTGGGGGGAGCTGGCGGCGGCTGCCCAGCATGGGGGCAGCTGGCGGCGCCCTTCGCCCCTCGGCTGTGGCTCAGACTCCAGGAGCCAGGAGCAGAGGTGCGTCTCATCGCACACGCTTCTCTTCTCAGCTGCTTCGCAGTTGCGAATAGGAGTCGTGTTATGAGAGCCCTGCCGCGACCGGCTCAGATGGCCTCTGTGTGGGCGGCAGAGCAGTGACTGAGCAGCCAGAGTGACCAGGCGGCGGGTCCGGTGTGTCCGGCTTGGGGTGTCAGAGTCCGCATGTGTCCCGGCCTGGGGCCGCCACTGAATCGGACGGAATGTCCGCAGCGCGCGCGGCTGGGAGTGGACAGAATGTCCGGGGCGGCGAGGTGGGTCTTTCTGGAGGAGGCGCTATCAGGCAGCGGTGGACAGAATGTCCCCGGCTGAGTGGCATGTCCATTTACCCGGCAGTGCCTGCCCAGCTGCTGCGTGTGCGGCGGGGCTCTCTGTGGTGGGTCGCCACGAATCCCACTTTGCAAACTTGTTTCTGCTCCTGGGGGCTGTGGGGCCCGGGAACAGGGAGTGAGAGCAAAAAGGCTGCAGCCTGGTCTTTGGGTGGAGTGGTGCTGGGAGAGATTCCCTCTCCAACCCAAACTATATCAGAGCATCACCTGGACTTCCAGGACGCAAATTTGAGGAAAGAAAATCAGTGGTGGATCTGCTAGTGGGAATCAAAACCAGGAAAGGAAGGAATGAACCACAAAGGGCAATGGGAGGGCAAGAAGAAGCCCAGCACAATCCCCTGCCAGCCTCAGTTCACTCACAAACTCAGAGGCAACCCCTAATTCCAGTACAGCTGATCAGACACTCCCAGATCTCTTTGCCTAGGGGTCATCAAGCTAAAGGCATCTTCTCTGCAGGGAGCAGGAGCACAGGCCTAAAGAGAAAACTGCAGCTCTTTAGCAAAGCAAACCGGGCGGTCTTGTTTCCCTTTTTGCTCCCTCGGCTTCACCAATCTGAACACCACCCTGGTGGCTAAGAGGAGGTAGGAAGGAAATACATGGAATTCAGACTCTGGGGTCCAACATGAGACCTATATGGTCCTCCAACTCTGGTTGAGAAGGTCTCAGACCTACCCAAATGCCTCGTGTACTTTCTCTGTAGCTAGTGGAGGGTCCTGATTCATTTGGACCACTACAATGATCATCTGTCCTGACTCCGACTCTTTAACTAGAGCCCAGTTAAGCTAAAGGGAACAAAATAAAGAGAACTCTGCCAGTCTAGGTAAATGAGCGCAACTGCCTGGCTGGGGACTGAGTTTTCATGGGGACAAGGGAAAGGTGATGTGTTTAGCAATTAGTAAGTAATCTAAACAAGTAGATCTCAACCTTTCTCAGCTTTCACCTGTGAGTGACATACAATACATATTCCTCACACTCCCACCTCTGTACCTTAATTTTAAAGTTTGCTTATTACCAGCTAGACATTGTTTATCAACATTTTTTGTCCCTTGCCCCCTTTTGATAAATATAGAGTCATACCCAAATAGCCCCAACACATTCTGATATCCTTATCAGAGCTTGTGCTTCCATTATTTTTCAAATTACGGGTGAAATGAAACACTCTGAACCAGGAAAGGAGTAGGGAACACATTACAGATGGTTCCCTGAAGACCTTAACCCAAAGATCTGTTTTTGCAACAGCGTTATAATGAAGATGACTGGAAATAAAAGGCAGAACTTTCTCCTTTGCATAAAATCACGAAGCTCAGTGTATGCCTGGGTCACTGGGTCTTAAGGAGAATGTCATCTTCTCTAGAGAAGAGTCAGAGAATAGTTGCCAGAATGGGGAGCCAGTAGCTGCTTGAGGGAGCAAACTTCAAAGTTTAGGACTCTAAGAAGTGAGATAGGATGGAAATCCACAAAATAATGAAAGGCATAGATAAGCAGAAGACTTGTTTGCTCCCTGAATCCTGAAACCGGAGATGAGGGGGCCTCTTTGAACAGGAGTGATGCAAGCGGAGGATGAATAGGGAAATGTTCCTTGGCACACAGTGGGCAGCAAACTTCCAGAGCTCATTTCCAGGGAGGTGGTAAAGGCAGGAAGTAGAAATGGAATCCTTCGGGGCTTGGGAGGATCAGTGCATGTCAGAGCCACAAATGGCTACTGGGGCGGAGGGGGCGAGGAGTGAAAAGAGCTCAGTCCTCGGTCCTAGGAAAACTGGATTCAGATCTCGTCAATCTGTATAACTTTGGATAAATTCACATTCTTAGAGGTGAAATGGGGATGGTTATTCCTGCCACTCACGGTGGTTAATAAGAATTAAATGAAATCATATATATGAAAGCCCTTTGCAAATGAAAAAGCACCACAGAAATAAGAAGTGTTATTGCCATTATTAGGCCCAAACTGTAGAATCTTTGTTTGAAAGGGTAGTATCTCAAGTCTTACATCAGCCAGACAGCATCCCTAATCCAACCACAGGAAGATTCTCAATAACAGATAGAACACCCTATTTCCGGCTTCAGATGCTGGCCCTTACCCCTACCCCTCTCCCAGAGGAGTTCAAGGGAGCTCCCCAAATGTTTAAGCCGTCTACCAGACCAAATATACTGATCTGTTCCCTGCCTGCCTGCTGCTCAAGGATGTGAATATGGGCCCAAGATGCAGGTCCAGGAAGAGAGAGCAGGAGAGACAGACTGAAGCTGAGCTAGGATAAGCATGAGATAAGGAAGGAGCCACCCAAATTTTCTCTTCTCTAAATGATGCTTCCTAAAATGTGCTTCCTAGGAGATGGCAGCTAATCTGAAGGATTCGTTAGGTCCTGAACTTTGGTATTATCTAGTATCTAGCCCATGGTCACTGACAGGGACCCATGGTAAAAGTGATGGGGAGAGAAAGGAAAAGACAGGTGGTAAGATGAGAAAGAGCTGCTTTCAAAGAGCCCCTTTCCTATCTCTTCCCTACCCAATTCATTCTTCTCGCCAATGCCTAATAAAGTTCCCAAAGATGCTGCTTTTATGTCACTCTCCTGTCAACAAGTCTTCAATGACTCTCATTGCTTCACTTTAAGGGGTTGGGTGGGAGAGGCCTGTACAAGAGTGGGAGGGGCATGATGCTGCAGGCTAAACATGGCCTGTCTTCCTGGTATGATGATATCACTTGAAGATGTCACTTGGAGATTTGGAGAGAAAACTTTATTTTTATATAAAAATAAACATAATGACTTAAGTATGGAATAGAATGCAAAATTTGCTTCAATTTTTAGTATAAAGATAGAGATCTCAAAGAAATTTTATACTGTTGACAGCAGTTTCAGGTTGTGCCCTTAGTTTCCAGGGTGATATTTTCTCTTTCTAGTCTTAGGGTTTTTTTAATGGAAAAGCTGGAGATGCTGTAACCTAGACTGTATTAAACCTGAACCACCACCCTTTGCCCATCATTGGAGACCCCTAATCCTGACCCATTTTTCTCTGATGATCTCCCATTACCACACTGAGACCCTGGCCAAGCTAGGCTCCTTGTTGCCCTCTGAACTTCGTTCCCAATCCTGCCCCTTTTCTGCCTCCCCAATTTCCAGCTTAGCCATGAATTACAACCTCTGAGCCCCAGAAGATGATACCACCTTACATGGGCTTCCATTTCTCCAATCTCCCTTAATCTAAGTATCAGACCCATGCAGCCCATCATTTTATCCTGTGTTCTGTTTGCCTCCCAAGACTGCAGGCTCCTAGACGTTAGGGTCTATGTCTTACCAGTCTTGGGGATCTGTCTTAGCACCCAACACTTGCTGGAGGAAAGAAGGAAGGGAGAGAAGGAAGGATATGGAGGCTCATTTCTCTGATTCCTAACTTACTCCTTAATAAATTAAGTGCATCAAGTCATCACTGCCTCTACCTGAGTCTTAAGATTTCCTCTTGGAGCTGTGAACTTTGTCTACAGCTGTCTTAATTTGCTCCCATTTGTCACTGTAGTTCAGCAGACTAGACAGTTTGGGTGATCAGCATCACTAATGAACACGAAGTCAATGTGCACGTAAGGGCCTCACTTCAGTGTCAGGTTTAGTGGGTGGTTTAGGGCCCTGGTCTACACCTGTTTGCCAACTTGCTGCTTGCTGAGCTGAGCCGCAGTATCGCAACTCTATCCCTCTTATATTTCTCTTCATTCAGTTCCTGCAAGAGGAAGTTCTTTTCCCATTTAGGTTCCAGGGAATGCCTCCTGGAATTGTTATTGCAATTTCTTGAGGGCTCTCTAGCTGTGGCCCTGGTTTACCGCTTTGGCTTTAGGACAAAAGTGGGTACACATGGCAGTTACCCTCTTGCCATGAATTTGTGTCCCTGGAAACCATGGCCTCCCCACTATGGCCTCTCTGGCCTGTGATAGTCTCTTAATATATCTTGGATATTTTGATCTTGCTGCAGTCCATGACAGCTTCCTGTAATTCTAGCCTTTACTTCAGAATCGAAACATACCTATAAGTCCTCTCTTCACCCTAGGGCTGAGATTGCCACCTTGACACCACTGGGGCCTGGGCCATGAATCACCAGCAGGGGGTGTCAGAAAGGCTTGGAGTGGGGCAAGAAGCCCCTCCCAGAGTTGGTCTCAGTAACACTGTTATCTCTTGACACTCTTTGGCCCTGTCTGGTATTTCTCACCAGCATTAACCAAACCTGTACTCTAAGACCTACTGCTTGTCCCTGTCCACTGAGTGAGGTAAAGTTCCTGGCCTCAGATCCAACTCCTCAGCTTCCTGACCTCTAGCAGTTTAGGGGAGCTTAATCTTCAGCCAGCCTGTCTCCAGTTCAGACAACCATTTGACACCCCCAGCCTCTGCCTGACCAGCCCACCCGGACACAAGTCTGCTAGAGGCCTGTGCCCCCACTCGCTCACTCTCTATTACCTGCCTGGCTTTAGTGTTCTTGCCTTTCCAGTTTCACAATCAGAGCCCTTCTCAGCTTCATCCCCTCTATCTTCTGTTGCTAATCCTGTCAGGAGCCTGAGGCTTCATTTTTTTCTTTTACCAGTCCCTGGTCCCCAAAGTGGCTCCCAGCTTGGGTTATTCTAACCCATTTTGCTGTTACCTTATCGACTGGGCTCTCTTTTGTGTTCAGGACAGAGTGCTCACAGCACACATTTGCATCCCTCTCTAAAATGCAGCATACTGCATTTTAGAAATTCTTCACTGGGAGATACAGAGTCTAGGGAGGTGAACTGCTCAAGCAAGGGCAGAGACAAGGATGAGATCTTATTTAACACTCTATCCTCTGTGCCTTACTCAATGTCCAGCTCATAGACCCTGCCAAATAAACATCTCTTCAATGAATGAAGGAAGATATACTTGGATAGAGTTGTATCTCTACCCATTTTTCATATCATATTTTATTTTAACCTTATAATAATACTGAAGTTAGGTAGGGAAGAGATTATGATCTTGCTTTTAGAATTGAAAAAAATATGCTCAGAGAGGTAATTTTCCAACTAGTAAGCTGGGAAGCCATGACATGAATATAGGTATTTTGACTCCAAACCTAACTTCTTTGGGCTACATCAGATTACTTTCCTAAGGGGCCTGGGCAGTTTCTGTCCCCCAGCCCCATCTCATCTTCTTTCTCCAGCATTCTCCGACCATCTCCCCACTCGGCTGCACAGGCTCTCCCCGGCAGCCACTGAATGTAGACCACTCCCCTGACCCCTTTGGCCCACTCTTACCCCACTGAGTCCTGAGTTCCTGGGACTGAGAGCTGAGATTCAGAGGGGCCACAAAGGGGAGGGGATAGAGTAATGGCTAGCTCCAAAACAGCCAAGGCAGCTGTCCCTGTCACAGAGAAAGGAGACTGTGTGATGATGTGTGTCTGTCTGCCTGAATGTGGCAGCACATGTGTGGGAGAGTGTGTGTTGTATGCCTTTAGCTGCAAGTCCAAGTGCTTATTTTGTCTGAGTGGGGGCCTGTGTGTGTCTGCATGTGTGTCTGTCTGTCTCTGGGAACACACAGCCTGAACTCTGCTTTCTGGGTCTCAGCCTCTGCCTCATCATTTACTCTGGCTCTTACCTCTCCTCACCCTACCTTCCTCGGCTGAAATAAAGGGTGAAACCAAGACACAGGTATGGAATGCTATGGGAAGTGGAGTTTAGAAAATTAGAAGTCTGGAGCCAAAGCAGACTGGAAAGATTAATGGCAATGGTGGGATTTAACTTCCCTTATAGGCAAACCCTACTGTCCCTCTTTTTCCAACTCTGTGTTGCTGCTGTGGCCTCTGGAGAAGTCAGGGGTATGGTTTGCATTTTGAGGGCATCTTTTTTTAAATATATATATATATTTTATTTTTTTATTTTTATTAAATTTATTGGGGTAACATTGCTTAATAACATATAACTTTAAGGTGTACAACTTTATAATATGACATCTGTATACTCTTATGTGCTCACCCAAAATCTAGTCTCCTCCATCACTGTGTACTTGACCCCCTTTATCTTCTTTGTCCTCTTGGGTATGAAGTAAGAGAGGACTTCAGAGCACCCCTTTTTCCAGCTCTCAACTCTAAGCCCTTCCAGCTATTTTGGAAGAGCTACTAGTCAAGGCTGCCACAGGTCCCTTCCAATGGCATCTTCCTTCCATCGGAACATTGTTGAGCCAACCCCAAACCTTTGACTCCTGACCTCAGACCTGGAAGGGGAGGTGAGCTGAGCACTCCCACCCCTGGCCTGACTTCACTCCTTCCTTCCCAGGTTCCCTTCATCCCTGCCTCTTTAACCCTAGAAAAAGGTCCAAGGTCTAGTTCCCTCTGCCCGTGGAAAGAACAGGGACTGTTTCTCAACCTCCTGCCTTGACCTCTGTTCCAGCCCAATCTCGCTTGAGAGGTGGGGGCAGGGGGCAGCTGCCATCTCTGAACTGGTTGAAGGGGGCATTACCATGTGCAAATAAAGGCCACTGCCCCTCTGTGCGTCCCTGAGAGAGACTCCTAATAAATTCAGAGCAGCCAAATGACACACATCTTAATCTAGCTAATCTACCACATTAATGCCACCTTGCACAGCCTGCATTAAGTCCCTGTTAATAGGGAGACAGATGGACCCTTCCACCCAGATCGTCACCCGTGTTCCTCTGTCCCTAGGCTCCTTTGGTTTTCCTCTGACCAAGAAACCGTCAGAATTCTTGAGCCCCACTAGTGTACCTATCCTTTCCTCCTACCAGAGGGGGCCTAGGAGAGCTAGCAGGAAAGAGGAACCTGCAGGGGAGACTTAGGCAAGGTTAGGAAGTAAATTAGGATAGAAAGTAAGGGTAACAAGGTGAGTTTAAGAAGCCCACATCTACTGCCTGGAGTGAGCCTGGTAAAGGCAATGTATGAGAGCGGAACAATGACTGGTAGGATGCAATATGTCTGGGCAGGCACAGAAGCAGACAAGGTTAGAATGCCTAAGTGATTTTCAAACTTGCTTTTGATTCTGAAACTCTATTCAAATGAAATCTCTCCAGAAAGTATAAACAAAACGACAAAAGCAGGGCTGCCCTAGTTGAAGCAGACCCAAGCAAGGCCAGGCTAGGGTTCCATCCCTGAGGCTAGTCCTGAGTTCCAGTCCCTGAGGGGATTTCTGTGTAAGGCCCTAAGGAACACAATTTGATAAAGCAAATGAAGAAAAAGCATTAGCTTAGGAGTCTCTCAGACGTAGTTCAGATCCCAGTTTCACTTACTTACAAGCTCTGTGACCTTAATCGTTATTGCAAGTCTGTTTCCTCACATGAAAAAGGTGATAATACTTAATATTGATGAATTCTTATGAAGGGAGAGTTAATGAGGTGAAAACACACAGTAAGTACTCATAAAAGATAGTAGTGATTATCCTTACGGGAGAAATATCAGGCCTATTTCAAAATAAAATCTGTACCCTGGAGAGTGAATAACAGAGGTTCTGGCTGTGTCTCAGATGTGATTGACCGAGGGGCATGTATAAATTAATGGGAATTTTGGGCATTCATGTGAGAGGGAACAAGATTTTGAGGTTGTGGTATATGGCATGTGACATGCAAGTGTGGTTTTCATAAATTCAGTAAATATCTATTGAACACCAACTGTGCACCAGGCAGGCAGAGTTCTATCAGTGAACAAAACATAATGTATATATATGCTTATAAAACCTTTTTTTCGTTCGGCTGCTGTTTCCCCATTCTGTCTGTCCCAGGGCACCCCAGCACAGGAGTAGCTTTACACCGGTGGCTGATAAAGGGGACAGTGAACCTGGGAACCTGATAACCCAGAGATTTTAACACCATTAACCTGGTCTGCGTCTTCTCTTCTGTCCAGTCTTGCCTCCATGGAGTTCGGCCTGCTCAGCGAGGCGGAGGCCCGGAGCCCGGCCCTGTCTCTGTCAGATGCGGGCACTCCCCACCCGCCACTCCCAGAACACGGCTGCAAGGGCCAAGAACACAGCGGTGAGCGCACCCCCTTCTGGGCGTGGGGCAGATAACAGCTCAACCCTAACAGGGGTGGGGTCCAAGTGTGAGTGAGAGGCGGGTGGAGGAGCAACCCCAGCCGGAGAATCCCCCTGACCTGCCCCCACCCGGCCCTCAGACTCGGAGAAGGCCTCGGCTTCGCTGCCCGGAGGCTCCCCTGAAGACGGCTCGCTGAAGAAGAAGCAGCGGCGGCAGCGTACGCACTTCACCAGCCAGCAGCTGCAGGAGCTGGAGGCGACCTTCCAGAGGAACCGCTACCCTGACATGAGTACGCGCGAAGAGATCGCCGTGTGGACCAACCTCACCGAGGCCCGCGTGCGGGTACAGCGCACCTAGACCTGTAACTCACACCCCACCCAGGCCCACTCTCGTGGGCCGCTTAGCGACTAGCTTCGGAACCTGCAGCCTAAGGTTCTGCCCTGCCTGCCCCATCCTTGGACCCGACACAGCTTCCCTGGCCCCAGTCTGGAGCCCCATATGGGGCTTACTCCACACTATCACTCTAGGCCATGTATTTCTTTTCTTCTGACACTGTCTGTCACTTCTTCTCGTCACCCCTCCTTGATCCCATCCTACCGCCCCGCCCCCGCACACCCTGTAGCCCTTGTTTCTGCCGCCCACTGTTACTGTTCTCAGCTTCCTGACTCCGTGCGCACGACCGCGACCTGCATTCCCATTTCTAGTCACCTCATCCTGTTTATTCCCCGCACGGCCTGGGCCCTGGCTTGAACCCCTGTCTAGGTGACCCACCCACCAGCCGTGCTGATTCGGTCCCGGACTCCGGCTGAGCTCTGATCCCTGACAGCCTTTTCTCCTGCGCCCGCAGGTGTGGTTCAAGAACCGACGCGCTAAGTGGCGAAAGCGCGAGCGCAGCCAGCAGGCGGAGCTGTGCAAGGGCGGCTTCGCGGCGCCGCTCGGGGGACTGGTGCCTCCCTATGAGGAGGTGTACCCAGGCTACTCGTACGGCAACTGGCCACCCAAGGCGCTCGGCCCGCCGCTCACTGCCAAAACCTTCCCATTCGCCTTCAACTCGGTCAACGTGGGGCCTCTGGCTTCCCAGCCGGTCTTCTCTCCACCCAGCTCCATCGCTGCCTCCATGGTGCCCTCTGCCGCGGCCACCCCGGGCACCGTGCCGGGGCCCGGGGCCCTACAGGGCCTGGGAGGGGGGCCCCCTGGGCTTGCTCCAGCCGCAGTGTCTTCCGGGGCGGTGTCCTGCCCTTACGCCTCGGCCGCCGCAGCAGCTGCTGCAGCCGCCTCCTCCCCCTACGTATATCGGGACCCGTGTAACTCGAGTCTGGCCAGCTTGAGGCTGAAGGCCAAACAGCACGCCTCATTCAACTATCCTGCTGTGCCAGGGCCAACCCCGGCCGCCAATCTCAGTCCGTGCCAGTACGCTGTGGAACGGCCTGTATGAGTTGCCTGGCCCGTCAATCATCCCCGAGGCCGGGGGTGATAGTTCACAGCCTTCTCGGACTGGGGTCGTCTTGACTGGCTTACCCCTACCCCGGGGTCCGAGATGGATGCTGGGGCAGCTAGTGGAGGGGCGGCCGGCTCAGGAGAGAGCCTTCCGCCTCCCAGTCCTGAGGGGTGGACTAGACCCTACACACAGTCCGCAGCCCTGGGCCTAAGGCCAAGAACAGGGACCAGTTCCCCGGGGGCCAACTCACTCTTGGCCCACTCCGCCTTCTCCAGATTCCCTCTCCATTTATCATTTCAAGATAAATGAAATAAACATGCGCGGACTGTCAAAGGCTTGATGATTCAGAGTTGCAGTTGAACCTTCTCCCCTCATCCTCCCCCATGTCCAAAGAGAGCTGGGTGTACAGGAAAGAGGTGAGGGTTTCTGGGCTTCAGTCCCCCTCAGCCGCTAACACCAGAATGGGGAAGCCGGGAGATTCCTGGAGCAGAGGGACGCTCGCGTGCGTGTGTGTTTTGTATGGATCGCTTGCGGGCGATTAGCTACTTGGCCAAAGCTGGTGTTACAGCGCCACTCTGTGGTCCCATGGAGGATAACTGGAAGGTCTGGTTTGCAACGCCTACTTGTCTGTCATTTCTGCAACTTAGGAAGCCTATGACCTTAGAAAAGTTACTCTGCTTTTATGCACCTATTTCTCACTGTTCCAATGAGGGGCTTGGGCCTCAAACAGCAATAAAATTGTGGTCTGTAACAGACATTTATTAAGTGCCTACCAGGCCTAGGATTCTTATTGAGTGTCTGTGTGTGCACCCTCTCAGGCTTCTCACCTACTGATCATCTCACTGCCAGCAGCCTTCTCCCACTGCAGCAGACACCTTCTTCCCACAAATCCCCAAAACTCAAAAATATTTGAAATATTTAATTTAAAAACAGAGCAAGAAGAAGAAAGGTTTCTGTATAGAAATATAAATAACTCAGCTCTAGGGATCCTTCCCACTTCCATCCTAGTGACTGCTTGGCTTTCACATTAAAAATAGAAATATAAAAGTACTAGATCAAACTCTCCTCCCAGGATGGTGTTTCTTGTCTGTCATAACTTCCTGCCACCTTGAGGCACACATCCTGTGGGGAAACCATGCAGGAAAGGCATTGTAATCATTCTCCCAAAACTAAGCTCATCCCCTCAGTGCCCTGGAGAGTAGAAAGCCTGGGGCTCCTTCCTTTTCTCCAACACTTTATTCCCTCTTGTTCTTGTCTTTGACCTTGGACAGTATGTAGGCTTGGTAGAAGAAATTTGAAAAGAAGATTAAATAACTTATATAAATGATGCAGGCCCAGAAGAAGAGGTCCATTGTGGTGTGGCAGTTCTGTTCCTGTCTCCAGATGTAAGAAAGGGTGATGACAGTGACTCCTATAAACATCTGTAGGATCTGCAGGGTGGTGACGAGTCTGGGAAACCACCTGGGTAACTTCACTTTGGCAGCCTTCAGAGTGTAGTAGGTGTACATGATGGAATGCACACCATAGTTGAGGATCATGAACCAGCCAGATACATTCATCTTTTTCTTGAATATAAAGCTCGAGAACACTACCACTGTGCTGTGGTGGTACCAGTGCAAAAAGATGAGTGGCCGCTTACGCAGGATGATGAAGGCCGTGTCTCCTGGGAGATGGAGAGTTATAGCTAGCATACCACCCATTATTAGGACTACCCTCTGCACTGAATGTGGGAACACAGGGGGAATTCTCAGGGTGGGGAGAGGGGTCTTTGTTGCAGGGAATCTGAAGAGGGGCTTGGGTGAGAGGTGTTAGGACCCTGGGGTGGGAAAGGGACTCTCCAGACGATGGGTGAGGGAGCCCTGAGGAGGGGTGCAGTTGACTGGGTACTAGAGAGACAAAGCCTCGCCACTCACCAAATTCAACGACTTTGCTGAGAACAAAGAGAGAGGACCAGAATTGGATTACAGGATCGTTGGAGATAGTGGAGAAGCACATAGTACTCATTAGGCTTCTCTTATGTAGCAGCATCCCCATATAGCTCCATGTCCTCACTGTCCCCATGATACTGAAATGGGACAGAGAAAAAGGGTGTAAGGTCATCCCCAGACACCAATCCACCCTTCCCCCTCAGCCTGGTCAGGTCACTGTCCTAAGCTCTGCCACCTCCCCATCCTTCCAGAAGTCACAGCTTCTGAGATCCTTGGGCCAATCTGGTAGATCCAAGCAGTAATCTAGAGGAGATGCGGGCTGGAGAAGGATCGAGAAATGCTGGAGGATGGGATTGAAAGTTGAGTTAGGAAATAAAGTTCTTGGGATGAATAGGAGCCTATGAGGAGATGAATGGCAGGATGTGGGAGATTGAAGAAGTTTGGGGGAGGAAATATGGGAAGCAGAGGCTGGGGAAGTTATTGGAGGGTCTTGAGAGAGGGTGTTAGAGTCTGGAGAAATTTGTTAAAAGCACATAGACTCCATAAGCACAAGAAGACTCATGAGAGAGAGCAGAAACTGCCAGTTTGAAGCCTGGGGGAGAAGTAGGGTAGATGCTGGGGATGGGGGAGGAGAGCTAGAGCTGAGAGAATGGGATAAGGAGAGAGTTGTGGGAAACTTTGGGAGTTGACATGATTGAGGTTTCTGGAAAGCTTTCAAAGATAGAGTGAGGGTCTAAGGTCTACAGGATAAGTGAGGAGTCTTACCTGAAGATTGCAAGGCAGAAGGACCAAAGGAAGAGAGGCCCCTGCAGGTTGAAGGCTTTCTGTGTCTTCATGTAGTTTTGCCCCACAAAGATGAGCAGCAGGTAGATCAGAGCTATCGGAATTGAGGTTGACCTGGCAGGAAGAAGGCAGAGGGGATAGGCTCATGGGTGGGCGCTGGTTAGAGGAATGCTTATTCATCTCGCCAGGTTAGTGCTCTGGGTTGAAGTCCTAGCTCTGCCATCTACTAGCTGTGGAACACTGGAAAACCTACTTAGTTCTCTGAGCCTCAGTTTCCTTATTTGAAAAGGGGGAATAACACTCTTCTCCTGACAGTGTTAACATGTATAAAGTACCTAGCACATGACAGGGGCTATGGCAAAGGTTTCTGTTATTATTGCTCTCTCTCAATGGGGCCAGAAGTGGGTGGTGACAGGTGCCTAAAACCAACGCAGGGTGTAAGAAGAGTGTGGCAATAGCTTCCACCTAGTTGGGTCATGGCAAATTGGCTGGAGCACAAAGCCAGCCCACAAACACCTCTGAGGAACATCACAGCAAAAGCCAGAGAGCCTGGTGAATTCTTCGAAGAGCTCCCTGACTTTGCCTCCTTTTCCACAGCAGAGACAGTGGAAACACTTGAGAACAACATGATAACTGTGAAGGGCAGGCTGTCCCTGGGCACCAGAACTATGCACACAAACACACACTGCCACAAAGGGTGGAGAAGAGGTCTCTGTAGGCTGGTGGCAGTAAGAGTTAAAATAGACATCATTCCTCAAAGACCAGTTCTCACTACTCCTTCCCCTTGGTTTCTGTCTTCTCCCACACTCCTCACCCCATCCTCCCATTTCTGCCTTTCTCCTCTCTTTCTTTCTCTCTCCCTTCCCTTTTCTTTTCCTCTTTCTCTTTCTCCACCTTTCTTTCTTTCCTTCTTTCTTCCTTTCAGACCTAATCTCTTTAAGGTATCACACTACCTGTGCCTTCTACAATGGGGATGTGGAGTCATTACAAAGAGTCTAATACCTTTACTTTTTAAGAAAATCATTGCGGGTAGTATCTCCTCCCACCGCTCAAATTGTGGTCATTAGGACCCGGCCCCTGGCACGGCCCTTCCCCAGCGACAGGTCTCACCAGTACTCCTCCACAAAGGGTCTTAACTCCCACAATATCTCGAAGTTGTAGGGCTGGAGCAGGTACACTATTTTGTCTGAGCCGTTCATGACTGTGCCCATTCCGTTCTGCAGATGTCAAGGTTGGTTGGGAGCTTGGGGAGCTGAGCGAGAGACTGGGGAACCGAAGATGAAGCGAACCCTCGGGCAGGACGGAACCGGCAGGAACCTAGGAACTCCGCGGCAAGTCGAGGAGCGTCAGACTCAGGAACATGCGCTACAGTCCTGCACCATTCCACCGCCGCGATCACTGCTGTATATAACGCAGAATCTCAAAGCGACAGCTCCAGATGGCGCGCTGCCATTATCTAATCTCAACCAAGACACGCCCCTGTCCCGAAGCACGATCTGATTGGTCATTCGAGCACACCCCAAATGCCCGTCCTAAGCCTTCGCCACGCCCTTTCCACGTTTTCCCCCCCCAACACCTCCACTCCTATTTGCTTGGCTTAGCCCCTGTAGCCTAGCCATGCACCCAGACGTGCCAGTCTTTGCCTGGCACGGACAATCTCAGCTTTTGCTTAAGTTTGAGCTACTCCTGACCTACTTAGCAGTGAGGAGAGAGTGGAGGTGCCCTTTGCCTCTTGTACCCCGACCCAGAGTTGCGGATGTCAATTTCCCCCTTCCCTGAGACCCTGGGAAAGCCAGGCCAACGTTGAGGATGAATCAGGCTGGGGAAGCGGCAGCAAAGAGCCTCTCATATAGTCCCATCTGCCTCCTTCAGGTCTGTGGCTGTGGGTGGGAGGGAGATGACTTTTAACGAATTTTATTGTTGAGGTTATTGATGTTGGTGTTTGGGAGATGGTTGTTGAGGCTGTTGTGGTTTCTTTACAATTTCATAAATTCCTGAACTGCTCCAGCCTGACACCCAGGAGTAACTCTGGGGAGGAAATGGAGCCACCCTCTGAGCTTCTGGGATTGGTGTTTTCAGGTTTCCTGGACAGTAGGGTTAACATCTCCCCAGTGTCCTGTTCTCTCCCACAGTCTGTGCTTGTTTGATCATATCTATTTTTTCCTTGCCTGTGTGCTCAGCCCCAAAGAAATATTTCAAAAATTTTAAGGCCTTATTTGTCGGTCTCTTATTTGTCTCCTAGGTTTTATGAAAGTGAGGGAGAAATACAAGGCCCTACATCAGCTGGAGATTTGCAAAACAAGGGCTAAGAGAAATAAATATAAAATACTGAAAATCAAGATGTGACTATAAGTGGCTTTTTGCAATAAAGCCCATAGCTCTGGAGTCAGAGGACCCAGGTAGGAATCCCAGTTCCACTTCCTTGAACATCAGCCACTGTCCAGGGAAGGGTAGAGTGAGAAGTCCTGTCCATGCTATCTAAATGACTCTCAAGTGCATTCTTTGTCTCTGTACCTAGTTACCTCTCATCTGGTTACTATATCTACTTACCTTAGTCATGTTAAATGATTGTATCACCCACCTCCTTCTCTCTCTTTATTGCAATGCTCTCTTTATTACAATGCAATCAGAAAAAGGATCCCCAAACCTGACTGATCTTAAGATTCCTGAGCCCCATACCCAGAGATTTTGACCCAGTAGTTGGTCCCAGACCATTCCTTGAAAACCACCACTTTCTGTTCTCTCATCCAGAAGAGGGTTCTAAAACCTAAATTCGATCATGCTGCTTCATTTCAGTGGTTCTATTTTTTTATTTTTATTTTTTTCAATTATAGGTGACATAAAATATAATAGTAATTTCAAGTGTACAACAGTAATTAGACATTTATATAACTTATGATCACCTCAATAAATCCAGTACCTATTTGACACCATACATAGTTATTACAATACTACTGACTATATTCCCCATGTTATACTCTATATCCCCATGGCTATTTTGTAACTACCAATTTGTACCTGTTAATCCTTTCCCCTTTCACCACCCCAATCCAGTCTGATAACCATCAAAATGTTTTCTGTATCTAAGACCTTTTGTGTTGTTTACCCTGTTCTCTAGAATCCATTTGTGACATTTGTATTTCTCTTACTTCACTCAGCACAATACCTCCTAGGTTCATCCATGTGTGTGTGTGTGTGTGTGTGTGTGTGTGTGTGTGTGTGTACACACATACAAATAAATCACCTCTTCGTTATCTATTTATCCATTGATGGACACCCAGGATGCTTCCATATCTTTGCTACTATAAATAATGCTGCAATGAACATATAGATCCACATGTCCCTTTAAAGCAGTGTTTTGGGTTTCTTCAGATAAATACCTAGAAGTGGAATAACTGGGTCCTTCTTTGTCTCTTGATACAGCCTTTTCTTTAAAGTCTATATTGTCTGGTATGAATATTGCTACCCCAGCTTTTTTGGTTTCCATTTCATGAAATATCTTTAAATCCCTTTACTTTCAGTCTGTGTCTTTCAATCTGAAGTGAGTCTCTTGTAGGCAGCATATGTGTCTTGTTTTCTTTTTCGGCCACCCTATCCTTTAATTGGAGCATTTAATTCATTTACACTTAAAGTACTTGTTGCTACATATGTAGTTATCGCCATTTTATTTTTCATATTTCCGAGCTTTTTTCTTTCCTCCTCCTCCTCCTCCTCCTCCTCCTCAAAAAAGTCCCTCTAACATTTCCTGTAATACTGGTTTGGTGATGATGAACCCTTAGCTTTTTCTTGTCTGAGAAGCTCTTTATCTGTCACTCTACTAAGATCGGGAGACACAGCAGTCCCACTGAATACACAGAAACAAATGCAAGTAGGCAATCAAAATGGGAAGACAAAGAAACATGTCCCAAATGAAAGAATAGAACAAAAGAAAAAATAATAAACAAAATGGAGACAAGCAATCTACTAGATGCAGAGTTTATAACACTCATTATAAGGATGCTCAATGAACTTAGGGAAGAGTAGATGAACTCTTGCCTGTCTACTTCACAAAGTTGAGGTCAGTATACAAGTCAGATAATGTCAATGAAAGAATATTGTGGACTAGACATTATGGGAATGTCAGGGTGAATCCTTTTGGAAGGTTTACAAATGCATATAGAATATGTATAATCAGTCCTAGTTTCTATGAAATGAAGATATTTGACACAGTTTTTCCTTGTGAATTTTAATGGTGAAGCTTGGGGCAGGGTGTGTGGGAGAGAAGAGAAATCTCCAGAAATTATTTCCTAGGAGAAAACTTCCCAAACCCTTGACTTGGTCTGGTACCTCTACTATATGTAAATTGTTCTCATAACATGGTATTTCTTTCCTTCGATGAGAGTTTGTAATTACTTCATTATTTTTATGATTTCTTGATTAATGCCTGTTTCCTCCACTGGTCCTTGCGTTCCATAAATGCAAGGAATATGTTTATTTTGTTCAACATCATTCTCTTAATACTGGGCACATAGTAGGTCCTCAGGTAATATTTGTCACATGAATGACTGAAGAATGAAATCCTTAGCCTAAATATGAGTGACACTCTATGTTTCTCCAGGACAAACATGCCAAGCTTGTCAGGTCTTTTAATCTCTTGGCCTCAGCTTTCTCATCTATAAAATGGGGATAATATCCACCTTAGAAGCATGTTTATGAGGATCAAAGGAGATCATATATATTAAAGAGCATGACACAGTATAAAGTGTTAAGCAAACATTGGTAATTATTACCCCCAAAAAGTGAATTTGTAGAAATTTCAACTTCTTTTCAATAAAACTCGACTAAATTAACCAAAAAAGAAAACCAGGATCTGGTGATTGGCTGCACAACAACACTATTGAATGGTACACTTAAAAACAGTTAAGATGGTTAACTTTTGTTATGTATATTTGACCACAATTTAAACATTTTTAAAAAGGAAAGCCATGAAATGGGTATATAGTTCTAAGTAGGACATATAAAGGGTTAATATGCATACTACGTAAAAATCTTATCCTTAGTCCTACTTGGTCCTATCCTGACCCTTGGTAAGTGGCTAAAGATACAGATAGGCTCGTCTTACAGACTCTAATGTTCCCAAATCTACCTTTTATTAGCTGCCAGAAAGCTCTAAAACATACATTAGCTCATCTTTCTTCTTTAAGAACAAAAAAAAATCTTCAGGACTAAGGTCAGATTCCTGAATTTAGCCCTGACCCTTCCTTTCCAGACAATGTCCCATCATCCCTCAGCCCCAGTATTCCACATTTTAGCTATACTGGAACAGTCACAACTCCATAACCCAAGTACTATATTTTTATGTTTTTCAACTCCCTTTACTTCTCTCCATATTATTCCCTCTTCTCTCCAGACATCTTTTTCTCACGTGTACAGATTACTCATTGTTTGGCCCAGCTCTAAAGTCATTTGCCCTGAAGAAATCTAATCTGTTTTAGACAGAGTCAACCCTTTCCTACTTTGTCTTCCACCCACGGGACATTGCCAAACTGCCTGCCACTATTGTGCTTCTACCAACTGAGTACAGTCAGTCACATATTTTCTATACTATCCTGGCTCCACCAGCCTATTCCAAATGGTCATTTTTGTTAGGTCACTCATCCTTGAGGGAAGCACACAGTACTTGGCACGCAGTGGACATTCAAAATATGTCTGTTGCTTTGAATCGAATAGGCACCAAAGAAGAAATACAAACAATAAACATATTATGTGTATGTATATATATATATATGTGTGTATGTGTATATATATATGACTCAACTTCCTTAGTAATTAGGGAAATACAAATTAAAGACTGTATGTATAGTATGGTCCTAATTAACAGCCATTAAACCTTGTAAAAATTAAATACCCAACGCTGGTCAAACCTATGGGAAACAGATACATTCACACCTGGCTAGTGGCCAAGTAAATTGGCATGATCTTTCAAGAAGCACATTTAAGTAACAGCAAGAACCAACTGGTATCCTTTGGCCTACTCCCTCACCTTAGAGATTTAAAACCCAGTGAAATAAGCCAAAAGAGAGAAAATTTGTATGTACTAAAATACTTAAGTTAGTGGGACTTAAATAATAAGAGAACTGAAAACAACCTACTAATAAATGATTAAATATTAAATACTAATATTACAGAACAGCTTGCAGCTAACAGTACATGAAGAAACATGCAACCATGTTTGTAAAATAATGTGAAAGAAAAACAATATTTAAAACTGTACCTATCCCATTACCTCAGTTATCTAAAAGTGATGTCACTAAAGGTTAAAATTGAAAAGTAACATGAAATTGTGAAATCATTTGCTAGGGTAGGTGAAATTATAAGAAATAATTGAAAGTATTTTAAGTTTTCTTTCATGATATTTTTAAACTGATGTAATAACATTCTGGAATGCTATTCATCTAGGGAATAAAGCTTTTGATGACATAGGAAATGGTCAGGATATAAAGTTAAGTAACAAATTAATAAGTGGGTTATGAGACTGTATGTATAGTATGCTCTCCAATTCATAAAATAAAAAATGAAAGAAATGTGGATGAAAATATTTGTAAATCTTTGTAGAGAAAAAATATAGAAGAAAACTATGCTGAGAGCAAATATTAGAGGGAAATGCACCTAAATGCTAATAGAGTTTGTCTGGATGGTGGAATAATGGGAGATTTAAAAATTATTTTTATCATCAGTAAATGTTTAAAACTAATAATAAATGTATTGAAATTTCTTGGAGTTAAGTCTTAATTTTCCATGTGTTCTGTTACTAATTGGTTCCTCTGCTTCTACCCTCTTGACCCTAAGATCCTGCATTCATTTCCTTTCTCTAAATTTTTATGGTCTTGGTTGAAAGGCAATAACAAGACTGTACAGAAACCACAAGACTTCCCTATGTCCCTGTCTCCTCTTCCCAAGCTTGCCTAAAATATTCCAAAGTGACTCTGCTGTGTCTTGTTTTTCCAGCATCATCCTCTGCTTCCCATTCCCTCTCACCTCAGAGCTTACTCTGCATTTGGTATGTCATGTTTTCATTTTCATTCACTTCAAAATATTTCCAATTTCCCTTGTGATTTCTTATTTGATCCATTGGTTTTTAAGAGTGTTGTTTAATTTCCACATATTTGTGAATTTTCCAGTTTTCCGTTATTGATTTCTAGTTTCATTCCATTGTGTTCAGAGAAGATACTTGTATAATTCCAATCTTTTTATATTTATCGAGACTTGCTTTATGACCTAACATATACTCTATCCTGGAAAATCTCCCAAATGCAATTGAGAATATGTGTTCTGCTGCTGTTGGGTAGAGTGTTTTGTATGTGTCTGCTAGGTCTAGTTTATTGTTCAAGACCTTTTTTTCCTTATTGATCTTGTTTATTGTTTTATCCATTTTTGCAAATGAGGTACTAAAGTCTCTCTTCAATTCTGTCCATTTTTGCTTCATATATTTTGTGAGGTGAGTGTATAATTGTTATATCTCTTTGATGGACTGACCCTTCTCTCTATATAATGTCCTTCTTTGTCTCTAATAACACTTTTGGATTTAAAATCTGTGCTGTCTGATATTAGTGTAGCTGCCCCAGCTCTCTTTTGGTTACTATTTGCATGGAATATCTATTTCCATCCTTTCAATTTCAATCTATTTGTGTCGATGGATCTAAAGTGAGTCTCTTGTAGATGGCATATAGTTGAATTATTTTTAAAATCCATTCTGCCAATATTTATTTGCCTTTTAATTGGAGTTTAATCCATTTATATTTAAAATAATTACTGATAAGAACTTATCTATTTTGCCGTTTTCTATATATCTCATGCCTTTTTTTATTCCTTAATTCCCCCATTACTGCCTTCTTTTGTGTTTAATTTTTTCTAGTATACTATTTTACTTCTCATTTCTTTTTTAGTTACTTTTCTTAGTAGTTACCACGGATGTTACAAATAACACATTAAGATGATAATCATCTAGTTTGAACTGACCCAACTTAGCTTCAATAGTATAAAAGCTGTATCTATGCATCTCTGTCCTCCCCCCACTTACATTGCTATTGTCATAACTTACATCTGTATACATTGTGTGTCCATTAACATAGATTTATAATCATTGTCTTATAAGTCTTGTAAATCATATAGGAAAAAAAGAGGAGTTACAATATTGGACTGTATATTTACCTATATAGGTACATTTACTTGTGTTCTTTCTTTGTATAGCTTCTAGTTACTGTCTAGAGCCCTTTCATTTCAGTCTGAAGGACTTCCTTTAAAAGGAATTTCTTGTAGGGCAGGTGTGTTTGCAGTGAACTCCTTCAGCTTTTGTTTATCTGGGGATGCTTTAATTTCTCCTTCATTGTTTTCATTAATAATTTTCATTTTGTTATAAAAATTCTATGCATTTGTGCTTTAAAATGTTAATAACTGTTCTATGTATTACTCTATATATTTTTCCAATTTTTTATTGAGGTAAGAAACACATCCTAAAATTTACCATCTTAACCATTTTTGAGTATATAGTTCCATGGTATTAAGCACATTCATATTGTTATGCAACCATCACCACTATCCACCTCCAGAACTTTTTGCAAAACTGAAATTCTATATACATTAAATAGTAACTCCTCATTCCCTTTCATACCTCCAGCTCCTGGCAATCACCATTCCACTTTCTGTCTCTATAATTTTGACTACTCTAGGTACCTCATATAAATGGAATATAAAGTATTTGTCCTTTTGTGACTGGCTTATTTAACTTAACATAATGTCTTCAAGGTCCACTCATGTTGTAGCATGAGTCAGAATGTCCTTCTTTCCTTAAAGCTGAATTTTATTGTGTGTGGGTGTACCACCTTTTGTTTATCCATTCATCTGATAATGCACACTTGGGTTGCTTCCATGTTTTAGCTACTGTGAATAACACTACCATAAACATGGATGTAACAAATATCTCTTCAAGACTCTGCTTTCAATTCTTTTAAGTGAAATTCACGTTCATTTTTTTTCTTTAAACCTCAACATTTATTTATTTCATCTTCATTTTTGAAGAACAGTCTTGTGAGATGTAGAATTCTTGTTTAATAGTTTTTTCTTTTGACACTTTAAATATGTTATCCCACTGACTTCTGGCCTCCATGGTTTCTTATGAGAAATTAGCTATTAACCTTATTGTCTGGAGGAAAAAAAAAAAAAAAGGAAAGAGAAAACAAAAAGAAAAATACTCTCCCAATCTCTGCATATTGGCTTTGTGTTGGCGCCAACACTTAGCCAGGCAGTTTACAATTATTGTACCTTAGCCTTCATTTCCTCCTTGTGCAGAGCCTAAAAGTCAGCTAGTGGTGAAAATTGAGGGTCTTCTTTGGTCTTTTCTAGCATGTGTCCAGTCTAGCATGTGTCTAGCATGTGCAGGGACTTCTTCATTCCCTGATACACACAGAAGCTTTTCAAAACCTTTGCCCTGTCTGTTATCCCTTTCCCAGGCAACTGTGCCTAGTATATCTCCCTTTAAATGTTTTCAACAAACATTACCTGGGAATCTACTCCAGCCCTGAGAAAGTTCTGAAACAAAGGCATTCCCCTTAGCCATCAGACAGGTAGAAACCAGACCAGACAGGTAGAAACATGCAATAATCCTTTGAGAATAAGGTCCATATTGTCCCTTTTGTCACCAACAAGTCACACCAGGAACATAGGTCACTATTCCCACAGATGACATCAAGCTTTACAATTCTCTTTTCCATGTCCAAAAAGTCTTCTGAAATGAATCAGAAGACACATTGGTATTTTTTTGCCATTGCAAATACACACACACACACACACACACAATTGAAGTGTGTGGTAAAAAAAAAAAAGAATAAAAGGTAAACAAACAAAAAAATAATTCTGCCTCCCATTCCAATCCTCAGTTCTCCTTCCCAGCAGCAAACACAATTACCAGTTTCTTGTGTATCTTTTCAAATATAATTGATACATAAAAAGGTATGTTTGTATATATCTTCATAAAGGGTAGTACATTTTCATATTATTTTATAGTTCTTTTTTAAATATGTCTTGGGGAGTACACTATATTAGTACATGTAGGGCTTCCTTATCTTTTTGGATAGCTGTATACTATTTCATAATATGATGTACCATGTACCTATTACTGAACAAAAAAAGCTCATTTTTTTCTTCTGACTCTAAAGGTAGAAATTTTTGAAAATACGAAACGGCAGGTGTGGTTCCATAGTGTAGCGGTTAGCATGTCTGCTTTACACACAGAAAGTCCTTGGTTTATGCCCTAGGGGAGCCACAGTCCATGATCTATGGCCACGCCACCCTGAACGAGCCCGATGTCTGATCTCAGAAGCTAAGCAGGGTTGGGCCTGGTTAGTACTTGGATGGGAGACCACCTAGGAAGACCAGGTGTTATAGGCATAAATAATAATAATAAATAATAAAAGAAAATACAAAACAGCAAAAATCACCTCAAATATAGTTACCATTATATTTTCAAATAATTCTTTTTATATTTCCATGTAATTATTTTAAAATAAATCTTTTAAGGACAAACCACTGACCCCAAAACTGGAGAGAAAGGCAAATACAGAAGATCACAGCTTATAAGGAGCAGAAGTCACTGGATCTAGGAACTGATAGGAATAAACAATAATTAACAAATTCTTGGAGGCTGAGTGTGGACTAACCAGTCTTAAGAGGCCCATACACCTGCATGAGTTTTACGTCCAGGAGACTACCAGGTTCTCATTGTGAAGGTCAGAGAAAAATATCCCATGCTTCTGTCAGGGGAAAGGAAAAAGTGACCATTCAGAAACACTCAGAAAAAAGTAATCATTCTGAAATATGCCCAGAGCCTTCTGTCTTCCATAAAAAAGATATGTCTTCATAGGAAACTACTTTACCAGAGACTCATCTGACTTAAAGAAAAGAGAATTGGACAACTGCATCCCCTTCTAGCCTTCCTGCTTCACATTAGAGGAGGGGGGAAAATATAAAACTCTTCTGAAGCCCAGGAATTCAGGCCAACTGTAAATAGAGATTTAATAATAAGAGTATGGAACACATCCTTCCCCCTACCAATACCAGTATAATAACAGGACTCCAGTATAATAACAGTGAATGATAACTCAGAGACTGCAAGACGCACACTCCCTTTAGAAGGAATTTCTAGGAAACCCAAAGATTACAGGGAAGACAAAAAGGACAGTAAGAGAAATGGAGGCTTCTGACAATGATAGCTACAACAAGCATTAAAAAGTCTAGCTCCTAGCCAGAGAAACAGAAAAAAACCTCACAGTGAAGGCCTACTTATCTCAGTTTTTATTATTTGAAACATCATGTCTGGTTTTCAACAAAAAATTAATTAGAAGGCATGCTAGAAGATAAGAAAAACACCATTTGAAGAGAGAAAGTGAGCATCAGAACCAGACTCAGATGTGGCAGATTTTGGAATTATTACACTAGGAATTTAAAATTACTTTGGTTAATATGCTTAGGGTGCTAATGGAGTGAAAGAAAAAAAGTTGTTAGTGTAAGGAGATGGAAATATTAAGAAATAATTTAAAGGAAATGCTAGAAATCAAAAGCATTGTAACGGGAATAAGGAATGCCTTTAATATGCTCATGAGTAGATGGGACATAGCCAAGGAAAGAATCAGTGAGCTTGAAGATACATCAACAGAAACTTTGCAAAATGAAATTCAAAGAGAAAAAAGAATGAGAACCAAAAGAAACAGAATATGTGGGGAAATACAAAAAGGTGTAACATTCGCATAATACCAGAAAGAAAAAAAGAGAGAGAAGAAATATTTGAGGGAATAATGGCTGGGAATTTTCTAAAATTAATGACAGAACCAATCCACAGATCCAGGAAAAACAGAGAACACCACACAAAAAAATACCAAAAATTCTATACCTAGGCATATCATATTCAAAACACAGAAAAACAAAGACAAAAAAAAAAAATTCTTGAAAGGACCCACAGGGTAAAAATAACCCACCTTACATTCAGAAGAATAAAGATAAAAATTACATTTAACTTCTCTTTAGAAACTACAGAAGCAAGAAGAGAGTAGAGTGAAATATTTTAAGTTTTGAAAGAAAAAAAACCCATCAACCTAAAATTCTGTGTCCAGAAAAATTATCCTTTAAAAGTAAAAGAGAAATAAAGGCTGTTCCAGACAAAAAATGAGGGAATTTGTTGCCAGAAGACTTGTCTCACAAGAAATATTAAAAGATGTTTTTCAGAGAAAAGAAAAATGATACTAGTCAGAAACTTGGATCTAAATAGAGGAAAAGCATTAGAGAAGGAATAAGTGAAGATAAAATAAGAACTTTCATTTAATTGACTTAATAATAACTGTTCAATAATAGTAACAATGTATTGGGAGATTTTAGCTTATGGATAAGTGAAATGAATGACCACAATGTCATATGGGACAGGAAGCAAGGATTTGTAGTACTTATGAGATATTTGCGCTACTCCTGAAGTGGTACAGTATATTTGAAAATAGATTAGCTATAAACAGAAAGTAGAATTAATATAATCAGATAGGAGAGAAAATGGAATAATATAAAATACTCACTTAAAACTAGATTAGACAGGAAAAAGATGAAAAAAGAAACAAAGCACTGCAACAAATAAACAGTTACAAATATGGTAGCTATTAATCCAACTTTATCAATAAACATTTTAAAAGTGAATAGTATGAATAAACCCATTAAATGACAGTAAATAAAACAAACAAGACTCAACTGTATGTTGTCTATAAGAATCCTACTTTAAATATATAATACAGGCAGATTAAAAGTACAGGGATAGGCAAACAATCCAATTTTAAAAATGGGTAAATGACTTGTGTAGACATATTTCTCCAAAGAAGATATACAAATGGCCAATAAGTACATGATAAGATGATCAACATCATTAGTCATTATGTAAATGCAAATTAAAACCTCAGTGAGATGCCATTTTATACCTACTAGGTATAGCAAGGATGTGGAGAAGTTGGAACATTTATACATTGCTGGAGGGAATGTAAATGGTACAACTGCTATGGAAAACACTTTGGCCATTCCTCAAAGAGCTAAACATTGAATTGCTCTATTCCCCAGCAATTTTACTCATAGGTACATACTCAAAAGAATTTAAAGCAGGGTCTCAAAGAGATATTTGTAAACCTGCGTTCATAGCAGCATTGTTCACAATAGCCAAAAGGCAGCAACAATCCCTGTCCATCAATAGATAAATGGATAAGTAAAATGTGGTATATTAAAAATGAAACAATATTCAGCCATAAAAGGAGTAAAGTTCTGATATATGCTAGAACATGGATGAACCTTGAAAATATTTTTTAGTGAAAAAAAGCCAGACACAAAAGGACAAATGTCATATGGTTTCACTTATATGAAATATCTAGAATAAGCAAATTCATAGACAGCTGACTAGAGGTTACAAGCAGTTGGGGAGTAGGGATAACAGAAAGTTATTGCTTAATGGGTACAGAATTTCTGTTGGGGATGATGAAAAATTTTGGAGATAGAGATGATGGTTGCATAACATTGTTAAGTAATTAATGACACTGATCACAAAATCCATTTAATTGTACCCAGGGGGCAAGGAATATGGAGAGGGGATTGACTACAAAGTCATAAGGAAAATTTGGGGGGTGGTGAAAGTGTTCTATATCATGATTATGATGGCTACACATCTGCATGTTTGTCCAAACTCATCACATCGTATACTTAAAACAGGTGAACTTTATTACACACAAATACCTCAATAAGCCTGGCAAACATGAAAATATAAAAGCAATCCCCCAAAATAGAAACTAAAATGGAATTAAATGTTCTCAATAAAACTGGGGGAAAAGAAATGTTATTAAACGAATCTATGTATTGAAGTGGAAAAAAAAACTAAAAAACTCAAATTGTTTTTAGTAATCACATTGTTTGTGGTTATTGTTGTCATTGTTGCTCTAAGACTGTGTACTGTAGAGGAAATCAAGTAATTATGTTGCTGTTATTGAGAACTGAGATTTTTATATTGCCGATAGGAGATTGGATTGATATAATATTCATGACATTAAGTAAAAAATCTGTAGCATGATTTTGAATTGGAAGTGTCAGTGTGAGCTCGTGATATATTTTCTTTCTTTTTTTTTTTTTAATTATATTTTTTAGTTCTGTTAGCTGAAAAGACCTTGGATCCATGACCAATCCAATACCAGTGACATCCCTGGCATCCAGATTGTTATTTTTAAACATCCATTCCTGTTAAACGTAACCTGAACTCCTTGAAAATGGCTGATTCCAAGTCTGGGCCAGAAACTATAGAAGATGAGCCTAAAATACCTTGTTAAATTAGGAAGCAAAGAAGTTAACAAAGACAAGTGATGTGTCAAAAGGACTCAGGGGCCTACCTAAACAAATACACACTATACACACTGGCCAAAAATTGTACCATTTGAGCAGCAATAAAAGTAGTGGCTGCAATGGGTTGAAACCAAATCAGATTAAATCCGTTTCTTCATAATGATACTACAAAACCCATTTTGCTCGTCACTTTAAAAAAAAATGGTAGAAATCAACTCATTATTTTGAAAACTGATCAGAGAAAAAAGAATCAACATTTGTTATGCTTTTTCTATATAAAGTGGTTATCTTAGGACAATTAAGTGATAAGAGAAAGCTTCTCCAGAGAGAAGCATTCCAACTAATCCAAAATAGAAATGACAGAAAGTAAAACAGTGGAAATTCAAACATCACCAGTTGACAATGCCTAACGAATTAATGTATCTAGGAAAAACCATCAACAGCTGATAATATTGCAAAAAAAGAAGCAAGGAAATTATGTTCCTTCTGATAGAAGCATGCAACATCATTTATAAAGTAGTCTTGCTTTTAAAAAAAAATCAAATCTGAATCTGACCAATCCTTTAGATGTAACTATCAGTTTGAAGCAAATACAAGGAAAAGAGAAACATATTAAATAATACCATGGGAATGCAATCAGCAAAATCTACACTGTGGGGAACTCAGCAAGAGAAATGACTGAGCACATATATATACACACATGCACAGATCTATCATTTTTATATAATTGTCATTTTTAACCCTTTATAACTTGTAAATTATGTAGAAAAATATATCAGTACTTTATTGCTTTTGGATTTTACTTCTTGCTTAGGAATGCTGTGCCTATCCCAAATGTATAAAAAATCGTGTATAGTTCCTCTAATATATTTATACTTCTAGTATTCTAAGATATTCTAATTCTTCTAATATAGTTATACTTCTAGTATTTCCTGAATTCATATTTGTAAATGGGATGGAATATTTATTTTAAAAATAATTTTTATAGGCAAGTCCCATTATCATATATTAACTCATTCTGATTTTAAAGTGCCATCTTTATTGTAAACTAAATATTCATAGCCACATAAACCTTTTTCTAGATTATTTGTATGATTTATCTGGAAGGTTTTTGTGTGTGACAATAAAATAGGTTTAAATTACTATAGTTTTAGAGGTAGTTTTGATACCAAGTAGGACCCATTAACCTTCACTGTCCTTTTACAAAATTTTATTGGCTCTCCAAATTTACCCGGCCAGAGAAACTTTAGAATCAGTCCATTCCATATAATATGCAATTTAGTTTTTCTCCTAGTTTTTTATTTTGAAGAAATTTAAAGATAAACGGAAAGAATAGTAAAATGAACATCTATATACTTTTTTCCAGATTTACCAATTGTAACATTTGCCACATTTGCTTTATTGCTCTTTTTGTCCAGCAATTACACTCCATCCATTAAGAAAGAAAAAGGCAAATTAGAACTCCAATACATTGTAGATGAGACTGCAAAATGTTATGGACACTTGGGAAACAGTTTGACAGCATCTTATAAAGTAAAACATATACTTACCTTATGGTCCAATAATCCCACTTTTGAAGTATTTACTCAAGAGCAAATGTGACTATATGCCCACATCAAGAATGAAATACAAAAAGCATTTTTCATAATAAGAACAAATTGGAACAAACCAAATAGCTATCTACTGGTAACTGATTTCAAAATTTATTATGCAATACTATTGTGTACTAAAAAGAAATGAGATATATTATTAGTATGTGCAACATGGATGAATCTCAAAAACATTAAGTGAAGAAGTCAAACACAAAAGACTACATATTGTATGATTCCATTTATATGAAATTCTAGAAAAACCAAAACTGCAATGGCAGAAAGCAGGTCAGAGGGTGCACAGAGCTAGTGTTAGGTGAGGGAAAGTACTGCAATGAGGAAAGGGGAAACTTTTTAGAGTGATGAAAATATTTTATCTTAATTGTGGTGATGCTTCATGACTGTATACATTTGCCAAAACTTACTGAACTATACAATTAAAATGGATAACAACGAATGAATCTTATTTTATGAAAATTATACCAAATTTATAAATAAATTTGGGAGAATCTTTAAAAAAGACAGAATTAGGCAACTCAGTAAGAATTGATTTGAAAAGTTCTCCAAGATATTTTGTTAGGGCCAGTATCTATATAGGAAAAAATAACCTGAGTCTTTATCTGTAATCGCATAGAACAGCTCTTGAAGTATAAGAAAGGAAGTGAAAAGAGGGCTGCCTGTGGGGAGATGAATTGGGTGGCTGGGAGACGTAGTGGGCTTTTTCATTTTTTAAAAACTATTTTCCTAGGAGCATGTTATACCATGTTAAGAAATAAATAACAAAAATAAAACAGAAATAAAAATAAGATGAATTTAGACTCAGAATTTTAAAAAGAGAGAAATATGACCATTTTTAGACTCAAATTTGGTGAAGTGGGTCATACCAGTTACATGAACATATTGGTATTTTTTAAATATAACAACAGTAACAACTAACATGCACCAAGTTTTGCCATGTGCCAAGCACTGCTAATAATTTAGTAACTTGAACCAATATAAGTAATGGGTCTGAGATCGTACAGCTGGCTAGAAATTATGAGTGTCTAAAGGCTGTCTGGATCTTTACAGCATGGAAGAGAGTAAGACTGAGTGAGTGCTTCTTGTGGAAGTAAAGTATGACAAGAAAGAAAGTTTATTATACTGGCACACCCACTCAGGGGGCCTTGGTCTGAAAGGCTAGGCTGATACAACTAACAGGCCACAGAGGACTGGTCCAGGGTTCCAAGACTTAAGGATTATATTGTGGGAGTTAAACATTAAGCATGTTCAGTGTGATCCAGGACAATCTGAAGTGTGTGGATAACACCTTAATCTCAGATGCCTAGCAGAGACATAAATTTGATGTATGCCTTTTCAGCAGCTCGAAGAACCAGAGTGGGAGAGAGGTATTCAGGGAAAAGAAGAAAAAAAGTGAAATAATTAAGAAAGTATAAGTGGTATAGGGCCTGTGATGGAGAAATCTACCCACTTTCTGTCCTGGGTATAGTTTCAGGGATGGAACTGGCACAAAGGACAACTGCTAGATGTAACAGGGTGTTGCTACATTAACTCTGAGGCCTGAATATCTCCAAGAATTGCTACTCCCATTTATCTCCAGATGGCCTGGTTAGGAGACCCAGTCATTGCAAGCCAGTGTCTGGATCTTGACATTTCACCTAATTCATTATACCCTTTTCCAAGTATCTATCACTTCCAAGACCTCTATTTTCATTGCTTCCTTGGGACACCCCACTTTTCTGATTCTTCTGTGAAAACCAACTAAACCCCTCCAATTTCTCTCCTGCATATCTGAGAGCTTGGAGAAGAGTCAATCTGTCCCCAAGGCAGGGAGAAAGATGAATAGTACGTTGAGTAGCTTATTCCAACAACTTTAGAACTTGATACTATAGCTAGACTATAATTAGTTGGTAGGAGTCTGAATCTTATGTTTTTGTTTTTTTTTCTACACTATGTGTCCTGTCTCACCCAATTTACGAGAACTTTTCTTAGAGCCAGGGGCCATATATGTCATACCATCCAATCTTTTAAAACCTCAATATTCTATCTCCAAATATATTGCTCTCTCTACTGCACCCATCCTCCTCTAAGGCAGGAAACTGACAGAACACTCAAACTGGGTATTTCTCGGAAACTTTAATAAAAAAAACTATTAAATAAACCAGTATAGGGAAATACAATGGCACTAGTGGTGGCCGCTATGGCCCTAGAAGGCATGGGGGGAGAGGGCATTACTAGAATAGGAAGACAAAGAGAGGTCTGTGGAAAGGGCTACCTGCCAGGAGCTGTAACCTTTTATCAAGAGATATAGGAGCCCATAGGCACCCTGCAGATTGGGAGCCAAGGGAATACCCTGATCTCACTCTCCTGGCACTCTCCAATCTCCTGCCAGAGCTCCACATTGGTCAAGTTCAACCAGAAGCCAGAGAGTTCAGTCAACACAAATCAGCTTCCTGGAACACTGAGCAGGGCAGAGAAAGACGGAGTAAACCTAGAAGGGTTAAACGGAACATCATCTTTAACTGCAGTCATCTTAATCTATAGTCTGATTTCTTCATAGCTACCAAGCAGTCTTTTTTTTTAATTGTGATAAAATATATATAACATAAAATTTGCCATTTTAACCATTTTAAGTGTACAATCAAGTGACATTAATTACATTAACAATGTTCTGCAATCATCACCACTATTTCCGAGCCTCTTTCATAAGTTACCCAGACAAAAACTCTGAAGTAATAATTTCTCATTCCCCAAGCCTCTGATAACCTACTTTACTTCCCATCTGTGAATTTGTCAATATCTTAGATATTGCACATAAGTGAAATCATGCAATATTTGTATTTACTTGGTTTCTTTCACATAGCAGAATGTTGTAACATATATTGGAATGTCCTTTATATGGCTCACTAAAATTCCATTGTATACATTAATGTATAAACAAATGTAGTACATGCATACAATGGAATTTTAGTCAGCCACACTTTGTTGTTTCTACTTTGGGCTATTTTGAATAGTGCTGCAATGAACATTAGCATACAAGTATTTGTTTGAGTCCCTGTTTTCAGTTCTTTTGGGTATATATATATAAGAGTGAAATTTCTGGGTTATATGGTAATTCTATGTTTAACTTTTTGAGGAATCCCAATGCAACCTTTAATTTAAAAATATAACGGCCATGCTACCCTGAACGTGCCAGATCTTGTCTAATTCTTGGAAGCTAAGCAGGGTCAGACCTGGTTAGTACTTGGATGGGAGACTACCTAGGAATATCAAGTGCTGTAGGTGTTAAAAATACAATAATAAAAATAAAAGTATATATTGCTATTAAAAAATATATATATATATACATATATATAAATTGCTGATGTTATTCTCTTCCTTAAAACGCTGTAATGTTTCCCAATTTCAAAACTTACTAGAAAGTTACAGTAATCAAGACAGTGTAGTACTGGCATAAGAATAGAAATAGATCAACGGAATAGAATTGAGAGCCAGACATAAACCAATACATTAATGAGAAATGTATTTTCAGACAAAAGTCCTAAGACAATTCAGCAGAAAAAGAATAGTCTTTTCAACAAATAGTGCTGGGACATCTTCATATCCACAGACAAAAGAATAAAACTGGACCATTTACTTACACTTATACAAACAAAAAAATTAACTCAGAATGGACCATAGGCCTAAACGTAAGAGCTAAAAGCATACAGCTCTTAGAAGAAAATGTAGGAGTAAATGTGATGGTGGATTAAATAAAAGCTTCTTAGATATGACACCAAAAGCACAAGCAACCAAAGAAAAAAATGGATACGTTAGACTTTATCAAATTAAAAACTTCTGTGCTTTGAAGGACATTGTCAAGGCAGTAAAAAGATAATCCTCAGAGTAAGAGAAAATATTTGCAAATCAAATATTTGATAAGGAATTTATATTAAGAATATATAAAGAATTCTTACCACTCAACAGTACAAAAGGCAACCTAGTGAAATATGGACTAAGGATTTAAAACGACTGTTCCCCAAAGGAGATCTACAAGTAAGCGATAAATGCATGAAGAAATGCTCAATGTCGTTAGCCATCAAGGAAATATAAATCAAAACCACAACGAGATACCATTTTGCTTGCTCTAGGATGGCTTTAATAAAAGAGACAGATAAAAACAAATGTTGATAAGAATGTATAGAAAATGGACCCCTTTGTTTTTCTCTTGACTCAACTAAAAACATTATATAAATACTTTTTTCCCCCTTTTCTTAAATTATAAGTTCTTTGAATACTGGTACTGCATCTTTATACAAAATGTATCAATCCTAAACTTTTAACGGATTTAAAACTAGTATCCCCATATGACAGCTTATCTCATCTAATAACATGTATAAATTTTTAAAATTTATTGGGGTGATACTGGTTAATAAAATTATATAGGTTTCAACTGTACAATTCTATAATACATTATCTGTATGACACATGTGTAAATTTTGCAACTAATTTGTCATAGCAGAGTCGTCACAAGCATATTACTCAAGCTAGATGTACATAAATCTTTTTAATCCATGGTATTAGGAGCAGAAATGTGTACAACATTCTAGAGGATGTTGTAGAAATAAAGTGAGCAGCTGCTTTCTTACCACTGTACAGTCCAGAGTTCAGAAATGGCTGACCAGTGTCTTTCCCACTGTAGTTGTCATACCCCCACCTCCAGGCAGCCTACCAGAGCACATAAATAACCAGTATGAGCTGCATCATCTGTAGACTCACTCAGATCCAATGAGGAGGTTTCATCCTCTGGATTAAATGTCTGAAATACAGCTCACCAGTGAAGAACCTGAGGCAGCTTACTGAAGGAGGGAACTCAGAATGGTGATGAGAAAAATGTAGCTGGAATTTCCATTTCTGGCCAACATGGAGTAACAGGGACTGGATTTACTGTCTGCCTTAAACAACTAGAAAACAAACAACAAAATATACAAAACAATGGTTTTTAGATATTGGACAGCAGGCAGTATAGGACTGTGATCCCTGAGAAGAGGGAAACGAACAATGTGATCTCTGTGATCATGCTACAGTACTGCCTGAAGGAAGCTTCCAAGCTGCTGCACAAGGAAGGGAAAACCAAATGTAAGCCAGCAGTTTCTGCAATGAAGAAACAGACAGGAGTTCAGGTAGGCCAAAGTGGAGAGACTGCAGGGCAGTGTATTGGAGGGGAAGGAGATGCACAGAGGAAAAATTTTGGGAATCTGCAGAGCGGTCTCCCAGGTCTGAGTCCTGATCTGTGCATGTACACTGTGAGGAAACTACCCAAGACTGAGAAAAGAATTATGGAAAAGAATAACCAAGACAATTTTGGGACCTCTTAGAGGTATGGGAATAGTCGGTATTCCTGCCAACCAAGATAAAAAGACTTTGTAATGCTCAGTGCATTGGGAAGAATTCCAAGAATGGTATATTGTCTTAATCATAGGGATCAACTAGCCCTAGATAAAAGGTTGCATGGATCTACCCTAAAAAAGTTTAAATAGAAGCCTCAAAAGGATCCATCTGATTCCAAATACCTACACACCAGAAAAAATCCAACATTAGATAAAAGAATTCGACATACTATAGCAACCAATAATGTAAAATCCACTCAAAAAATACTAAACATCCGGGTTGGCTTTAGCTCAAGCGGTTACTTCATCATGGCAGACTACTAATCCCTACTATGGGGTTCAAGACCTGCTGGTGCTTTCTGATCCTTTAAAAAGATACTAAACATTCAAAAAAAAAGCAAGAAAATTATACCTATAAACAGATCAATCAATAAAGGCCAGTGGCAGATCTGGGGATGCAGAGACACGGGGTCCCAGAAGCAGGGTGGCCCACTGTCTCAGGGCAGGGATATACCAAGGCAAGATGGGAGCCAGTATTATGACCCAAAAGAAACTTGCCAAGGACACTTATAAGAAGCAAGGGATTATCTTGGCTGAGTATCAGCTGTCCCAGATGACAAAGCAGTTAGACAATCTGAAGCAATGTGCCCACAAACACAAATAGGAGATCCAAAAGAATCCCAAGTTCTAGGTGCAATTCCAAGACATATGTGACATTATGTGGATCCCTTGACTTCTAGAAAAGGCTTTTTAGTCTAAGAAGCTGGGCATACAGATTATCAAAGTGCGCCTAGCCCTGAAGCACTCGAATGGAGGTCTGTGAACTTTGGGGTATTAAAAGGAAGGGAAAAAACTGCCCAGGATGTCAGCCAAGATGACCTGATCAGGGCTATCAAGTAATTAAAAGCATTTGGCCCTAGCTTTGGCATCATCCCTATGGGTGCCACTTACCACATTCATTCTATTCCAGCTGAGCTCAATATGGATCATACTGTGGTGCTGCAGCTAGCAGGGGGAAATGGCTACATGACCACCACCGAGATCAAAACCAGTCTTAAATGGGAGACAGGGTGAGTAAAGTAAGTGCTAGAACACCTACTGAAGGAAGGGCTGATTTGACTAGACTTGTAGACTCCGGGGATGCCACACTAATATCTTCCAGCTCTCTTCACTAACCTCTACTACCAGGAGGTTACAGCAAAGGAGGCCAGAGAAGTTCTCTCCTTAATCCAGGAGAGTGTGGAAGGTGGCACAGCAGTAGGCAGGGAGAAGAGAGAGAAGCTATTGGTGAATAAAACCCGAACAATTTTATTTAAAAAAAAAAATAGAAAAAAAATCCATTGATAAAAGAAAGTCCAGAAATTATAATGGTGACGGAACTAACAAACAAGGACATAAAAGGAGCTATTATAAATATGCTCTGTAAGTTCAAAAGATAGAGGAAAGTAGGACCATGATAATTAGAGAAGCAAAACATAAAAGATCCAAATGAAACTTGCAGATACAAATACAATATCTGAAATGGAAAATGGACTAAATGAAATAAAAGCAGATGCTGAAAAACAAGATCAATGATCTGAAGAAATAGCAACAGAAACCAACCAAGATGAAATACAAAGACAATAAAGAATTTTAAAAATGAACAGAGCACCATTTATGTGTGGAATAATATTAAGCAGACTGGCATGTGTATAATATTCCCCTACGGATCCCATAAGGAAAGAAGGCGGTGAGAAGAGATTTAGAAAGAATATTTAAAGATATAAAAATAATTTTTAAAAATTTAAAAAATAAAATAGATAAAATGTCCAGAAAATTTCCAAATTTGCTGAAAGCTACAAACCCACAGATCCAAGAAGTTTAATAAATCCTAAGCAGAATAAATCTAAAGGAAACCATGCCAAGTAATTTCATAAAATTAATGATAAGTGATAAAGAGAAAATCTAAAGAACAATTAGAAAAAAATACATATTACTTACAGAAGAATAAATATAAGAATGACAATAGATTTATCAGAAACTATGTGAACAAGAAGACAAAATAAAAATGTCTTTATAGTACTGAAAGATAAAAACCTGTCAACCTAACATTCTTTACCCAGCAAAATTATCATTCGAAAATTAAGGTACAGTTCCTCAAAAAGTTAAACATAAATTACTGTGTAACCCAGAAATTCCACTCCTAGGTACAAACCCCAAAGAACTGAAAATATATACTCAAACAGATACTTTGCAAATGTTCATTGCAGTATTATTTACAATAGCCAAAAGGTAGAAACCACCAAAATGTCTGTCAGCAAATGAATGGATAAACAAATGTAGTATATACATATAATGGAATATTAGTCAGCCATGCAAAGAAATGAAGTTTTGATACAGGCTACAACATGGATGAACCTTGTAAACATGCTACATGAAAGAAGACACAGAATGATAAATATTGTATGATTCCATTACAAGAAATTTCTAAAATAGACAAATTCACATAGACAGTAAGATTAGAGGTTAGTAGAGTCCAGTAGGAGGAGGTAATGAAAAGTTATTGCTTAATGGGTAGAGTTTCTTTTGGGAGGGATGAACAAGTTTTGGAAATAGTGGTGATGGTTTACAACTTTGTAAGTGTAATTGCCATTAAATTTTACATTTAAAATTGTTAAAATGACAAAATTTTATGCTATGTTTACTTTACCAAAATAACAAAATAAAGGCAAATGAACTATTCTTTAGACAAACAAAAGATGAGAAAATTTATCACTGTAATTTTGATGAATGAGAATATTCATGCTCTACAAGAAAGGTTAAAGGGAGTTTTCTAGAATCTTTAATAGCTTCCCATTGCCTTCAGGAGAAAAACCAACATCTTCATCATGTCTTACAAACGCTCTGTATGCTCTGGCCCCTCCCTACTTCTCTAGCCTCGTCTTACATTGCTCACCTCCTCACTTTGCCTTTTAGGCTCACTGGCCTTCTTTCAGTTTGGAGTCTCCAAAGACCTTTTCACATGCTAGTCCCTCTACATGGGAAAAACACATAGCTTTACTCTTTCTCATCACCTTCAACTAAGGAACTCTTACCTTCAAGTTTCAGCTGAAATATCATTTCCTTGGTAAAGATTTTTACTATTATGATGACCATGTCCTGGCTTGCCTAGGGTAGTCAGTTTTCCCCTGTTCATCTCAGCCTAATTATTAACTGCTCTCCCTTTCACTCTCAAAAGCATCCCAGGGTAAATTACATGGTCACCCTACCCATGACGAAGTCCTACCACCACATGGGTCAGCCGCATTGTTACATGTTCTCATAGCTCTTTGTACTTTGCCTTCATTGCACTGGTTTATATTTAGTTATTTGTGAGGATTAATATCTTTGCCCCTCATTAGCCTGGATAAACTTGGTCCACTGGGACTGTTTTTTTTTTTCTTTCATTCATGGTTGTGTCATGAACATCTCACACAAAACCACATATTATGTGACTAGTACATAATAAGCACTCATATTTGCTGAATGGATAAATTTCTAGCAGGCTAATTTATTGATTACTCTGTACTTCCTCCACCCTCCAACCCACTCCCAAGGTGGAAGCCTGGTGTTTGTTCTCAATTCTGAGCTCCATAAGGAGATTATGCTAGGAAAAGAGGGAAGACAGAGGAGAGTGCCAGGGTCTTTGAGCATCCAGGCCTAGATAGGACACAGATCTGCAGTTTCCATAAGCAGTGGGGACCTGTGGACGCGAGTGCTCTGCAGAACCTGAGGGAAACGTTGGGGGCGTTCCATGGTGAACACAAGGGTTCCTCTACAAGCCACATTGCCTGCCATGGTCTATCAGGTTAACAGGTGGCCTCTCATAAATAACCAGGACAGACTAGAGACCAGAAGGGCCTCCCTTCTCCACTCTCCAGAACAAGGGTCCTCAAATGAAGGCCTGTCTTATGTACCTTTGTATCCAAAAGCTCACAGTAGGTTGCCTGATTTGTTGAATGTAGTGGAACAATGACAATGTCAAGGTTCAACTATAGTCCAGTTCTTTGCAGTGGGCAAGAGCCCCACCTACTGGACTCTTAAGTAACTGCAGACAGCTTAAGCAGGCTTCACAGGGAGCAGTGGGTGAGAACTCAGTGGTCCATAGAAACTTTGCATTCCTGGCAGCTGTACTGGGGCCAGGAGCATTGCATTGGTCTATCAATTCCCTAACACACTCAGGTGGACAAAATAAAGTACTAAGTCCTGACTTGGGACCGAGGCCATTGCTGTTGAACACTGTCAGACTTAGCATTTTCTTGCCCCTACCTCCCCATACTCCCACCATTTGATCCACCCTAAAGGCTCTCTTCTCCCACAGGAAAATGTCCTCTTCCTTGCATGGTATGTGCTTTTTTCCTCACACCTGGCAAGCAGCTACTCTCCTCAGAATCCTGGGCCAACGTCAGTCAAGTCTTTTCTTGCTTGTCCCCTTTGGGGTGTTAACTCTGGCCCTTAGTGACAGGACTCAGTAGTGCAAAGAACTGTTCCCATGTCCAACTTCCCCCATTAGATATTGAACTCTCAGGAAGTTCTATGACTAGTACATAGTAGACAGGCACTCAATGTTGAACACACGTAGATCAATTTTCAGACATAGAAAGACACCCACGTTCTTGTCTCAATGTGCCACTAAGTTGCAGTTTTATCAGCCCTAAGCAAATCATTTGATAATTGGCTCTTTTCCCAATGGTTCTCAACCAGGGGCAATTTTGCCTCCTAGGAGATATCTGAAAATATCTGGAACATTTTTGGTTGTCCAAACCGGGGGATGCTACTGGCATTTAGTAGAGGCCAGGGATGCTGCTACACATGCTACAATACACAGGACAGTCCTCAACAATTACCTGGCTCAAAATGGCAATGGTGCCGAGGTTGAGAAACCCAGCCTAATAGGGTAGAAACCTACAAAGCACAAACCTACAAAAGGATGTTGGAAAGTCTCCAGTCTTGTGTCATTTTGAGGTACACTAAAGAGAGGGGCCTGAGCCATCATGTGTATAATTCACTGAATTTGTTGATTTCAGCAACAGTACCAGATCCCTCACAAAACTAAAGTTTCTAAGAAATAGGATCAATAGTGTTTGGCATCTTAAATGAAGATGCTAAACAAACAAAAAAACCACTGCCAGGATATAACCATTAACTCCAAGATCCAATTGGAGCCTTTGTTGAAATGGCATGTTGCACATCACAAGGACATCAAAGAAAGTCATTTCCCAAATACTCTTTTTTTGTGCAAGTGGCAGTCATAGAGTGCTTACAACATGCCAGCAGCTGTGCTAAGTGCTTTAGATAAATTCTCAGTCCTTACAACAGCCCTCTGAGTAGTCAGATTTTACGAACAGCATGGGAGAATGCTCTCTATTTTAAATATGAGAAAGTAGATTCAGACATTAAGTAATTTCCTCGTAAATGCTGTTAGACAACTTGCTAAACTGCTTCATTTGTGTTAACATTAGCTACATATATATAGCAGTTTCAGCTTTACAAGACCTAAGGGGAAAGAAGATCTGTTAAAAAAGCAAGCAAGACTGGGAAGAGTTATGTTTATAAAAGAAAAAAATAAGTTATGTTTATGCAAAAGAAAAAGTAAGCATAGCTTTAAACAATACAGTAAACTTAACAAATTATTTCTCTATTTTAAGGAGAAAAATTAATGGTTATATGTTATATTCCATTTTAAGATAAAAATACCTGAAAAAATATTTGCAATCTACAGTATGGGCAAAACACTACAACAACCTAAATATCTACCAATAAGGTACTAGTTTAAATAACTTACACTATTTCCATACAATGAAGTATGACATAGCCATTAAAAATGAGCTGCTGTGTTATGAAATGAGCTCCAAAGTTATAAAATACAACATAAAGCAAGCAATTGCATAAGGAAAAAGGTGAGCAGATACACATAGTACAGAAACTCTGTCTCTCAGAGGAGACACAAAAATCAAGTCCCAGGGCTAAGAGGAGACAGAAATTTACTTTTCACTTTATAGTATAAGATTTAACCAGTACACTTGAAAATGGAAGCATAAGGAAAGACATACCAATTCATTTCTTTTCAAATACTTAGATCAGTGGGTTTCAGCACTGACTGCTCATTAGAATCACCTGAGAGCTAACTCTCAGGCCCTACCAAAGACCACCAGGGTCTGACTCAATGGGGTGGACCCCTGGGTATCAGTGAGTTTAGAAGTGCCCCCAGATGATTCTAATTTTCAGCGTTATGAAATCACCAAGCTATAGCAGAGGTTAGCAAACTTTTTCTGTAAAGGGCCAGATAGTAAATACTGTAGGCTTTGTGGGCCACATGAAGTCTGACATTCTTTTTTTTTTTAAGCCCTTTAAAAATGTGAAAAACACTCTTAGCTCCTAAGCAATACAAAAATAAGCCATTTTGTCAACCCCCAATTAAGACTACACATCGGCTGGACTACTGCCTGGAAAAGATACTCTGAGACAAGGTATGGCCAAGGAGGCTCTCAAGTGAAGTCACAGGTCTGGACCTCAGCCCTCTAAATGGCAGCCAAACTGTTCTAGTTTAAGTAGGAGGTGAGAGGGCTTTGAACTCACAATAATAAAACTCCCAAGACACGTTATAAACCAGCCAGTTTATTATTTTGTAGTTAACTTTTACCATGCAGATTGAAATACCGATGTTGGCACATGAACAGTGCATTTTCTACCCAGAGGCAGTTACATGGAAAACCAGGTTATCACTAGGTTATTTGGCGACTATGGAATCCAAACAAGGGGAGGCTAAACTTAAGACCTACACCTCGTCCATGAAACTGAGGCACACCTTCCCACCACAGGGACAGCCCAGCCTCCAGAAGAGTATGATGACTCTTCCCTCTCCATCCTGCTCTGGCTGAGCACTGCCAACGGTCATGTCCTACAGCTTTACAATCGGCAGCTTGGCCTAGGAGTCATATCTCTGCTCACTGGTTTTTATCGTTACCTACACTGTTACTGAAGGGGGCACATCAAATGCTCCCATGTGCCAACTATAAGCCACAATAATCTTGTTAGGAGGCTCTCCTAACCCCACTCTCCTCAGGTTTTACCAGATAATGTTTTGTAAAGGTTCTTCCCATTTCCATTAGTACATACATGTGACCTATAAATTCACCTGACAATGGAACCTAATTCCTACTGAGGACTGAGGTTAATTATAGTTTTTCCTCTTTCATTTCTTCATCAGTGATTTCCAACCATGTAGGAGTTAATAAAACTAGTTTTGTATCACCACTGCTAACAAGACAGAAATACCAAGTGATATATAGTTTCCAAATTAATGTTATTTTGTTCTCTAAAATGTAAAAAATCAAGAGATGCAGTCCTTCATTTAGTAGCAACTAAATGGCCATCAAAACAAGTCTTTGAACAGAAAAGTTTATGCTTTCAAATAAAAAAACATGTACTGCAAACATTATGTAATAATGATAAAATTACAGAAAAAAAATATTCAGACTGACCCCACAGCATTCACACCGCACCAGAATTTGATCTATAACAAAACAGTGACTTTTACCCTCAAAAGTAGCTAAGTCCATGCTGGCTGAAAACTTCAGTCCTAGACCCATGAAAGAGAATGAACCGCACAGCGCATGCTTAACATATATACATTAACTATTCTTAACTGCCCCTCACCAGGGCTGAGGGGTAGGAAGGATGAAATGTGGATATGTGCACTCACATAGGCAGAATTCTCCAATTATAAAAATTCACACATGTGACCTTTACTATGTCTTGGGCAACAGCTTTTTATCTGTGGGAACCCACCTCTGAAAATCACAATGAAAATCAACAGGAAACGATTTAATATAAAATATACAAATTTCTCAGTATGAGGATTTCCATAGATCAGGGAAAAGGGGATGACAACTAAAACAAATTTTTCTTATAAAAGAACACTCCCCTTACCTTGTCCTTGCTACTGAACACTCAAAAACAAAACTGTATAAAACTACAAACACAGAAAAGGACCAGAGATGGTCTGATGCAAAGTCTTTGGACCTATTCTAGACTGCTGTCCTCATCAAGATCTTGCCTAATAGGTCCACTGGGGAAAATAAGTAGTCTCAGATCATCAACCCTGCTTCACTACAATAGCCTCAGGTCACTCACTGTCAAACTTAATTGAATTGACTTGGACAGAGATGGAGCCTCCCCGGTAGCTGCCCCGCTTCTTCTTGGTCTTCTCATGCCGGAAGGATTTGCCTTTGGTGAACTTTAGGACCTGATTGGCTCGTTCCCCCCAGTCTCCGGCTGCACCTCGCTGGTGAGTAGAGAGAGGTGGTTAACACAAAGGACACCAGGGCCCTGTCACTTTCTTTCTGCTCAAGGCAAGCTGAACCCAGAGAGCTTTCCACCCATCCGAAGCAGAAACTGCACCCACTTCAAGAATGATGAACACCCTTTCTCCTCACCTTGGCATCAAAGGAGTTGTCTGCCACTCGAGAATCTACCTCAATTTCCTCCTCCCTGATCCTTCGGAATGGGGATGATGCCCTTTTTTCTGCCTGGAGAAGAATGAAGTGGGAAATTAAAAATGGAGTGGTCAGATAACAGAAAAGGCTTCCTGAGCTACACACATGTACATGTGTGCCAGGCCAGGCAGAAAGCTGTCGAGATGACCCCAGATTCTTCTTTCTATCCTTTAAAAGGCTGGCTCTGAGAAGAAAATAAGACAACTTACTTTCTTCCTTTTTGGAAATGTATTGGGCGTCTGAGGCTTTATCTTCTTAGCTTGAGGAGTCTCCTCCTCTGTGGTAGCCTCAATCTGCTTCCGCTTCTTTCCTGAACCTACAAAACAAAAGCCAAACTCAGGAGACCAGTTTCTTGTTCTTCTATCCAAGTTCTCACACTGCAACTGGAATCTAGTCGTTTTGCCTCCTCTTTCTACCCCATCCTCAGAGTATATATCCCATCCTGATTGGGGTGTAGGGGAGAGGGCAGGACCCAGGAGCAGCTTCTTTGGATACAGACCTGGATTAGCAACTACCACTGCTTCTTTTGTCCCTTCTTCCTCCTCTTCGCTGCTGTCCCTGTCTGCTTTTCCATTCTGGGCAGTCAGTGCAGAGGTGCCATTGGTTCTGGGGGCTTGTGGTCTAGGAGTGCCCTTGCCCTTGGGCTTCCTCTCCTCTTCCTCCTCCTCCTCTTCCTCACTGGAGTCATCAGAAGAACTGCTGCTGCTCTCAGCCTTTACTTTCTTTGCAGAGGCTGGCTTGGAAGGGGCTACAGCTCCTGTTTTCTGCGGCTTCTTTTTAACTAGAGGTTTAAACGTCTTCTCCTCTTCCTCACTGCTGGAGCTGTCTGAATCAGAGCTGCTATCCCCATCACCCTGAGAGGCCTGTTTGACAGGCAATGATGAAACTGCTTTGGCCATCACCTTAGATTTAGGGGGAGCCACAGTCTTCTTCACCTTCTCCTCCTCCTCGCTAGAACTGCTCTCCTCCTCGCTGGAGCTGCTATCAGCCTTTCTGGTCAGAGGCTTCTGGCCACTGCCTGCAGGCTGCTTGGGAGTTGTGGCTGATTTAGCTGCAGGCTGCTTGGGAGTGGCAGCTGGCTTACTTGAAAGATTCTTGGTGGTACTGGCTGACTTGGCAGGAGCTTCATCCTCAGAACTGTCAGAGTCTAAATAAGAATAGAATGAATAGCTCCCTAGATCAGACTGAGAAGAGCCCCTGGAACTCCCACTGCCCTGAGGACCTCCATATGCCTTACCCGAGCTGTCTGAAGAGCTCTCTGCTGCCTTCTTTGCTAGAGCTGGTTTAGTGGCTGCCTTAGAGATGACTGCCTTCATTGGCAGTTTCTTTTCTTCCTCAGAGCTTGAATCTGGAGAGAACTATGGCATTAAACTGGGTCCAGAGTCCCAACCCAACCAGGAGCAATAAAGAGAAGAATGCATATATCCACATAGAGCCTTAGCCCTGTCTTGCTTCAGTGAAAAGAGGGACAAAGTATTTCTGTCTTCCTATTCCTCATACACTCCCCAGACCCACTCACCACTTATGATGACTCACCAGACTCATCACTGCTCTCCACAGACTGTTTCTTTTCTGCAGCTTTCTTGGGAGCCTGGGTTCCCAGGGTCTTCTTGGGTGGGGGAGCAGAAGGTGGAGGGACTGAACTATAGGGACCTGTTTAAAAGGGACAGTACGGTGGTTTCAAAATATGTACACAAATTCTTTGATACTGCTCTTCTAGAAATGGAGCTTAACCCCTTCCTTTGAATAAGGGTCAGAATGAGTGACTCATTTTTAACAAACAGAATATGGAAGGGATGCTGACATGTCGTTTTCAAGTCTAGGTTATAAAAGGTAATGCAGCTTTCTCCTTTCTCTGGGGGAAACTAGCTGTCATGTCAAGAAGCTCTTTGGAGGGGTCCACGTAGTGACTATGGAGGTTCTCCTACAACTAGGCCCTGGCAACAGTCATGCAGTTTGACTCCCCATGTCCAGTCACCTGGTTTTTTCTTCACAGGTTTTTTCTGCTCCTGCTCATCCTCCTCCTCACTGGAGGAGTCCTCACTACCGGAACTCTTTTGGGTTGGGGCAGCAGCTGCTTTCCCTGGGGCCTTAGCCACTACTTGCTTTTTAGGTACAGTCTGCATCATACAGAGAAAATCAGTTACCACAGGTAAACATTGACATGACCGATCCCGCCAGGAAATAGAGACCTTCCCTTTTACCCCGGTCTCCTCTTCCCTAGTAGAAGTTATGCCCCAGACCTTCTTGGGGATAGCTGCTGCCTTCTCCTCCTCTGAGTCATCGCTGCTGCTGCTGCTGCTGCTGCTGCTGCTGCTACTAGCTGCTTTGCCATTGGCTACTTTAGGTGCTACTCGAACAGGTATGCCTAAGAAAAAAGAAATAGTGTAAGAAGTATCAAGGGATTAAAGGACCATAAAAACCTTCTTCTCATTAGCTCAGAATTTAAGAGTCTATCAACAATCTTACCTTTAGAGCAGGCATAAAGTAGACTATTGTAGTTTATTGTATCGAAGGATGTCTTTCCTACCCAATTTCAGGAATAAAACTATCTTTAAAGGATTATATGTCGCAAATAATTTAAATATGCCCTCTGAAGTCTTTCACTCCAACTTCTAGAGAAGCTGCTATATACCATACCCTAACCTTCATCACAGGAAAACTACAGAAAAAAATAAAAATTCTCATTTGTCCTATGGAACGAAGATGTAGGAGGAAAAATGGTAATGAAAAACACAAAGAATAGAGGTATAAGTGGTCACAGTAGAATGGGATTTGTGGGAATATATCTATGAAATGCAACTAAAAGATGACAAACATACCACTGTATGAAATATAAATTTTAGCAAACTTTCTCATTACGAGCCTCTAATTATGAAATCTTTTACTCATTAATAAAAAGCTTAAAACACACACACACACTTATCAATATCTCTGGTTCAACAACTAGTACCATTTCACCCCTGTGCTGAATGAGCAATTTAAACACCAGTCCTAGAGCAAAGTGGTCCCCGGCCTGGCCTTTTAGAAACAGAAACAGTACCTGGTTTGGCTGGAACTTTAGCCTGAGCTTTAGCTGCCACTGATGCTGTCTTTGGCTTCTGGTTCTTTGGTGCCTCATCCTCTGAGCTGGAGTCAGAATCAGAATCTGAGCTCTCAGCCTTCTTAGGAGGAGCTTTGACTGCCTTGACTTGGGGTTTAGCTCCCTTCTGTGAGGAAAACACAATGACTAGAATATGCAAGAGCTTCTGAGTAACCAAAGGGCATCCTAAGGTAGGACTAGGCTCTCTTTATTTTTGAGAGGCTAACAGAGCAGTAGAAGCAAGCGAAAGCTAAGTAGGACAGCACATAAAAAGGACAACAAAATCTTAATAGGGAACAAAATGTTTGACCACTTGATCTATTGGCTCTGTCCCTGACTAGAGCTCTCAACACCTATCTACAAAACACTCATCCCATAATCACGTGCCCTACCATAATCCCTTGGTGATGAGCTAGAAGCCAAGATTTTAGGTTTCTTCTTTCAGATCCCTTAAGCAACCCATCTCCTTTTCAAAGTTTCAAACCTGAACAGGTTTTTTCTTTTTGTCCTCCTCATCATCACTGGATTCTTCACTGCTGCTGGTCTCTGATGCTCTGGCTGCAGCCTTTCCAGGATGCTGAGGCAGAATGGTCCGCTTGGCAGGTATAGCTGAAAAGCACAGGTCCAAGTAAGAATCAGCCATGCTGTTTAGGTGGACTACAAATCTTTTTCCTGGAACTGCTAAGCCCAACTCCCTGCCTGGCCTTACCAGCTTTCTTAGCTAGAGAGCCTTGGGTTTTTTCCTCTTCACTACTATCTTCACTGCTGTCACTGGATGAAGTCTTCTTCTTAGCTTTCTTAGCCACTGGCCCATTTGCTTGTAACTTCCGCTTTAGAGCCTTGGTGGACCTGCTAAGGTAAATTACGCTAACTTTTGGGTGATCAGAACCTTCCCAAACCAAATAACACAGCCCAGCCCACTTGGGGGTGAGAAAATAGCCACAGCGGTACAGAGAAGACTTACTTGAGCCAGAAGCTATAGATATCCAAGAGGGAAGAGGCATTGGAATCCTGCTGGGTCTATGGGAGAAAAGAGAAAAAACTGGGTAAAAAAATTTTATACTGGTTATTCTAGGCGAGATCAAATTTTGTGTTATTCTCTCAATAAAAGCTACCTGTTCTATACCTGCTATAGTTCATGTAAATGTTACAACTTTGTAGACTTCTACTTGCACAAATTAGGAGAAAAATACTCTGAAGTATTTCCCAATTTTTAGTGTCAAAAACTTCGGCTATTCCTATAGTTTCTGGCATCATTTATCCCCCACCTGTCAATCCTATTTATCAAAGCCTTTTAAAATGTGTATATCCTTTATCAATCTAGGAATTTATCTTACCCATGAAACAAGGGCACAAACATTTATATAAAAGGGTATTTGCTGCAACGTGGTTTGTAACATCATATCATTGAAAAATAGCCTCCAAGAGAAGATTGGTAAAAAGCTATGTCATGTATTCAACACAGAATTGCATACAGCTACTAATTACACTGGTATATATTATTAATTGATACAAAAAGATGACAAGGCATTACAGGACACACAAGAGTACAGGATCAGTTAGATGAGTATAGATGCGAAACTCACCTTTGCCAATTACTATGTGATCCTGAGCAAATTACTTAATCTTACTGAGACTGTTTTCTTCTCCACAAGATGGAGATAACACTATACATCTTAAGTATAGTGTTATACTATACTTAAGGGGATAAGAGATAAGGCATACAAAGGGTTTATATCTGGAAAAAGCATTTGGCCCTTAATTAGCTCTCCACAAAGATTATATTCTTTGGAAACATCATTCTTTGCAGCCTCCCTAACAGTAAATTTCAAATAGTTCCAGTATGAAAGCAGTTATATCACATCACAGGGGAGGCTGTCCCAGCTTAAAGAAGTCCTTTCTGAGGTTGACCTGATGCTCCCCTTGTGCAGCCTGATTCTGCCACAAAAAACAAGTCTCTCTCCTTAATCAAAAACTAAGACAGTCAAAGACTAAGACTGCCAAAGACCATCTACTCTCTTAAGGTGTTTTCCCATGCAATCATGTCTGCTTTTCTTGAGATGCAGATTCTAAACATTTCACATCCCTGATAATCTTCCTTTTTGTGTGTGTTTGGAACATCCTAAGTTACCAAAACTATCACAGCTTTCATTCATTGATGCTTCCTGAGCACCAGACACTGGTATTGTCACTTTCTATATATCATGTTACTTAAACTCACAAAAATCCTATAAAGTGGATGACAACATCCCCACAGAAATAGAAACACAGTTTAAGCAAGCTGCTTGGGTCATATAAAGTGGCAGAGCCTGATCCCAAACCTATATTTGTTTGATTCCACAAGTCAAAGAACCAAGCCGACTGCTATGCCTGCTTGGTTAGGGCTTTGGTGCTCAGTCCTGCTTCAGTATAACTAAAAGCAGAATCATGCCTCTACTCTCGTTCATTTTCTTTACTAAAATCCCAGCCTTCTAAAACAAATTTATCTATCTTTGAGTCCTGGAATAAGAGTTAAGGTCAAGTCACGCTTTGCATCAGCCACTGTAAAGCCCAAAGAAGAAACCAGGAGTCCATTCCCTCCTGTGGGACAGGGCACTCCCTCCTCGCTGAGCTCCGCCAGCCACGTGATCTGGGCCACGAGGGTCCCACGCTGCCGCCACTGCATTGCTCACCAGAAAGAAAAACAAGATTCAGCACTATCTAGTCAGACTTTGTGGACGTTGGGCTTTCTTTGGTCACCGCCGAAAGCTCGACACAAAGGCTCTGCAGACATTGGGCTGGTGGGACCTCTCTACCTGGAAACCTAAGCACTTCAGGGCCTGGAGCCGTGGTCATCCCACCCCGGCCCATGCCCCAGGCCCGGGACTCACAGCGCCTGTTGCCTTGGCAAACTTGTTGGCCACCTCCGAGAGCTGGTTATCGCGCAAAAAGCCGAGCACGAGGGGATATAGGTCGCTGGGAACCACGCGGCGCAAGCCGGCGTCCGCCATCCTCCGAGCAATACGCGTCACTACCGCTGCAGACGCAACGACTCAGAAACTCAGGAACCGAGAGAGGTGGGGACGGACCGTGTGACGCCATCGCGTCGCAAGGGCGCACGGAGGAAGGGGCGGGAACACTCCACAGGTCAGTCCCGCCTCCACGTCGGAGGCAGGGTCAAGGCGAAATCTATAAGCTCTTTCCGGTCCCACGAGTGTCGCCATCTTGGTAAGGGCGGAGCCCCCAACCCCCCCCCCCGTCCGCCACTTTGTGAAGGCGGAGCCCTGACGTCAGGGGTCACGCCTTCGACCGTGGCGGGAAAACTCCCAACTTCCCGCGCCCTTTCCGCTGGAGGAAACTTTTAAACCAGCAGCGGTTTCCCGCGCCCTAACTGGGATTCATGTTCCAGAGTAATGAGTGGACTGACGGACTCGAGCTGTCCTTGGCCTCTCGACTTGATCACAAGATATCCCAAACGTCCCCATCCCGCGCTGCCAGTGTATTCCCACCCCTCATCTTCACTGCCTCCAACACCCAGGGAGGCCCCTTCTCAGCCTCCGGACTCCAACCTCCACTGCAGAGGACCCTTCAGATTACCTGTGGTAGAGGTGGGATGTTGATCACCCAAACTGCCCTTTCCTCAGTCATGTCTTGCACATGAAAGAACCCCTGGCAAACAGCAACCCCTGCAATCCTACCCACTACCCCTTGACAACTTCCCATTAATGCCCCTCAGGAAGGGTAGGGATGCACAGGGGGTACATCTCTCCTTTGCCTTTTTCAAAATAGATATTCCCCCTAGCCTAGTTATAACTCCTACATCTCTCTCTTCTCCAGAGATCTACATGCATGCATTCTTTAAACATCTGAGTACCTGCTGTATGCCAAGCACTGTATTCAAGCTAAAATGGTACATGTATACACAAGTTTCAGTTTAGAAAACCTTTTTTTTGGAACAAGTGTTGAGCTTAGTCTAGGTCCTTGGGATTAAAACCCCTTCCTAGAACAGTGTAGCATCAGCATCCCCTTGTTTGAAATGCAGGATCTCAGGCCCACCCTGGAAGTTAAAATATATTCTAAAAAGATCCCAAGATGATTCAAATGCCCTTTTAAAGTTTGAGAAGCACTGCCTTAGATGACTGACTGCACTGAAAAAACACTTTGAGGAGCCAAGTTTCAAATCCAACGGGATTTTGCACTAACCAAAGAGGGGTCCTAGGAACTCAATGGAGGTAAACATGACGCTTACTGTGTTCAAAGAGCAGAAGTATGTCTGACACCAACACCATAGAATGAAAGAAGCACAACAGCACTTGGGAGTTCTCTAGTTCATGTTTATTAGTCTGCATAGTGACTTATATCTTCCAAACACTGAGGAACCCCTCAATCTCATCCACCTTACATAGAATGCAAGTTAACTTGTTTCAATGCCTGTTATAAAAAACAAATACCCTTTAAAAAATCTGATTTAACACAATTTTTTATTTCACTTTTTTCCATTTCTTTATAAAAGTCATCTCCTCACTAGCAGCTCTCTCCCCTAGAGTTGGGGAGGGGGATGGAGATGTTTGGACACCTCCAAAGAAAAGGGGGAGGGGAAAAGGGCCCAGGGTTACCTCCTGAGGTTCTTCTGGGCCTGTTTCAACAATGTGTCAAAGTCAAGAGAATCAAATTTGCTCTTTACAGGAGCAGGGTCAAAGTCTTCCCGGTTGGAGTCTATAAAGGTAGAGAGAGATAAACATCAAGGTCTCTGACCACACTTCCCAACCACAGGGTCCTTGGCTGGCCAGCCACCTCCCATCCCAATAATGGATAGAGCTAAAACTCTGATTGTAAGTCAAAAAGATGAGTGCCCCTGTTTCTCTTCTCATTTCATCCCTTAGGTTTATTCATGTATCAGATGAAAACAAGTCAGCCTAACCCACTCAAAAGACTGGGAACCCTTCTGGTGAAAATAAGTACACCAAAGCCTCAGGGGGCATCCCTCTACTCACCAAGATCAGAATAGCTTCTCTTGCAGAACTGCCTGCGACCACCAAAGCACAGATCAAAGGGCTGCTCATCTGCCTGCCTCAGCTTGTGGCCACTCTCGATGGCTGCAAATGCCTCCTCAGCATAACGGTAAGTGACGAAGCCGTAGTTGTCACTGGTGGGTAGGGCAAGGCACAAGACTGAGGCTGGCTATTTGGGCACATGCCATGAAGAAGAAACAGCACCCCAGGGTACAGAGAGGGACTGGAGTGGTTCTTCTCATTCCCCAAATGGCCAACCCAGAATGCAGAAATGAAGTTGTCCTACATTGACCAGCACACCAGAGCAAGGGGAAAAGACAAAGAAGCATCAAGGTACATGAATGAGACAGAAAGGACATCCTGACCTTAGGGCCCAAGCTTACCCTTGGACACGGAAATGGATGGTACACTCCTCAATCTCTCCAAAAACAGAGAACCGCTGCTTCAATTCTGACCGAGTCATGCGGCCAGGTATCTTCCCAATGAAGACTACTCTTCTCTCTTCCTATATTGGGTCAAAGAAAATTAACATACCATGAGCCAGGGCCAGAGCTGCACATCGCTCTCTAAGCTCATGGCTCAGGGGCAAGCCCCCTCCTCCCATGATCTGTTCCTCTACTCACTATTGCACGCTCCTTCTGCAGCACTCTCTGCCTTTGGTAATGGTCGTGTGAACGGTAAGAGCTGTACCTGACAAGAGAAGAAGGTGCTATCAGTCCCCTAGACATTAGACAACTCAAGTCTCAGAACTCTCAGGAACCTGCATTTCAGATATACTGACTCCCTGAACATATGCTCACCGCCTCCTCCTGTCACTTCTCCGGCGGGGGGATGGGGAGCGGGACCGGCTTCGGGAACAAGATGAGGAAGAGGAAGATGAGGAGGAAGATGAAGAAGAGGAAGAGCATCTTCGGGAATGTCCAGAGGAACTGCAACTGGACCTGGAGAATAAAAGGGCACAAAGGAATGCTAGGAATGAAGATATATTCCACTTACTTCACCTTGGCCTCAGCCCTGCCTCCATGTAAGGAAGCTCCAGACCAAAGGTAAAAGAAAACAGAAGAGGTCTAGAAAAACTCTTCACAGATGACCAAACTGAAGCTCTCATGAACTTCAGACGAATCGTTCTGGCATAGATTTCTTTTCAATTATACAATTAAAACTTGGAAAATACTTAACAAATCAGAAAGAAGAAAAATAAAGAGACTCAAAGAGATAAAGATTTCTTTATCTAAGTGGGAAAATTTGAGTCTATTACTGAGAAAAAAGTACTGCCAGGAAATAGATGAGGCCACAGTAACACTCAAAGGAAGGGCCCACTCTTTCCTAACAGAACATTAAAGAAAGGACTGTCTGCCATTAACAACCCATGATCCGATTTTCCCACATACCACCAGGAAAATACCAGAAATGAGGACTGATATATTCAACATGGTCAAGATCAAACCCAAAAGGTCTCCCCAAGGCAGGCCTCATTGAAGCAGGAAACCTCAGGGATACCCCAAACTCCAACAGGAAACAGAAACTATCTTCTCACAGCTTACCACCTTCAACAATCCAGGAAAGGAAGACAAAAGCCAAAGACTGAAATAGAAGCCATAGTGCCTTAAAGTATCAAACTCAATGTGCAAAAGCTTTCAAACTAAACCAGAGAAGAGTACATGAACTTCCTAAATGGAGAGGACCTAACAGGACATCAGAGCTCACCTTCGCCACCTCTTGTGTGGGGGGGAGAGGGACCTGGACCGGGATCGGGATGAAGACGACGATGATGAGGAAGATGCTTCACTGGTCCGGTTGGACCCAGAACTGACAGAACTGCTGCGGCCACGGCGGCCCTGCCAGCACCGGCTTTGGGGGCTGGCTGACCTGCAGGTTTTTCGATAACAGCGCATTGACCGCTGCTTGGCTGAGGGCTCAGGGGGAGTCCTAGTGTTTATGTCATTCCGGCAGGGTGAGGCCTCAGGGGACAGCAAAGCAGATGGGGCAAGGCAAGGGGCTGGGGGATCTGCCTGCTCATTGCTAGTCCTGTGATCAAGTGGCTCCTGAGAGGCAGCTATGCGTGGAGGCAGGGGGGCAGCTGGGCCCAGGGACAAGACCGGTTTGATTGTGATATCCTGATGGCGTTTGACATTCCATCGCGAGCCCGCCTCTGGAAAAACTAGGACAGGCGTCTTTTTGGGGGGAGTCCTGCTCCGGACACAATAGTCATGGTCCCCAGAGCCCACATGGACTGGACTAGGACCATGGACCCCTTCTTGGAGGCGGGCTGCAGCTGGATGTTTGGCCTCTGTAACTCCTTCAGGCTTCAGGGTTCCCTCCTGGGTGGTGGACTTAGGAGATTTGGCTTTGGCCAGCAGTGAAACAGCAGCCAAGGGCTTCCATAACTGGTGGGGAGGGGTTGCTGGAGGGGTGAGCCCTGTGAGAGGAGGGAGGTGGAGACAGCAAGATGAGATCCGATTCTGCACTTCCAAACACTGCATATACAGGCTCCAGAGACCCCCACCTCATCTCACAAAGTACACCAACAATGGTCAATAGCCCAATTTCTCCCACCGTTGCAAGTACTCCTTCCCCCAAGATCTCCATCTTGGGGACCAGCAATGGAAACCCAGGCAGCCAGGGTCTTCCTGAACCCCTCGACCATTTACTGCCCAAATCTAGCTGGTAACCAGGTCCTGTCTGGTCTACCTCTCCATTCCTTGACCTGCTCTCTCCCCCTAGCACTACTTGACTTCTGGCTGCATCTTGCCTGGACTCATGTAACTATCTTCCCATGATCCCCTACCTCGAGCTTCATACCCGTCCACCTGTCTTCTACATTTCTGCTGGAGGGAGGACCCAAAAACCAATCTCGTAAAACTTTTTCAATGCACAGGATAAAGTCTAAATAGCTTACCAATGCATCCAAAGTTCTTATAACCTGACCTCCTACTTAACCCTCTAGCTTTATTTCTTGCTTTAGCTCCCTACCTACCACCCTGATCAGGTAGTACACTCCAGCCAAACTGAACCATTCGCAGTTCAAAATATACCAGGCTGGTTTTATTTCCTTCAGTTCACTCAGGCTGCTCCATCAACCTAGAATGCTCCGTCTCCTAAACCTAATTGGTATCAGTGATTTTCTCAAGCCTCTGCTTTAGGGATTACCTTCCATATAATCCTTCCCTGCCCCTCATCAGACCCCACTATAAACCATAGGGCTTCTTTAACATACTCTGGTACTCAACTCATTTTACACACTTACTCCCTGGACTGTGAGCACCTCAAGAACGAGGATCAGATCTGTCTCCCCAACACCTACACATACTTGGTACAGAATGGGCTCTACAAACATTTGCTTCATAAACTAATCAAAGGCAGAGTTCCCCACCCTGAACCCACCTGCCACGTTGGCCAGTTCTGGGGCTTGTAACCGGTCTAGGGGCCTCTTCTCCTGGGGAGGGTCAACGCTGCTGGCAGGGGGGAAAAGGGAAAGCCTGGTTCATTGCTTCCTCAACATCCTGTACATCTGCTTTCCTCACAAAGCAATGGAGAGGGGTGCGTGCAGAGAGGAATAGGATGCACAAACTGCCGCTATCATTCTCCTCCAGTACAAAAGGGACCTTAGGGACTGAATTGTAGACTTGGTCTCAGCTCATCTCTGCCCAATGCCAGGAGGCAGGCCGACTATGACATTGAATACCACCCCCCACCTCTTTTAAGCCAGGAGCCTCGCCTACCTGGCTCAAACCAACCCAAAATCAATGTGGAGAGGAATGCTTGGCAGAATAGGATGGGGTAATATGAACCAGAAAAATAAAATAACCTCTCAGTGCTGGAAGAGTGGGTGCCTATGTTCTCTAAGTAAAGTCAGGGAAGCCCTAGCAATAAACAACTTCCCCAACTTATCTTATACAATCACCAATGTTGAATGAGTCTAAAGTCTGTCAAATGAAAAAGAAATCCCCAAAGGCATGACTTGCCAGAAGATAAAAGGCACCTCCAGGACATTTGGAACCCCAAACTAGAATCGGCCAGAGGCAGATACACATCTCCTATCTCACCAACCAAGACAATGCCCAGTAGTGATGAGATGTGGGATGAGGAAACGGAAAAACTCCAGAGCTGACTAAACATCCCTGCAACAGCAGCATCGAGTGGATGGTCCTGGAGTGCCGGCCGGCTGCTGATCAACAGCTGTAGGGTAACTCGCTCACATGTTTCCATACTTACCCTGAGTTTCCTACAGCCAAGTTGTCAGCAGAAGCCGGGGGAGGGCACTCCTTTTTGGCTGCAAAGAAACCATACCAGTTAAAAGCCCAACCGGATAGTCCAGATTGAAGAGGCATAAAAGGGCTGACTTTGAGACCCAAAGGATGAAAATCCACTTTGCCTACATGTTTCATTTGGCGCTCCCCAGAGAGGTCCATTCTCTTCCGATGGGTACCCAGGTACTATTTTTAATCATATCTCTTCTCTGCTCAGAAATGTCCACACTTCTCACTGAATCTTCTATGCCTAACATTCAAGGTTCTACGTGACCTAACTTTCTAGTCTTGTAGCCTATTCGTTATACACTAATCATGTTTTATGTTTTACCTTGAACTATGGATACCCATTACTAATTTAAGAGTCATTTCTGCAGATTTTTCTCCTGTTAGAGCATAAGCTCCTTAAGGACAGGACATAGTATCCTCCACAGCACCTAGATCCATGCCTTGCATTGAAAAAGCTGAGCTATCCATCACCTTCCAAATACTCAATCATTCCTATACCTCTGTTTTTATTCACCACACACTCTGAAATCTTGTCTTTCAAAGACTAGTTTGAGAGCTCCTTCCCTCTCGAAAAATGACCCCAACCAACCAACCTACTTGGATTTCTTCATTGGCCTTTATAGTTCTTGACACACTGTACCACTACCCTCTCCCTGGCTTAGAAGGCGATACAGGTGAATCTTGTCTCTCCATTCCACTTACAGGGCTGTTCTAGTGCCTCAGACTTCTTCTCCCCTCCCCCAGTTTAAGTGACTATAGACTGGGCCCAAAAAGGGGTTGGAGGAAAGCTACCCACGTTCCCTCACCTTCTGATTTCTCAAACTGCTCCAGCAGACTGGACAGATCCGATGCCTCAATTCCTGTGGAAGCACAAAACACAGGATTGGAAACCAGCCCCTATCAACTCAGTACACAGGTCCCAAGAAGTCCCAAATCACCTCACTCTTTATGCTTCCCCCTGCCCACTATGTTAAAGACAACAGCACAAAGCAGGAAGAAATTAAACAGATCCTGAGCTCCACCTCAAGAACTCTCCAAAGAAACTAAACAAAGGCCAGCCCCATCAAGGTGCTTTATCCTGTTCTGTGGAGGACATTCCCCACCCAACTCCCATACTCTTCTTCGCACCAACTGAACAGTGTGGCACTCACCAATCTCGCTGATGAAAGCCTGCACCACATCCTCAGGACCCTGGGTAGGTGGGGTAGGCAGGAAGGACAGTTTCCTTAGACGGGCTGGATGGACAGCAGGCAATTTGGTGACAGTGCTCTGCCTTGGTATGGGTGTAGGAACAGCCTTGGCAACAAGAGAGGGTGGCTTCTCTTTGGACCTGATCTCCTGGGTCTCAAGGTTTAGCCTCTCTGATGCAGGCTCCTCAAGAGCCACACTCTCAGCATACAGACATGGTGAAGACTTATTCTGGGGGCTTTGTACTGGGGAGGACACCTTGTGCTTCAAATGGGGAGATGCAGGCACTGGCTTAATCTCTATCTTGGTGGGCTCTATCTGTGAAGCTTTCTCACCAGCTGACCCAAGACTGAGGGTAGGAGCCATTGGCACAGGAAGTGCACTTTCAGGAGGGCCAGCTAGAATGCCACTGGGCTCCACCTTGGGTGGGGGAATAGCTCTCCCAATAGAGGCTGGAGGCAAAGGAGGTGGGGGCACAGCAGGCCAGAATGGAGGGTGTTGCAGCCCTGGACCCCATCCTAAGGGCCCATAAGTACAATTAGAGCTGTATGGTGGGACTGGGGCAGGAGAGGGTACCCAAGGCACATTACAAGTGGGGGGAACAGCATAGGCGCCGGCAGTAGCAGACACTAGGGGCACTGTTGGTGGTGGGGGTTGGCAAGGATAGCCAGAAGGGGACACAGGGGGATAACAAGGCCAGGGTGGCATGGGGGCATAATGAGTGTAAGGATCAGGTGGCACTGGCCCCACAGACATAGGAAGACTAGGAGGCTGTAAGGGTGGTGGGGGTAGATTAGGGACCCCTTGCCCAGTTGCAGAAAGAGGCAGCATAGGGGTCATGCCCAGCCCACCTGGCGGAAAGGGCAGAGCAGTGGGTATTGTGGGGGGCACGGATTGCACAGTAGGAACTGGAGGTCTTGCTGGCAATGGCATCTCTTGGGATGGCACCTGCTCAGTGGGAGTTGAGGTGATAGGTTTGCTTGTAGGTGGATCAGGACTAGGAGAAGCAGGGCTGGGACCCACAGGCACAAAGCAAGCCTCAGGAGCCTCAGGGCTTCTCTGCAGAGCTGTCTTCTTCACTGGGACTGGTGGGATTACAAGACAAGGGATATCTGCCAGCCCAGTGGGAGTCTCTGGGAGGCTGGGCCACTTCCCAGCTGGAGGATGAGAACTCCTTTCTTCTGCCTCCCCTTGGCGCTGCTGCCTTCGTCGCCGGTACTCCGACAAGCTAAGAGGCCGAGGTCTGGCTTCCTGGGTTGCGGCACTGGTGCCGCTTTCCACCTTCAAAGGACCCATGACCTCTCTAACTTTTAGAATGATGGCCTTTGGGGGATCCAAGGATTCTGACTTCAGAAGGAGCTGGGGGGCTGAACTCCCCTGGGCTGATGACATCGCACCACGTCTGGGATCAGTTGGTCTAGACTTAACCAGCACAGGGTTAACTGGAGCCAGGTCATCAGGAACAGGGGCAACTGGTGCTGGGTTGGCCGAGGCAGGATCAACTGGTGGCAAGTCACCTGAGATAGGAACAACCACTGTACAGTCAACTGTTGCTGAGTCAGCCAGGACTGGCTCAGTCAGCACTGGGTCAGCTGAAAGAGGGTCAACCAGCTCTGAGTTGGCTGAAGAAAGGCTAACCAATGAACGGTCGACAGGTACATGCTCAGCTATAAGAGGGTCAACTGCAGTAGGATCAGCTTCGGCAGATTCAAGTAGCATGGGGTCAGCACGAGCAGAGTCAACCAATGAGAGATGGGCTGGAACTAGGCTGGTTTTGATGGTTTCACCCAGGTTGGGGTAGAGGTCTAGAGGACCTTCTTTAGTAGGACTAGCTTGTCCGGCACTACTCTCCACGTTCCCAGAGCTAAGCTTTTCTGCAGCAGCTGTCCAGGCCCGAGCCCAAGCCCGGGGCTTCCCTCTACCACCGGGAGGCCCAACCTCTCTTTGAAGTTCCTCCTGAGGCAAGATGCCTGCCTGAGAGGTTACCCCTGTAGCCATAGCAGGTTGCCCACGAGAGGATGACCTCAGCCTCCTGGCATAGCCTTCTGTACAGGCTACTGGCTGTTCCTTGCTTTTCTTCCTTCTGCCCTTTCGAGCTCTCTGGGAACTCAGCACTGCACTGGCTGGTAGGTTCTGAGGCCCCTTGGGCACCGCTGGCTCCATGACTTCTGTGGGCTCCAAAAAGCAGGCTGACTCCAGCTTTTCTTCTGGGTCCAGGGCCAACTCCTCTTTCTCAGGGTAGACGACTTCCTTGGGCTCTGGCTCTAGTGTAGGCAAAAGCAGCTGCAAGGCTGGATTGGCCTCTACTGAGTCATCCAGGAGCACAGGCTGAGGTCCAGGAGGAATCTGCCGTACTACAACTGGGATCTCCAGGTCATTGCCAGCTGTGGCTGCCTGGCCCACAATCTCCAGCACCACACAATCATCAGGCAATGTCAAATCATCTGGTTGCTCCTGAAGCTCATTCTCGAATGATGTCAGGTGGGTTAGGTTGGGCAGGCAATATGGGTGCATGGCCCGCACCAGCTCACTCAGGGAAGAGATGCTCTCATCACCAGCTGCCTGCACCGCCATCTCTGCTGCTGTTGCCGCTGTTTTATCTTCCTCCTCAGGACAGGCCAGGTGCATGGGAAAGTCTGGGATGCTGCTCATGGAGTTATCACGCTCCCCAAGAAGTGTGTGGCTGCTGAAGCTGGCCACCTCCTCTTCTTCTTCCCCATCACTACGTTGCTGGGGAGAAGGGGATTGGCTCCTACGGGGCCTTGATCTTGTGGGTCTCCAGCTAGGAAGTTTAGGGGAGGAGGTCTCCAAGAAGGAGGGTGGGGAGAAGTCCCAAGGTGAATCTGCAAGAGACATCTCAACCTGCAGGAGAGAAAAGAAGCCACTGGCATTTTCTCCAAGAATATATTTTTTCCAGATCTGTCCCCACATACTCCTCCCTCTTGAGACTACCTAGATCAGGCTTACCCCACTCACTCTACTACTGCCTGTGGTGGGCCCCAGTGGGTCAACTGGGGTGATGAGGTCACGTTCTGAGGGTGTCCGAGAGAGGGTGAGCAGCTTGTGCAGCTAAGAGGGAGAAAAGGACTTGAGATGAGTTTGTGTTTCAGAACTACATGAGCAGGCCCACAGACATGGATCTAACCTTTGTACCAACCATACATGCCCTTCCCCTGGTCCCACACTCACAGAAGAGCCCTCCCGAGGTGATACAAGCAGCTCCGAGTCAGGAATGCTGTCAAACGGAGACAAGTTCTCAGAATCTGCATTGTCCAAGATCTCTGTCAGAGCTGTGAGCAGTGACACTTCATTCTGGTCCTCCAGAGATAACCTGCTCTGCTCCAGGAAAACAACAAAAATATCCCACCAATATCCCTAAATGACCTACTGAGCCACTGAAAAGAACTGAATGTCAAGAGTCTCCCAGGCTCAGTTCAGCTCCATTTGCAAGGGAGACATTTGAGTACCAGGAGGCATGGGTTCCAATCTAATTTACCACAACCCACCACCTCTCTAGTGTCAACAGAGACCTGTCAGAATTAAGTCTTAAACAGGTTCCACATGCTCCCTCTACCCTCAAGTAAGATGCTCAGTAGACAATCCATGGCTAGGCTGGAACTGGACTCCAAACAGGGATAAGAACCCTGTGGACATGTAAGTCCGGGGCCCAGGGCAGGAAAGTCCCTGGACGATAGTCCAGGCCTGCCAGGTCATCCTTACATGGGACGTAATCTGGCAGCCTGCAGCCCAACTCTCACCTAGAGACAAAAAACACACTTCAAGGACTCAGGTTAGGTATCCAGGAGCCATGGTTCTGGGAGAACAGAGCCACTGAACCATAGCCTCCCATGCAAAGCTCCTGCCTGAAGACCCCTCCAAGCCCAGCTCCAGCTCACCTCTCCAAGGCTCCCAAAATCCTCGATGAGGGAAATTAGGGAGGCATCCATGTAGCTCTGCATAGTCCCCAGCAGTGTCTCATCTTGCAGCATCAGTGCCTCCATCTCCAGGTCCTTGTCCTTCAGACAGGGACCCAGCCGAGACAGACTTACAAAGCCAGAATCATCTACCTCTTCATGCAGAAGCACCTGGAGTAGAAGGGGAGAAGGTCAAGAAGGCATGGTGAAGCCTACAGGACATAGGCAACTCTGGGGCAGCTGACTGATATGCTCTGTAAACCAGGTGTCCAGCCCTCCATTAATGGCCCCAGACTTAACAGAATACCCACCACAGCCAAACCTCTGGACCTGCTAGGCAGAGAAAAGTACAGCCCATGAGCCAAAGCCCCAGCAAGAATGGCAGTGTTCAAGGACCTTCTGGACAAAAAAACCTTGGACTCCATCCAGAAACAATTAGAGTCACAAGAGATTATTAAACTGAGGAGTAAAAACATCAAAAAAGAACAAGATTGTTCAGAAGAGTCGTTTGCTAGCAGTGTGAAGGTAGAATTCTCACATGTGCTATACCACTCATTTTTCTGTCAATCACATCTTGCCCCCACCCCACACCATGACATTACTTACATCATTACTAAAACTAGACTCCAAGTTCTTTTGGGACAAATAACCCTTCATATTCTATTAACTTATATTCTTCTGGGCTCTTAGAAGGGTTTAAACTGTGCATATACTTCCTGGTTATCCATAACACCTAGTACAGTGTCATATACACAGTTATTGTTCACGCCTACTTCACGCTTTTATTCTGAAGGCCCTACAATATGCCACTCAACCTCTCAATGGTAGTCCCAAGGGAAAAATATCTCTTCCCTATCCCTACCAGGTGAGAGCAAAAGATGAGAAAGCTTGATTATGTAGCTGGAAAAGCCCCACCCCATCACTTCCCTGAGAACTAGAAAAGTCTTCAGCCTTGTTAGGCAGGGAGCCACCCGTCCAGGCCTGTCAAGCATGTGGGTGTGGGCAGGACCAGAAGTGGCTGGAATGGGGCTGGCAAGGCCAGAGGCCAGAGCTATAAGTATCTCCACTATAGGAAACAGATGATACAAAAGCCAGAGAGTAGGAACCAACACTGACAACCCAGTCCCCCCTCCTCTTCTGCAGCAAAGGGAAACTCTGTACCTCTTCCAAGAGGGGGAAAAAAAAAGGCAACAGGTGTAACTACACCTCCACACCTACCTTCCTGACAAAGTTAAGGAGTTCTGATAATACCCAGGGAGAAGAAAGGCTAGATAGGGACACTTAAGGAGGCCAGGCCCAGAGATGAAGTGAAAGGTGGCAAAATTTAAGCACTAATTCCTTCCAGGCCTTCACAATCTTGTAATTATAACCAGCAGCTGAATAGCACCTGGCTCAGCAAACACTCCTGGGTGAGCAAGGAGGCTCAACTTGCCCTGCCACCTACCCTGCCCAGCCACTGGGCAAGAATCTCAAGACAATGCCCAGCTCTACGGACCACTCATCATCATTTCCATCAAGTACTGAAGCCCCAAAGACACACCCTTCTTCACATGACCTCACCTATCACTCACTCCCCAAAGAGCACAGCTCCCAGAGTACCAAGATCATCTAGCCCAGGCTAAAAGTGACCCAGCCACTACCATCTCTAACTTCAACAACCTCCCAACTGGCTTTCCACATCCAGTCTTATCTCTGCATGACTCAAAACCAGCTACAAACTTTTAAAATTACAATCTGATCACTTCCCAAGACCCTCCCTAAATCCCTCCAATGACATGTTACTGCTCTTGGCCTTGGATTTCAACTCCTTAATATTGCTTACGGGGCCCTGGTCTTCCTCACTAGATCCTTCCACTCTGATGTGTCCCCTCTCACCACCCTGCCTGTCTCTCTACACACCAGTCATATAGGTCTCTGTTCTCTAATAAGCCATGTTCTCTCCCACCTCAAGGCCTTCACACACTATTGTTCTCTAATGCAAGTGTCCCCCACCTACACACACAGCTTTCAAGTCTGACCTTAAAATGCCCTTTCCCAAACCCTGTAGATTACTACTGATGATTATACAATCCCAAATATGCTACACTTTCCTTTTGTCACACTCATTATTTATTATGTCTATCTTAATAACAACTTAAGATTGAATAGGACAGGGACCAGCAGCATCCCAAGTCTGAACATAATGTTATCTCAGTAAATAGCTGCCTGGCTGACCTTTCTTGGGGGGTACAGGAGAGGGAAAGGACAATTTCTCCATGAGACCCTTTACAACCCCAAATGACCACCCACCTTGGATTATAGCTGGATCATGGATCCTTCCTGCCTCTCCCCCAAAGGGTGGGCAGCACCAGTCCCACTAGATGTGACCTCTGAGAAAATGAGGGAAGAAAGGGTGAGTGGCTCCCAAGTGAAGGCCCCAGAAGCCATTCTCTCCTGGGCAAGGGCCTGGATTGGTCTGCCAGAATTGACATTACCTGGCAGCCCCGACAAACTCCCACCTAAAGAACAAAAAAAGGCTTTCAAGGACTCAGCTTAATAGCTTTAGAGAGATAACAATTCAAACTAAGTCCTGCCCACCTCCACGCTGGGTGGGAACTTTTAAGAAACCCTCTGCTGAGGAGTAAAAAGATAACTTTTTAAGTATAAGAATTAAAGACCAAGAAAAAAATAATCTGACAGAAAGAATTCTCCCATTCAATAAATGTTCAACTAATGTTGAATAGTTCTCAAATCGCCTCCAACTTTTCCTTTCCCCAGCAAAAATTCCAGAGATCCAAAGAGCCTTAAACACAGACCACCTCAATTTGTATGTCAGTTCACGAGAGTAGGCCTGAGCTGTCTCCTCGAAAAATGCTGGAGCAAAAGTGAGAGGAGAAAGGACTTCCCCTTCCTTTCCTTAAGCTTGTCCCATGTACATGTTGACACTCCCTATTCTCCTCGAATCAAGAGTGAGGCAGGACTGCAGGCAACCAAAACGCCAGTGCCCGTGACTCACAACCCACCCCAAGCCGGTCAGGCAGAAGCCACAAGCTCACTCCACAGCCCTTCAGTCTCAGCCCTCTACCCTAACCATCATCACACTACGCCATCGGCAGGGAACAGACTCCCCGCACATCTGGAAAGTCCTTCACCATCCGCTGTCTAAAGGCGCTGCGGACCAAAGCAGGAGGGAAAAAAAAATCCTCCAAGGCTCTGAGCAAAGTTGAGTCCAGCAGCCCCTACCTTCCTTCCCAACCAGGGGCCCCCAGCCTCGCTGGAGATGGCGGGACCCGCTGAGACACACCCAGTTCCTGGCCGTGCGGCTCTAGCGCCGATACGAGATGCCGGGCAGCCTGGGGCGGGAGCCACGTGGACATCCCCTCCCCGCCCCCACGTGGACCCGCGGCCCCCCCTAACCCCGAGCTCAACCCACGTGGGTGCCAGAACTGCCTAAAGGGGGAGGGGAAGTAGACAAGTTCTCCCGGGGAAATCACTCCCCCCACCCCATGTGGCTCTGAAAAGGCACTACGGCGCGGGGGCAGGGGTATCCCCACGCGGCATCTTTAGAGGGGATCTAAACCCTCGACTCCCAAATCCTAATCCTTGACACTCCCTAACCCCCCCGGGCATCACGGGCCATGTTTCCGACACCCGACTCTGCCCCTCCAGCGTTCTGGAGGAATGGCCATAGGGACCCTGCCTCTGCCCCGCGTCCCACCAGCAAAAGGCCCAGGTCCACTCGGCCTAACTGGTATCCCACAGCCGCCAGGCATCGACTCCGGGGCGCTTCCTTCCTTTCCTGTGGCGTCCACGTGTCACCGCCCGGCACACGCCGCTCTACTGGCAGCCGCGGGCCGCCCGCCAGTCTCTCACCTGCTCCCCGCCGCTCACAGTGCCCACAGTCCCATACTGCACTTGGCTCCGACTCCCCCTACTGCTGCCGCGGACTCCACCGCCAGGGTCTGGGCCAGGGCCCCCACTCGGAGGCGGCGCGACTCGGTCTCTCCGTCCCCGGCGCGCCGCCATCTTGGCCCCCGAACACCCAGCGCAGCTCTGATAGCCGGCGCCGCCTCCGAGTCGCCTGCCTCGCCCAGCAGATTGTAGGAACGGAACTACAACTCCCAGAAGACAATGCAAGACTACGAATCCCAGTAGGCCGTGCAGCGAGACCCACTTGCGCCAGGAAAGGGGCCACTCCTCGCGAGAGAACCTGGGAGTGGTAGTCGCTTTAAGCGCAGCCTCGGTGGCATGTACTATAGGCATACTATGATACTTATTTTTTTGCTGTGTGGAGGGACCCAGTTGGAGAGCGAGAGGTAATAAGGGGAGAGTTAACATTTACATATTTTATTTTCCAAATTTGTCCAGCTATCAGAACGCCGCCTTTAATGTTCTACCTGCTGCACTGTACATTCCTTTATCCTAAGCCAAGTGGGCCTATGTTTTTAAACAGTACCCCCTAGTGGGCACCCATACTCCAGGCTCGAACCCTTATCTAATCTCGTACTGCGGCACTACTGTGAGTTTAATCTCAAAATAGTATATTCTCAGCGTCTATCTGGACGGCTCAAAATCCAGGGTGGCGTCTCATCACCAAATTTATTATTTCCTATTGATGTAATCACCTTGCTGTCCTTCCCAAACAACAGATGTTCTGCTTTGTTTTTTCTATCCAGCATATTTCAACCTCTAAACATTTTTCATGCCCTATTTTATCCAAGAAAGCCTTTTTGATCATCCCAGCCAAGCGTGATCCATCTCTATTTCTACAGTCCATCGCTATGTCTACTATTCATTCACCCACTTGCCATTTAGAAGCTATTCATACCGGTTTCTTATTTTTAAAACTTTTATTACAAAATTTTAAAAATCATGTAAAAAATTAAAAGCAAAAATGTACTTGGCCTGCACATTCCATTGCTCCCCAGATTTACCCCTTGTCACCTTCAGTGTGTAGCCATCCACACTTTTTCTATGAATATAAAAATGTATAGGGTTGCACATTCGTTTTTTTTTTTTTTGTTCAAAAGTAAGATCACTCCATATGTGTGATTCTATAACTTGCTGTTTTTCACGTAACAATATGTTAGTCAATTCATTAACCAAATATTTACTGAGATCTTGATGGGTACCAGTTCCATTATATAGCTATATCATTATTTAAATTATATTTATTTCTAGTTTTTCACTATTATAAATTAAGTTACAGTGAACATTCCTGCATGTGCCTTCACACTTTTGTACTTTCATGTCCTTGAAATGAGATTGCTGAGTTAAAGGATGTGTATATTTGAAATTTTGGTGGTAATGCCAAATTGCCCTTAAGAAAGATTGCATCAATCTACATTCCCACAAAATGTTCATGAGGAGAGGACCTCTGTTATGGACTGACCTGTGCCCACCTCCACCCCCACACCAGACAAAATATATATGTTAAAGGGCTCCACCCACAATATGACTGTATTAGGAGGTAGTGCAATAAAATGGTAACATTAAATGACATCATAAAGACAGGAGCCTAACCAAATAAGACTAGTGTCAGAAGAGCAAGAGACACCTACAACACAGGGAAAGCGACCTCACCAAAAACCAGCTCTGCCAGCACCTTGATCTTGGAATTTCAGCCTACAGAGCTGTGAGAAAATAAATTTCTGTTGTTTGAGCCACTTTGTGGTATTCTGTTGTGGCATCCTGGGTAGACTAATACAACTGCCTTTAGTTAGTTTCATAACCTTTCAGGTGTATTAGTTTTGTCTTCCCAAATAAGCTTTGAAAGTCACACATTCAGAAACTGAGTCTGTTCACGATTTATAAAATAGTTCTAGGAGGGCAACAATAAAGTTTATTTCCAATAAACTTGGAAACAATTTGCCTATGAGAAATCAGTAAGAACCAATTCTTTGTCTGTGGAAGGACGGGCACAATTCTTCTGTGGAAGAAACATACTCTGAGATATTTGGTAATGTTTGTGGTTTGGGCACTAATTATGGTCATTATTATGATGATTAGGCTTTGGGAAGAAGATTAATGTTAAAGGAAGAAAATAATGCCATTTTTGCTTTGTTCAGCATCTGACAAAGCAATCTAGTCACCTAAGTATGGTGTCTGCATGGAATCTACTCAAAAAGATAATAATTCTTTGAGTCTCCAGTACCAGTGAGACATGGGTAGTGTCATGGCTACTAACTAGTCTCCTTGGCAGCTGTATTCCTAAGGGCCATGAAGGAGAACCTTGGTACATAGGCCACCAAACAGTGAAACTTCCAATCACATGTCCTTGCCTGACTCCATGCTCACCAAAGACTCCTCTGATTGTAATAACTGACTTCACATATCATTTTCTATGGGGAGAAAGAGTGATCAAGTGAGACAAAATGCCCAGTTCACATGATCTGTATTTCTCAATATGAATTAACAAATCAATATTCCAGTTTATTTATTGAGTACCTACTATGTGCCAGGCATGGTTTTAGGCACTGGAGATGCAGTAAGGAAAAAACAGACCGAAAAACAAACAAACAAAAATCCTCCCTAACAAAGCTCACGTTCTAGTGAGGAGACAATCTTCAAATAAATAAAGAGTAAAATAATTTCAGAGAGCCATAAGTGCTATCAGAAAATAAATGGAGTGGAAAGTGTAAAAAGTAAGAGGGAAAAAATGTACATGATATGATCAGGTAAGGACTCTGGAGAGAAGATACTTGAAGTAAGACCTGAATCTCAAGGAAGACCTACTATTCCAATAACATTCTGTTGTAAGAACAGCCAGTGCATAGGCTCTGTAGTAGGAACATATGTGTTCAAAAGGAAGACCAGTTTAATAAAGAGTTCTAGAAAAGAGGGAAAGTAGTAGTACCTAGATAATGTTTCATATATTTTTAATCTGCATGAGTCAGTCTCCTGAATCTGATGATTCACTGATCAAATTGAATCTCCAGACCTGCAACACTGAGGATTAGGTCTGATGTGGTTGGGAACCCCCAAGGTGGCTCCCAATAACCTCTACCTCCTGATATTCCCACTTTTATGTCGGTCCCTTCCATATTATATACCAGGTTTAGTCTCTGTGACCAATAATATAAGGCAAAAGTGATGATATATCACTTCCAAGTTTAGGTTATTAAAAGACTGAGCCTAGGTACTTGTTTCTTTGTCTGTCTGTCTGTCTGTCTCTCTCATTCTTCCTCTACTATCTTGGCGGAAAAAGAAGACTCATCCTTGAAAGAGCAATGTCAATAAGAATTTGAGGAAGTTTCAGTGTAAGAGAAATGTGAGAGAAAAGAGAGAAGGCCAAGGTTGAGGTCAGGAAAGAGTTGAATGGGACAGGTTCTTGGAGCTAAAAGCAGCAGAAAGCTCACCTCCCCTGGAGTCAGCCTAACCAGTTGCTTCTGCTGTCTGCCTCTCTGTGGGGTTCTTCTTTCCTTCCCATTTTCTTAACTCACCCCTCTCAATACCTCCCACTTTTCTTCATTCCTTGTATCTAGAGTGAATCTTGCACTAATGACTATTATTTAAAAATACTGGAATGTCACTGAGTTGTTCACTTTAAAATAATTAATTTTTGTCATGTAATTTCACCTCAAAAAAAAAAAAAAGTACTAGGTGCTAATATCCATCCATCCAAATCAGCTAAGGCTGCCATCCTCCAGGACATTGTCATTGAAGACCTAGGTTTGCTGCCTCTCTACCACACTCCAGGTCTATCTTCCAGGTATCTGTGACTACTCTTCCCATCTTTGCCTGCACCACAATTCCGAGCTGTTCTAAATATGTTCTCTCCTTCATCAGGTCTGGTCCATGTTAGCAGTAAGGTAGGGAAAAGAGCTTAGTATTTAGTTGTGTGAACTTACGTAAGTTATTCAACCTCCCTAGGCCTGGTTCTTCTAAGAACTTAAATAACTTAGTTTGATCACCCATTCAACAGTATGAAATCGTATTTCCTTAAAGGAAACTGGACCACTAGATCAGCTGGGGTGGGTTTGAGAGGGATATCTTCCCAGAGGAGATGAAGCTGGAACCGAGGTTTAACTGAGGCATTAACTAGTTTCTAGGCAGAGGAAGAACATTGTTTTACAAGTTTTAATTCATTAACCTCTTTAAATCTCAGCTTTCTTGTTTGTTCAATGGAAGTAACAGCACCGTCTTCCAAAGGTTGTCATGAAAAGTAAATGACATCTCAGGTGAAATACCTAACACAGTGCCTGGCACATAGTATATGCTCGACAAATGCTGTTTTTTCTTCTTTGCCTTCCATATTCCCCATGTGTAATCTAGAAGGAAACCTCAGATTCAGAGGAGGCAAAGTCTCCTACAGGGTGGGTTGTTAGCCCCTGTGTCCAACCAGGTAATTGGTACTCATCATGGAATCTGGCCAAGCTAGCTGTTTGGAATTGAGTGGCCTTCGGCATAAGTGGTCACAAGATTGGGGGAAGGCAAATTCATGGGCAGTAGAGAGTAAAAGGAGTCAAGGCAGATAGTCCTTCTCCACACTATCTCTAGTCCTCCAGCTAATCCAGCCCATTCCTGACACTCTTGAAATTACAGGACCTCAAAGAAAGCAGAAAGGGGCTAATGTATATTGAGTATTGACTACATGGCTGGCATTGGGCTAAGTGGGCATACATTGTCTGATTTGATTCTTACCAAGCTGCAAGTACCAATTACAGAGGGTAAAGCTCAGAGTGGGGAAGTCAATTGTCTCAGGTCATTTGCTAGTGAGGAGCAGAGCTGGAATTCAAATCTAGGTATCTAAAATTTCAGGCCAGGGTTCTGCAGCTTTTGATTCCCTTTACTCTCTCTAGCACTGACCTCTGCCTAGGGGAATGTGGGGAGTGGGTAAACAGGCAGGGGATGCTGTCAAGGAAATACTTGTATAAGTGTGTATGTCTTCAGTCATGTCTGCAGTCCCTGACCTTCCCTCCCCCCATGGGAGTGAGGATATAAAAAGTTGAGAGTGGGGAAATCCACAGTGTGGCTGGGAGCACAAACCCCTCCCCCACTCTCTTAAGCACCTGGGAGGAGGTCCTAGGAAGGCCCTCTTTTCAACCCCCGACTCCACACGGGCCCATTGGCTCCCTCAGCAAAAACTAAGATGGAAGGGAATCTCATAAACCCTTAAGCCTTCAAATCTGTAATCCTCCCCCAGCCAGTCAAGCCAATTATGCAGACCCTCGGGATGGAGTGAGGAACCATCACAATCAATCCTAAGTAAGATGCCCTAAGTAGCGGACACCAGCCCAGGTTTGCAGAATCTACTCCTGGAGCCCATCCTGAAGCCTAAGGAAGCTAGCAGCTAGGGTCCCCCCAGAAGGGAGAAGGCCAACTCTCTTCCAGGAGGTTCTCCTCCCCTTCCCTCCCCTCCCCTCCTCCTTGCTAATAGGTACTTCCTGTTTATGAGGCAGCTAAGGCTGGGCTTTCTTTTGGGAAGGTATGGAGATGGAGTCCCCCACCCCTCCTGAGGCTGGGTCAGGGAGTTCTTGAGGAGAGCCTGAAGGTTGGGAGGCTCCTCCCTGGGGAAGGAGTGTTCCATACACATTTACCACCCGCCTCCCACCACAGCCCCTATGCGTGGGGGGCACTGGAGAAGTGCGCTTCCAGTTCTCCCCAGTCTCCAGGCCCTCAAGAGAAGCAGCTTCCAAGCGAGATTGGGCTGGGCTTGGGGGGATGGGGGAGGGAGAGGCCGAGACTGGTTGGAGAAAGGGGGAAGGGAAGAGAGTGTCTTGACTGATGAGTCAGAGCCTGCAAGGGGGAAGGATGGCTTGCGATTCTCTCCTCCCCAGTCCAACCTGGCGGTCATTCCACTGCCCACCTCCCCCCCAGCAAAACGCAGATCTCAGGCCCTTAGGCGGGGGAGGGAGGGGACTCCACCTAATTAACCCTTTTAGCTCTAGTCTCAACTGGTTTAGCAGGCAATGGGGAGTCAGTTTAGGGAGGAGGCGAATTGAGGGGTTGCCACAAGAATTAGGTTAGTGCTTTTCCCCATTCAAACTGGGGGTGGGGGCGTATAACTAGAAGCCTCCAGATTAAGACTGGGGTCTCAGCAGAGCATGGGTAGGGGGAGGGCAGTCCCCCTTCCCTCCCTAATCGCTGCCGGGGGTGGAGAAAACATCTCACAGCCCACCCTGGCTCCGCCTCCCCCAGTCTCGGCTCCCGCTCCGGCTCGTCTACGCTCCCAACTCGGTGGCACCCGGAGAGCGGACACTGAGTGTGTGACTTCGCCTCCTATCCCTCCCCCTCGCCCTCCCTCCGGGGTCTCTGCCTCTGTCTTTTTTAAAAGCTGCGTCACATGCATGCCGTTCCTTGAAGGCTCCCAGCCCCTCGCCGCCCGCCAGCCGCGCGGCGCACGCACGTCGTCTCTCGCCGCGCGCCCGCCCGGGTCACTTTGACACGGTTCTCTCCTCCCACTAGCAGGCAATTAGCATATTAATAAAGCTCGGCCCAGCCCGAGGAGCGCTAGAGAGCGGGCGCCTACGGGAGCGGGAGGGAGGAGAGCGAGAGGGAGAGGGGGGCAAGTGGCGGCAGCGTTGGCGGCGGGAGCGCACAGACACGCACACGCGCACACACGGACACACACTTGGGGGACGCACACCCGCGTGCACACACGCAGAGGCAGCTCGCCTTCCTTCCTGGCTTCCTTCCTGTCTGCTCCGCGCCTGACAGGCCCCTTCGCTGCAGCCAGGGCCCGCCTGCAGCGGGCGGAGGCTGGGCCAAGGCCGGACCAGACAGGCAGTGAGGGTGGCGGAGGCCGCGGGCGGCGGCGGCAGCTCATGCCCGGCCTGTCCCCTCGCGGGGCAGGCACTGTGACTCGGCTGGGCCCCCAGCGGCGGGCGATGTGAAGATGTCAGTGGGCTGTGCCTGTCCTGGTGAGTAGGGCGCGCGGCCGCCCGGCCCCTCCCTCCCTCCCTCCCTCTCCCTGCCGATCCGTCACCCCTTGTTTGTTGAGAACTTGTGTGGGGGGCTTCGATGGCATGCGGAGGTTGGGGTCTGTGAGGAGTATGCGGGGCCTCAGTCCGGGAGAGGGCTTTCCACAACTGTGTAAATGCGCAGCAACCTAGAGGCGCGGGGAGGGGTTGCTGGGGATAGCTAGCGTGTTTGTTTTTTTTTTGGGGGGTGCTAATTGAGGAGAGGTTTGGGGGGCTGAAGTTCCCAGAATTCCACGGTGTTAGCCAATCAGAAGTGAGTCTGGACTTTTGACCCCCCTCCCTCGGGTCATCGTAGAGTTGTGATTGGCTAGTTTGGGTTACCCCCCCCTTTCCCTGCTGCCTATTCCCTCTTATAGTCTGTGACACCCCCACTCCAGGCTGTTTTTGAGGACCGTGTTTGAGGAGGGAGATTCTTTGGGGCCCATCTTGCCCTCCTCCAAATTTTCCTGCCTGTTTGTTGCCAGGGAAGGTTGGCCCTCCTGAGGAACAGGAGGTACTCTTGGGGGAAGCAGATAATTGGGCCCTGGGGTCTGGTATCTCTGCCCTAGTGGGAGGGGTAATGTGGCAGCCCCAGGCAAGCTAGGAACCAGAGGATTTGTGAGAGTTGAGGTGAGGGGAGCAATGCATGACCCCAACGTGAGAATTTGAGGGAGGACTTAGACTCTGATCCCTACCTCCCCAAAACAAATTTTGCTCTTGCCAGTCATAGCCTGGATCTGAGTTCTTTCCTGGAGAGGGGAAGGCTCTCCCTCACTGCCAGGAGGAAAGAGAGAGGTGTGTGACTGGAGATGTAGTCTTCAGAGGACCTCAAAACACTAACTGTCTGCATCCCCAGGACTCCCCAGAACTCTGAGTTCTTGAATTATCTGCAAGATCTTTACCTGTCCCAGGCTGTAGTTAGCTTTCTTTTGGAAGTCAAGTGTCCCTGAATCTAGCCTGATTTGGATCCTTTGCCCCTGTAGATGCCCTGTTTTCTGGGAGGCCCATAACCCACAACTACCCGCCCCCCCAATCCCCAAGGGAAGCTACCAGTGAGGAAGCTTCCTTGAAAATCATGTGACCCAGGCCAGGCTGGGCTGGGCACACACTTAAAGTGCCTGCTGAGGCTAACGTTTAAGGGGCCTGGGGCCTGGGGGAAGGACTAGTTGAGCCTGAGGATCCTTGAATATTTGGGTGTGGGAACCCCTGGCTCCTGCTGCAGAGGGTGGGGGAGAGGAGAAGAAAGAGCTTACTAAGCTGGAATGCTGCCTGGTCCCATCATTCCTCCTCCTACCAGCTTGGTGTGCATATTTGTGTGTGTATTTTCTTCTTTTTAATTGCCCCATGCTTGTTACCCTGTTTAAATCCATCTATGCTCTTGAGTCTACCCCATGGTCTTCATCCTCCATTGCCACACATAAGCATAGCAGAAACTAAGGCTCTGGACAAGCTAGAGGGCCAAGTCTTACATTATGATTCTTAGTTCCTACAAATAGTGGGTAGAAGGCGAGTGTGGAAAGGTTGTTAGATTGGAGGTAGATGGGGAGGTTGGCCTGGAAGTTGGGGCATTGGTGCCTGGGTCTAGAAGGGGAAGGGAGAAAGTTTTCCCCTCAGTCTGGGAGTAGCATGGGGACAGGAAGAGGACCCATGCACAGGAGTGTGCATGAGAATGGACAACTTCAGTCAGTGCCCTTTTGTGTGTCTGGTGGCCTGGTTGGAGGAGAGGGGGCAAAAGATGGCTAACATTGGGGAATCTTTTTTCCGAATGTGAAGAAGTCTCATGGTTTGATGCCATAGAGGATAGGTGGAGGTTAGACTTTAAGGAAAACCACATAGGGGAGGGGCTTGAGAGTGACCTGGGGGTCAGGAATGGTAGGAGTTGGGGTAAAAGAGGGGAACAGGCTTGCATGGGTGGGTGGGAGCACATGGTTGAACACAAGGGCATCACAGCAGTATGTACAGTCCAGACCGAAAGGATACCCCCTCCCCTCCGCCCCCAACCTGAGCAGCCCTAGGGTGAGGGCCCAGGCGCTGCCTGCCTGCCTGAGTCTCTCCTTTGTGCTCTGCTGTCTCCCAGCTCCTCCTCCTCCTCCCCCAGCCCAGCAGAGACAGCACATGCCCCACACATGTGACTAAGGGAAGCCAGAGCACACGCAGACCCACATACATGCACACACAGAAGGAAACACCACAAGATACACACATACACACACCCAGCTCCCATAGTGCTCCTGGGGTAGGGAATAGCTTCTGGGGCTTTGGTCAGGAACAGGGAGAACCTCTGCTAAGGGGTATCACCCCCGGCAGGGCAGGTTGCTGAAGGGGCCAGGGCCTGTCTGGGGCAGCATGTGGCTCAGAAGGGTTAAGACAGGGAGGAGTAGGGGGAGGGGAGGAGGCAGCAGTGGTGGCGGCTGGGAGCCAGGAGAGGAGGATGGCAGAGCGCCAGGCCAACGGGAGGCCGGGCACAGACAAAGGAAGGGGGGCAGGCACACTAGAGGCCTGGGTCAGGGAGCCCCAGGGGCCCGGGCAGGGGGGCAGTGCTGGTACCTTATCCTGTGGGCTGGAGCAGGCTGCTGGCCTTCAGAGTCCCCACTTCCAGGAGGGGTGCTCTCCCTCTTCTCTCCCGCATCACCTTTGTCATTCTTTGCTGCTTCCTGCTCCCTCCACCCCATTTTAGAGACTTCTAAGTCACACTTGCTCTCTTTAGCTGGACCTCTTCTGCCCCTATGCAAGTAGGGGAATTAAGTCAGAACTGAGAGAGGAGCAGACGTGCTAGCTACAGAAGGGGAACTAGGAGGGGGCCGTTTTGAATGATATGCCAGAGTCTTGGTGTGTCTTGGTATTTAGGAGCCCTTTCTCCCTGAAATTTGAGGAGACTGACTGGATAGGTTTCTGAGCTCTGAACTGGGGGCAGAAGCCAAAGCACTCACCTCTCTCCTTTCCCCTTGTAGACAGTCATTTGGGGCCTGGAATGGCCATTCCTTAGAGGGGGAGGGGAGTAGGAATGGCTGCAGTGCCCCGGGTCTGAGCTTGGATGAGTGGGGTTAGAAATTCAGGATTCCAGCCTCAGGCCCTCCTATCTCACTGTAATTTGTTGAAGTTAGGAAAATATTTGGCTCTGTGTGCTATAAGGATCTCTTGAGGTACTGCCTTAATGCACTTTGGAAAGTTTAAAGGCAAGGAACAAATGACAGGAGTTGGCCTGTCAGTAGGGGTGGAGTGTGGTTATCCCAGAGTTGGGCTGTAAATTTGGGAGTCAGTGGGAATGTCTCAAGTCCTGGTATAGGCTGTATGTTGTACGATCTGGCCAAATGTCATAGATTTTGATGTTTGTGAAAGCTGGGATGTATCATGGCCAGGCCACATTTCAGAAAGGGTAGTTTATGGGGTCAGTCCTTGGGTAACAAATGGCCAGGGTGTGTATGTAATAGTCTGTCACAGGTTCAAGAGGTATCATGCAGTTTTGGTGTATATATTGGGATCAAGAGGCATGCATGTCACAGGTCCCAGTGTGTATGGAAGTCGGGGTCTGATATAGATTGTATGTGTGCGTATCTTGGATTTGGTTTTATTTAGGGTTTCAGGTGTATCACAGGTTGAAGTGTGTATCAGGTACTAATTTATGTGAAAGTGAGATGTGTTATTTATGTGTAAAGATTGTTCATAGAGCCAAGTGTAATATTATTAGTGCACAGTCTACTGGTGTGTATGTCGTGAGAAATCCTGTTATGGAGCAATATGTGAATGTGGTGGTGGTGGAGCATGGAATAGGGAGCAGAGACTCAACCTGCAATGATGTAGGTCATACACTGACCTGACCAGTGTGTGTTTCTTTTTTCCTATCTGTCCCGGTAGTAGGGCCTGGACCATTACCTAAGTTTTAGAAACACCCTGTCTTTTGAGACTCTCCCCTTGCATTGGAAAACAGGCCCTACCCCACCCCAAGAACATACTTTTCCTGGGGTTGAGGTGAAGATTCAACAGCAGATCAGGCTCCTTCTGGGGATGCTTGGTTGGGCAAATTTGCCTTCCCTGACTGACAGCACCTCTTTTCCCCTGCACCCACATGTCTGGGGGTGGGGTGGGGGCTTCCTGCTAAGGCAGATCTCTATCAGGGCTTGGAACTTAGTTGGGTTGGGGGCAGGGAGCCTAGAGTTTCCCCTCCCTCCAATCAGTGTTTAAAGGCTGAAGTCAGAGTGTGTGTCTGTCAAAAAATACCCCCACCCCCACCCCCACCCTTCCCCCAGCGGTTTTGGGATTTCACCAGCGGCTGAAGCCCAGGCTGGCAGCCCAGACCAATCTGCAACGGAGATCACAGGAGAGAAGAAGAGAGATTTGGGAGATTTGGGAGGCAGTTTGAAAATACTGGGAGTCTCCAGAGGAGAGCACCCTCCTCCATCTCTGCCTATGGCTTTGGCTTCCCTGCTTACCCCTGAGCACCGCCAGGGGCTGGTAGGGGTGCATTCCAGTTCCTGGCCCCCACAGGCCTCCTCTCCATCCAGGTCTCTCCAGGCCTAGCCTGTTCTGTCTCCATCTCTCCATTCCCAGTCTCTGTCTCTTTTGTTTTTCTCAGCAGTCCTCCCTGCCTGCCTCCCTCTCTCCCTCCCTCCGTCCCTCTCTCCCTCCCTCCGTCCCTCTTCCTCTTGCCTCTCAGGGAGGGGGCGGGGCCGGTGGGGGCAGCTCCACCCTCTGCCCGCCCTGGGGCCTCATTCTGAGTGAGCAGGGAGGGAGGGAGAGAAAGGGAGAAAAGGCAGGGAGCCGGCGGGCGCTGCGTGTGTCTGTGCGTGTGCGAGTGAGTGTGAGTGCCGGGCCCTGCTTCGCCTGGTTCCCGGGCTGAGGGTCCTGGTGGCCTGGGGAGGGCGGGCGGGCTGCTTGGAGGCAGAGGCAGCGAGAGGCGGCGGCGGGGCGAGCCGAGGAGGAGGAGGAGGAGAGAGGAAAGAGCGGAGCAGCCATTGTTGAGGGAAACCTTGCAAACAAAGAAGGCTCCGGACTCCCCGCCGTCCCCCGCCCCCCAGGCCGGCCCCCTGGCCCCCGACCCCCGGCCCAGTGGCCATTGTAACTTTCCCCCGGGGCTGTGGCCGCCGCGGGGTGGACCGAGGCTGTGCGTGCGAGTCTTTGTGCGGCCGGCTGAGTGGAGCTCACAGCCAGGCCTGCCTGTCCCACTCGGGACATGAGCAGCTGAAGTTGGCCCCCTATCAGTCCTCACCCCTGCCAGGGCCCCACTGGGCTTGCAGCCGCTCCCCGCACCTCTCCTGGCCCTCTCAGTTCTCCCAGGTAAGTCTGCGCACCCTGCAAGCCTGTAAGGGATGGGTGGAAGGTCCTGGGTCTGGCCCAGGCCTGATATACTGGCTTCGGGGAGAGGTGCCCCAGCTCAGAGAGGCCAGGACTCCCAGGCCTGCTGACCTCTGGTCAAACCCCAAAGGGAGGGGGCCTGCCCTCAGGTCAGGCTGGTTACAATGGAAATGCCCAGCTGGAGGTTCCCCCCTCAGCCCTAGGATGCAGCTTCTATCCTGAGAAAACTTTCCAGTTCGAGTCTTCCTCTCTCCTCCTGGTTCCTAAGGGCTTTTAGACTGCTAGAAGTGGAAGTGGGGGCTATGTTTGACCTCAAGGTTGGATGACACATACCCTTCACTCCCACCCACACCCTGCTCCTTCTACTCCTACTGCTGGGGACAGGCAGCAACAGGGACAGATGGTCTGGGTGATGTTCCCTCCCCTTCTCTTCTCACTCCCAAGCCCTTGTGCTGGGACTACTGGGAGTTGCTATGGCTCTGGAGAGATGCTGAGTTTGTGTCCATTTACTGGAGATGTAAATAGAGGCCCCAGAGCTTTGGACTTTAGCTCCTCAGAACTGTTACCTGGCCCCTGTCAGTTCACTAGTAAGAGATTGAATCTCTGAAACTTTTTTAGAATGAGAGGAACCCAGGTTTACTGCCTCCCTTCTTTTTAGGGTCTTGAGCTGACACATTTCTTCAAGTGGCCCTGAAACTGAGGGGCAGGGGCAGTGATATTTTTGAGGAAAGGATGGCCTAGTTAGGGGATGAGGGCCAGGTCCAATCTTCTGGACTCTTGGGTTCATTGCCAGGGCCTGGCCTGTGGTGGGCTGTGTAAGCTTGGCTTCCTATGTGGCCTTGGTCTCTCCGTGGAGTGGAGAGACGTAAGGATGGATGGGATTCTCTTTCTTGAGGTTCCTCAGTCCAGACTGGCATCTGAAGACTGTGTGTGCTGTGCTGGGAACATGTGGACATGGCCCATGAGAGCTCATGCGTGGAGCAAGGCCCTGTTTGCCGGCACCCTGATCCTGCCTGGGGCTGCTAGGTTCCAGCCCTTGGTAGGCATGTTGGGGCGAGCTGAGGATAGAAGCCTGCTAGGCAGGATGAGGCGCACGCATGTGCAGGCACACACAGGCTCTGACTCTTGGCACCTTCAAGGGACTGTGTAGTGAAGTCCCCTCTGGGACCCTCCTTTTGCCAGTATAGTGAGGAAGGGGCCCTAGGGAGAGAATTAAATGACACACATTGGCACAGGATCTTCTTTGTCTCTTCCCCCCAAGGAACAAAATATTTTGTATCTAAATTGGGGAGGGGGCCCCAGATACAGCCAATGCAGCTATCCTTCAAAATGGTATTAAGTTTTGGGGGTGTGAGGAAGCAACTATGACTGGGGTCAGGACTTTTGGAGTGGTGCCTCGGTTTCCCCTCAGGGGGAAAAGAGCATTGTAGGGGTACCTGGCTCATACCCAGCTATGAATGTAATACTATTTCCAGTCAGGAAATAGTTTGCCAGAACTGTGTGCTGCTGGGTGAGGTGGAGAGGAGGGGGACACATGTGCACATGTACAGATACACATAAGCAGAGACCCTTGTCTAGTTACCACTTGCCTCCTAGACTGAGCCCCCCAGAACCTAGGCTTGCTCCTTCCCAGCCTTCTTCTTTCCCATTTGTAAGTACAGTGGGATCTAGTAGAGGTCCCTCTACCTCCCTCCCCCACTGCAAGTCTCAGAAGACAAAATGGGCTGAGACTTGGGGTTTTTGCTTTGGAGACAATACTAGACTAGTGGTGGGTGTGGGGGAGGGGGCTGGGCTGATAAGGGAGTTCTGTTGGTGGGGGAGGCAGAAGGCCCAACTGGTTATCTGGTGGGCGGCACCCAGCAGACACCCACCCCCCCTTTATCTTTCTATCCCTTGCCCTCCTGAGACCCTGGAGTTGGAGGAGGGGCACGGAGTTGGCAAAATCTCCCTTTTTTCTCCCCCAGCTTGGTCTCCAGAGGGCAATAGGAGGGTAGAAATAACTAAAGGCTTTGGGAATCAGAAGAATGGGGCTCAAGTTCTAGCACTGTGATCTTGCCAAGTCTCCATAAGCTTTCAATTGCCTTATCTGTAAAATGGGAATGGTACAGTTGACCCTGCTACCTCGTTGTGATAATTGAACAAAATGATGTAGATAAAAGGGGGTTTATTAAAATTAGATTCTAATGTTTGGATGTTTATTCTATGGTATTGACATTTCTTCCCAGCTTCAACTCTATCATCCGGGGTTCAGCCACATGAAGAAATAGGTTCTTGGATATTGGAGCTGGGTACTTCTAGTTTCTTAGTAAAACAAGATTGGAGCCAGATTTAGAAGCAGAGATAGGTGCTCCCTAGGGTAGTTCCCCTACCCTGGTCCACTCCAGGGGGCTCCAGAAGACTAGTCCTTATCTATCACAGTTTAGCAAACTTCCAGGAGAGCTGCCACGAGGGACTCAGGGCCTCTTTTCTTCCTTTCCCTTGTAGGTTGTTCCTCAAAGTCATTCAAGCTGTACTCGCCGAAAGAGCCTCCGAACGGCAACGCCTTCCCCCCTTTCCATCCCGGCACCATGCTAGATCGGGATGTGGGGTGAGTCTCTTATTAACTGCAGATGCCTTCTCCAGAAGGGATCCTACCTAAAAAAGGAGGGTGTGACCCCCCCCCCCTTCAATAATTCCTATCTTCCACACCCATTCTCATAGCCTCTTCCCTTATACAGCCCAACTCCCATGTACCCGCCTACATACCTGGAGCCCGGGATTGGGTAAGTGGAGTTCAGTGGGGAAGGAGGTGCTTTCCATTACATGGGTGAAGGCAGAGGTGGTGGGGGTGGGGAGGCTCTGCTCCTTCTGACCTTTCTTCTTCGCTTACCCCAGGAGGCACACACCATATGGCAACCAAACTGACTACAGAATATTTGAGCTTAACAAACGCCTTCAAAACTGGACAGAGGTATGTATGGCTAAGGGGAAGGAGCTTTGGGGCAGAGGACCATCTGGGTACCCCTGTGGGATGTCTTCTATCACACACACAAACACCCCTCCTTGTGCTCCTTAGGAGTGTGACAATCTCTGGTGGGATGCTTTCACAACTGAGTTCTTTGAGGATGATGCCATGTTAACCATCACTTTCTGCCTGGAGGATGGACCAAAGAGATACAGTGAGTGGCCTCTGGCGGTCCTGCCAGTCCTGTTGTGAGGGTGTATATCTCCTGTGTCCTTCTAAGGTCTAGGAGTAGGTATTTGTCTCAGGGTATTCATTTTGGCAGGGGTGGCATCTGCCTGACCTCTTTTGAGGTTCTTATGTTCTGAAGGGTTTATCCTATCTCTACAGCCATCGGCCGGACCCTGATTCCACGCTACTTCCGCAGCATCTTTGAAGGGGGTGCTACAGAGCTATACTATGTGCTTAAGCACCCCAAGGAGGCATTCCATAGCAACTTTGTGTCCCTTGATTGTGACCAAGGCAGCATGGTGACCCAGCACGGCAAACCCATGTTCACCCAGGTCAGCAACTAAGCTGGATGTGGAACGCTGAAGCATCTGAGTTTGATTCTCTTCTTTCCCAAAAATGTACTCAGCTGTTTCCCAGGGAGGCATAATGGGCAAGTGGCCAGATAAGATGGGAGGGCAGGCATGCTGCAGCTTTCAGCAAGCATTCACCGAGCTTGTACATGACAGTATTCTGGGCCACAGGGGTACATATACTACTTAATGAGAGCCCGTCTTCATCACGCTTATAGCAGATGAATGTATCTCTAGCTACATGGAGAGGACAGGATCAGTTAAGCATTTCTACTGTGCATGTATTGGTAAGGAACAGGGCTGTGATGGCTATATAAGGGAATGTTCTGTGTCAGCTATACATCCAGATTTAGGTGCAGGTGGCAGAACTGTGTGGAGTAGGAGAGTTGGGAGCAAATGGGAGAATGGGTATGATATCAGGTATAGCGGAAGGGGCAAAGCTGTGACAAGTTTGTCTCCAGGTGTGTGTGGAGGGCCGGTTATACCTGGAGTTCATGTTTGATGACATGATGCGGATAAAGACTTGGCACTTCAGCATCCGGCAGCACCGTGAGCTCATCCCCCGCAGCATCCTTGCCATGCATGTGAGTGTGAGCCAAACCCAACATACAAGTGGGAGGGCAGGCAGTGGGAAGGACAGAACAAAGACTGCCATTTCCTGACAGTGACCTTAGAAGGTTAGAGTTTCTCCACCTGAAAAATGGATTTAATAATAACCCCTTTTCTCTCTCAGGAGTGTCGTATGGCTCAGATGATAGGGTAGGTGAGCAGATGCAACCCAGGTACTAATATTCTTATCTTTTTCTCCATCTTTCTAGGCCCAGGACCCCCAGATGTTGGACCAGCTCTCCAAAAACATCACCCGATGTGGGCTGTCCAATTCCACTCTCAACTACCTCCGAGTGAGTCTGATCACCCAGTCTCTACACCATTCCATTTGTTCTCTGCTCCATGTCTCCCCTGTCAAGCTTACTCCTGGTCTCCCTGCAGCTTTGTGTAATACTGGAGCCCATGCAGGAGCTCATGTCCCGCCACAAGACCTATAGCCTCAGCCCTCGTGACTGCCTCAAGACCTGCCTTTTCCAGAAGTGGCAGCGCATGGTAGCGCCCCCTGGTGAGTGCCTTGTGCCTCTATCTGCTCTTAGGAGGATCTGATGCCACTCGCAGGGGCTATATAGTCTATCTCTTCTTGAAGTTCTTTCTGGACTTCTGGGTCTGCAAGAATGGGATCAGGGTAGGCTCAGGTTCCTTAGGAGCCCGAATGGAGAATCAGGCCCGGGGCACTGCCCCACCTGAGTCTCCTTTCTCTGGCACAGCGGAGCCCGCCCGGCAGCAGCCCAGCAAACGGCGGAAACGGAAGATGTCAGGGGGCAGCACCATGAGCTCAGGAGGCGGCAACACCAACAACAGCAACAGCAAGAAGAAAAGCCCAGCCAGCACCTTCGCCCTCTCCAGCCAGGTACCTGTAAGCATCTCGGCTTTCTTCTCTCTTCTGGGCTGCCCCACTGCTGACCCCTGATCCTTGACCCTGTCCCAGCGTGAGCTCACTAGCAGACATAGAAGCTGAGACAGTTTTTCACAGTATACTCTGTCAGCATGGGCTGACTCCTGTCACTGATGAGAGAGTCTGTATTAGTCACATGCTTGATTGTGATCACATAGACTCAGACATAGCAACATAGGTTTAAAGGGAAAGAGTCATCCATGAAAACATATGGACATTCAGGACAGACAGTTTTGGGGGCACACAGACCATCAGAGACACATACACACACTGATAGGACATGAAGCTTCAAATGTGTGATTCTAGAATACAAGCATATGCACACACTTCCCCCATTGATGATTTTGATCTGTTCCCTCTTACATGTGGACGGAAGTTTAGGGGCCCCCTAAAATTTTGGGGAGATCGAATAGGGAGCTAGGGGAGTAGATTGACTTCTCCCAGAGTCTAGTGGACGTGGGTCAAAAGTTGTGATACTCTGCAGTCCTTCGGTAGGAAGGATTTCAGGGGCTGAAGGTGTCAGAGGAGTTGATGTTTTAAATTGGGGTGTGAGAAGGGGGTGGGGGTGTTGAGTTTCTGGGGTGGGTGTTGGGGCTTTGGGGGTATCTGCCGCCCTGGGCCGGGCGAGCCCCTGCCCCGATTATGTTTGGGGACCTCCGCCACTCTCAGGATGTGATGGTGGTGGGGGAGCCCACCCTGATGGGCGGGGAGTTCGGGGACGAGGACGAGAGACTCATCACCCGGCTGGAGAACACCCAGTTTGACGCGGCCAACGGCATTGACGACGAGGACAGCTTTAACAACTCCCCTGCCCTGGGCGCCAACAGCCCCTGGAACAGCAAGCCTCCATCCAGCCAAGAAAGCAAATCGGAGAACCCCACGTCACAGGCCTCCCAGTAAAGGCCTCTCCAGGGCCACCCAGTGCTCTGCCTGCCTGCCCCCACCCCTTGCAGCCCCAGGGAGCAGAAGATGGAATGAAGAGACTGAGCATCTAAAATGAGCAGCTTCCATCCACCCACTTCAGGGAGGAACTGGACTCGCTGGGGGCAGGTGCCAAGATTTGCCCCCCAGTGGCCCTGGGCTGGGTCTGGCCTCTGCAGAGCCTTTTGGTGGAAGGGGGTACTCATGTGGATGCCTATGTGGACCCTGGGCCTCTGAAACATGTCCTGACCCCTGCCCCCTCAGGGCATTTGCCTCCATCCTCACTTCAGGTTCTGGGTTCCCTATTCTCCTGACTCCACCCCCTTCAAGCCTGGGGTAGCCTATACCCACAGCCCTTAGGGACTTAAAGTTATGGGGCTTCGTTGAGTGCCCCTTCCCCTAGGTGGCTGGTAGTAGAGGGACAAGGCTCTGGGCTCCTCCCTTCTGCCACCTATTCCAGCTTCAAGTTTTTTAAAAAATAACATTATTAAAAATGTAAGTTTAAAAAAAAGTCATTCATGTCCCCCCTCTTCCCCTTATTAGAAGTCCAGCTACCTCCCTACACCTGGCAGATGGGGGCTTAGGGCCCAGGTAGAGGTGAGCTTTTGGGTAGGGTAGGGGGGGTATGCATTACCGTTTTATACAATTTGAGAGCTTCAGACCAAGGAGACAACTTTGCCATCTCTCTTCCCTTTTCCTCTGAGGTGACTGGAATTAGGGAAGGCATGCCATGGCATAGGGGGCCATTGATGGCCTCACTTTTGTGATAGCCCTCAGCTGTTGTCTCAGTCTCCTCGTCCTCCAGGACTCTGGCCTGCCCTCTTAGTGCTTGCGACTCCCTCAATCCCAGCCCCCAACCCCCTTCCCCCATGGTGTGTATATTCTTTACAAGTCCTCCACTAGAGCAGCTGTCTTGGATGGGGGGAGGGGAAGGCTCCCTCTCTTAGGGAGTGTGGAGGGAAGGGAGCTAGCTGCCTTGTTTGTCACTTTGTTTTTTGTTTTGTCTCAGTTGGGCAGGCATGGGATGGGGGAGGGGTTCATTCACTCACTTCAGTACTCTTCCCCCAGCCCCTCAAATTACATATCTAGTCCCCCGCCCTCCACAGAGGAGAAAGAGCCACTGAGATAGGAATCCCAGCTCTACGATCATCAGGGAGCAGTTGGCCTCTGTCCCCTAGCTGAAGTGGAGGGTCTTCATCTCCCAATATACCTTCCAGTCCCCTTCCTCATGAAAGGGGGAGGCAGCCAGCAATTTCAGCTGTATTTCAGTTGGACATGTGGAGACCCCTGGCCCAGGGTGAGGCCAAGAGCAGGGTCCCATGAGTCTGGGCTCTCCTCTGGCTTCTCTGCCTTTTCCCATGGCCAGTTCCAGAAGTGTTAGTACCACCTCTCTTCCCACTCTTCCTTTTGGATTCTGGGGTCCCCACACCCTATTTCTTCTACTCCAGCTGCCACTGTTGGAAGGGTATTATGTCAGGAGCTGAGGGAAAGGGTAGGGAAGATGGATGTCCCACCCCAACTGCAATGCCTTTTTTTTTTTTTTTTTTTTTTTTTTTTTTTTTTGGCCATTTGAGTCCTGTATGGTACCAATCAATAAAGAGACTTTTTGGTTTGACCGTGTCTTGGTTGGTCATTGGTGCCCAATAATGACACCGCCCAAGGCAATATTTTCCCCCTTCTTCCTGTAGTCCTAAGACCAGTTATTGGGGAGGAGCTATTAATTGGACTTGTTGGATTTCACTCCCATCTCATAATTCCTCTCCTAGTGTTGCTCCTCGTGTCCAGCCTGGCCCATCTCCCTCAAAAGTTGACTTCCTGATCCCCCAGACTGTTCCTCACTGGCATCCTGGGGCTGCTAGGATGGCCCTCCTGAAGCAGGATTCCTGGGATAGATAGGCCTTATGGGTGGGGGAAGGGGAACTTGCTTAGGAGGGGGCTTGGATTGATGGAGCTTTGGGTGGTTAGAATGTCTGGGAGGGCTCAGCCAATGAGATTCCCATCCCTAACCCAGGGAGGCCAACCAACCCAGCTGAGATCTCTGAAAGAGCCCTGGTATTAGGTCCCTGGGTGGAGAAGTTGTAGAGTATAGGGATTGTTTGTCTACTCGCTGACTGGGTGGAAGCACAGAGGAAGGAGGAGGGCTAAGCACTGCTGCTCGGGGGCAGCCTGAAGCTCCACAGAAAGATGGGAATGAGGAATAGGGCACTTTTCCAGTAGTTACTCCCCTCAAGTCCCCTCCCCCCCACCATTAAAGAAGATTGGCAAGATAAGGCCCTGCTGTGGATTGGGTATGGGGTCTTAGCACCTACAAAGGCCCCTAACCAGTCTCCATATTTATCCCAGACAGGGAAATCTGAGCCCTCAGACTTATTCTGCCACTAAGGTCTCTGGATGTGAATTAGGGCCTCATAGACCTGAGCCTCTACCCTCACTTCCCAACTGGTGGAGGAAACCAGAGGATAGCACTGCATGGACCACCCTGCGCTATCTCCAATTCACACAGTGACCTTTGGCCCTGCCCTGCTGCCAGCCCTATTCATTGCCCTAGCACCTCAGGACCCCAAGGCCTGCATATTTGTGTGTGTGTGTGTGCGTGTGTGTGTGTGCGCGCGTGCGCACGCACGCACACACACACCCCTTTCCTCTGTAGACCTGACCTGATGACTACCACCAACTCACTCTGGGAGTACTAGGTAATACGTGTAGTGTATTTGTGTCTGGCACTAGGTGTACATTTGGTCTTTTCTCTTGACTGGCCAGTGTGTTATGTATGTGACCGCTGAGCTGGGAGAGGGCTTGGATATGTATATATAAGGGAGCATATACATGTATGAATATGTATGTGGGATAGTGTATGCATCTGTTTATGGTGTGTGTCTTGGTGAATTGATTTCAGCTAGTATTCACTGAGCTCTCTCCAGGTGCCAGGCCCAGCTCTAGGTGCTAGGAATACAGTGCTGAACAAGGCTGAGAAGTCATGACTTCTGAGTGTGAGTGGGAAGCTACAAATACAGAAATGAGGATGTATTGTAGAATGCATGGCTTGGCGGTACAATTATGTTGGGTTTCAGGATCACTGGGGCAGCAGTCGTGTGGGCATTTGCAGATTCACATGGTGGGTGTGTGTGTGTGTGCGTGCGTGCATGTTTTGGAGGAGGTTGGGGGGGGGTCAAGAAAAGAGGTATATTGCCAGGCTTGGACTCTGCCCTGCTTGGGGAGGGAGTGTACCAGAGAGACAGAGGGACCCACTTTTTGAACTCAGGAAACATCGTGGCCAGGGACTTCCTCTGGAGCCGTAGATCTGGCTCCTCCCTGTTCGCCCCAGCAGCCCCTCTGGGGAAGGTCCTTGGTCAGGAGGAATTGCTGGGGTGGGAGAAGGGAGAAATCTTTCAAGTCCTTTATGCCCTCTGTTTCCACATGCAGGTGAGGGCCCAGTGCAAAGTCCCAGCACAATACTGAAAAATTTGTTTCAGTTCAGCTGTGCCCCTGCCAGGCCCCACTGCAGAGGCACAGCACCTAAACCCCCCAAAACCCCAATACAGCCTGGACCCAGCTCCTTTTTTAGGACTACTGAGTCCAGCACAACCTTCAGCTCTTTTTATACCCTTAGCCCACTCTAGCCTGATCTCTAACCCATTTCCCCAAAGGTAAGACTCTAGCCTAGCCAGCCTGACCCAGCTCAATCTGACCTCACGCTCCATCCCCTGAAGTGAAAAGTTCTAAGCTACCCACTCCCAGAGCTTCCTCCCACCACGTTTTTTCAAAAAGTAGGGCCTTGGGGATTGGTACATATAGAGGTGGGGGTTTGAGATTAGGAGCTACAGCCTGGGTGAAGAAGGGAAGAGAAGGGAAGTTGGTGCTGAGGATGGCCTAGGCTGAAAGGAAAGGAATGTATAAAAATAAGTTTTGAGTCAGTGGCTCCCTACTTCCAAGCTGAATTTCAAAGATGCTGTTTTTGGCCCCTGCTGGTCTAAGCTCCCAGTACCCAGAATGCTTACAACTAGTTATCTACCCTGTGGGCCCAGTCAAATTCTCTCTTTGGATCGACTGCTGCTGAGACTCCTCCCCACCCCCACCTTGAGTTCTTTAATGAAGCAGAACAGGAAATGGGTGGGAGACTTACACACCCTGCAGTTCTTACCCTGGGGAGTGGGGGAAGCTGAATGCAAAGGAAGCTGATCCACATCACCAGTTCCCTATTCCAGCCTTGGGAAGGGGCTATTTTCTCACCAGTTCCAGGACCCTTTTCCTGAAGTAGCTAAACCCTGGATTCCATCCCTCCTGCTGCCCCACCTCTGTATCACTAGCTCAGTTCTCCAGGAAGAGAACCTAGAAATAGTTCCTACAGAAAAGTCCCAGAGAGGGTTGGGGGATAAGAATCTTTTTCCCATTGCCCCCAAACAAGTAAGGCTACCTGGAGGAGGTAGGCATAATTCTCTCCCTTTTCCTTAATGGATGTCAGGTGCACAGAATTAGTTGAATCATAACCTTGGTTCACACACTCTTCATTGTTTCCTGCACAAGACACATTTATTTATTTATAATAGTGTCGTAAGAACTCAACACCGTGAAAGCTAGGACCTTAGCAATAACAAGTCTAATGGTGGTCCATTCCCACTCCATCCTCTCCCAAGGTATTCATCATTGTTTTTTCATTTTTACATATTTATCTTAGCTATATGTATTCCTGAAAACATTTTTTTTTATTTTCAGTTTTTTTTTTTTTTTAATTAGAACAGTGAACAAGACAATATAGTATATACAGCTGTGCAGGGAAACAGTAAACAAATGGTCATATACACATATAATTACAATTTATAATACAACTGAATAGTCCAGGATAAATAAAGGGAGACCTAATTTAAAATGTTGTGTTAAGGAAGGCCTCCCTGGGGATAATGTATCTGCTGAGACTTGAAGGATAAGGAGGACTTAGGCAGGTAGAGCATGGGGAAGAGAACTTCAGGTAGAAGAAACAGGTCCTCATGCTAGGAAGTGCTTGGCAGCTTGGAAGAATAGAATACCACTTAAGTTCTGAGCCTGGTAATCAAAGGGAAATGGTGACAGGAAAGAGGCTGAGGCAATGCCATAGTGTCGAAGGTGATGATGATGATGATGATGATGATGATGATGATGATGATTATAGCAGTTAACATTCATTCTACACCAGGTATTGTGAGAAATCCTTTATATCAGTCATCTCATTAAAAGCTGACCACAAGTCTGTGATGTGAGTACTCTTATTATCTCCCATTAACAGGAGAACACTAAAAGCCAGAAACGGGGGCAAACTAAGAGCCAGAGAGGCGAAACAACTTGCTCGAGGTCACAGAGTCAGCAAGGATTTTGAATTTCATCCAAACATAATGGCTGTCACTGAAGGGTCTAAGGCAGGTCACAGTTAAGACCTGGTGCCTCCCCTTGATAAACTCCCAGAGCCCATAAAAGTCAGGCCAGGCCAGGCCACAATTTGAGTAAGAAGTACATACCAGGAAATAGGATGAAAATGGACAAAGTACTATAGATCCATAGGGAGAGAAATTAGTTTTGACCAAAGAGATCTGGGAAGGCTTCTTGCTGAAGGTAAAATTGGTTGTGATCATTGAAGGGAGGTAGAAATAAATGGGTAAAAGACAATTGTTTTCAAGATTCATCCATGTTATTGTATGTACCGTTATTTAACTTCTTTTTATTTCCAAATAATATTTCATTGTAGGAATATACTACATTTTATTTATCCATTTATCAGTTTATGGACATTTGGGTTTCCACTTTTTGGCTGCTATGCACATTCATGTACACATGTTTGTAGAGACACATATTTTGATTTCTCATGACTATATGCCTAGGAATTGTATTGCTGGGTCATATGGTAACTCTATAATTAACCTTTTGAGCAACTACCAAACTATCCAAAGTGGCTGTACCATTTTGCATTTCTATCAGCAATGTATAAAGACTCTAATTTCTCTATATCCTCCCCAACAGTTGTTATTATCTGTCTTATTATAGCCATCCTGGAGTGTAGAGAGTGGTATCTCATTGTGGTTTTGATTTGCATTTCCCTGATGACTAATAATGTTGAGCATTTTTTCATGTGCTTATTGGATACTTGTATATTTTCTCTGGAGAAATGTCTATTCAGATCCTTTGTCCATTTTTAAATTCAGTCGTCTTTTTTATTATCGAGTTTTAATAGTTATTTACATATTCTAGATACTAGTCTTTTATCAGATATATGATTTGCAAATATTTTCTCTCATTCTGTGGGTTGTCTTTTCATTTTTTAAAGGGTGTCTTTTGGAGCACAAAAGTTTTAAGCTTTCATCAAATTCAGATTGTCTGTTTTTTCTTTTATCACTTGTGCTTTTAGTGTGCTTGGTAAACTTTGTATTGAAGCATAACATACAGAAAAGTACACATATGATAAATATATAACTTGACAAATTTCCTCAGACTGAGCACACTCTGTAACTAGTGCTGAAATCAAGAAGTAGAACATTATCGCACTCTAGAAGTCTTCCTCATGACCCTTCCCAATCACTTTTTTCCTTCCAAGATAACTACTGTCCTGATTTTTAACATCATGATTAGTTTCACCTGTTTCTGATGTATGTAAACAGGATCATACCAAAGAGGCAAACATTTTAAATGATTCTACCCAATGCTGGAAAGATATGAAGAGACTAGAGTTTTATACCCTTTGAGTAAACTAATCTCTCAGCAAAGCAACTTATATTAATGTGCACAATAGAAATTCCATTTCTGGGAATCATAGCTTTACTCATAATACAGAAAGTTTGGAAAACACCATAAAGTGATAGATAAGAGAATAGCTTGGTTAACTATGTGACATCCTAACAATGGAATGCTACACAGCCATCAAAATAATGTTTACCAAAAGGTTAAAAAATGTGAAAAAAAAACACTTATGATAAATGTTAACCGAAAAAGGATAAAACAATATACAAAGTGATTACAATTATGTAAAGGAGCCTACTCGTGGGAAAAAAATACATGGGAAGAAAATACAATATTGGTGGTAAGATGATTGAATTCCAGGTGGATTTTTTTTTCTTTGCCATTTTTCGAATTTATTTTAATGTACTCATGCTACCTTTATAATGACAAATACTAATGATGAACGAGACAGAATCCTGGTAGAAAGTAAAAAAGACCTGAATTGTAGCATTTGTGATGGGGCTGGGGAGAGAAGGAGGAGAATAGATATAATTTGGCAGTTTACTGAATCTGGGGAGTGAGTAGGAAGGGTTAAAGCGGATGTTGAGGTCTGGAGGAACTGAAAGGACACTGATGCCATAAACTAAAATGGGGATCCCTGGAATGATTACAGCACAATGGTTTGGAACCTGGTCTCTTGCTATAGACACCCCTGTTTTGAATCCTGGCCGAACCACTTACAGGTGGGTAACTCAGAACAAGTTATTTAAGCTTGTTTCCTCCTCTCTAAAATGGGGATAATAGCACCTGTCTTATAGGGTTGTTAGGAGAATGAATTGATATAGAGAGTTTAGAAAGTGCCTAGAACAGAGTAAGCTTTCAATAAAGATTAGCTATTGTGATATGCCCAGAGGCCCTGGGAGATCAGGGGCTAGGTAGGATTTCTCTGTCTTCAGCTACCTGTCAGACTGGAAATAGTCCCTCTCCCTCCTCTCTTTTAGCCAGCTCACCACCAGGAGGTTGCTCACAGGAGTGGAAATGAATGGGACCTGAAGTGAGACCTGAAGTAGGAAACTGCAAATCAAATAGGACAGTCTAGCAGTAAAGCAGAGAAGTTCTGGAGCACCTCATTAGAGCCCTCCTGTCTCATGTCAGTATATCAGGATGCTCTCCGGATGGTGTAAGGAGGGGCCTGGAAGAGTCTCTCTTCCTTTGCTCAATAGGTGCTGGCTAATTGGGTATATTTTGCCTCATCACTGCCTCCTCCCCCACCTAGACCTAGACTTGTTTGAGAACACAAAAAACAAGGACAACCAGTGGGACAGCTACAAGAAGATAAGCAGAACTCTGTTTGTTCTTCTGGCCCCCAGACGCCACTTCTGCCATTGCCCCTCCCTGTCCTGTGCACACATGAGGCAGGATGGGTGAGTAGCTAGCTACTTGGATGTCTGGCTGAAGTCTAAGACCATATTCCCTCCTACTCCCTTCCAAGGTCTTGATTTATGAGGCTGACTACTAATGGTGCATGGTGTTTGCCTCATCTTTGGTCTGGTGCTCTTACTGTCTGGCCTCAGCCTGTACTGCTGCCCATGTGAGTTCTGCAGGGGCTAATTAGTTCCATCAGTCTAGTTCCCAGCACCACTTGCCTACCTACTTCCTACTGGCCATGACCATGCTCCTCCTGTATGTTGCCCTTCTTCTATCCAGTGCCCATCCTTCATGTCTGAAAGCTGGTCCCTCAGGCCAGAAGCCACCTTTGGTCTCCTCAGAGAGATATCCTAACCTGTGACCCCTCCCCACCTTATGCAACTTGCTCCCATTTGACTCTCTGGGCCCCATGCCTCCAAAAACCTTCTCTTGTATTACCCAGAATTCCCCAAACCCAATTACTGTCTATACCCTGGCTCCTCTCATCTGCCCCAACCCCTCTTCCATTTTCCTCTCTCCTTCCTAACCCCCACCCCAATCCATCCCCTCCTAATTTCCACAACTCTACCTGTACTCTACCCCACTCACCTCTCCTGATTCTCTTGACTTCTCTCCACATTCTGACTTGATCTGCGTTCCCTTTCCTTCTCCCTACTGCCTTGTGTCCCAGGAGCTGTAATATCTGCAGTTTCATAAGCAATAAGCAGCTGTATGAGGCCATTTCCTATAGTGGCTACTCCTTCAGAAATAACAAGTACAACCTTCGCTCTTCCCTTAAGTCCATCCTCCAGGCATGGAGGGGACTTAATACTCCCTCTACCCAGAGAATTTCCCTCTGGGCCAGACTGGGATCCTACCCTCACTCCAGAATCCCAGCCTCTCAGAGAACTTGGGTTACACCTCCTGCAGGAGTGGGTGTGTCACATTCCAAGCATTAAGGTTGCAGGCGATTGAATCCATCTCACCCAATTTTATTTCTCTCTCCCTTCTCCCTAGGGATCATTTCCAAGCAGGAAACCTCCTTTCCTCAAACTTTCCTTTACTCCTTGTATCTTGACCCTCCTCCCTCTACTTCACAGGACATGGATATAAGCACTATATATAAATGGGAGACCAGAAAAATCCAGTCCAACCTGCTGGGTGAGGTAGAAACAGCTTGCAGTGGGACTGAAGGGTGGAGAGCCCTGGTGGTTCATTATTTTCCTGTCTCCCCCAGACTTCTGCCCTTGCTTGGGGATCAACATATGGATTGCCCTCCATCTTCATTTTGTGTGTGTGTGTGTGTGTGTGCGCGCGCACGCGTGTGTATAACACAACCAAGCAATTCTCTGATATAGCTGTGTGTCCTATAATTGACTTCAGTACTGACACTATCCACCTGGAGAATAGCATCAGATCCCACAAGTTAAGGGTTCTATCCCACAAGAATGTCCTCTACTTTAGATGTCAATTGCGAGTCCAGGTTGCTACCTGTGCTTCTGACCAACTATCTATAAACTGGACATTCCCATGACCCCCTCCTCAGTTTAATGAATTGGCTAGAGCAGCTAACAAAACTCAGGAAACCAGTTTACTTACTAGATTACCAGTTTATTACAAAGGATATCAAAGGATACTGTTAGAAAGAAACGAAAGGTCCAAAATAGAGTCACTTGTGCTAAGTCCCACATCAGTGAACTTAATTGCAGTTTCAGCCTCTCCCAGGAATGTGATTTTTAACCAATTTGGAATTACCCGATCAGCACTAGTAAGGTAATCCACATGATAGAACCTTCCCCCAAAGAAAAGTAACCTTGCCTGAAATAGTCCTTTCTTTTGTTTATGACTTTCTTGTCCCACCCACCTTCTGTTTATAAAAGCCTTCCATTTTGTACAGCTCCTCAGAGATCCTTTCTACACTGGGTGGAAAGCTGCTTAATTCATGAATTGTTGAATAAAGCCAATTAGATCTTTAAGTTTACTCTGTTGAATTTTGCTTTTTAAGAATATGAATGAATAGCCAAATGAAGAGATGCATAGGGTGAGGTCTGGAAGGGCCCCAAACACAGGAGCTCCTGTCCCCGTGGAGTCTGGGATTTGCCACCCTCCTGGCATGTGGATAAGTTCTAGTTCACCAAGCTAGAAGTTCTCAAAACACTGTCCTTTTGGGTTTTTATGGAGGCTTCATTACATAGGTACAATTGATTAAATCACCAGCCATTGGTGACTGATTCAACCTCCAGGCCATCTCTCTTTATAAGATGGTAAGAGGGTGGGAATGAAAGTTCCCACTGTCTGACTTTCTAATCAAATGATTGGTTCCCTTGGCAACCAAAACCCAACCTTAGGTGCTTTCCAACAGTCACTTCCTTAACATAAACTCAGGTGTGGTTAAAAGGAGTTTGTTATGAATATCAAAGACATGTTTATCCCTCTTATCATTTAGGAAATGCCAAGGCTCTTTGAGGTTCTGTGCCAGAAATGGCGATGAAGACCAACTGTATATTTCTTATTATAAATCACAATATCACAGCATCAAAATATTGGAGTCTTTGTTTGAGCAGATTGAGAGTGAGAGGGATGGACTTTCAGAGTAGCTGTGGGTGGGTGTGACCCAAAGTAGGCTCAGAAAAAAGCAGGCCCACACTGACAGTAGTCAGGACGCCCACACTGGAAGAACTAATGCTTGGAAAGGAGGTACAGCTATTAGATTTGAATCTTGCTTCAACCAAAATGGAGCCACAGCAATGACACATTTAACTTAGAGCCAGTACAGCTATGTGCAGTCAGTAAAGAGCATTTCCATTCCAAACAACTGTCAGGGTGAGAAGGGAGACAGCATCTCAGTTACACTGAGTGTGAATTCAATGATTCAAGTATTCTTCACACAACATGGACCCTAAAAGCAAACCGACTTGCAGATCTGGTGCTCCATCATTGAAACAGCAATTGGTTCCAAAAGCAGCAGGGGTGGACCTATTGAGAGCTTGTCTATGCTTTGCTTTATGGGTGACTTAAAGAATTTTCATGTTTTGACTATATTCAATTTTTGATCTATTCATTGACTTTAGAACCCCTTTGTATGATATAATTCTGTTCTTTTCTCAGTCATTTAACCTGAGCCTCAGTTTCCTCTAATGTAAAATGGAGTTAGAGAAACTGACCTTAGTGATTCCTAAGGTTCTTACCTATTAGTGCCCTCCAAGTGATATATGTATAAGACTTGACAATTTAAAAGTAATCTTTTCCACATTCATTCTCCCTTTTAATCCTCAAAACTGCCTTATAAGGTAAATACTATTACCTTTCCTATTTTATGGCTAATGAAATTTAGGCTCAGAGTGGTTTAGAAAGTTACTCAAGGTTACACAGTGGGTGGTGAAGGCAGGATTAAATCCTTCTGAGTTCTTATCCAGTGAGTCTCCAGTTACACTTCTAACAGTTCAGAATGCATGAAAACATGGAGGAATCCCCCAGATCTGAGTAGGCAGGCAGGCTTTCTTGAAGGGTTGGGGCTAATTAAAATGGAAAGATGTAGTTTTACATGTACCTCCTTTGCTTTATAAGTTTCAGTGCTCTTGATCCTTTGTTCATACATCTGTCTTCTCCAAGTCCAATGTTAAAATCTTCCTGCTAAGGCAGTCCACTTACGGCTGGGGGTCCTATCTTGGAGCTCAGAGGCATTTCCCAGATCTATGGGGGAACGGGAGGGGTGCTGGACTAAAGCCTGTAGACTTGTCTCCTTTATAGTCCCAGCTCTCTCACCTGCTAGCTAAGGATCCAGCTTGCCTGTTGGCAGCTTAGTTTTCTCATCTGTAATGTGGGTATCAAAAACCCTACTCTGTGGGCTTCAGAGAATAGGAGGATCAGATGAAGTGACTGACAGAGAGGTGCTTTAAAGTGTGAAATACTCTTCTAGTGGTGTGTGTGTGTGTGTGTGTGTGTGTGTGTGTGTGTGTGTGTGTGTGTTTGGGGGAGGGTGGAAGTTATCCAAAGCTTCCCCAGGCTGTGGCCTTAGGTTATGTTAGCCTGGTAGAACAGTGCCTCCCTGAGCTGAGGTCAAAGCCAGGTCCTCTTCTAGCTATCAACACTAGGGTCTGGGTCCTGTTGTTCTTGGCTCATCTCCTAGTAACCAAAGCTTTGAAGAAGGTTCTGCAGAGCATTGGGGATCTTGCATCTTAGCTAGCTCACTAGGAAGAGTGACTAGCTAAACCAAGAGCTTCAGACCCTGGGCAGCATAAGACTACCTCCTGAGATCCTCAGCGCTTTACTGGCATCCTGAGTCTGGCTCAGAAGAGATAGCCTCCATCCAAGATATACACCCCATCCTTAGGGAGACCTGATGAAGGAGACCAATCTCATACTTGGGGTATATATTAGCTTTCTGGGGGTGCTATAACAAATTACCATAAACACGGTAACTTAAAACAACAGAAATTCATTCTCCTACAGTTCTGGAGACCAGAAGTTCAAAATCAAGGTGTCTACAGAGTTGGTTTCTTTTGGATGCTCTGAGGTAGAATCTGTTCCAGGCCTCTTTCCTAGTTTCTGGTGGCTGGCAGCAATCTAAGTTCCTTAGCTTGGAAACCCACTACTCCAATCTCTGCTTCTGTCTTCACGTGGCCTTCTCCTTCTGTGTTCCTGTTTTCTCTATTTTTGTCTTATAAGGATACTCTTTCTTGGATTTAGGGCCCCTACTAGTCCAGGATGGTTTCCTTTTGAGAGTGTTACTTTAATTACATCTGCAAGGACCCTTATTTCAAACAAGGTCACATTCTGAGGTACTGGGTAGACGTATCTTTCAGGTGCCATGATTCAGCTCACTACGGTTGGCTCCAATTTGATGGGTGAGACTTAAGCCCACACTTGGAGAGTTTCTGAGTCTTAGAGAAGAAATCTATTCCTACTTAGAAGTCCCTTTATGATGGGGAAGACCTCGATGCCCAGACTGGTCCCCAAGAGCATTTAAACTGAAGCAGGCACACAAATGTTGGTGGCAGGGAAGAGTCAAAATTGGCAGAACCCAGACCACTGTTCTCTATAGAACAATGTGAGGGCATTGTATCCAGTTCATGCCAGGATTTGAAGGGGGAGGAGAAGAGAATTTCTGTCTCCATGGAGCAGGTGAGGCAAGCAAGTCACAGGGTCCTAGTCTTTGCCCACCCTGTTTTTTTCCTTCAGCACCCAGATGTCAATGAACTGATACTATTGTTAAATTCTTTTTTGAAAGTGAAACCCATATGGTCACCAACAAAGACACCAAGGATGGGAGGTGTCTTATTCTAAGGAAGGCACCAGAGTTAAGTCCCCTTTTGCCAATCCAAGCAATTTTCCAAGCCCTGCTTTCTCCTTTCTTTCAAGGGCCTAGCCATTCAGCTGGGTTATTTTCTTTCCTACTTTGGGGATTCTATTCCTGATCTGGGAGCCATGTAAACTGTGCACTTGGAATCCCCTAGGCCCCCTTTCTTCATTCCTATAAGCTGCAAGAGCCTCAGCCTGCTTACCATCTATCCATTTAATCCTTGGGGCTCCTCATGCCTTTAGACTGGATGCTGAGTGGGCCACAAACTGTCCCCACACCTCTTTGTCTCCCCTGTTAAGATCTCCCTAAGGATAATTACATGGTATCTTTTCCTTTCAAAGTTTTACAGGTGATAATTATGGGGACAGAGACCCAATGTTACCAAGTCACTAGTCTGGGGAAGGTTTGAATATTTCAGAAAGCTGGGAAACTTCTGCCAGGCTTGGTCTGTGGAATGAAAGGACAGCCCACAGCCTGGCTCTTCTTTCTCTCCTCTTAGCCCTGGTCTGAAGACACCAACCAGGGCACCCATTCATGTTTCCCTTATGGCTGCATCTGAGCATCTCCCGGTTGGTTATTCTCATCTCTATGATTTCCTCAGCTTCATGCAGGAACAGCTCCTTTAGGGAAAGATTTTTAGGAGAGACACAAAGGCTAAAGGATCTCATTCTGAAGAGGTCCTAGTAGGGTCGACTCCTAATTCCCCCTTTCCTAGAATCAGCCACATGAATTTGGGGTTAGAGAAACTTGGAATACCATTAGGGGACCCAGTGTCTCTATAATATCCCAGAAATAGTGGACAAACATTGTGGCAGGTATGGAGTGGGGTATCCCCTCAGCTCCAGATTCGACTCTTGTACTACCACCCCATTCTGCACCCCCCACCAACAATATGAATAATATGAATACCTGGCTGGAAAATACTGGGATGTCAACAGAGTTTACAATACAGAAGATCTGCTGAATTCAACTTTTAAGAATTTTGCTGTACTGGTAGATTTAGTGGATTCAACCATCAATTACACACAAGCTCAGAATCCATTACTTTGAGAGATGGGGTACGGGAGTTGTGAGCAATGGGAATGTATGACCAGTGCTTAGCAGGCTGGTAATGGGAAATTGAAGTTAGGGGATAGAGCTGGGAGGGACAGGGCAGATTTGGGACTGACTAAGAATTGCTCCCCTCTTGTTCTCTTGATGGGTCCTCAGCTGTCCCCACCTACATGACCCCTTGAAGTTCTGCTTCCAAGAAACTATTCACAGGGGAGAAATGGATTGACCACAGGTTCTCTTCCTAGCTTTCCCTCATGCCAAGACTGGAAGCCCTCTTTGAGTTAAGGGTCTGACTGCTGATAATTAAGGGGATGAAAGCTAACTAAAGCCAGCTGATCCACTGGCTCTAACAAAACTAATAAACATAGAGTCAAGAGCCCACTCCCAGCTCCAGTTAAACTTGTCATTAGAACAAAAAATACACCCCTTCAAGGTCTCAGTAGAGAGCTCTTCTGGGGCCACATGGGAAGGTATGCATTCTACAAGGAGAAACTATATTTTTTATTAGAGAAACCACAAAGATTCGGAAAATCCAACCAGTGTTCTGTCTTTCTGATACTTTTTCTCTGATTTGATTCTTCCTGGCCATCCACTTTCAAATTTTCTACTCTGGAGCCATTCCCATCTCCTCTTCTGAAGCAATCCTTCCCTTATACCCAGTAAAGGCCACTTTAGGTCCTTCCCTTCCCCTACATTCACAGGGGAGACCTACTCACTGGGGAACCCACTAGGGGTCTGTCCAGTGTGGTGAAGGGAAGTGGGTCACTGAGGTGTCCTTCCTCTTCCCTAGGCTCTGAATAAATGCCCTTCCCACACTGAGCTGCCACTATCCCAACAGGGGCTATGAGAACAATGAAACAATCTAGTCAGTGATGAGTGGTCACTTGATTTCCCCTCTGGACAATGACTTCAGTGATATCCAGGTCAATGTTCCCTCTGCTGTGATCCAAGACACTGACCTGGCTATCTCTGGATCCCCTTTGCCCCTAGACCTCCCCTCAGCCTTCCCCTCCCTTTCCCTATTGTGATTACCCTGCTGTAGCCTTCCCAACCCCAGCACCAGGGCTCTGCCTACCTCTGCTTGGAAAACCCTGTCCCTAGTTTTGGGGCTCTAGGCTGTTCTAGAGCCTGCCTGGGGCTGTTTGGATTGGGGCAATGTCCATCTCCCTCTCACTTTTCCTCAGTGCAAAACAAAAATTATAGAGACTTTGAGAAGACTGCACATCACCTTGATATCTGAATGGCTGCCAAAGCCTGAGGGCCTACAATCTATGAAAGACCTGGATGGTCTGCTCCTCTAGAACCTCCAGCTCAGGGAGGCCCAAGATGAAGCTCCCTTCCCTAGCTCCTCAGAGCTCCTTCCCTTTTCTCTTGTTTACCATATAATGGAAACCTCTGGGAGACCAGGTCTAGACCAGCTGATCCACTGGCTCTAAGCTTTGGCCATGATTCTGGTGAGAGGCCCCAAGGGATCCTGTCTGCCCCTTCCTCTATCCACCTAGCATTCACACCTTAGAGTCTCCTCTGCTCCCTAGAGTGAGTGAATTTCCCTGCCTCTTCCAGGCCCCTCTCCTCATTCCCATCTTTCTGCTTCCTCTCTGTTCTCCTGGTCCAGCCCTATCCTCTGACTCATCTCTCTGATTCTGTCTGTCCTCACATTTATTCTTGCTCCTGTCCTATCTTGCTCCTGTGCAAAGATCTTCAGAGCCAGGCCCCAAGCCCTTGTTCTGGGAATTAGAGAAGAAATCACTCTAAGACTCTTTTTACAACTGATGAGTGACTCTGGTCACTCAGCCCAGACCTCACATCCTCCCTTTCTACATGAATTTTTGTTTACCAGCAGAAATAGGGATCCATGTGCTAATAATGCAAGCACAGTTTATAGTTCACACGGTCCATTAAACTCGACACTGTGATTTCTGAAAAAATGTTTATTCAGGGGAGATGTACCACCAATTTCACACTTTGTACATAAAGTAAGACTTTATTGATTTTGAATAAGGCCTGACATCTTATTCCTATATTTCAAATTCATATAAGATAGGACCTCACTGTGCCTTTGCAGGAGGCGTGGGTCTACAACTTTCTTGCTATTAAATTATCCAGGTCAGGCTGGTAGCTGGGACAGAGTTCTAACCCTGGAGAGAAATCCTGGCAGCTCAGTCCCCTTTTTTGGGGGTGATATTGTCCTAGCATAAGTCCAGGATCTCTTCCTCTCCTCATGATTTTGCTCCCTGAAATTTGCTCTGACCTCCTCCTCCACCTCTCTTGCCCTCAGAGAACCTTAATTTATCACCTCTAGAGGATTCCTCTATTCTTAATCAAGAAACAGTTAAGTGTGTCTATGTTTGAAAGTAGTGGGTAAAGCTGGCTGTGACAAAAAGAAAACCACTAGGGGGAGCCTGTGCCTAGGAAGACTAAGTGGGGACGTAGGGAGCCACTTGGAGGATATTTCTTCTCTTTTCTCCAGGGCAGTAAAGGTGCCTGGCATTCCAGCCTGGGGTGGCTCCCTATGGAGCTCAGGTGTCTAGAGCTGCCCCTCCCCACTCTCTGAAGCTCCCTCTTTTTTTTCCTGACCACACAGGTCAGTAAGAACCAAATTCTGGTATGTCGGAACACTTCCTAAGGACAAGTTCCCTGATGGCTATATTCAACTTGGGGATTAATCCTTGGTCCTTCGACCTCACCCCACAGCTCCCACTAGCTCCTTCCACCCATCCTTTTCCTAGAACCTCACTGACTCAGTCTTTCCCATCCTCTTTTCTTTTCTTGTTTGGGGATCAGGGGCCTCTGGGTAGTACCAATTATGTCCATTCCTACCACTCCAACTCCCAAGATAGCCCTGGTTCAGTGGTTTCCCCACCCCCACCACTGCCCCATCTTCCTTCAAATTTAGCTCACCTACTTCTATCAATTTCAGGTCTGGATCAACCAAACAGTGAGTCTGGCCTAAGAGAAGAGGAGAAGAAAGGCAGAGAATCCCTAAAGCCTAGAGCCTAATTCCTTCTTACTCTGGGCCACAGGGACCAGTCAGTTCCTGCATGTGCGATAATAATTGAATCTACATTGGTACTATGATACATCATGCTAAGGATACAAAACTCCAAATAACTATGGTCTCTCCTCTCAAGTAATTTATATAAACAACATAAATTTGATAAATGTCTTTTTAGAGGTATGTACCCAGAGCTGTGGGAGAATAAGAGAAGGGGCAACTAAATCTGTTGGGGTGAGTAGGGAAGTCTTAGGCAGGGAGGTGAGGCTTGAATGTATCTTAAAAGGTTTAGGTGAGGCAGAGAAGAGAGTGGAAAGCATGCCAAGCATAAGGCATGGGGCTGGAAAGCCTAGCGAGTTCAGGGAACCACAAGTAGTTCAAAGTGTAATATATTCTTCAGAGGGTGGGAGAAGAATGGCTGGAGGAAAAAAAAAGTGACTGGAGAGAAGACTAGAAAAGAGAGGTAGGGCAGTCATGGAGGAAGAGATGTGTTTGTTGAAAATTTGGTCTTTACTCTGAATATTTAAGTAAGTTCTGAACATGGTCATAATTGCTTGTTATAATATTCTGGATAAGCAAGGTTAGATTGGAGAAGACAGGGGTACCAACTAGGAAGCCACTGTAACAGTCTCAGTGACAGGTGGCCAGGTCCAGGCCCAGGGTGGGTCAGGGCATGAAAGAACATTGACCCAGCCTGCCTATGGGGTCCAATTTCCTATAGGCTACATGTAGAGGAAGTGGTGGGGCTCTGATCTATAGCCTTTGCAGATTGGAGAAGACTTGGGTCCCTGTAGTCCTGTGGTCCAGTTGTTGGACAGCATGGAAATAAGGATCTATGTTCAAATAGTGGATCCCCTGGTGAGGGAAGGCAAGCATAGAGCCAGGGCTGGAAATATGGGTGGGTGGTAGGGAGATGAAAAAGAGAGGATTAGTTTCTATGGCCACATAAGCAGGTAGAAAAGTCTTTGGCTTTGCTTCTTTTTTTGCCCAGACTGTATTCTGATCTTCCCTAGCTTTAGCTTCACCTTCAAGCTTTCCAGATGCTACTGCCAAGTGAACTTAAGAGAGCCCCAAAGGTGAAGCTTACCTGATGGAAATGATCTTACCTGCTGGCCTAGGATCCTCTCCCTCAGCTACCTAGGGACTTCAGGCCCTCCAACCGCCTTCTGCCCGGGGACCTTGGACTTGGGTCTTATACCCTGCTCAAAACCTCCAACCCCAGAACTTTGCCTTTCACCCACGTACCCAAGGTCAAGGACCTCAGCTCATAGATCCCCCATGTCCCCAGGTCTCAACATCTTGTCCAAGGATCCTATGTTCTGGCCCTAAAACACTCCCTGCCAAAGACCTCAGACTTGCGATCTTTACTCACCTATTCAGAGCCCTCTGACTTAGAAAGACAAAACTGAGTGATCTCTCTGATAGCCCTTTCACACACTCCACCAGAACCTAGTCACACCATATATATTTTTGCATCCCTAAACCATTTGCTAAAGTCCTGAGACATGATTTGGGGTCACTTGCACTTCCCCCTTCGGAGGTGGGGCATGAGCAAGGACAAGAGCAATCAAAGGGTCAGTCCATAAGTGTGTGAAAGCTCCCATCTAAGCCTATCTGCTCCCCTAAGAGCTGCCAGGCTAAATGGTTCCCCACCTGGTGACTCTACTAGTGGGTAGCCCTTTAGAACTTCCTTGAGCGGTATGACTCCAAGGAAGAATCTGGCCCCCTTCTTTTGCCCTTGCCTCCAGGGGCTCACTGAATACAATTCCTTCTCCTTGGAGCACAGAGAAGCCTCAAGCCAAATCTCAGGCGAAGAAACAACCGCGATTCAGCAGAATCACGAACAGGAAGTAGATTCCTGTTTTTGTCCATCCCCAGCTTCCCACTGAGGAACCATAATGGGCCCAGCCATAAGACCAAGGAGAAGACTGCTTCCAAACCAGGAAGGGGCTAAGAGATGACCTGTCCCTAGTTCTGGGCCTCTGAGAGGAACAATAGCTAAAGGGCTAGTACTTTGACTTCTGGTGTTGATAGATAACATGGCTTGAGGGCCAGGACAAGGGTCATCCAAGTCTCAGATGAGACCAAGGTTTCAATGAGGCCGAGGAACCACCCCAGGACTTGGCCATGAAGATGAGCCACCTCAGGACCTCCATGAGGCTGAAGAGTAACACCAGACCTTGAAAAGCCTGAGAGGCTGTCTCCTTTTGCCAAGAGATTGAGGAACTGTCCTTAGTCCCATATGAAACTAAAGGGCCACCTTAAGCCCAGGATGAGGCTTAGCAGAATCCAAGCTGTAGGTCCCAGCTGAGGATGAAGCTGAGTGGCAGTCCTTATCTTGGTTCCAAGTCTTGAACACAGGATAGCTAGGGACCCAGGATGATGCTAAGTAGCAGAAGTGGGCATAGGGCCAAGGCTTCTGGTCTTGCTAAGCCCAGATGAACAGAAATCTGTGCCAAAGATGCTTGTTTCTTGGCTTAGGGAGTCAGCAGGGATGTGAGGTCTTCCAAGCAACTCTGCTCCAGTGACTCTTTGTACTAAGCCAGAGGGCTCTGGAGGTAGCCTTCCTGTCTGTGGCAAATCTTCCCTCAACCAGGTGTTGCTCCAGGAATCCTAGGGGAGACAGGTATGGGCCCAGGACCTATCACAGTTCCTACTTGGGAACAGAAGAGTCTGGGGGAAAGGGTACAGCTCTACAGATCTCTCTCCTCACAGCAGGCTAGAGATGCTAGCACTGAGTCAGGAATGAGAAGTGAATTCAAGCCGGAGCAGAAAGTCGCTACTGGGCTGTATAGTGAGGCAGTCCAAATCTTAAAGAGTTGCTACTTTCCAGGTGACCGACCTTGGTCAAGTCATCGTCCTAAACCTTATTTCCTCTTTCTAAACCTGTAAAATGGGGCTAATATTAGTACTTTCCTGATAGAGTTATTAGAAGCATTAAATTAGGAGTTATTAAAGACCAGCAGAGTGCCTGGCACATATTAAATGCTCTTAGTGTTCATCATTTTCATTATTCAAGTGGCCACTTCAGCCAACAGATTTAGATTCAACAACTCCCCCTATAACCCAAAACCCTGAGACCCTCAGCTGTTCAAAAATACACAGACCACATATATATTTCTAGAGTGTTTTCTAACACCAACAACCAGTTCTCTGTGGACATCAACTGGGTGTCCTACAAATCAATACAATTCTGACACTAACCACCTGGAGTTAGTGCAGACCCCACAGGTTAAGGGCTCAGTCCAAAATGACTGCCTGACTTCAAATGCAAATTGCACTAATAATAAATAAAAATAAAATGTTATAGATTTTTTTAAATGCCAGTTGCAAGTCACTGGTACTTCTGACTGACTGGCTATAAATTGGGAATTCCCATGCTAGAATGGCTCACAGAACTCTGGGAAGTACTTCATTTGCATTTACATTTACAAAGGATACAACTGGAGAAAAACCAGATGAAAGAGATGCATAGGGCAAGGTATGGGTGTGTGTGTATAGCTTCCAAGCTATCTCTTGGTGTCACCCTCTCAGCATTTTGATGTGTTCACCAAGCTAGAAACTCATCAAACTTTCTTGTTAGGGAGTTTTTACAGAGCTCAATGTCTCGTCCCACTCCTCTCCCAGGAGGCTGGGGATGCCGCTGAAAATTCCAACCCTCTCATCACTTGGTCTTTCTGGTGACCAGCCCCATCCTAAAGCTGGGGTCTCCACCCTAAATTACCTCATTAGCATAAAGGCAGGTATGATCTTGAGGGGTCTGTTATGAATAACGAAAGACATTTCTATCACTCAGGAAAGTCCAAGGGTTTTAGGAGAGCTCTGTGCCAAGACAAAAACCTTAGGATAAAGACCAAACATATTTATTACATCACAATATTTAACATATATATATATTTTAACATTGCTCCAGAAGAGAGAAGAGTATTGCACACACAGGTCCTAGGCCCTCTCCGACTCCTTGGCACCCTTCCCTGATTACAGAAACTATTTTTAGCCTGTGTCAGTCACACAGAGGTCCTGTCCAGATGGTGCCCAAGCCTCCAGGACTGGGTGGTCTGATGTCTGGAAGGTAGTCATAGGTCCCCGAGGTGGGGTGGGGGGTGGAGTGCCTTGGTCCCAGAGGATGTCCTCATATAGGCTTAGAATGGGACCTGAGGGTCGTCCTTGAGCCCCAGTCTGCTCCAGCAGGACTCTGAGCAAGCCCACAGTGAGAGGGGGCTCTGCCCCAGGCTGAGGGAAAGGGGTGGGAGGCTCTGACTCATCTGGGAGGTGTGTCCGAAGTAGCAGCAGGAGCTCAGCTGGAGCTAGGTCTGGTGGGCACAGACGGCAAAGAAGGGGAAGGTGAGCATCAAGCCGGCGGTGCCGGGCAAATTCGGCCAACAGCAGTTTAAAGATCTCACTTCGAAGCAGGGGGCTGGAGGGGATGAAGGCTAGGCCAGCCTCTAGAGCCCGCTCCCACTGCTCCTTTTGCATCAGCTGTCCCACAGCTTGGAGCACAGCTTTGGGCCTCCCACTGCCTAAAAGCAGCTCTAGCTCCAATGCCTCAGGCCTAGTCCCCTCCTCACCTAGTACTGCTAGGGCTCTGCGATACAGGGGCAGCCCTGGGCCCCCTGCTCCCCAGCCAGGCCCACCTTGCTGCTGTGCCAGCTCCACAAAGGGTGGTAGCCATCGTGGTTCTAGCCGGCAGAGGTATTGACACAGGAGTTCAAAGAGGGGCAAAATTCCATTGGGGTGTCCCTTTCCAGCTGCTGTCCCCCCTAGAACTTTCTTCCACACATCAGGAGGAGCTTGAGACCTCAATCTGCCATTCCCATCTGGCTGGAGCTGCAGGGCCCTGAGGATGGCACTCCAGGCTGCTGTAGGAAGGGCTTGGAAAATGGTGTTGAGTTGGGCCAGCTGGTCCCCCATCAACTCGGTCCTCAGTAGGCGTGCCACTTCCTGCTCTGCCAGCTGGGTCCAGCCAGCCTCCTCATCATCTCCAGCCACCAGCTGGGCTTTGAGCTGCTCTAAGCCCCTGTAATCCCGAAGCTCAGCCCTCAATGTGATCAATAGTGTAGATGGGGACACGTGGCCCTGGAGGATGGAGGCCAGGGCCTGAGGTGCTCGGAATATGCTGTTGTGTCTCAGTTCCTCTGGGGTGAGTTGGGCACCCCGCAGGCTCCGCCGCTGGTAGTACTCACAAGCTTCCTCAAACACCAGGTCTTCAGCTGAAGGGAGCTCGAGGCCCTGTGGAGCTTCCCAGCTTACTCGAAACAGACCCAAGGCTGAAAACAAACGAAGACCCCCTCGAGTCTCCAGCTCTTCCTCATCCTCCGTGCCAGGTGCTAGGGGTTCCAGCAAATGTACTCGGTCTGTACTGAGGACCTTCCTCTCCAGGAGCTGCCCACTGCCCATGTCCAACAGTTCCAATGTGGAGCCCAGCACACAGGCCAGAGTACCATGAAACGTTCCCAGTGCTGCAGAACCTGCCAGGCCTACAGGTGCCTCCTGCAGAGTGCCAACAGCCCGGGTACCACCGTGGGATTGCACCAGGCTCACAGTGCCCCTGTAGTCAAGCAATAGCAGGCCCTGGAGAGTTGGGGCCCAGGTATGTACAGTCAATGGCTGCCTGGGGGACAGCAGCCCAGGAAGGCCCCGCAGCAGGGTCCGGAAGTCCCATGTGTCCCCTCGTCCAGGATTTAAGCTCTTACTGTGGGAGAGGCCAAGACTTGGGGCAGCCACCATCACCTTACCCTTGCCTGGGCTCCAGATAAGCAGAATGTGGCCCACGCCAGGCCAGGTTGTGGCAGTGGGCACCAGGAAGACGTCCTTGCGGGAAGCCAGAAGCCCAAAAGGTGGGCAATGGTGCAGGAGGATGTCTGTGCGACCCAGGTTGGTGCCAGCCTCCCCACTGGGCTCCAGAGTCCTGACGCATACACAGTGGCTGAAAGCGGCTGACCGCGGCACAAGCCGGCCCTTAGCACCAGCCTGACGCTCCTCGCACCAAACCAGGCGGCCTCGGGTAGCCGCTACGGCCACCACGCGGGATCCACCACCCGGACACAGCTCAGTGCTCTGCAGCAGCCGCCAGCCAGGCCCCACGCTGGCTCCCCACACCTCAGCTAGGCCACTCTCCCACACCAAGACCAACGCTGGTCTCATTGGCCACGGCAGGAAAAAGGCATCTAAAGGTGAGGGGTGGCCCACCGGCCAGGCACGCTCCAGCTCCTCGCCGGGTCCACGCACCGCGACCAGCAGTTGCGGGGCTGGAGCCCCCGGGGGTCGCAGTAGCAGTAGGTGGCGGCCGTCCGGGCTGCAGCGGACTCGGACCGGTGAGCTCGCAGCCAGCAACTCCCGGAGCCGGGCAGCGCCGCTGAAGTTGCTCAGGTCCGAGAGCAGGCGCAGAGTCGCCGCACGCTTCATGGTGTCCCCCTCTCCAGAGTATGTCCAAGTCCTGGCCCAGGGGAGCGAGGCCGGGGTCTCAATTCCAGGTTCCCATGGAAGGTCGAGAGTGGGACTGAGACTTCCGTCCCGGTTAGATGAGGTGGGCGGTGGCCATGTCTGAGAGTTGGCTTCGCTCCGCCCTCCGGCCGGCTAGCTCGGGGCATGCGCTTGTTCATGCCCCGCCCACGCGACCCAGCCTTCTAGGGGAGGAGTCATCGGAGCCTCGCCGTGGGAGGAGCCTCGCAGGCATTCAATGGTCTCGGCGACTCCGACTTCAATAGCCTTAGGGACGCTCTCTGAGCAGGGTATAGGTCCCGGCCCCAGGAGGCCGCGGAGTGCCTCAGAGTTTGACTCAGGAATCGGGATTCTAGACCGCTGAGCCTTGAACTGAAAGCAACCCACTCCCAGGGCTTCCCTCCAAACCTTGCTCTCTTGCCCCAACTTATTCATTCATTCATTTATTCATGAAATTTTATTGAGCCCCTACTCAAAGTAGACAGCCCTGAACAAAACTGAATACCTCAACCTCATGGAGGTGACAATATGGTAGAAAATAATTATAATAACCAATACTTCCATAGCACTTATTGTGTGATAGCACCCCCAATAAGCCCTTTTTACAGATAAGGAAAAACAAGCACAGAGATTGAGTAAATTGGCCAAGACCACACCTCTATTAAGCAGTAGAGGTAGAGGTGAGCTTTCAACCAGAGGCAATCTGAGTCCAGTGTCGGCACCAAACTACTGTATCAACAAGTCATCAAAACTAAGTTTGCTAGAGAACAAAATTAAAACATACTTTGGAGGCACTGAGTCTGTATGTAATTTCTCCAGCAACACCCATAAATTGATATTCAGGGTCCTTTCCACTCCTGCTTTCTCAAGTGATGTGATATTTTTCCTCCCTCCAAGTCCAGTCCCTCTTTATGAGATCTGCTTCTCCCTCTCCCCACCCCCACAACTTCCCTGAGAACTGCATCCATTTTTATTTCATCAGCTTTATTCTGTCTGTCCTCTTGCTCTCAGCATAGAAACACTTCCATCTGTCTTGTCTTAGAAGTAGCTCTTCCATCCTCATTTTCCCACCTCTAGTCTTATTGCTCCCTCTCCCTTTCCTTCCAGTTAAGTTCCTTGCAAGGATCCTTTAGCGATTGCTTCCTCCATTTTCTCTTCTATTCATTCCTCAAACTACTACTTACCTGAAGTAGATTTCCTGAGGTCTTCAAGGACATTTGAATTTCCTTTTCTAAGATATTCAACAACTTCTTTATTGAAAGTCTCTCCTGTGGTTTCCTTGGCACCTTCTAATTTTCCTCTTTTTAAGATAGTACTAGCTTCAGAATTTTGTTTGCCATTAGTTCATTTTTCTTCACCATTCTTTAAATGTAGGTATTTAAATTCTATCTTGGGCCTCTTTTTCACCTTCTTTCTAGGCCATTCCTTTCCTTCTCATGGCTTGAACTATAACCACTAAGCCAATGGCCCCAAAATATTTATCTACAGCTCACATATCTGTGCTGAGTTCCAATAAAGCATATCCATGTGTCTACTAAATATTTCTGCCTGGATGTCTCACAGACATTTCAATCTCAATTCAAGCTTTGTCCTAAACATCACTTCCCTGTCCAAATTTATTCCTCTCCCAGTTGTTCCTAGTTGCCATAGGATTTCTTTTATATTTGTATCCTTATTTTTAGTGTAGAGCCTGGCACAAAGAAATATCTCAATAGAAGTTTGGTGAAAGAATAAGTAAGTTTGAGGGGGCACATGTTTGTGTGTGTGATATCACTTAACTACAGAATAGTTATAGAAATAGGCTATCTTAAATAAAAATGAAATTTATTAGAAGAACATAAGAAACTCATGGAATCTGCAGGAGACAGGAATAGGCTTGGAAAAAGAGCAGGAACCAAGACACTCTCTGAAGACCAAGAAATAGGAAGCACAACTGTTTTTCAGGAGAACCATCCAGGCAGGATACACCTGTCATAAATAAATTCTGACCATTTCTTCATCTTTGCCTCTTTTGGTCAAGAGCTGAAGTCCTTGGAGGCTGCACCTTGTGGCTAAGCTTAGGTCACATGAGCTCACTTACCTTGGTTGCTCAGGGCCTGATTTTCCTCCAAGACTATACCCAAAGGAAAATGTCCCCAGAATGAGGGGAAGGGTTCAATGATGAATAATCAAATGAATATGACATGGGCCTTTTATGATCTCCATTTTTCAGATAGGAAATTAAAGCTCAGAGAGCTCAAGTTATTGTCAAAAGCCATACAGGTAGTAGGTAGCAGACCTGAGATTCATTCCTAGTGTTCTGGAGGTTCTGCTCTTACCTACTCAGCATATGGCTTTCTAAATCTACCCTTGTCTGAATGTGTAATTAATTCACTTTCCAGACATAGTTGTAGGCAGTGTATTGTGTTGCTTCACCTCCATACCCTCTCTTTTCCTTTTCTTCTCTCCTCTAAGACTTGTCTCCATCTTCATCTTCCCCCAGCAAGCCTCTGGAGATTGATATGGAATTTTTCCTTCTCTGAATTTTCTGAGCATTTACAACTTGAGCCTTTCTAAACCTGTCTTTGATAACTCACTGTTATTTAAAGTATTTAATTGTATACCTAACTATGTATAATTTTGTTGCAATATAATCTCCGATTTTTTTTTTTTTTTTTTTTACTACTTCCAGAACTGGTTATTCAGTATTTTCTCAACAAAGGTTTCTTTAAAAGAAATCAGGTATGGAAAAGGGTTCTTTCATTTGGACAGGAGGCTTCTACCTGGTGTTCAGTAACTATTGGGGTTCACCTCAGTAGTTCCTGGCTCTATCTCCTGTTTAAACAGTATTTGGACAGAGCGGACCCAGGGATGCCCCTTCTTCCAGCCTCTGATCACCTTCTAATCTCATTTCCAGTTTCTTGGAACCATCTCAGCCATCCTGGCTCCTGAGACTAGCCAACACCGTTTTTGAGCTTAACTCCTTACTGCTGAGCAACTGTGAGCTCCTAAATGCATCAGACTTACTCACCCAGGTGGAGGCCACCGTCAATTAACCGCCCGGTAACCTCCATCTGCAGGCCTCCTACACCTCTCTCTAGGTTTCTATTTTGATTACAACGATATGGCTCTAGAAGGCTTGGGCCATTTCTTCCGCGAGTTAGCTGCGAAGAAATGTGAGGGCGTCCAGCGTCACTTAAAGATGCAAAACCAGCATGGCGGCCGCACCCTCTTCCGGAACCTGCAAAAGCCTTCCCAGGATGAGTGACGTAAAACTCAGGATGCCATAAAAACTGCCATGGTCATGGAAAAGAACTTGAACCAGGCCCTTTTGGATCTGCATGCCCTGGGTTCTGCCCGCACAGACCCCCATCTCTGTGACTTTCTGGAAAGCCACGTCTTAATGAGGAGGTGAAACTCATCAGGAAGATGGGCGACCACCTGACTAACCTCCGCAGGCTGGCCACCCCGCAGCCTGCGCTGGGCGAGTATCTCTTGGAAAGGTTCACCCTCAAACAGGACTAGGAACCTTTGTAGAGCAGAGGCGTTTGAGGGGCCCCTCTGCATCCACCTGGTATTGGGCTTGGGTCAGAGCCTTTCCTTGCAACCACTAGGCACCCTTCTAACTACCCTGGATCCCTCTCCTATGCAGTGAACCAAATTGAAACAATAAAGCTTTTAGCAGGCGCCCCCCCCCCCGCCCCCACCCAAGTGCCTTCCTTCCTCTTTCCCCTTCTCACATTTTTTTTTATATTCAGTTAAGTAAACTTTTTACTAGTAATCTCGTTTTACACTACTTGCAAATAGACAAGAAAAATAAAAATCTTCCAAGAAAGAGCCTAATCTTCTAATTCATTAAGATCATTTTCCTGATCTGGGTTCAAACTCTTCTTCATCTCTTAACTCTAGAACATTAGGCAAGCTGTTTAGTCACTAAGAACCTTTGCTTTGTTATCTGTGAAGTACCTACTTCAAAAAGTCATTGTAAGGATTGAATGACATCCCCCCACAACACTGTCCAGCATATATATTTTTAATATTTCACTTTGCATATGAGAAAGGATTCAGAAAGGTTACTTGCCAAGTTAACACAGCCTTACATGGTGATTTGCACACTTACAAAGTTGCAATAAACTGCTTGGAACATATATCTTTCCAAATTCTTCCAGTGTTTCTAGAGAACACACTTATTTCTAGGAGCAGAATTGCTGAGTTCAGAGTCTGCTGTATTTAAAAACATTGCTATTGCAACTTGCATTCAGTAGATCCTCAATAGATGTTTCTTTCGCTAATTTCTTTCTCGCGGTGCATTTCGGGAGTTGTTGTCTTTGTGAGGCATGCCCGGAGTCACTGAGCCAGCCTCAGGAAGCGGGCGTGGAGAAATCTACTAAACGGCGGGCTTTAGGACCCGGCGGGGTACGGCGGACTGGGGTACGGTCGGGGGAGGCCGGGAGCGCGGCCGTGAGCCCGGAGCAACGCCAGTCGGTGGCGTCGGGAGCGAGCAGCCCCGGGAGCAGCGCGGGGGGTGGAGGAGGAGCCTGGGGCCCGGTAAGCGACGCTGGCGCGGCCGGTCCCCGAATCTGGCCAACCTCTGTGGGTCCTGCGGTACTAGGCCTTGGCTCGGAGGCGACTCTGGGGGCGGGGCCTGCGCTCGCCTAGGAGAGGACGGGGGTGATGGAGAGTGGGGAAAGAGGGAGGGAGGACAGCTGCTGAGGCGAGCTGAGGCTGCGTGCGGCGGGGAGGCTGGGCCCGAGGCGGCGGAGCGGATCGAGAAGACGCTTGCTCCTCCAGAGGCCAGCCCATCGGACTATCCTGTGCGGGTCGCGTCCCTCCGGCTCCTGGTTAGGCCCTCCTGGCAGCCAAGGAGCTGACCTTTGACCTCACCACGAGGCTGACCCTACCCCTCACGCTGCCTCTCCTCCCAGGTTGTTCCCGGCCCTGGGTAGCCTTCAGCCAAGGCTGGGTCTGGGGTGAAGGCATGGGGCAACACCTCTGTGAAGGAATAGAGAAAGGCTGGTCTGCCCCAGTGTTCAGGTGTCCCTGAAAGGTCCCCATCAGGTTCCTCTCGGCTCCTATCCTGTCCCTCTTTTTAAAGTCTCACCGATGGGCTTCAGTCCACTCTTCACACAGAATCAATGAAGCTACTATGTTTTCTCTGGGTTACTTGGGAGTAACGAACCTGTTTCTAGGCAAGTGTGGGGAAGCAACAGGAGAAGAAATCTGGTTCCCTGGGGGAAAGAGAGCTATCAGAAGCCGAGGAGTGCTGCCACTCGGAATGGGGAAGTAAAAACTTGGGCCAGGCCCGAATAAATGTTTCTGGATCATCAGACCTTCCCCAGGTCTTCCTTATCAGAAAAAGTTTTGAGCTTAGAGCTCTTTCTTTGCTATTCTGAGCTCTCAGTGACTTTGTAAACCAGGGCAAATATGGTTTGTATGCGTGCCCTTAACTTAGCCCAAGTTAATTGGAATTATTCGGGTGTGCCTTCAGTTGGATTTGTGTGCATAGTACTTCCTATATGAAGGCTGACTCTAGAGAAAGGTGAATCCTTCTTGTTAGGATTGTAAAGGGAGAATTACAATTCTTTCAGTGAATAGGGAAACCTTTAAGGTCAAAAGTCAGAAATTGTTATAAAAGTTGAAATTTCCCATAGAGCCAAGTTCAAGAATTCATAAAATTTTGGGAAAATAGCCAAATAACAAATTGATCCAGGATATATGAAGGTGAATTCTATCAACACACATTTATTGAGCACTTACTATGTAATTGGCACTGGAGTTAGATATAAGGGTATGTTTTCCTCAAGGACATCAGAGAGACATTCATATGAAAATTGTAGTGCTGTGTTATAAATCCTTACAAATGAATCTATGCAGTGTGAAGGGACTACTGCCCTTGCCTAGGAGAGTCAGGGAAATCTTCACAAGGAAGAGATATTTGAGTTGGGTGATGAAAGATGAGTAGGAGCTTGCATAAGTAAGGAAAGGTATTCCAGTTTGAGAGAACAGCATGCACACAGGCACAATGAAATTATGAAGGGAAAAAAAATAACATGATGTTTAAGTGTTAGAAATTTGCCGCAAACAGGATGTATGGTGGGGAAGTTGCCAGGAGTTGAGGCTGAAAAGAGAGTAGGGAGCCATTGGAGCTTTTTATGTTAGGGAATGACAGAACTGCTGATTAAAGCAATGCGAAATGAGGTAGTGAGACTAATTAGAGTTGTTGCAGTTGATTGAGAGTCTGAATAAAGTGTGGCAGTGGGAATGGAGGGAAATGGATTTTAGAAATAATTCTAAAATAGGTGCAACAGAACTTAATGATTGCGGGGAGAGAGAGTGGGTTAAGATTTCTAATTTGAGAGATTGGGTGAATGCGAATTTCATTGGCCAGGATATGGAGTAGAAAAAATAGAGCAGATTTTTTAAGGGTTGAGGTGGCTTCGGAAAGAGGTATAGGGGACATAGTCTGGTGTGCTGAGAAAAAAATTGCTTGTGGGATGTGCACGTGAAGATGTTAGGTAGGCAGCTGGAAGTAAGGGGGTCTGGTGAGCTTAATATCTTGGCACTGAGTGAGGGCATATATGCAAGAAATCCTGGGAAAAAATGTTTGTTTATTTTTGTTTGTAAGTATCAGAATATGTATTTCTTCCACTTAATACTGTCTCAAGGCAGAGACCATAATGCAATTTTACGTCCCCTTTTTGTCTTATACTATGCCTGTGTTATTGTAAGGTATTGATAAATGTTAGTTTTAAGCTGGAAGGAAATCAATTTACTTTGCAAATTTGCAATTACCATTTGAGTTTTCTTTAAGAAGATCATGGGAGTCTGTCTCATAATTTTCATTTTATACTTAGGTGATATTCATGAGGCTTGTATGGTTCAACAGGAAAGGAAATGAAGAAGATATGAGTGACATTGTGCTGCTTGAGAAAGTTCAGGGCTTGAGCAGGAGACAGACAGTATTAATTTACAAGAGGCTCCTGCTCATTGAGAAGAGGATTTTACAATGAATTCTCATTCTGGGAGATGTCAGAAAAATGTGATTTTCAATCAGAGTTTCTGAAATCCTGTCTATTTGGAGTTGGTTCCTCTTTCTGAAGGTGTAAGTGCATTCCTTCTTGTGTAAAAATAATTTGAAAGGGAACCTGAAGTAATCATGTTTATTTAAACCTCTTCATCTGTATTATTAGTTTGTGAAAGTAGGCCGACTCAGTCAATTCTGATGGGACTGATTGAATTCTTTTCTGTGAAGCTAGTTTACCTTTAGTAGATAGAGATAGTAGCTGATACCTAGAGTTGAGATTGAGAAATTCCTGTTTTTTATTCACTTGCTGCTTAGTCTTGGGAAAGTCCCTGAATTACTTCCATTTTCAGGTACAGGCTAGACACCCACTGCGCGGTGAGCACTGTCCAGAGCACACAGAAAATATGGATGCTGTCCCATAGTGGCTTATGTATTTACTGAATCAGGCTGGTTCTGTTCTAGTATCTAGAAAGTAGGGATGATGCTTATTAGACAATATCCTGAGTTGACTGAATTTTCTTGGATCAAGAATGTTGATATTATTGGTTTCAGTTTGGAGTTTCCATAGAATTTCAACTGAATTTGATTTTGCATGTTCTACTAGTCAACTAGTAGAACTAGTAGTTTTTGTACTAATAGGATATTCTGATGGGGAGAAGGGCTGCCAGAAAGGTTTAGTGGTGTTATCGCTTATTAGTTGTGTTACTTTGGGCAAAGTAAAATCCTCATTGTAAAATTATGGTACTAGTACCTACTTCATCTGGTTATTGTAAAGATTAAATATAGTATATTTAATGCACTTAGAACAGTGCCAAGTATATAGTGAACACTCAGTCGTGTTATTTATTATATATATCATCTTGAGTGGCAGCCTGTGCTTTGAAAGATTTAGAGGAATGAGTGCTAAATTCCATCCCCAGGAATTACAAAAAGAAAAGTTGGAAAAGTGGTAGAATAAGGGAATAGTGGCTTATCCTCAAGCTCTCCATGAAGGGAGAAAATCGGAGAGGTGGTTTTAAGAATGCAGGCCTCACTCCATTTTAGAGATAAAAAAGACTTGGAGGGACTAGTGCTAAAAATTCTTTAAAATGGAAAGGGTATATATGCTTGTTTTAGAGTCAGTGGGGTGGAATTGGGGGAAACTGTGTCCCATGCTATGAAAGAAACTGTGGCAAGGAACCATGTGGAATGGTAACAACACAATACAGTGCCCACACCTATGAATTAAAGAAGTGAATTAAACACAGATTCAGATGACAGTAAATTTAGAAGACCAATCTGGACCATGTGGACCATGTGGAATCCAGCAAGAGAGCCAAATCCTTGGGGCCTTCAGATAAGTTTGAGAAATTAAGGGTTGGGGTTGGAATATCCTGCATTCTCTTAAATGCTTATACTGCTAGTATTACTTCTAGAGAGTGTGGTGTGCCTTGCAGAAAACTTATGGAGCAGATAACTTCTGTCTGAAGATTAAAAAAAAAAAACCCCAAACACTTGCATCCAGAGGAAATCAGGAACCTTTAGGAGTCAGTGCAGAAGGCTATTTCAGACTTTATTAACATTGCTTCCTTTAGTGTATTGGGTGAATGGCTCATCATTGGACAGTGGTGGTATTTGACTCAGCCATAACTCCTGGGCAGATAGAATTTTCATTTCCTTCGCTAAGAATGTGAATTACTATAGTCAGTGTGTCTTGTAGTGATCTTTCACAGATGGGCAAATTGGGGCCAAGATCCTAAAGAAAGGGGATGTGTTTGGTGAATTACTATAGGGAGAATGAGATGGGGGGGTAGGTGAGGGTTGCTCCAGTGCCTTTTCTAGAGATGGCATAAGTTTTATTAATTCTCTCAGAATCATCTCTGTTCCCATGCTATTTTCCTTTTGAAGCCTAGTTTAAGATTTTGATGTGTACTTCGCAAACTTTAGTGAGCATCAGAATTATGTGGGGCAAGGTTTTTTAGTCTCAGCTCTATTGACATATTGGGCCAGATAATTCTTTGTCGTAGGGACTGTCCTATGCATTGTAGGATGTTTAGCAACATCCCTGGCCTTTACCCAGTAGATGCTAGTAGTATCTCCCCTTCCTGTTGTGACAACTACAATCTTTCCAGACATTGATGTCCCCTAGGAAGCAAATTGCCCCAGTTGAGAACCACTAACCTAAATGATTGTTCAAAATGAAGACCCTTAGTTCTTATTTTGAAAGTCTGTTTCAGTAGTGGGAAAGGGAGCTTAGGAATCTACATTTTCAGGAGGCACCCCAGGAGATTCTGAAGCAGATTCTGCTGTGGTAAAGCATATTCTCTCCTAAGCTGAGGGCTGTATAGACTTATACTTAACTTGCTCTCCATTTCATCTTTTTTGTTTTACTATATCTTTCCATTCATTATTAAGTTTTGGTGCAGAATTATCCTCAGAGCAGTAAGTTCAAGTATAGTAGTATCAATAAAATCTTGTAGTAGAGATTTGTGTATTTCACCCTTTTTTTTTTCAGTCACCATGTTGCATACATCCATCAACTGGACTAGACACTCAAATTCATCAGTTTTTCCTTCCCAGTTTTCTACCATTCCATTAATTTGTCTTTCTTTTTTTACTTTACCGTTATTGGTATTTGTATATGTACATATGCATCAGACAAGTTATCTTTTACTTTCTACCATAGCACCTCTACCCACAGGCAAACTAGAGTGATGAAACTCAAGGTGTCTGGACACTTCAAAGTTTGCTAATAAGGTTGATGAGTATATATTCTTCCTCCTTACTCAGTTGGAAAGTCTTTACAGTTTCTCTGTTGATCCTCAGCTTTGTTTATGTGTAGATTCTTCTACTTCTCATTCGTCTGCCCTATGAGAGACAGTATAGTGTAGTGGTTAAGAGCAGAGACTCCAACATTATTAGGCTGTTTGGGTTTGAGTCAGTACTCTCACTTACACTGACGAGTTTTTTTTTTTTTTTTTTTAAAGCATATCATACTTTGGTTTTCTTATTGTAAAGTTCCTTGATCATAGGTTTGTTCTTAGGAAACAAAGAATTAATGTATATAAAGTGCTTAGAACAGCGTCTGGTACATAGTAAGTCCTAAATAAGTGTTAACTCTTTGGTTGTTATTTTAGATTGGTGTCCTGAGTGTCCAAGTCGGGGTCTCTACTAGCCTCTGTTCTAGTGTTCTGCATGGGTACTATTGAACTTTCATATATATATGGACACACACTTTTTTTTTTTTAGATTGAGGAATAGCTTATATAATATGAAGTATACAACTTGATTTTTTAAATACATGTACACATTTGTTTGACTTTCACTCAGATCTAGGTAGTGCACATTTCGGGTACCTCAGAAGGTTTCCTTGTGTTCCTTCTCACTCATCTATTTCCACAGAGGTAACCACTCTTCTGACCTCTGTTGCCCCTAGATTAATTTTGCCTTTTTTGAACTTCATATAAATGGAATCATTAGTTTGTATTCTTTTTCTTTTTTTTTTCTTTCAGATGTTTTCCATTCAACATCTGTGAAATTGATCAATATTGTTTCAATAATTTGTCCTTTTAAATTTCTGTGTGGTATTATATGAATATAATTTTCCTATTCTATTGCTGATGGGAATTTGAAGTCTATATATTTAAAAAACTCACACAGACACAAAACACCCACTTCAATAAACTTTACAAAAACATTTAAAAAAGGGGATATTTATACTTTAGCCTAGGCATTCTGGAATTTCTGTTTTCAAACATGCCAAGCCTTTTTAAATCTTGGAGCCTTTGCACTTGCCATTTCCTCTGTCTGGAACACTTTCCCTAAGATTTTCACATGACTGTTTCTTTCGTATTCTGATCTTGGCCCACGTATCATTTCTCATAGAAGACTACTTTAATCTTCTAATTAATATAGAACCCCTGGCCAATTTGTCTTCAAGGTACTTATCACTGTTTCACCTTAACTTGTTTGTTGTCTTTTTCCCCTCTAGTAGAATGAAAACTCAATGAGAGTAAGGATCTTATTTGTCCCATTTACTGCTATATCCTTAGTGTTTTGCACCTAAATGTTGTTCAGTAATATTTATTGAATAAATGCCTGATCCGTGCATATTTTTTTCTTTCTAAATGATGAGCACATTTATTTTTATTTATTTTTTTTCTTTCCTCTTTTTTTCTTTCTTCTCTCCTTTTTCTTTTTGTACATACTGATTGAAATGTTTTATGATGTTTACCTGAGCATTTACCTACAGTAGCATTTAGGAGCCTCCTTCAACAGTGAAGAGCGAGTGATACTTGATAACGGTCCATTAAGTTTGAATCTAGAACCCCAGACTTTTAAATTTGGAAGCCCATAGTAGAGAGATGTTCCACGTGTTTTTTGCCCCCAGCTTTATTGAATATAATTAATATATAACATTGTATAACTTTAAAGGATACAATGTGTGATGATCTATTGTGAAATGATTGTCAGGATAACTTAGTTAACACATCCATCACTTTATGAAGTTATCGTTAAAAAATTCTTTTTGGTAGTGAGAACATTAAGATCTTGGCAATTTTCAAGTATACAGTACAATATTGTTAACTATAGTCACCATGCTGTACATTAGATCTCCAGAACTTATTCATCTTATAACTGGAAGTTTATAACCTTTGAACAATATCTTTCCATTTCCCTTACTCCCAGACCCTGGCAACCACTAGTCTACTCTCTGTTTCCACAATTTTGGCTATTTTAGATTCCACATATAAGTCAGATCGTACAGTATTTGTCTTTCTCTGTCTGATTTATTTTAGTTAGCATAATGCCCTCAGGATTAATCCATGTTGTTGCAAATGACAGGACTTTCTTTTTTATGGCTGAATAATATTCCATTGCATATACACCACATTTTCTTTATCCATTCATTCCATGACAGACACTTATGTTGTTTCTATGTCTTGGCTGCTCATCAATAATGCTGCAGTGAACATGGGAGTGCAGATATCTTTTCTAAATAGAGATTTTATTTCCTTCAGATATATACCCAGAAATAGGATTGCTGGATCATATGGTAGTTCTACTTTTAATATTTTGAGGAAGTTTCATACTGTTTTCTGTAGTGGTTGTACCAATTTACATTCCTACCAATTGTATACAAGGGTTTGCTTTTCTGTACATCCTTGCCATGGCTTTTTTTTTTCACATGTTGGGAAATTGAAGACCAGGGAGGGAAAGGAAACTTAAGGTTATAGAATAAGTATAGGTTGGGACTAAAATCCAAAACTTTTAATAGATAACTGTGACTATTCTTTGGAAATTAGGGTGAATTTCTATTAAATTTATTTTCTGACACTAGAATTGACATGTACTCACAAAAACAATAAAATAAATGAATAACTGTCTTAGTGTAACTAGCTTTCCTTGTACATTAGACATTGGAAGAGTTTGGCTTAGGTTTTAAAATCTTGGTATTTGGCAATTTCATCCTGTAGGTATGTGATGTGCATTTAAGAAGTACGTGGCTGGATTGCTTTAAGATATAGTTCTTAAAAAGTTGTATGACTTGGGTCTTTCAGGGGGATATTGTGCTGTATAGGTCATGGGACCAACAAGTCCCTAAGGTTTAGGAATAAAAGACTTCATTGATTTACCATTGAATTGGGGGGATTTGAAGCCATTCTTAAATTTGGTGGTAGGTGAAATTAGTATTGAAAAGTTGCCTGATTCTCTCTTATATTTTGCCTAGTATGTCTTATTTCTGAGAACTGTATTAAAGCCTAAAATGACATTTCTGTGGGATTACTGTGGCTTTGCTATATTTGCTTCTTCACCAGAAGGATTTAAAAGCCTGGATCAACAGAGCTTGTAGTATAGTCTTAGAATGCTTCTTTCCTTTCCTTGTGGTTCCATAGCATTTTCATTGTACTTTTACTCTATTTATTTCATGTGATTTGCCTTGTGCTATGGGTTGTTATGTGTCTGTCTCTGCCAATAGTTTGTGATCTCCCAGAGAATCAGATTTGGAATTTGCTCTTTGCAACCCTGTAGTGCCTATACTAGAGCTTTATATTATTTTGGTGTTCCTTATATATTTATGGTATTTCAGTGATGCTGAGAGAATTATTACATGATATGTCTAATTCAATCCCCTTGTTTTTACTTGTAAGGAAACTGAGAAGCACAGTGAATTACTCAGTGTCATCTAGTATGTTTGGAGACCTGTGGTCTATTCTCAGTTCTGCTAGTTGTTCCTTTATGCCTTTCTGCTCCCTCAGCTGGTACTTATTCTCTGTACAACAGAGAAGTTTTGTGAAAGAGGAAAAAAGCACTGAGGATGTAAACAGACTACATTCACATTACTGATGTGCTGCAATTTACTGCTCTACCAGTCAGATATTTTACTTTCAAATTTAGGAGCACAGGCTTAATTTCTCAGAGCCCCAAAAAACTACGGCTTGCTGCCCTGAACGTTCCCGATCTTGTCTGATCTCGGAAGCTAAGCAGGATGGGGCCTGGTTAGTACTTGGATGGGAGACCACATAGGAATACCAGGTGCTGTAGGTGTAAAACACACACACACACACACACACACACACACACACACACACACACACACACAAAACTTTTAAAACTTTTGTAAGCATACTACATTTCTCCCAGTCCACCACCTTAGACACACCTTTATTTGCTGTCTTCCATGGACAGAAGTACTGGAGGAGGAGGGGACTTTATGTTGTCAGTTTCTAGTCACATTTCTGACAGCTTGGGTGGTAAATTCTAGTTTCTTGTGATGATGACAGAGAGTAATGTGTAGAGGTCTTTGGTTGAATTTCCCCCCTGCGCCAAATGGAAGGAGAGTGATGAAAAGAATTTAATTTCTTAGGAAATTTAGTACTTTGGACTGGTATTGTTCCCACCCCCTCTCCAATTCCCTTTTGCTTATTAGAAAGTATTGATTTTGAAATAGAGAAAGTGAATTTATTAGATTTGGGGTGGACATTGATTAGTTGTAACCCAATTATAAATTCTCAAAGGGGGATGTTTGTTAACACATGCTTTTCACATGCGGGAATTTGCAGTTCCCGCTAATCAACTGGTTGAAGCTGAGTATGTGCAAGATCTATACCTACTAAGCTTAGAATTGCGTTGTTTTTGATTTATTTTAATAGGATCCTCTTGATTTCCAATTTGTTTTCTCTCCGATAAGGACATCTTCCTCTTGACAACCTATTTAAAAGACACAGGAATGTTTTGAATGGAGGCTGTATTTCATGCGTTAAGGGAAAGCCATGATCAATATAGCATAAATTGCCCACAAGAACATTCTCTTTGTTGTTATTTTCCCCTTCATTTTTCTCGGACCATAATGGAATTTGAGGGCTTAGTGAGGCCTCAATAAATATAGGTCTTAACAAATTTTAGGTCAGACCTAGGACTTTTCAGGTCCCCCCCGCCTCCAATTTTAGAATCAGTCAGTGATGGATATACACTGAGCATTTACCATGAGCTAAGGGCTTACAGAAAAAATATAAGAGGTAGTCTCTTTGTTAAAGATACTTAATATCTAGTTGGGGAAATTTTCTGTGCTTTTGTGCTTTTTGTGTCAAAGCTGAATCTCCATTTTGGCTATATGTATTAGAGAAAGATAATGTTTAAGATATAATCTTTTATGCTATTGGATACAACTCTTCCTTAAACAAAAATTTTATTTTTATTTGAAAATTAGTGCATATTTTCCAAAAGTCATTGAATAAAATTTTGTTCTGCTTTGGATATGTCTGGAAGTAAAAACTAGGCTCCTCGCTCCTCCCCTCTCCCCACACACTTACCATTAGGTGAGATTAAGATTCACAACTAGAGCCTAGAATTTAAGAGAGAGACAGGAATTTTATCAATAGTAGGAAGAATCTGGGAAGTGAGGGAATATGTGTAAATTTAATAGTGCAGACCTGTGGAATTTCAAGCTCTCACTTGAAAAAAATTGAGAATTCCTTGAAGCAAGATAGAAAAATTTGGGCATGATTCATGGAACTGCTTTTATATAGAATTAAAAAATACTTTGAGATTTGATCTACAGTAGTGTTACAAATACATATAATTAAATTTGAAAGAAGTATGTTGTTCGGTAATTTTGAAATTAAGTTTAATTTTTGGCCTTTAACTGCTATTTTCTGCCTTGGGTCTCTTTCCAAAGGAATTTCTCAAGACAGTCAAGTGCAGTGTGATTTATGAGGCAGTGAAGGCCAAGTACTTTGTAGAGACGAGAACCTACTTACTTTGGGGAAATCAATGGAGCACATCAGTCTGCAGCACACTTCCTGTCTTAATGGTCCTAAGCTCAATCAATACTTGAAATTTAACTTCACCATCAGTCTGTGGGCAGTGTGTGCTTCACAGCCTTCTCTCCATCAACCTCAAATATATGGCCAGACCTATTACAGATGGAGCTAGTTACACTTTCCTGCTTGGTTTTGAATCCGCTTAAAGCCTTGTCCACTGGCATGTTTTAAGGATGTAAAATATGTTGTGCTGTAGGCCAAATAAAGATTTAAACCTTGAAATTACCTGGTCTAGGGAGGGGATGTTGGACAGATACACAAGATCTATAGCATGGTTGTTTATCATTTCTTCTTCCTAAAACAGTTCCCATTGGAGGTAATTCTGCTTAGCCTTCAGAATCTTGGAGAGTATTTCTAGCACTGACTCTGGCTTTCTTTTCACAGATTCTCTAACCATGGCACAAGTAGAGAAACGGGGGGGTTTGCTCCGGAAATCTTCAGCCTCAAAAAAACCACTGAAAGAAAAAGTGGTGCTAATGTATGATGAGATCTTCATGGTAAGGCCTGGAGCCCTGATAACTGCACAGCTTAACTCCTTAGTTTCTTGTTTCAAAATGAGAAATAACCTCACCTTTGCCTGTTACCTTCCAATTCTTCAGAGGGTGAAAGAGGGAGAGCAAGGGTGAGGGTGAGCTTTGTCATGGTAGAAGTTATGATTGTGTCTTAATATAGATTGTTGCAATGAGCTGGGTAAAATAGTTGAAAGGAGGAAGGCAGGCTCTGGAAGCTTCTTTTCTGAATATTTTTGAGAAAGATTTGTTTTCCTTATCTGTTATAAGGACTCTTCTAGATGTCCTTTGAAGTTCCTTTTGGTCCAAGAATTCTATGATCAGAAATTTAAAAAAGATGTACTATTATAATCCATCTCAAGTTGTTAGTGGACAAAACAATTGCTTCGTCAGATTATCTCATTCTCTGTATTAGTTAACTGGGAATTACTAGCAGTTGGATTGGGGATTTCTTTAGGCCTTCATAACTGCTGAATGACCATGGTCTAAACCTGTGTTGTAAAATATCCCCTGTCAGGGAAAGTTAGAGTAATTAGATGCCCTACAGTAGTACTTGCCTTCTGAAGTCCTGGTCATAAGTAGTACATGTAAAATAGAATACCTATAAAAAGAGTTACAATGTATTGAGTTCCTACTATGTCCCTGTCATTATTATTTTAAATGTATCACTAAATACATTAGCTTTAATTCTGACAAGAATGGTGCAAGAGGGCCATGTTTTTACATGTGCCATGTAAAAGAGCATATTATAGATGAGAGAACTAGGGATCACATTTAGAAGGTGAGTTGAACCCTAGTGTCTGACTCCAGAGCCCTTATTTGTTCAGCTTTGCCACATGGCCCAGGATGAATAATTCAATCAAGTAAAACATTTAACTCTTGGTATAGCCTTACAGATAGAGTTTGGCATGCAGAAAATTAATACAGAATTTCCCAGGTTCGTACATGTGGTTATACAGAGAAAATGAGTGGGTACTAGGATCCTATTAGGGCTCTTTATATGTTAAGGAAGCTTGGTATGCATATGATTCCTGCTTTGAGGATGGGAAGAGCCAGCTCCAGGAAATCCCTGAGTTCCATATATAGACAATAAAATGACATTACAGAATTGTGAGAGTCAAAGTGTGACCTCTCCTGGAGAGTGAGACTTGAGAGAAGAGACTAAATGAGGACCTTATAAGAAGGCCAGAAATGTTGCTTCTTTATATCATCCTCAATTAAAAATCCAGAAGAGATTCCTAGTATAATATTTTTTAGAGCAGGAGTTCTTAACTAATGAAGACATTAGTTCTTGGTAGTAATTTTAAAAGGGTAAGGTGATAACAGGCAGTTGACCTACTGATTTTATGTCATTAGCTTTCCTGTAAAGTGGAGGTAGGGGTTCTCTTATTTCATTCATTAAGCAGAAGCCTCTGACTTCCTAGAATTTCTGTTTGAAAATTGTTGCTAAGAAATTTTGGATTTTAGCACTATAATTTTGCCAACCTTTTGGACCTTTTGAATTAAAGAAAGAGCATATTAAAAGCTCTGTACAGAGGACTAAATGCATATGGGAAGGCAAGTAGAAGCAGTCAACACAGGATATTACAAAAACCATGGCAGTATTTTTCGGTGATCTGGATTCTGGCTCTTGTACTTGTGTAAGTCACTTAACTTTGTGTACCCTTTTTCATAAAAGGAGGATAATGATAATATCTACTATACTTGGCTCACTGGTCATTATATTTCATGTATGTGAATGGGCTTTGAAAACTGAGCACCATACAAGTGCAATAGAGACATATCATAATTTGACTAATTTAATTCAGGTGGTTGGGTTTACTTCTTGCTAGAAGAAAAAGATTTGCAGGAGATTCTTTGAGCCATTTTTTAACTTTTGGTGCAGGAAATCTGTATGCAGTATCTTTCATTTGGGGAAAAAAACCCAAAGCTGTTCTTCCCCATTACAGTAGTTTAGAATGACCAAGCTAAAATTTAATTTTGAAGGGTAAGGTTGATTATGTATAGTGACCCTTTCTACTGTATTCTTAATGATTTGTGTTAGCTGGGGATATTGAACCTGGTTATCTTCTGGTTTCAGACAGAGGACCCTAGTAAGTGCAGTCCTCGATTTTGGGAGGAGCTCTTCCTCATGAAGGTAAGACTTGGTGGCATCTGGATTTTCCTGGTAACCGAGATTGCCTTCTCATGTGTTCTGGGTGCTACACTAAAATTGTACTCAGGCTCTTATTGTTTCCATGGTAGGTGAACTTAGAGTACCTGGAAGGCAAGCTGGAATCTCTTGATGGTGAGGAGTTAATGAAGATCAAGGACAACATTAATTGCTTATTTCAGCACTGCATCAAGGCTCTGGGAGAGGAGCATCCAATTCGAGTTGTCAATGCATTGCAGGTACAAAGCTGGGAGACTGGGAAAGTGTGGTTTGATAGAAGAAAGGAATTGTAACACATCCGTTGGGACCTGAGGAACCTAGGGTTGCCCTTAGTTATAAAGTTTTCTTTTTTCTTTACTTTTTTAAGTAATCAAACGTCTATGTCTTGTTGGTTTATCCATCTTCCTGGTTAAACAAATTGATGCTTATGGTAGTAATCTTGTCCATTTGTACAATTTGATCTAATGCCAGATTTTGACAGAATTTTTATTATTATTTGAGGAAAGGAACAGATAGGAAACTGAGGCAGCGTTGCTTAGTCTACAGCAAAAATCGGGAGATTCTTAATACAGTGTTTTCTCACTATATCAGGAATTTTTTAATTTTTAATTTTCATTTTTATTAGTTTCAAGTATACATTGGTTAGACATTTATATAGTTTATGAAGTGATCCCCCCGATTACTCTAGCACCCATCTGGCTCTACACACAGCCATTACAATACTGTTGACTCTGTTCCCTATGCTGTGCTCCACATCCCTGTGACTATTTTGTAACTACTAATTTGTACTTCATCTCTTCACCTTTTTCTAAAAATATGGAACACTTCACGAATTTGTGTGTCATCCTTGCATAGGGGTCAAGCTAATCTTCTCTGTATCCTTCCAATTTTAGTATATGTACTGCTGCTGAAGTGTGCACTAGATCAGGAGTTCTTAATCTGAGGTTTCAGAGGATCCTTGATTCCCTGAAATTACAAGTAATATTTTACGTATATATGTATAATCTTTCTGGAGAGAGAGGTTTCATCAAATTCTCAAAAGGGTCTGGAACTCTGAAAACATTAAGAATCATTGTTCTTAAAGCTAAGTGGCATGATCATGAGGAAGATTCATTGAACAATGATTTCTTGGATGATTGTTATGTGCCAACCACTGAGTTCATGGGGATATATTATAGACTTCCTGAAGACAAAGACTTTGATAGTTTCATGCAGTTCTTTATTCCTACTGTATAGAACAGTACCTGGCAAATATTCAGCATTCTAGAAGTAAATTTTTATTGAATGAATGATAGGCAGAGTTTCTAAAGTTTATAGTCTGGTAGCTCCAAGTGTAGCCTTGGGCTGAGTACCTAGGGCAATGATTGACAGATATAATAATACACAGCCCCATGGCAACATAAAGGATTTTATTGGAAGTTTTGGTTGACTGAGTTTAAGTTTTTAACTTACTATTTGGGAAGATCACTTTGTGAGGCCCAGTTTTCTCACCTGTAGAATGTAGAAATAACCTCTTAGGCTGATGCCCCAGAAAGAAGGGCAGCATTTATCTTGTAGCTTTGTTAACCTCTGGCACAGTAAATCCCACCTTTTGAGCATCACAGTTGTGGGGGCTCATTGAGAGTCGACATGAAAGTTGGAAATTGTACTTCCAGTAGTTGCAGTGGCTCACGATGGGGACATAAATTGTAAACTATTTTTAGTTTGGTGGAAATAAATTGACATTAAGCCATTTGGTGATCCATAAAAATATAGTACGTTATTGTAATAGCTTATACTTATTGAACTTTAACAAAGTTCCAGGTACTATTTTTTGAGCTTTAACAAAGTTCCAAGGACTATTCTGAGTTCTTTACAGTATTAATTCATATAGTCCTCACAGCATCCCTATGAGATGTGTACTATTATTATCATTCCCACTTTGTAGATGAGAAAGCTGAGGCACTGAAAAGTTAACTGATTTGTCCAGGCTCACACAGCTGGTAAGTAGGAATGTAATGAATAAAAAATGTGAAGCAATTGTTTGTTGTCATATAGGGACCTAAATACTTGTAGTTATGAAAAAAATAATTACTAAAAATAATAAACCATAATGTAAATACTAAAATTAACTTTAAATAAAATTTCTCCAATTCCATGATGCAAACTCAAGAACTATTTTTTATTTTTGAATATCACCTTCCAATCTTTGTCTGCAGTGCAGTTTTTAAAAAGAAGATGGCCAAAAAGCAACAAAAAAAAGAATGACGACAGTTTTAGTTGCTGTTCCTCTTTTGATTTCTGGATTCTGGAGGTCAAGTGTTTGAGTAGTTGAATGTCAACTGTGCAAGGAAGAGGTTCTGAGGTAGCAATGTGAGGCTACAGATCCAGTGCTCTTTATGTTTTGAGACTTCCTCCCTAGAAAGAATTCTTTCTCTCATCTCTGCAGACCTTGTGTGCACTTATTCGAGGAGTTCACCAAAAGAATAAGTCTACCTCTGGGTTTGACATTATCAACATGCTGATGGGCTTTGACAAGGCGGAGCTGTGCATGAAGGTGAGGCATAAGCTGCAGATGTGCTTGTGGATAGCTGCTTTTGACAGCTGTTCATGGGTACCATCTGCAGACAGATGTACTAGATCTGGACTCAAATAGATAAAGATGATTGAATTTAGCCTTAAATTTGGGTATTTTTATTTCACAGGTTTTGGTTTATCTGAATAAAGGAAGATTTGAAATCAGATTTGAATTGAGGCATCCATTCCTTGCAGAATAAAGACTGAGCAGTTTCTTTTATGATGTATATTATGTGATCATACACTCTCAAAAACATTTATGAGCTTAAATATAACAAATTAATATACAAGGGTAACTTTAGTTCTAAACATTAAGCTTTCTTATTTTACACAATGACTATTAAAATTTTTATTTCTACTGTTTGGCACTTTGTAAAAATAACAGCTTTATTGATATATAATTTGCATATCATACAATTCACCCTTTTAAAGTTCTGCATTCAGTGGTTTTTAATATATTCATGGAGTTGTCCAACCACCACCACTTTTAATTACAAAACATTTTTACCACCAAAAAAAGAAAACATGTACCCCTTAGCAGTCATTCCCCCTTCCCACTTTTCTCTGGCCCCAGAACCATTGATCTGCTTTATGTCTCTATGGATTTACCTATTCTGGACATCTCATATAAATAGAATCACATGTGGTGTTCTGTTTCCAGCTTCTTTCACTTAGCATGTTTTCAAGGTCCATCAATGTTGTAGCATATATCAGTACTTAGTCTTTTATGATTGATTAGTATTCCATTGAATGAATGTACCACATTGTTTTATTTATCCATTCATCAGTTGATGTACATTTTGAATATTTCAACATTTGGGCTATTATGAATAATGCTGCTATGAACATTCTTGTACAAGTTTCTGTGTGGATATATGTTTTCAGTTCTCTTGGGTATATACCTAGAAGTAGCACTGCTGAGTCATATGGTAACTTTATGTTTATAACATTTTGAGGAACTGCCAAACTGTTTTCCAAAGTTGCCATACTATTTTACAGTTTCACCAGCAATGTATGAGGGTTCTAATTTCTTCTCATCCTTGTCAACCATAGCTTTTGTCTTTTGTATATTTTTTTTTTTGGAGAAATGTCTATTCAAATCCTTTGTCCATTTCTAGATTCAGTTGTTTGTCTTTCTATTTGTTGAGTTGTAGGAGTTCTTTATATATTTTGAATGTAAGTCTCTTATCAGATATCTGATTTGGAGTATTTGACACTATCTTAAATGAATGTTGTTCATTTGAAGAACTAGTCTTCTGTCACTCACTAAATTTAGAATAAAGAAATTTGTGTGCCAAAGAATCCTTATAGTGATTCGCTTATTTTAAAAAGTTATGAATATACAATTATGAATACACAAAGATTTAATACCTGGAGTCGGTTTTTAATTCTAGTCTGTACAGTCCATATATATGTCATGGTAAAATCCCATATCTTTCATTCTCATCGTTCTAACTACTGCATATATGCTGCTGATTACTAAGTCTCTAGCTTTAGCTTTAACATTCTCTCTGAGTCTCAGAGTTGTTTATGTATGTACTCTGTAAGCACTTGCTGAATATACCCACTCACACATCCCTAAGTATCTCTTGCTTGATATATCCAAAGTGGAACTCATTATTTTCCCTACATCTGTTCTTCATTCATTCCCTATCAGAATAGGGGCATCTGTCTCCTTAGTCCCGCAAGCCAAAAGCCTGGGAGTCATCCTTGACTCTTTTCTTTCCCTCGCCTTTCATATCTAGACCATCACCAAGTTCAGCTAATTTTACATTAGCTCATATTTCTCATACCTGTCTTTTCTTTTTTTTTTCGTATTGCTAGTGTCTCCAGTATCTCTCACCTGAACTATTGCAGTGATGCTTTCATTTATTCTTTTGACAAACATTTGTTAGGTTCCTATGTGCAGGCACTGGGGATACAGAGGGAAATAAAACATGACAACTATCCTCAGGAAATTGATAGGTTAGTCCTCATTTGTCTCCTTCCCTCCAGGTTTACCATCTTTAAATCTGTTATCCACACTGACACTAGAGATATTGTACCTTACACTCGAATCTTTCCTGCTGAAAACCCTTCATTAGTTTCCTATCACTAACAGGATAAAGACCAACTCCCTAGTTAGCTTTATAAAACTTTAATGATCTGCTATTTCTTTAGTCTAATCTCTCACCATTGTGCCTTACTCTTTATACCTCCATAATAACAAACTACTTGTATTCCAACTCCAGACACAGCCATTTTATACCTCATGTGTCGTTGATCATGCTAATGCCTGACTAGAATTCTTTTCCTCCTCAAGTTTTAATTATTTCCTAGTGATTTTTCAAAATATACCCCACCCTTGAGAAGTCCTGGAATAGGTGACATCTGAGCTAATTCTCTTCTACCATGTATATTTCTGTCATAGTAACCATTAAATCAAAAGTATTTACTTATTTTTCTCTCCCATTATACTAAAAATACCTTGAGAGCAAGGGTCATTGTCTTATTTCTTTCTTCTATTTTTGAAAGCACAATAATTAGCATATAATAGACCCTCACTACATATTTGTTGAGTTGAAGTATCTTATTTTGAACCTTCACTTGACCTTTCAGCATGCTAAATCCTTATTCTCCATTCATTCTCTTCCTTCATTTAATGTAAAATATTTTTTCTTCCTCCTATTGTAGTATCTAAAGTGTTTCATCTTTTGATTACATTGGATCTAACAGCTGGTTGTTAGTACAAGTGATAAACTCTCATCATATTGCCTAGTAGAACTGACCAGGATAGAGACAGGCTAGCTTTGTTGGATAGTGCATACAGCCAGTCTTAGCCAGTAGTGATACTGACTTGTTTGTTCAACGTGCCTGCATCAAGTAATAATGCTTTCTTTATCAATTAATGGATCTTGTTTAGGTTTTGAACTGCTCTCATTAAGTTTGAACTTAACCATTTGTTTATTTTTTAACTTAATTGCATTTTATTTAATTAGCTTATTTTAAATTTATGTATTTATTATTTAATTTAACCATTATTAGTGACCTTTTAAAAATTTACTTCATTCTAATCTAAAGGTTTATATGCGGATGACAGGCTGCAAACATTCATTTGGTAGGATAGTGAATTCTATTGTTCTGTGTACTCATTTTAAAATATTTTCCCCAAAATAACTAGATTTAGAAGTCTTCTTTTCTTTGTCTAATTTTGTAAGGCCTAGGTCTCTGGGAATGATGTTTGCTTTATTGTGTGTTGTTCATATTACCCTATGTAACATAATCCAGAATTGGACAAAGACAGTGCAAATATTCTTTGATATGGTTTAATACTTACTGGTTCTCTTTCTCAGAACTTGATGGAGAGTTTGGATTCATTGCTTTGTGCAGAAGGTTCTGAAAGTCTGAAGAGTTTATGTCTGAAACTTCTCCTTTGCTTAGTGACTGTGAGTGACCCATCTATGTTTCTTTGTCAAGTATATTAATTGGCAGCAGGGACAAGCTTATTTAAATAGTTGAGTCTAAAGTTAGAAAGGAAAAGAGAAAAATAAATTCTCTACTGGGGCATTACATCATTACTTTGTTGTATTTGAATGTGTAGAAGGAAGTTAGTTGCATGGGCTTTCACTTCCTGAAAGTTGCTCTTTGGAGCAGGTACTGGCATTTTAACGCACAGGATATGTGATACTTGTCACTTTAGATACATTCCTGGAGAACTCCTCTCTTCTGGATTGTAAGATTTGCCCTTCTTCTCATCAGGTCTCATTTGGAAATAGTTTTTGCGATTCTGAATATTTTTATTTGTTCTGACTTTGACTTTATAACATGAAGCTTGCCTGTACCTTCTAGTGGGTGGAAAGCATGATATTGTTCATGTACTTCAGGTGGTTCCCTTTCCCTGAAACTACTCAGAGACTTCTGGATCAAAAACTTCTTCCTGTGCATTTGAGGAATGAAACTCAAGAGACTATTAAGCAAATGCTTGTGTGAGGGTATGAGAGAAACAATGAGAAGTTCAGAGATTTAGGAAGATTTAATTTGCTAAGTTCCTACCCTTTTAGTGACTATTTAGGCTCTGGTGGCTTCAGGATTGCTTATGAAGGTCTACTAAGTATCTAGTAGATCTTTAATGTTAAATGTTTTAACATTTTTGTTTCTCTTAGATGCTAGGGGAGGTGATAGATATATGAGATAGCAGAGTGCCTCAGTGTAAACTTTAAAAAAGTATTTTAATGCATTCAGGTGACAGATAACATCAGCCAGAACACTATCCTGGAGTATGTAATGATCAACAGCATATTTGAAGCAATTTTACAGGTTGGTCAATTCCCTTGTCACCTTTTTCTCTTTTGGGTAAACCACCTCTTAAAATCTTCTCTGCATTCCTAAGAACTGGGAATAAGCACTCTTATGCATTTCTGGATCTTGTTACAGATACTCTCCCACCCCCCAAGTCGTAGGGAGCATGGGTATGATGCTGTAGTCCTCTTGGCTTTGCTGGTGAACTACAGAAAATATGAGGTAAGTGGGCCCCTTAATGGACAGTCGTTATCTTTGCTATAGTATTCCTAAATGTGGCCACTCCTAGTGGAATGTTCTTAATGTGGAAGACATTTTCCTGGTAAATGGTATATAGATTAATCTTGATAAACCAAATTTTAAAAATTCTATATTACATGCATGGGGCAGAGGATATATCTGTTTAAAGGATTCCTGTGGTGCAAGTTCTAATAAAGTGAGTAAATATCCCTAATATAGTGGTTCCCTAACCCAGCTTATTATTAGAATCACCTAGGAATGCTTTAAAAAGAAGAAATTTCTGGGCTTTACTCTCAACACACTGAAGCAGCACCTCTTGGGGTGGGACCTGGGAATCTGTGTTTTTTTTTTTTTTTTTTTTAAGATCCTTTATCGAATATAATGATTGGCCAGGATTGGAAGCCACTGACCTAATGTATCTGTTTTAAGAGATTGGACTTTTATATGTTGTATTTCCTTAATGTAGTTCACTTGTGTATATCAGTATCACTGTTGGTCTGGGAGTTCTTGTGGATTTTAATGGAAATGGAAGGCAGAGCCTTATCCATACTAATTTTGGAGTTTTCTTTGCCTCTGAATTAACTGGGGAGAGATTTACAGGTTTTTGAGTTGAAGGGCAGAACGCAGAGATTTCTACTTGAGTTGGTGTGTCTATTTGATTCCTCTCAAAAGGCAGAAGAATACACAGAAAAGGAAGGGGGTCACTTAGGGAAGACCCAGGGCTTCATTGGAGAGATCTTTGGAGGAATAGGGAGCATTTGGCACTGAGTTCTAGACAATAAGAGTACTTTACTGAACCCAGAAGCCAAGAGCTGCATTGAGGCAATCTGACTCCCCTTAATAAGTAGCAGTGCTATGAGAAGTGGGCCAGCTGGAGGGAGGATTTTCATTTCTGAACTTCTGAATCTTCACTTAGTGATGTTTGATATGATTCCTAGCCAGGTCGAAAGTGATAGGGAACAAACTCTGGAGCTTATTCTTGTAAAGGGTATATGGAAGGAGAGGCTGTGAGAAAGGAATACTTAAAGAGGAACTGGAATATATGGAACAATGTTAATGTGTTATAAATCCCAGGAGCTGATTGCTTTCATTATCTTGGAGGAACTGAAGAATGGTGTGTAGAACTACTAATAAATATGTAATTTATCACCAACACTTGTTTTTCTGATGATCTGGAGGGGTTGGCATGGTAGCCATTTTGATCTCTGTCATGTGTAATAGCCTCTGGGGCTTTATTACAACAGCAAGAAAAATAGCTGAGGAAAAATGCTAAAGATAGTTAAAGAGAGTTGAGTTATATGTGATAGGAAAGCACCATGATCAATAATGAATATTTTCAGAACATTCTGCTGGATGCAGGCCATTCTGAGGCAGTGGCTTAACTTCTCTAAATGTGAACTGAACCCTAGCTTAGCCCAGTAGGGCTCTTTGAAATGTCAGCCTGAAAAATTGGACATGGCCAAGGAACTGGAGAAAATCATATTTCTGGAGTGAGGCATGCATCTTTAGTCTGTCAGAAGCTCCAGAAGAATTAATATAGTAGGCAAGGGCAAGCTAGTGGGCATAATTTATCTGAGCTTTGCAGCTTTTGATGTAAGTCACTCACCAGAAACCATTAAGGAAGCCTAGTGACCATGGAGCAGGAGGATTTTTGACAAACGTGAGGAATTCCAGATGAACACAGCAAAACCAAAAGCTGGTGAACTGTTATGCAGACTAGTACAAGGGGGTGTATGCTGGGGAGAGCTGCATTCTTGTTACCACTACAGTCGACCCCATGACCAATACGGTAAGTTATAACCTTTCTAGAAAGGTGCACAGGGTACCAGAGAGGCTGGGTGCTTAGCCGAACAAAAAGAAGGCAAATAAGGTATTAGACTTGAGTGGAAGTGATGGAAAAGATGTCATGTAGTAAATGTAAATAGTTCTTTTTTATCTCAAACAATGCATTCCATTTTAGTCATTTCATCTAAAGAGATAGAGGAGGCAAGAAAAGAAGGTCTAGGGAAGTTCTGTATGGTATGGTTTAGATCAAATAAAGCAGGACCCTATTAGAGTGATCCCATGAAAGCTCACTGAGTTTGTAATTCTGTTTTGTAGTTGAAAAGTAGATTGCCCCCAGTTTTAAAATGTGACCAGCACAACAGGTGCATAGTGTTAAGGAGAATCAGTGTCTGGCATTAATATCCTGGCCTTCCAGATTGGCCATGTCTCCTGAGATAAAGTGACTCAGTCCCCAACTGCTGCCCTGAACGTGATGTTTCCTAGAAATTATGAAATTGTTTATTATGTCGAGTTGCAAGTTGTTCCTTTTCTTTTTTTCTCTTTCCTTTTTTTTTATTTCCCTAAAGAGCTTCCTTTGTGATAAAAATGTCAAAGGAGAAGAAAATATAGTTACCAATCATTGAGCCCTTACCATATTCTAGATATACTAAGGATTTTACATGTCTTTATTTAAGTCTCATAGCTACTCTAAGGAAGAAAATATCTCCATTTTCCAGATGTGGAAATTGAGTCTAATGTTCCTAACTTGTCATAATAAATAGAGGAGCTAGAATTCAAACGCTTGCTTTTAGCAACCTTGCCTTTTCCCCAACTGCTGCTAAAGCCTAGGCTTTTCTTGGTAATCAGATTTATATTACTACTTCAAACTGTGTACTTTTAGGAAAGTGAGTGACTAGGACTTTAAAAAATTATGCCAAGAAAAGTGGCCTTCTCCTTTTAGGAGAAGGTGGCATCTCTAGGTCAGCCTATTGCTGATTTTCTTTTCCAAGGATCCACTTGCATTGGATCTTGTCTGAAGTCTGTAGCACCAGCAGGATTTGACTGTTGATTATAAAAGTGTTGAGAGCTTTCCTCTGTTAGATCAAGAGACAAATGGAGTGAGTTTTACTTCCTTGAGTTGTGTTGTAGAAAACCTTATAAACATTTGGCCTGTTAAGAAAGCAAAGCTTTCTCTTTCTCTATTCCCAATTGACATTTGAAAGATGCCCTCAGAAACTTGATTAAATAAGGTCTGTGTGGGGGGTTAGCCTTTCAGTTGGGTTTCCCAGTTTCTCAGTAATGAGTTTTCTTGGTTGCTGTAAAAACTGCCAGTCTGAGAACTATTGTTCCTTATTTCTCTTGGATTAGAATTGGTGCCTGATCTACATGAGGCCTTTCCTTACATCTCATGAGTGGGATGTTTTCAAGATGACCAGGTCATTGGTTCTTATCCTACCAGTAGGAAATGGCCCAAATGCTTAATGAGTTTAAATATATGTTCATTTCCATATGCTGCCCAGCTGAGATTGGGTCTGAAAAAACTCAAGAAATCTTCCAATGCTATAAGTGATGGGGCAGTCATTAAATCCCAGTGTCCTGACCAGATTGTACATTGGGTAATTACATCCTTTTTTTTTAGTTCCCCTGCAGTGTTATTTGGGTATTGGATCCATAAATGGCCTCTCTGGCTGTTAAGCAGCTGCCACTTTTACCCCCAAGGTGGTTTTGTTTTACGGGTGGGTGAATCAGTCCTGCATATCATTTGTGGAATGATTAGGGAGCCTTTGGGATAAGACTGTAACTTAGCAACATATAAATTTGTGCCTATGGCAAAGAAGCTTTTATGTCCCCCAAAAGACAGTTATCCCTATGGACTCAGTAAATTATTGGAAGGATAGGACAAAGTGAGTTTTGTGGAGTGTTTACTTACTTCTTAGAAACAAATAAGAGGGAAAGATGGGAGAAGTGGCAGACATAGGCCTGAGCTGATTTAGCCTAGAAGAAAATGTAGGTAGAACAGAACTTGTATGTGTGTGTCTGTGTGTGTGCTTGGTGAATGCCCATGCACACTGAGAAATTTACTGGAAATGGGGATAGTTAGCTGGCAAGATGGGTTGGACCTGGATAGTAGGAGTATTGCTACAGGAGAGGGCCCTATAGATAGATACATTTTTGTTAATATTTTGTTAAATAGTTAATGGGTTCTTAAGTAAGTCACACTCACCTTGAGTCTCCTTTTTCCTTTCAGTCTGTGAATCCTTATATTGTGAAGCTGTCTATTGTGGATGATGAGGCCACTCTTAATGTGAGTATCTGGATCTTTGTGTTTTGTTTTAGTTCCTTGCATTCTGTGCACTTCCTTTCAGTGGATATTTAGAAGAGAAAGCAGAGAGCTATTGTGTTAATTTCATCTGGTTATGAAGAGGGAATTGGTGCTCTTTTTAGAGCATAAGTACAACTATCTTAATGTATTCTATCTTCTCATCATGGAAGGAAGGTTTGAGGAGGCTTTTGCTTGCTAATCGTGATGAAAGGGTTATGTTTCATGGTATAATGTGCTGAGGTTGACTATCCTACAGAGTAAATAAGTTACATTTCCAAGAATAAGAAGGCTTAGATGGTATATCAAATCACCATGATGTACACTTTAAGTATCTTCCAATTTTATGTCAGTTACACCTCAGTAAAGTTGAAATAATAAAAAATAGAATGAGAGAATCTGCTACAATATATCATTGCAAGTTTGGGAAATAACATCTGATTTCTGAATATAGGGAGGAGGAACGTGACCAGGTGTCTGACTTTATTCTCTTTCCATTTTGCCCTCTTTATTCTTCTTTATGAGTGGGAAGCACACATGATTCATTTTGTTGCCTTATTTTGTTTTGTTTAATAAATTCTAGAGGGAAAGTTGATAAGTCATTTAACATTTATTGGATGTTTCTTTCCAATTATACTCCCGTTATCCTGTGGCCTGAAAGAGAGTGGCTTGTTTATATGCACCTTCATTTAGCATGGGACACATTGTCACTCTCATTGTGGTTGTTTTAGAGACATGAGAATTTTTTGTTTTTGTCTTCTCTTTTGAGGTGAAAATGATCCCAGTAGAATTGTCAGTGATCTGGGCTGGTCTTTTTCATCCCCTATTACTTTATTAAGTAACAATAAGATAATTAGATCAGAAAAATCGCTCCAAAGAAGTTCCTTTTGATGTTGTGGGAATGTCTCTCAGAATTTTTGTCCTTGTTGCCAAATTTCAGGTAGAACTTTTTGGGCTTGGACCTTGGGGGTGCAGTTAGTGTTTTCCTTGGCCTAATCATAGTGTTACCACTAGCTCCTTAATTCACCTGTGCTATCTTTTTTTTTTTCTAGGGAATGGGGCTTGTGATTGCTCAGGCTTTATCTGAGTATAACAGGTAAGTCCACTTTCTAGAAGAGAAAGTTCTAATTTTCATTTGAATTGGTTGAGTAGGAAACAGGTTTATTAGAGTCTTGGGTGAATGAATGTCTCTTACCTATCCTAGAAGAGTACTCAGAGGTACAGCTGCTGGTGGATGTATTTGTTCTAGCTTGTCTTGATAGCTTTATCAGGGGTTGTTTCTAACACCAGGGAAAAAGTAGCCATGAGGTTAATGTCCATCTTTTCTTTAAGCAATTAGACACATTCTTTTACAACTTTTGGTATTTTATTGCAGAGCATTTTAACTAGTATTCCAGCCACAAGCACACATTTAGCCCAGTGTATCATACAGAAATCATTTTCTTTGTAAAAAAGGTTGAAAAGCACTGCTTTTTTATATGCTTAAAAATAAAGTAAAAGGAGAAAACATACTGAATTAGTTTAACAGTTGACAGATGCTTTTTTTTTTCATCAGGAATCAACTGCAAATTCCCAGAGTCCCTGTCTGTTCTGGGAGCTCTCTTCATTGATGCTTGCTTTTTCTCCTGCTCTGGATGGGGAAGAATCTGGTATTCAGTGAATGGAAACCAGATGTGTTCCTAATCCTGGCAGGGCCAGGCAGGGTCTTTCTTGCTCCTTTTCAGACTTTCTTCATGCACAGTTGGGTGTTGGAATTTCAAATCTGTCCTATCGCCACAAATAGGTTACTTTTAGCTTACAGATTTCCCTGCTTCTTCCTTCAGAAACAAACAAGATTTTCATTCTTAGAGCCTTGAAGTAATTTCTCTGTCACACTTTTCAACTAATAGTCTGTTTGGGAAATAACTGGATCAGCCATATGTTAGAGCAGTTTCACACTTTTGCAGTTTGCTTTCTAAGTCTCTCCCAGAGTAGCCAGGCATTTTGGTACACACTACCTCAAGAGCAGATGTGTGCCTCTTAACTTGCAGGGAAAACTGCAGGGACTAGACTGTCAATGCTTTTGTTTTTTTGGAGTCAGTGAATTATACTAGTGCCTTGCCTGATTACCTAGAATGCCAAGGACAAAGACATATTTGATAAATAATACTAAAGTTGAATTTAGTTATTTTTGTTCAGGCAGTATAAAGACAAGGAAGAAGAACACCAAAGCGGTTTTTTCTCTGCTTTAACAAATATGGTAAGTCTTACTTGTTTTTTCTCTCCTGCTCAGAAATGTAAGAGGTCTACAGAGATAGATAAATCTAGATTAAGAAGTTCAGATGTTTAAGGTGATGGCTTGATGAAGAGAGAGAGAAGCCGCTCAGAGCCAATTTTTTTGAAAGCTATATTTCTTAGTGATTTTCAAACCTAAGTGAGATAGGGGAAAGAGCTTAGATTTCTCTGGGATGGATTTTTTCAAATTAATTAATTTAGTTTTTAAGGCCTACAGAAAAAGTACATAAGCTAGACTTTACTTTCTGAAGAGCTGACTCTGTTTGAGGGCTTGAGCCTATGAAACACAGAATAGGAGGGTTTAGATCTGAATCCAAATGTGAGTGCTCCTTGCCTGTCTGTGGTGGCCAATCTGTCCCTCGTAGCTGGTCCTGGAGTCGGGATTGGTGCAGTGGATCTGAGTCACTTGTCTGAACGCCTAACGGGCTGAGAGGTCCATGGTCTAGGTTATTGGCCTAATTTACAAGATTGCTGAGCAAGGTTTCTCAACTTTGGCATTACAGACATTTTGGGCCACATAATCTGGGACTGATTTTTAAGAGATAATCTAGCAGGTTTTAGAATCTAGGCAGATTCAGAGACTGTCTTCTTGGGTATCACTATTCAAGTAATCAGCCCTAGGGCAGGTCAGTTTTTGAATTTATTGCAGGAAACGGCCATCCCTCTTCCCCCTAACAGGCAATTTTTTTTCCTAAATGCCTATGCCTTTTCCCCCTTCTTTTCTTCTCAGATCCTACGCTCAGGAAGGACTTGATAAGCTCTTTAACTCTGAAGCATAAATAAGTAAAGTCTCTCAGAGGTCAGAGGAGTAGGAGCGCTCTATTGACATTTTGTTAAATGAATTAGATATAATTATATTGCTCCCAGGGATCTTTGCATTTTAGCCAAGAAGAAAAAGTTTTGTACCAAACAAATGAAGTTTCAGCTGCATAGTTTTAGACATCAGTAAGCAGGTAGAAAGGTATTTTTAGAGGGATGGGCACCTTTCTCAGTGCCTCTGATATCACACATATTGAAGGCAACCTACTCTGTTTACTTTTTTGGTCGCCCTGCCTAGGACACAAACTGAAGATTTTGTAATCTGGACAATGGGTCTCATATAGACAGTTCTTGTCTGAAACCCAAATATTCCTCCAAAGACAGCTGTATGTTGGATGAAATCAGCCTGCTTTCTGTGATGTCTCATGAATTAGTTTTTGAACTCCAAATAAGCAACTTCCAGGGAAGCTACAGAGTGATATCTAGGTTAACATTTACTTGCTGTCAGCAGTTACAAAACTTACACATCGAAAAGGAGAGCTGGACAAAAGTACTAAGTCCCTTTCAGGCAAGATGACTTAGTGGAGTTCTCATTATTTCATTTATTACTTATGATTCTTTTAAGATCTTCAGAGTAGGCTGGTTTTGGTTGTATATGTCTGGTAGGTGGGCCAGAGTTCCGAGTTCCTGTGGGCTGCAAGTAGCTTGTTTTTTTCATTAATAAAAGGCTTAATAGGCAGAGCTCTTACATTTTTATGCTGTAAGTCTGCAATTCCCCATTTCTTCCACAGGTGGGCAGCATGTTCATAGCAGATGCCCATGAGAAAATCTCAGTACAGTAAGTGCCTGACATTCTTGTGCAGTGAGTGACTTGAACTTTAGTGCGGACCCTGTGACTGGATAAGAGTGTGAAATGTTACCTCTTGCAAATCTTTTACAGATTCAGACTTTTTTGGTGATTTGTCAAATATTTCTTGGGTTTTAATAATGGACCCTTAGAAAACTTACTTTGGTTTTGTGTATGGGGCCCCAAGAAACTGAAAAACTGTTCCCATCTCTCTGGAATGAAATGAGAGAAAGCTGGCTATCTGAACCAGTTAAGGATGTAACTGGATTGGGGTGGGAAAGTGAGAGTGAAATAGTGAATAAAGTAGATAAGAACTAAGGAATTAAAGTTAATGCCTTTTCCTTTTTCCTTTTTGTCTATTATGCCCTGTACATAAGCCCAAAAAGGAAATAAAGGGAGCATTAGAAACTCAGAGGGATTGATAATGGGGAGCTGGGGTGAAATCTTATCTTGATGGCTATTTTGTTTTAACTCCTCCACTATAACAGCCTCTTCAATTTGTTCTCTTTCTCTTTAGAACCAATGAAGCCATCCTTCTGGCACTTTATGAAGCTGTTCATTTAAATCGCAACTTCATCACAGTGTTAGCCCAGGTTAGTTGTATTAAAAACTTCAATCCTTTTTCTCCCTGAATTTCATGCAAATTAACTCCATTGAAAAGCCTTTCTGGCTTTGCCTGTTTAAGCCCTGCTTTGCATTGGTAAGTGGTAGTAACAAAGAGTTGAATCATTTGCCTTTGCTTGTGCTCTCAAGTATGTATGTTTCAATCTGAAGTGGGTCTGATAACATGCAAAGTTAATGGTTTTGACCAGTTTACTGATTCTGTTAACCCAGATGAGTTGAAATTATTTCATTTGGCTCACTGGAAGTCCCTTGGCATTATCTGCCCATATGAATTTTTATATCAGGCTTTCTGCTTTCTAAACCATTGTGGAATTACAACTGGAGATAAAATAGGCCAAGTTACATATCTTATTATCTCACCAATTTCCAAAGAAGAAAAGTAAAAAATATTCTGTCCAGCATAAGGTTAACTGTTAACAGAAGAAATGGTCTACAGATATTAAAAGCATGAAGTCACAATACCAAGCGCTGGGTCATTTGCCTAAGAAATATAGCCTCAGTAGATGGTACAGAAGGAGACTAAAAATATGCTGAGAACTCAAGTGCTCCATTGAAATCTGTCTTAAAAAATTGATAAAGCGTTTTCATTTTAAAGCCAGATTGTTTAAAATATGTATGAAGTTTCTTTTAAAGGAGAGTTTTCTTATGCTTTTTTTCTCATAGGGCAGATGTGTATGGGATCCACTGAGATTGAGTTTAACAACAATAAAAAAAATGTCATGCTTAAAAAGCAGTGTACTGGTTTGGGGTCCACTTAGGAGGACATTTATCATATTTCACAATTGATAAGAGACTTTATTTACCATTCTCACTGTTTCTTAACTGCTCTCTGAATTCTGGAACTGATATTAAAGGGAGGTAAAGGCTGGTAAAGCTGTTGGGGAGAAGGGAGTAAGTTGCCACTCAGTTTAGTTCTTAAGAACTGGTATGGCAGGGATGGCTAAGGAAGGTCAGGGACAGAGGAGTCATCTGTTTTGGTCCCCAGTGGATATCTTCCCCATGTCTTCACCTCTCCACCCCACGCACTCTTGTTTGTTGTGAAACAGGCAGGCTGCCATCTGCATAGCTCTTTTTATAGTACCTGTCATCCCCTTGGTTCACCTGCATTTATTATCAACTTTGTGGTCATCAGAATAGTCTAGAGATGTATTTTAGGTTGATCTGATAAAAGTAGTCCTTTCTAAGGTTTAGATAGGACTGCTAATGCTGCCTTTTTTGTAGCATAATCCTACATATTTATTCCAGTTTTTTGTTTGTATGGTTCTGCAGAAATACTTATATAATGGGAACTTAGTTGCTTAAAAAAACTAGCCCACAGAGCAGTTAGTGTTTAGCAAGCATCCGTAGTAATCAGATAGTCATGAGAACTAGATGTAGAAGCGGTCCCCCCTCAGTGAGCTTTCTGTCTTTGAGGCCAGGAATACCAGAAAGGATATTAAGCAGAGGGTACTCAGAACTGGATTTTCTCTTTCAGAGTCATCCAGAAATGGGCTTGGTGACAACCCCTGTCACTCCTGCTCCAACAACCCCTGCCACACCACTTGGGACCACACCACCCTCCTCTGATGGTAAGCTCACTATCTCTTTTGTTTTGATTAATATGGTCTTTCAAGGTGAGCATAGCTGTGTTGAACAAAGGACACAGTTGTTTATTCTTTCACATAAGAAGAAATTACCTGAAATACTATCCTTCAGGACTCCTGAAGCTCTAAAGAAAACTTTGGAAAGATAGTGAAGTGCTTTTCTCTTTGTAAGAAGCTACATAACTCCAGCTTGTTCTCAGGGAATGGTCGTAGAATCATGGAAAGCTAAATCTTAAAGGGACCTGAGAGGTCAGTGATGTCTGTCCTGCCAAACTATGAGGATACTTGTAAGGCTCAAATGAGATGTGTTATGAATATTTCACTAAGATAAATATAAAATAGTAATATTATCTCATGTTACCATTTGACAAATGAGGGAATTGAGGCCAGAGAAATAAGTGGTTTGCCTAAGTTTAATGAGAGTTGAGATTAAGAATCAAGATATGGATCAGGGCAGGGACCATGTCTATTTTTTTTCACTGCTCTCTGCCCAGCATAGTGCCTAGCATGAGCATTGCTTACTAAATAGTTGTTGAATAAATGCATGAGAACGTAAACCTGGAATTTACTCACTGTTATGTGTCAGCTAGCCACTACCAGTTAGAGAATGGCAAGCTTTGACTGTATTGTAATTGGGAGTTTGGTGGGTATTTAAGACTTTTCCCCCTGAAAAATAATAAACATTTTTCTTTATAAATCTTATGGCTGGAACTTAAGGAAAAAGGTAACAGAAGAGAAGTTATGTATTTTGCACAATAAACTTTGTGACACCTGCATTGATTCTATTGCAAGCAGAGTGCGTTTGATGGAATACCTTAACCAAAAAATAATCTTCATTAATACTTGATGTTTTGCCTCAAATGTTAACCCGATTTTTGGTAAAGAAGTACAGAAAATCTAACTTTGATCCTTTCTTTGTGCCTCCCTGCTATCTGTATGTGAAGTGATCTTTAATCTGCTTTCTCTCTTAAATTTTCATAATCACACTGTAGCAGTAGCATTTCAAGGTAGTACAAGCAGTATTGGTTAGAAGCATGACAGGAAGGTGCCACTGGTATTCAGGTCTGTGGTAGCAAATTGGATTTGTTTAAAATTGAAAGCCAAATTCCAAAATATCTTAATTAGAAGGAGCAAGTAGTAAGGATTGCCTACTTATCTCTCTGCTTATTCAGGTCACTGAGTAATCCAATGAAAATACTGTTCTTTCTCTTTAAGGATGAATCCTGCTTGGTTACCATGGATATCAGAAGCTATATATATATATACATACACACACACACACACACACACACACGCACGCACATATTATATATATGTATATCTGAGTTCCATGTGATGTTGGGGTTTGGATGCTTCGGAGGAACTGCCTTTCAAACTGTTCATTGTGAATACTTCCACCCACACACTTGATTATGCAATGGCAGGATTTGTGCTTGCTTACCTACAACTAGTGAGCTTTTATTTTTTTTAGTGGGGAGATGGAGTCAGCCCACTTTCAAATGACTGTCTCCCTTGACAAAAGCTGCTGGGAAGAATTATGAAGCCAAAGATCAAGGAATAATTTACTTAGGAAGGAGATTTTAATTTGTGAGGGATTTTATTCTCTCTTATTTTGTTGTTTTTCCTCCTTCTAACTTCATTTGTATTCTGTGGGGGCCCTAAATATTATAACCTTGTTTTTAGGTTTTGGTTTGTAATTATAGTGGTGCTCAGCAGCCCAGTTATATTTAAAGGTATGTCATTGGAGCCATTGTTTTTAAAAGCTAGCAGTTTAGCTGTAACATTTGTTCTCAGCTCAGACTTGACGTTTGACAACTCAGCCTTAGCATGAGACTTTCTGGTAAACTAAAAATACATATACTGCTATATTTCTATATATTATGTAAGACAGTTTTTGTTGTGTGTGAGTGGGAAAAAAAAGTCCCACTTACCAGTTAGATGCCTCTCTGTATTAGACAAAGGAATGATTATGGTCTCTGAGTCTCAAAGTAGGCTGTTTGAAATGACAGTCTCAGGTCATTTACCCATAACATGAAGTCAGACCTTTTAGTATTTCAACATAAAAATCTATTTGTCTTTTATTAATTTTGGGGGATTGAACTGTGTGAAAGCACCCAAGGTTTGGTCATGCTAATATCTTCTCATAAGGCTTTTGCTCTGCCTGCTTTGTATTATAGATTCATAATATGCAAATGTTTCCCATTGTTAATAACTGTTCTCTGCATACATTGTAATAACTCCAGAGAGATCCATTATGGTATGAATACATATTATGAATAATATCCCAAACTCAGCTGAGAATACATGAGTTGAAATACAGTAGAAAGCTATAGGTTCTCTAGCTTGTCTGGACCATCATGAACCTCTTTTTACTTATATATGGTGTCTTAGTGTAAAAGCACTTAACGAGATGTGTTAAGTCTAATTTAAAATCTTAGAAACTCGGGAAATCTTCGTAAAGCTGTTCTCTGTGGGTTAGCCCTGGTCTGGTTCCTCAGTATTCACTGGGACAATAGCTCAGAAAGTGGGGGCAGTGGTGGGGGTAGTTTCTCTTGGAAATAGCAAGCAGCTGGGTATATAAGACTCAGTTCCCAGGTTGTCCTAATCAATAATGTCCACCGATTTTCAGTCTAGTGTTCCTTTTCAGGTTCTCTTTCCTGTGGGGTAAGGAATTAAAGAGTAGAGTTTGAATGTAGTTGTGTCTTAACTTTTTTCCCTTCCATCTTGGGTATTTCTAGTTTAAAGGCTTATTCTCAAAATTGAGCAAGATTTCTCCTTATTAGGAATGAATTGTCATTTATTTTAAGCAAGGCTCATATGTATTCAGTACAGATCTTTCTCTTAGGTACAAATCAAAGTGCCTTTAAGAAGGGCCCTGAGTGCTTTTGGGTTACTTGGAGCTAGAAGTGAAATCAAAATACCCTTTTTAGGATGTTGGGAGAAAAGCACTGTTCCTGGAGACTGGCCCTTCTAGTTATGAGAGAAGGGCTTTGGGCTTAATCTTGGGAGTAGGAAGGGCTCTAGAGGCCTAGGAAAGCTAGATAAAGTTTTTATGATAAACACTTGGTCCTCCCTCTATTGTGGATAAAGCTTATTTAGTGATTTTCTTGCCTGCTGACAAATTGTCTATGTTAGTAGAAGTTGTAGTATAGGCTAATTGCATTTCATTGTTCTATTGCAGTTATAAGTTCTGTGGAACTCCCACTGGATGCAGATGTACAGACCAGTAATCTACTGATAACCTTCTTAAAGTATAGCTCAATTGTCATGCAGGACACCAAAGGTAAGGCATGCTACTATGGGGGCTTAGGAAGCAAGAAGTGTGGCAGGCAGCTGTTTATCTAGAATCAAAGGGCAATGTTAATACTTTGAAGCTTTGGCAAGATGAACTGTTGTTGGGGCCTCCTGTGCAGGACAATGGCCCTGATTACTGGAAAACAGTCATTTTGTCACTGCCAGTTGGCAGTTAGGTGGTGTTGGAAAAACCTGGAGCTGGAGGGGGAGTGCTTTGAAATAGAACAGGGAAAAAAAAGGTCTCTACAAAAACTAGCAAGTCATCTTAGCAGATTTTGGTAAGTAGATGCAAACTCTTTTGTGTGGGAAGTGGAGGGAGTAGCACGTTTCAGGGAATTCCCTTTTGAAGACAAGAACTGAAAGCACCAGCTTATGGTGAGAATTAGAGGACCGTTGTACAGAGTACAGTAGGAAAGGTGAGATTCAGAGAGACTGTGTTCCTTAACACTTAAAATAGAAGTGTCAGTACCTATCCCAGAAATGCAGAGTGGAAAGTTGGAGAAAAATGGATGCTGTAAAAGTTTGAGTTTATCCTGTCTGGTGTCATGTTCTTCCTATTTATGATTTTTCTATGTTCTTCTTCTTTTTTTTTTTTAAACGCTTACAGCACCTGGTCTTCCTAGGTGGTCTACCCATCCAAGTACTAACCAGGCCTGACCCTGCTTAGCTTCCAAGATCAGATGAGATTGGACACATTCAGGGTGGCATGGCCATAGACTTTTCTATGTTTTTTTAATTGGTGGTAGGATAGTAGAATACTTGGGCTAGGAGTGAGAAGGGATTGGGAGGAAATCAGCAAATTCTACTGAGTATGCATCTCAGGTTTGTTTTTTTAACTCAGTTTTTTTTTGACCGGATTTATGAGTGTTCACAGTGTTTATTTCTATTGTTTTTTTTATTGTGGTAAAATAGACATAAAATAATATTTACTATTGTAATCATTTTTAAGTGTACAGTTTAGTGGCGTTAAGTACATTTACATTGTTGGGCAATCATTACCACCCTCTCCTAAATTCTTTTCATCTTGCAAAACTGAAACTCTGTACTCATTAAACACTAACTCCCTATTCTCCATATTTTCCCCTTTCCCTAGCCCTTGGCAAGCAACATTCTACTTTTTGTCTTTATGAATTTGACTACTCTAGGTACCTTGTATACGTGGAATATATCCCAGTTTTAAGATTCTCTAGAAATAAACCTTTTAGGTAGGATTTTTCCTCTCAATTTTTTAAAGTGAAAAAATTCCAATGTACAGAGAAGTTGAAAGGGTCATGCAGTGATCACTCACGTACCCATTAACATTTTGCCATATTTGGTTTGTCTCTAAGTTTCTTTGTGTGTTACTGTTATTTTGGCTGAATTATTTAGAAGTAAGTTGTGGACATCATTCTAATTCACACCTCAAGTACTTTGGTATGTATCTCAAAATGAAGGATGTTTTCTGAGATATTCATTATTATAGCTAAGACCAGCAATAATAATTCTCTAATTAATACCTTATAATATTCAGTTCATATCTAGTTTTTCCCAGTTGTCCCAAAAATGTTTTTCATAACTGATAGTTTTTTTTTTTAACTCCACATAGCATTTTAGTGAGCATTTTTATTAGCATCTTATTTGATACCTACAGGTTGATCCAGAGGGCTTTTCCCATTTAGAAGGATTTTTTTTTTTTTTCCTAATTACAAAAGTAATTGGAATAGTATTTGTTAAAAATCACAACATTCTAGCAATGGTTAACTTACAGAGTGAAATTCCTTTGGAATTAAGCTCTTTAGAGTTAATCATTCTTAAGAATTTGGTGTATAGTCTTCCTTTATACACCTTCCTTTTAAGAATCTTTAAATCCTATTTTAGGAACCAGCTGTTCTCTCTGCTAAGTAGTTGAAGTTTGGGTTCTTAAATTATGGTCTGTGGACAAGCTTCAGATTCTCAGATAACAAAAAATTTTGCTTCCACTGTAGAAGCAAAATTGCTAAAATACTATTACTTTTGCCACTTTACTTTCCATGAGGAGAGACTAATGCTTGGTGAGGTGGTTTATGATTCCCGTAGACATAAAGTATACTTTAGAAGGCTCTGTTTTGCCAGTTGGGCTGAGCAGGTTTCTGGTATGAGGGTTTTCAGGAATTTCAGAATGGTGCTGAAAGGCTGCATACAAGGGTAAAACTAGGATTTGGGGGCTTTTGGAGTGAGACGAAAATATTGGTAGACAGAGATAGAGAATTAAAATATAAATATGGGAAATGCAGAATTGGCAGAGTTAAAAGAAGCCTGGGTGGGCAGAATCTGAACCCTTTTATTCTTGGACATACTATTAGCTCTTGGAGATCCCTGCTTTACAAACTTAGACTTTTTCCTTATATTATGCCTTGCGAATGTGCTCGAGAGAGAGCTATATACAGGGATGAGGTAGATGCTAGTAGCTTATGTCACAAACTCCTAACACAGAGCAGTCCTTTGGGAGCTGCAGAGATGGTGAACCTCTAAGACTTGGCAAGTAAGATCAGGCAGGCAAAGATAACAAGACCCTTGTGTATCAATGTTTCCTGAGGCCATCGATTTCTCCTTTATGGAAAGGGGTAACCTTTCTTTCTCTCAGCATATCGCAGCAATCACAGAAGATAGAAACTGCGTAGATGTGACCCTGAAAATGATCTTTTAGCTTTGCTTGATAGAACACAGTGAACTATTGTATAAACCTCTTTGTCCTGGTCACTTTAGCATCCATAAGATGGAAAACAAAATCGAGGGCAGATTAATTGCAGTATGAGTTGCCTCAGGCTGTCTCTCTGAATACAGGCTGGGTTAGGTTTTTGCCAGTAGGTAGCCTAAAGATGGCAAGGGTCAGGGTTAGGTATGATGAAGGGTTAATTTCAGCAATGGCTCCAGTGTGGCTTCATTTGCCTGATTTTCTTCCTGTCTCTTAAGTTCCTGACCTTTTGCATGCCCTGGCTAACAGGATTACATTATGTTTTTAGGAGCAGCAGAAGCCACTTCTTCTTGACCCTACTTCTCACCCCCTACTCCCAGGATATTTTCTCTTCTTTATTTATCATTTTATACCTATAAAACATACTTTTAATGTATATGGATATTGTTATAAGGTTTATAATAAGTATAATAAGTAGCATAAAGAATAATAATAAAATGAACATATGTAAACTTACCACTCAACTTAAGTCATTATTAATGCTGTTGAAGTTACCTATGTGTTCCCTCCCCAGTCACTCTTTTCCTCCTGACTGTCTAGAATTTTGTGTTCATTGTTCCCTTGATTTGGCTCTGATTTCAAAGCCTTTCCTTCTTGAAGTTATTCTGACTTGAGTGTTGTCACCTTAAAGGAGTATCTGCTCAACCTTTAAAATAGATATTAGGCAAAAATATTTTAAAAATATATGTATATTTATACATAGACTTTAGGTTGATTAATCAAAGTCTTAACTGTTATGACATCTGGGCAGTATGATCAAATTTGTTTTTTATTGTCCTTTTCTGAATTAAAAAATGTCTAAAATGAAATATGCCTTGTTTTTGGATTAGAAACTTTTTTTTAAGCAGCGAGGTAGCTGTAGGCTTTTCTATGGGAGTTGCTTATCAGCTTTGGGGGAAGGGAGGATAGTGCCAGAGAAACTCTGGCCAGAAGTAGAGGTAGGAGAGTCTCATGAATGTAGATTCACATAGGCAGGAAAATTTCTCTTCCTGTTGCCAGGGGCTCCGATGTAAGCTAAGGGGAATGTTAGCTAGGGATTATCATCATTACTCTTTTTTGCACTGCCTGTCTCTGAGGAGAGGGAAATGTATTTCTGAACTATAACCTCTATTATGCTTTTTAATTGTCAGGTTTTAGTTGATAGATTCTGTCTTCGAGGAAGTAGCAGGTTAATGTCAGGGTGAGAACTATTAGTTCACTTTTGTAGCACTGTAATCTGTTAATAGATCTCTCCAGAATGTACTTCAAACTGGGTCCTGTCAAAGCTGATTTGAGACATCATAAACCATTTGCCTATTTTGGATAAGCTGATATGATGTTATTCTTTCCTCCATTTCATCTCCCCCCCTCCAATATACAAAGATCCCGGAAAGTAAATAATCTTTGATGTTTCTGGTAATTGGTGGTAATGGAGTAGCTCTTTCTTGTGTGGGCTTAGAGCCCTGCTGTTGAGGTTGCCACCTTCTTTTTTAATAATCGAATGTGAGTTTTGGGAGGCCAGGGATCTTTATGTATTTCTGTGCTATATCTCTAGTGCCCAGTGCAGTGCCTGCTACATAGTAGGTACTAAGTTAGTATTTCAGAGTGAATAACTTTCACAGGAAGAAAAATGTTCAAGAATTCACAGCTTTAATGTGCACAGTGCAAGGAGAGGCACGGGCTGGACCCTGGTCTTCAGTTACTTTCTTTCTGAGTCCACTGTCAATTTGCTATGAATAGTTATAAAACCTTTCTAGATTTTGTGGTAGGTGAGTGTAGATGGTGGTGCTTATAGCTAGTGGATGGGGAGGGGTTGGAAAGGGAATAGACCCAACTATTCAGAAGCAAAGGGCTTATATGGAAGTAAAGGGCATGGCTCTGATTTGGGCCATGACAGTAGAACTATTACAATAATTAGATGGCTCTCAGGAAGGTAGTTAGCTATCCATTAGAGTAGCAGAATATTTAAAAAATTCTTCTGGGGTAATTCTTTTGCCTAGAAGAAAAGCAAGAATTATTCTAGTAGGACTTTGATTTTCCTTCATGAATTTTGTGGGGAGAGAAAGTGTGAATATTCTTCCTGATGATACACATCTTTATTCTCTAGAAACATAGCCTGAATGATTTAGAGAGAAGGGTTCACTTTTATTTTACAGATGAGCACCGGCTTCACAGTGGCAAACTCTGTCTGATCATCCTCACATGTATTGCAGAGGTAAGTCTCACCAGTCTTCTTGTGTTAGCCAATTTCTTACAAAGTGCCATCTTTTCCTGCCCTTCTTTCTCAGTTCCTGGCTTTTAGGGTCTTAAAGCTAAGAAAATCTGCCCCCTTTGTATTGTCTGTCTCCTCCTGCTAGAATGTAAGCTCTGTTAACAGGTACTTTGTCTCCTTCACAAGTCTATTTTCAGTGTCTGGCACAAAGTAGAGGCTAAATTAGTATATACTTCATGAATGAATAATGAATTGTGATATCATACCTGTTATAATTGAGAACTGGAAGATTCTAGCTCTTAATAGTTTTAAACAAGAGACTTAAGCCTCTTTAGAAAAAATAATCCTGCCCCTTTGAAGCTGCTCCTGTTGGGTCTTTTCCATTGAGCAAAATGAAAAAGGAGCTCAAGTTTCTTGCGGGGAGGGGAGGTGGGGGGGGGAGTGGGAGGGGGGAGGTAGAGAGAAAAGCCAAAGAAGGGAATTGGAAAGTGAGTGAAGTTGGCTGATTGCAGTTTAGTGAAGAACAAGAGCCTGAGGGGAAAAAGAAGAGGTTTTTCTGCTTTGTGAGGAGGTACTTTTGCTTGAATTAATTAGGCCTGAACTAACCTGGGACCTTGGTGGCAATATAGGTATGGCAGAACTTGAGTCAGTTTAGAGCTAAATTTGTAGCTTCAGCCTCCCCCTTCATTATTCCTTATTCTGATCTTTTTTTCTCTTAAAACAGTGAAGGTGGTTCATGTGGAGTAGAGATCTCTCTCAGACTTTCCCTTTTTATGTTCTCTGTGAAAAGATGACCTACTTTTCACCAGGTTAAGGGGAGCTGGTTATGGAAGAGCTGCTTATTAGCAGTGGGTCTGGTGTAATTGCTTTTCAAAATATCTTTCTAAGAAAATCTTTAAAGGAGTTGTTTTTCACAAATTGTAACCGTTCTTAGTAATTGGAGGCTGTAGGCATGTCAGATCTTTAGCAAAGGTGTTGGGAAGGGGCCAAGAGGTGTTTATTACCGATTCATGGTGAGAGGTTTTTGATTTTCCATCAGTCTTTAGCAAAGCCAGAGATAGACAAGGTCTTGCCTACTGCTGTGCTACCTGTGTAGCAGTTTTCTCCTGCCGTGCCAAACCCGCTCGTGGTGGAGCACAGACCTTTCTTCTTAATTGTAGATCCTCATGTGGAGCCTGCACATGTATTCTGCAGCCCCTATGAAAACCTTCAAGCTGTCACAAACAGAGCAGGCTCCTTTGGCAGATGGGAAGGAAGAGATAATAGGAAAACAGATTCCTCTCAGCATTTGCCTCATGTCCCTGTGCTGTGGTTTTTACTGTTTGTAATTTGCTTAGATATTTTTGACCAGTTAGAGTCACCCTGGGAATTACTCCTAAGTAAAATCTCATGGCTTAAGTAGGGTTTGACATAAAGGCTTTAGGCTCATCCATTAGCTCTGCAACTAGTCCTTGAAAGTAGTTCTTAAAGTCAAGGATTTGTAGGAAGTATGATAGATTATAAACCGAGTTTCTTAAGTATAGCTCTCATTCCTTACTTTTTGTCCGTATTTTTATTTTTATTAGGATCAATATGCCAATGCATTTTTGCATGATGACAACATGAATTTTCGAGTAAACTTACATAGAATGGTAGGTGTGACTTTTGCTTCTTGTTTTTTTCTTAGAGGAAATTTTTTGTGTATTGGCAAGATTGTGGAGGATGAAATTGATCCTACTTAGAACAGATGTGGGAGGAATGTTGCCCTAAAGGGCTCTGGCTTGACTGCTGTTCAACAAGACCCATGCTTGTTGGGATTTTTTTGTGTGTCATGGAGCTGTTTCTTAAGAGAGGACGGAAGGTCCACAACCATATACCCATGACAATAATATTAGAATGTATCAGTAACACAGATTTCAACAGGGATATGGGCCTAAGCCTTTTGTTTTCAAAACATAGTATGATTTTTAATTAATTAAGACTAGATTGTTCTTTGATTTATTGATCTGAGTAGTGGAGGAATTAGAATATGAAGGATCAGGGAATTTCCTAAAACTTGGAGGTATGTTAAAAAAGATCACAGAGGTTTATATTTGAAACTTACTTTTGGTTTTTGCAACTGCCACTGTTGCTCCTTCTACACAGTCACCTTCTTTTTCTTATTATTTTATCAAAGAAAAATACCAGTATATCTCATTTGTGTTAGTAATGTCACTTGTATAGATAAAATCAAAGTAAAAACAACACTTTTCCTATTGTATGGGATGTTCTGGTGCCCTTTGGGGCTGTTGTCTTGCTGAATTGTGTTTTTGTCACAGGCTTGCATTGATAACTGAGAAGCATTTACAAGTCCTCCCTGCCCCACCCAATCCCCACCACTAGAAAAAAAGAGAGAAAGGTAGCATCTCTGTAGTAGTGATTTTCTTTGCATGAAAAACATGATGATGAGCCATTGGATGTCAGTTCAGGTGCCTGCTAATTTCAGTTCTTTTTTGTGTGAAGCCTATGCGACACAGGAAGAAGGCAGCAGACAAGAACCTTCCCTGCCGTCCTTTAGTATGTGCAGTATTGGGTGAGTATCATCAAAATTGGCATTTTTCTGAGCCAGTGACAGGTTTTCATAATTAAGGTGAGAAATAGATCCTGGCTGATATAGTTCTTCCTCAGAAAAGTTGTAACTAGTTGTGTTTCCTTCCTGGCCTAAGAAACTATGTTTTTTGTTGAATTTGGTAAAGCAACTCCCATGAATAGAATGCTCAATTAAAGAGTGTTCTTGCTCACATAAAAAGATCTTTCTAAGACAAATGCCTAAGTCTAAACTTGATACATGATTTACATTTGTAAAATATCTTATTCCTGATCAAGATTTCAAATCTCCCCCTCCCTTTCTTGGTCCGTATTGATGTGTGAACTGACCAGGAGGCTTGAAGTTCAAGGTTCAGACATGCAAAACTTCCTCTGAGTAAATAAGCTTAAATTAAGCTGAGATGAAGCTGACATAACTGACAGGTAGGGGGCTGTATTTTAGGTAATTTTGTCAGAATGCTGCATTGCCTTGGGGGAATGATCTGAACTCTTAATCCCATTTCACTTGGATATTCAGCTCTAGTTCTTAGATATACTTGATTTTAGAAATAGTAATTAAGACTATGTAATAAACTTCCATTGACCCAAAGCCCCACAGACTATTTTAGTCAATATCTGTCAAACTGAGCATATAGTGAGATAAGATAGACAAACATAGTTTTAGAGCTGAGTCTCTGGTTACATGGACGTGATCCATAATTTCTTCTATGTTTGCCTCATCACTCAGTTCTCAGAATATGATTTCCCTCTGGCATTTTACATTAGTACCATGGTATGAAATATCTGTATGGTGAAATCTCCCTTGTATATGAATTTATTGGCAGGTCAAGGTATCTTCTGAAATTAGTAAAGTGAACTAATTTTCTTATTACTTTACAAGTGGTAGGTCAGGAAAGTTGCAAAAAGTGCCTTATATTAAAGAAATTTAAGTGTGTGTGAATACAGATATTGTTAGTGGATGCCATGCAGCATGAGTGCAAGGTATACTCAGGTTTTTTCCAATTTGGAGGCAAGGAATGAATTTCATTCTGATTAATTTAATTTTCTCCTTTCCCCATTCAGACCTGATGGTAGAATTTATTGTAACACACATGATGAAGGAGTTTCCTATGGATCTCTATGTGTAAGTACCATGGTTCATTTAATGTATGCGAATCTGTGTTACGGAGTTGAGTGATAGGAAATTTATAGTCAAAATTTCTATGTCTATTTCACTTTAGGAAAAACACTTTTATGTGTAGAGAAGTGTCAAGGAGCATTTTGTGGCCTGGATTTATACATCTTTCTGGAAGTGGAAAAAAGTACAAACCATAATTTGGATTCTGCACATATCTTCATTATCACTTGTAGACACATTGCATGAGGAGTAGGGCTGATGCATTTAAGTAGTGATCCAAAGTTATTGTTTTGATCCAAAGATATTGAATACCAGCAGACTACTTAGTCATCCCTGGGCTTTGGCATTAAAGTAGTCAGCAATAGGAAAAGGCCAGAGAGATGGAGCTTCTGGTCCATTCTTAGCCTACATTGTCCTAGTAGCCTAGTCAGAACTTGACTAAGTAGGCAGACTATGTATATAATGGCCTGGCTGGGAGATTCTTGTCTCCTGAGGAGATTCGATTATCTCTCACAATTCTTTATAACCAGAACAGTTAGGGCCAGCTGAAAATCATATTTCAGTAAAATTTAAGCCTTCAGGGTTTTTCTCCTTTTTATTCTTGCATTCTTCTCCTTAATGCCCAAGAACAGCTGTGCCACATTAATGTGATCCCAGATATGTATATCTTTATTTTTTAAAAAGCATCTGAATTGAATCTGACAACAGAATCAGTACCTCCATGTTTTTGAGCAAGAAAGCAATTTGGTGCACAGCAAGCTCTATGTACCTCATTCCAATGCCAGGCCTGGGATCTAGGGAGTTAAAGGATTTTGCTCAGAATAGATTAGACCTCCAGCTTTTTAGACTGCTTGTAGGCTATATAATCTTGGTTTTCTAGGTCTGAAATGATACAAATTTTACTTTCAGGTAAGTAGGTAACAGTTTACATTTTTTCATATCTTTTTGGTATTGAGAAGTAAGTCTAATCATTTATTTCTATTTAGACTATGAAAAGCTGCTTTTTATGACACTTATATGAGTTTTTTGCTTGTTTTAGATGGGATCTTTGAATCTCAGTACTTTAGGGATCAGATTCGTTTTGCTAGAGACCTTATTTCTAGCTTGATTATCTTATATTCTTATTTTAGGATATGCTGTTTACCTCATAGTGTATTATAATCCGTATTCTCATTTTCCAAGTAAAGATACTGAGGCTCTTCAGAGATTAAGTGCTTTGCCTAGGTTTATTCTTTTAGTAAGCACGGTTGCCTGGACTTGAACCCAGATTTTCTTAACTGTAAATCCTAGGCTGTTGCTATCCCTTCTCAAGTGTATTAGTATCTATTGCTGTGTAACAAGCTACCTCAAAACTTAATAGTTTGACACAAACATGAATTATCTCACAGTTTCTGTGGTTCAGGAATCCAGGAGCTGCGTAGCTAGGTAGTTTTGGCATTGGGTTTCTCACAGCACTGTAATCAAAGTGTTAGCTGGGTCTGCAGGCATCTGAGCTCTACTAGGGGTAGAGAATGTGTTCCACGTTTGTTGGTAAACCTTATTTCCTTGCCAGGTGGGCCTCTCCGTAGTGTTGCTCAACATGGCAGTGGGCTTCTCCCAAAGCAAGTTACTCAAGAGAGAAAGAGAAGGAAAGTGAGAGCCTCAGATGGAAACCATGGTGTTTTTTATAACCTAATCTCAAATGACGTACCATTTTTGTTGGGCACACAGACAAACCCTGATACAGTATGGAAAGGGACTACACAAGGATGTGAATGTCAGGAAGTGGGGGATACTCGGGGCCATCTTGCAGGCTGGCTACCATAGTCGCACACGTATTACTTTGCGTCATCAAGATTCAAACTCAGGTCTCTTGGATCCCAGAGGCTGTACTCGAAGCGCTGCTGTGATAAGTGACAGAGCAAAGATTTGTACAGGATAACTAATGCTGCTGGGGCATCAGAGAAGATATTAGAGAAGGTTGCACTTGAGCTGAGTTATGAAGAAACAGGAGGTGTTTTCTGTGTGAAGGAATGAGGGAGAGATGCACCAAGCAAGGCACCAACATGTTCAAAGGCTTGGAGGCTTGAAAGTGTGGTATGTTTGGAGAATACAGAGTAATTCAGGATGATTAGAGTATAAGGTACATGGAGGAAGGATAGGAGAGTAGTAAAAAGGTTGCTTGAGATTAAGTGGATAAAGAGGAATAGTTGAAGGTGAGAATGACATGATAAGATTGTGTGTTCAGTATGTAGAGTTACAGGTATGTATCTGTCCACCCAAACTCTCACATCCCAGCCAGTGAACCTGGTCTACACTAAATACTTGAACTCCCTCCTCCCTCTAGTTTCTAAATTTTGGAATTGCCTTGTTTTCTCGGTTGCTTTTTCCACCTGCTCTCTAATTGAATGTCCTGAGGTTGGGGAAGAAAGAGAAGATAATGAGGCATCAAGCTGACAGAGGCTGGGCGGAAGGTCTCACCCTCAAGCCGAATTCACTTTCTTCAGTTCTATCCATGGGCATATTTCCAGATCTTCCTTCCCCTCTTCCAATCCTCTTTCCAGTTTTGGCATTTGGAGCATCAAGTCCTTTTTAGGTGAACTTATCTGCTCCCGGCTGGGCATCAGGCCAGGTTGTTGCTCTACTTCTCATTATGTACTGCTTTTCAGCAGCATATAGCAGAATGAGAAGTTGAAAGCAAAATGAATTTCTACCATTTAAGATAAGTGTATAATCTTCTTGGTGAAATACGAAGAAATATGGAGTTTGGAAAGACTTAATACTCAAAGCCAGAATCTGGGTCAGAATTGAAATAATTTTACATCTGTATGTGAATGCTGTAGGTAAAGTAGTAATGGGGGAAGGTGTTTATGAGAGGGTGGGGAGGGAGGGAAGGAGGAAGGAAGGAAGGGAGAGAGAGAAAGACGTGGGAAAACCCAACCAATTAATTTCCATTACTGGCTGTACTTCATGATTCTTGCTGCCACTTCCACTGTTGCTATAGGATTTGGGAGTGAGGGGAAATAATCTCTGAGGAGGGTAAACTCTTTTTTAAGTTATTCTTACAGAGAAGACTTGAACTTTTTCTAAGTCAGAGAGTCCGGAATCTGTGGGTCGGCACCAGAAGAAAGTAGAGACTTCAGCGGACCTCACCAAGAAAATTTCAGAATAAAATAGAAGTCTTGTGTTGAAATAGGAAACTACTACATGCATAAAAGAAATGCTCCAAGAAGCAGTAAATTTTAAGTCATTTAGCTAGTATATAATTTTAAGATTGTAGAAGTTAAAATTTTCATTCTGCATCATAGTGTAAGTTGAGACCACAAGGCTAATGATATCACTTTAGGTGGCTGCAGAGGCAGGAACAGAGCCTAGGAACAGTGCAGAAGTGATATTGATAGCCTTTAACCTAACCAGAGGGTGGTGGCAGCAGGGGTGGGGGACACTGATAGTAAGTATCTCACTGCTCCTTCGTGGTGGCTCAGTGTTGGGATGGCGTTGTCAAAGAGCCAAGGTGTAGGGTGTCCACATTCAGGCCACGTGAGAAATGCTGGCATCCAGGAACATATGATGCATGGGTGGTCATGCACCAGCATCATTCAGCCACCTTTGCTGGATACAACATAGCTTTCAGCACCAAGGACCTAATGACTATCAATTTAATGGGGAAATTGATAGGAGAGTTTGTATATTCCTAAGTTAAATCCTAGTTCGAACAAGGGCATCCTGTAGCTAGTGATAACTGCATCAGGAGATCACACCACAATTTCTAAAAGCACAACAAATGATTTGGAAACTGTTAGGATGATTTACACTACAATTTATATCTCTTGGTAAGTAATTTTGATAACAGTTTAGTTTATTTAGAGAATAAAAAGGAATTATTTTAAAATTTTATGTATTGATTTATATCTTAATTTATATTTCTGTATGGTTTGTAAAATATTCCTAGTATCACTCTTTTGATAGAGATCTGTTACATAGTCCTCTCATAAAATTCTGTCTGAAAGATACGTACAAGACCATTTAGAGCTACAGGGAACAGGAAGAACAAAGAGAGATCTCAATAAGGGGACAGGTAGAGTAGGCTTGTAAGGTAGCCGTGCAGGCCAGTTATTGGGAATATTTTGAATATTTCCAGGATTTTAACTTATTCATTTAATTCACTTCATTTGTTTCTTTGTTATGTTGTCAGGCACTTTAGTTTCTGTAGCTAGTGTCTTTGACTCTCACTCCACAGAGGGAGATTTGTAGTGTTTTTCTCCTCTTTTCACTTCTGCTAAGAGGCCCAAGAAATTAGCTACCCCCATTCATGCTTGATTCTATGAACTGTCAAGTTGATAAGGTATCTGCTGAAGTTAGTAGGATCTCAGGGTACTCTTTGTCTCTGATTAAAGCTGTAGAACCTGAGAGAGTCTCAGTCCCACCTCTAGAAATGTTCTTTACTTGAAGCTGTGATTTAGCTGAATTGCAACTGGGAGTATTAGGTAGAGAGGAGCCACTTTTTGCTATGCCCTTTTGCCTTCCTTATTTTTTCTCTTTGATTTCTGTTTTCCCTGCCTCATTCTTTCATGTTAGGACAGTTTCAAGAGGAAGAGCCTCTTTCATCGACCTAAAACTAGTAGGTTATCTAGATCCAGTTCCTAGGAACTTGACAATATAGTTCTAAAAAGACTTTAATGCCAGATGTTTAGTTGGTTGTGGAGTCAGTATTTGTTGAATAAATGAATGAAAAGATAGATGTGGTTTCTTTGGAATTTTTGGTTTGTGTGATGAGCCTGGAGCTTCAGAGACCAAGCTTTGGGCCTCTGTTTCCACCCTCCACCCTTTCCCAATCTACTTTCTGTATAAATTTGCTGATTCTGGATGTTATCTATAAATGAAATTATATAATATATGACCTTTAGTGGCTGACTTTTACTTAGCATAATGTTTTCAGGTTTCATCCATGTCGTAGCATGTATTAATACTTCATTCCTTTTTATGGCTAATTAATAATAATATAAATGTATGTCATCATTTTATTTATTCATTCATCAGTTGATAGACATTTGGGTTTATACCTGTGGCTATTATGAATAATGCTGCTATGAACATTTACGTAAAAGTTTTTGTGTGGTTGTGTGTTTCATTTTTCTTGTGTATATACCTAGTGGACTAGGTAGGTCATATAGTAACTCTATGTTTAACATTTTGAGGAACTTCTAAACTGTTTCCCAAAGTGGTTGTACTATTTTACATTTCCACCAGCAATATATGAGTGCTCCAATTTTTCTACATCCTCACCAAAGCTAAGGTTTTTGTTTTTGCTTGGACTCTTCCCCTTTTTGACAAAAGTAGAAAGGACATTAACTTGTTTTAAAAAACTACAGTGTAAAACCTTGAGAAATTAGATTATTGGTTCACAGGTTAGCTTACTAGTTATCTCCATATTATTCTCATGATATGCTCATTTTTCTAGACCCCCATTACCAAGGATTTATAAGCAGAATTGCAGTGGGATGAGCACTTTGAAGAGTTTTGACAAATGCATACATCCTTGTAACAACTATCCCAGTCAGTATAGAAAGCATTTCTAGTCTCTAAAAAGTTCCTTTGTGCCCTTTTTAGAGGATGTTGAAATTTTTAAAAATGAATTTGCTTTAACTGGTGGATTTCTTACTGTAAAAGTAATATGTAGTTGTAGAAAATTTGGAGAAAACAGAAAAAAAGAAAGAACAGAATTCACCTATCATTCTGCCACCCAAAAAAGGCAACCACTGTTATCATCAAAATTAACTTTTTTCCTATGTATTTAAATATAGTTGTGACCATTATCATATATTAATAGTACACAATTTTGCATGTTGTTTTATCACTTTAACATAAATATCTTTTTGTGTTTTAAAAATTGTTCATGATTGTACTTTTTAAGAGCTTCATGGAGTTCCTTATTTGGATGTGTATTAGTCTGCATGGGCTGCCATAATAAAAACCACATATTGGGTGGCTTAAACAGCAGATATTTATTTTCTCACAGTTCTGGAGGCTGGAAGTCCAAGATCAAGGTACTAGCAACCCTTGGTTTCTCCAGAGGCCTCTCTCCTTGACTTACAGATAGCCGCCTTCTTGCGTGCCCTCATATAGCCGTTCCTATCTGTGGGAGTGCTCCTGCTGCTCTTTCTCTTCTTTTAAGGAAACCAGCCCTATCAGATGAGGGCCCCACCCATTGGCCTCATTTAACTTTAATTACCTTCTTAAAGGCCTTATTTCCAAATACTGTCCCATTGGGGTTAGAGCTTCATCATGAATTTTGGAAGAACATAATTTAGTACATAACATATGGGGAATGATTTACTTGCTATTCTCTCAGCATTGGACATTCTTTCCACGGTTCTTTCCAATTTTCTTGTATTTTGAATAAGATTATCATGAACATATTTTTGTATAAAGCTTTTTTTTTCATTCTGGCTTAAAGCTAAATTCTCTAGAGTGGTGTTAGTGGGTCAAAGGATATAAGCATTATAGAGATAGTCAAATTGCCTCCTAAAAGGGCTCTTTACCAATTACACTTTCTCTAATAATGTATGAGTGGCTGTTTTGCTCTACTTTTGTCAGCATTGAAATCTATATTAATTTTATATGCAAAAATAATCTCTTTTTAAGTGAAGCTGAGCATTGTAGAAAAATGTTAACTTTCCTTATTTCACCTCTTCTGAGGGGGCTGGGGGAATTTGTTGACCATTTCCTTTGTCCATCTTTGTTATTAGGAGTGTTATTGTTTTCTTCTTAATCTGTGTAAACATATATGTTAAGCATAGTAGTAACCCTTTCGTGTCATTTGCTGCAAGTGTAATTTCCCATATTTGGCTTTTAATTTTAATGCTTAAATTTTTTTTTTCAAATGAGATTTGTATTTTTAGGACATAAATATCATCGGTATTCTTCTTTGTACTTTCATTCATGGCTTTTTAAGCTTTCAAAGCCCTCTCCCAGTCGGAGATGTAAAAACATTTTTTTGTTAGGTTTATAGTATTTAAAAATGTCTTTTATCTCAACCTACTAACTGCTTATTTGGAAATACTCTCAAATATGTTGTTGGGATGTGACCACTGTTGAATAATCTAGTGATCTAGAACAGTACTGTCCAATAGAATTTTTTGTGATTATACAATAGTTCTATTTATCTGTGCTGACCAGCATGGTAGCCACTAGCCATTTGTGGTTATTGAGCATCTGATATGTGGTTAGTGCAACTGAAGAACTGAATTTTTACTTTAACTTAATGTAAATGAAATTTAAGTTGATAAATGTAAATTTTATTTAAAATTTAATATACATTAAAAACAAATTTAAATATAACTGAAGACTTAAGGTCTTTAATGTGATTTTGCATCTTACGTTTGCAACTTTAAATGGAGTGGTCTAATTCTGGTCCACTGGTGCATTCTTCCTCCGAAGAAAGATACTTAACGGAATGGTATTAGTGCTTAATTGATTATTGACACATGTGTGGTTATAGCCTCCTTTTCCTATTGATAAGGGGAATTAACACAGGCAGTGTATGTGTGCATGTGTGTGTGTTGTGGGGAGGTTTATCCACCGGAATGCTGCAGGTAGAAGTTCCTTTCTTTTACACGTGCATAATTCATACCCAGCATCTTTAGTGGCCTTAGCAAAGGTGCTTCACTAAAAAAATGGTTTTTGTATCCAGTAAGCCATTGAAGGATATAAAACAAAAAGCAATAAACCAAACAAACTCAAAGACACAGACACTAGTGTGGTGGTTATCAGAGGGGAAGGAGGTGAGGGAGGGATGAAAAGGGTAAAGAGGGTCAAATAGAAGGAGACTAGACTTTGGGTGGTGAGCACACAATACAGTATACTGATGATGTATTGTAGACTTGTACACTTGAAACTTACATAATGTTATTAACCAATGTCACCCTGATAAATTTAATTTAAAAAATGGGTATCTGTGGTGAGTTGTCCCATATTCTTAAGCTAATCCAAGTTTTCTCTTTCTCTGTTACAGACGCTGCATTCAGGTAGTACATAAACTACTTTGCTACCAAAAGAAGTGTAGAGTACGCCTGCATTACACCTGGCGGGAACTCTGGTCAGGTAACTTCCTCTTTTGAATTCATTCTCTTTTCCTATATCTTTTATGAGTCCTGAGGCCTAGGCACAAGATGAATTTAAAAAAGGAAACAGTTTGTTTAGGATGCCTCATTTATACTTTAGGATTTTCATTTATACTTTTTGTCGTTTCAGTCTTGTTCTAGTCCAGACCTGGTTATTCACATAGCTATTCCATACTTTTCATTTCTTCTGCTCTCCGTATTTTTTTTTATCAGTTGTTGGAAACAATTGAATATTTCTTGAGTTTCATTGATTCTTCCTTTGAATAAGAGTGAGGAGTCAGTACAAACTTGGATTCTCACTTGGTTCCATTTGGTAGCAGCATATGGACCATAGGGAAGTTTCTGTGTGTTTCTTCAAGATGAGTAATCTCAGGAGGAATGTCATAGGGAGAGGAGGTGGGGAGGGGGCGGAGAGATGGGGGGAATCCTGTTCTTTGTGTTAGATCTGGCATTATTACTGTTTACAGACAGTGTCAATTGTACCACTCCCCCTGTGCCAGAGACAAAAACAGCAAATTATAGTGTTTACTTTTGTCTTTGTATCCATTTGGTAGCCCAGGAAAGTCACTGCCACCCCTGCATGCGGGAAGTGGCTCTTCTCTAAGGGTACAATTAAAGCTGGCTTGCCACCCCTTTCTTTTGTGCAATTAAATTGGAGGTTTCAGGAAAGCAGAGGAGACATGTTCCCTGAGGCATTTGCCTGCTGATAGGTCCTGGGGCTTTTGTGACCCGATGGTACAATAAAGTCTTCTCTAGATGATTATAGGGATGTATGGTTGCCCCACCCATGGGAGAGCTTCTTTGTATTCTCAGCAGAGGAGGTGTGTTAATGTCAAAGACTTTATTAGAAATGGGCCAGTAACCCCTCCCTCTTCCATAGAATTCGTCTCACTTGTTGTGACACGTGGTTTCCTGCCAACCTAATTTGGCTTTCTAAATTTAGCCCTCCATAATGGGAAGTAGAGATCTTTAATTAATGGATTAGCAAATTCTTTGCAGTTACTGCCTATTGGTGAAGGGGGAGTAGAAGAAAAGCACTACGTGGCAATAGTGGCATTTTGGTATTTTAGGAGAAAAGAGTAAAGATGGTATGAGAATTTGAGATTGAGGGAGTGTCAGGAAAACTAAAGAGAAATCAAAGGAAATTGAAATGACCAAAGTTAGAATTTCTTAGGTAGGAATAATTCTTTTTAATATAAAGGACTGTTGTGGTTGCCTATGGATAGTTATATGATTGTTAGGCTCTAAAAATTTAGGATTAAAGAGAAAACAAAAATGATGCAAATCTGTGGATGTTAATATAGTTGTAGAACTTAAAACAAGTACAGATGGTTTATGTTTCTAACTGGGATGAAGTTAACATGATACTGAAGAATTGGTGGTAGTAGTTGCTTCTGCCTGCTTTTTATTCTCTTCTGGTTTTATTTTCTCTTTTATTCTATTTTCTTTTCTTCTTATCCTGGCCATTTCTGTCTCTGGCCCCTGGGATTTCTCTGGCTTTTCTTGCATCCTCATCATCTGTTGTCTTCTTACTCATTGTCTGGTTCCATTGCCTTTTTCTCAGTGTCTTCTACTGTTCACTCTGTTCTGTCTCCCTGGGGCCTAGGGCTTCCCATTACTCTCCTCCCTCTACCTGTATCCTGTCCTTTGTGTTATTGTTCTCATACATTTTACTTTTACATAGGTTATAAATCCCACAATAATGCATTGCCATAATTTTGTTTAAAGAGGCAATTATTTTTTAAAGAAATTAAAAAATGTCTTTTATATTTACCTTTTTGGCTCTTAACATTTCCTCATTCTGCCTAGGAAATTGTGAGGCAGGAGACCATTCTATGTTGGTCAGTTGACTTTATGTCTTTGAGTACTTTCTGTAATGTCAGCTCTGTAATTACATTCTATCTCAGGACTGATCAATTAGCATTTTAAGGCCACTGATAGGTTGGGCGGAGGTGTGTATGAGTGTCATTTGTGAGGCCTGGATGACTACTTGCTCCTGCGACATAGGGATTTGTGCTAGAGCTCTCTGCCAAGTGAGGTTAGCTCCTTTTCCTATATAGACTGGATAAGCCATCCTGGAACCCTGGCTCTATGTGTTCATATATAGAGTATACAGTGAGATGCAGAGCAGCAGGTGTTAAGGAAAGCTGCAAAATACTATACTACATCTGATGCATCAGAGCGCATAATAATGTATAATGTTGCAATCAGTGAATATAAATGTAGCTGTGGTGGATCCACCCACTCCTTGGCTGGTACTACCCCTCATATGTTGGTGTGCCTATGTTTTCCTTCTTTCGTTGCCTTCTAGACTTATGGATTTGAGGGAGGTGTGTGAAACTCATCATGGCAAATATGCTTATGTGTATAGATGCTTGCCCGTACATGTGCTGCAAACTTTCATGGAATTTTACTTACAAATATTACTGGTAAGGCATATGTTGTTAGATCAGACACACAAAAGTCCTTGGGTGTCTAGGAAGCAGTCAGCTACGGTCCAAATGTCTTTTGTTGTTTGGAATGTGGGTGTTTAGTATCACTGCACTTTGGTGATTTTTATTCCTGCTCTGTTGACTACAGTAGCTTTTTGTTATTGGGGAGGTAGCCAGAGGTTCACCTCCAGATTCCTTTACAGAATTCTCAGGCTTGGTCTAATGGAGGAGGAAAAGCCACCTGTGTCAGTTGGGGGTTTAACTCTACCTGATATATTGATTTTATCAATACCACCCCAGACCTACTCCCTGCCGCCACGTTCTGTTTATATGATGCCTGTCACCATGGTATCTGTAAGTGGGAAAATATGTTTAGGCTAACTTCAACTAAAATATGGAAAGGAAGAAATCCTGTATCTATCATTGCTCTCTTTTCAGCAATCACTGTTTTTCACTAAGTTATGGAAAGTTCAAAAGCTCTTTTGACCTCTAGACTACCCAGTTCTTTTATTTTGAGTAAAAGATTCGGTGTTAAAACTCTTCTGATAGAGACAGAAAAAAGGGTTTTAGGATAAGATTCTAGTAAAATAGTTTTTTTTACTTCTGAGAATATAATGCACTTGATCTTAGCCAAAAGGCCAAGAAATGATGAGAATATAATGAAAGATATGATTTTTATGTCCAGAAGAACATCTATTTGTACATACATATTAGAGTTTCAGAGGTAATTTCATGTAACTTTCAAAGAATTCATGGATCCTCTGAAAGCCTATCCATGATCCTGTTAATAATCTCTGTCTTAATTTTAGGTTTCATGGACTCCCAATTAATTGTTTTCACAGAACATCGTAGTATCTGATTAAATATTTTTTCTGTATTTACTGATCATACTGCATTCTCCTGGGAATTTTAGCTTAGCAGTCTCCTCTCTGAAATTCTTGAGGCTAAAGACCATTTGGTTACTATGTTTCATTTCCTGTGTCTTCCTATAGCACTTGGAGCTTCTATTTTAGCATATCGCGTTGTTTTGCCTTGTTGACATGTATCTGCATAAAGATTTGCTTAGTACCTGTCTTTTCTCTTTAAAAAGTTCTTGGAGGGCAGGGCCTGTGTTTTAATCATTGTTTTATCTCTAGCACACCACTTGGCTTATGATGGGCTCTGTAGACATTTGAAAGAATAAATAAATGGATGAATGGATATGTAGAACTTCTATTAATGATAAATTAACATTCTCTCAAAGAAACACAGTGTTGTGTTTGGGCCTTAAAGTAACAACAGCAATAATAATAGAACCCAGTAGGATGTTTGTTGTCATGTTTCTGTTGAGTTGACTCCATCACCTTTTCATTTGAGTTTTTGATGTGAAAGAGAATGGTGGGTAATTTCTCTTCCTTTTGTCTCTTTCTTCCTTACCCACAGATACATGGAATGCTTTTAACCGAGTAAAAATGGAAACTGATCATTTCTAAGCCATTAATTAAAGAATGAGCACAATGTTTAGAGAGAAGCATGCAATTGTTGGAGAGGGAAATCTTGAACACAGCTTCATGGAGTCAGCTTATTTTACTTCCACTGCAGGAGAAAGGGCATTGGGGAGGCAGCCTGCATTTAAACAGTATAGCTTTCCACAGTCTGAAAACATGGATGGATTTCAAGGCAAATTTATACCAGCATTTTATATTCAGCATTCATCTATGGATCACAGTCTTCCTTACCCTTTTACTCTGCCACATCCCTGGGTGATAATTCATTATTTTTATCACCATTTGTTGGGGAAGGGAGTGGAGCTATAGAACAGTAAATGACTTGCTAAGGATCATGGAACCAGACACTAAACAGAGTCATGATTAGAACTTAAGAGTTCCTGACTCCTATGCTCAGACTCAGATCACTAGGCAACATTTGCCTCCCTGCAGGAAAGAAGGCCTCCAAAGCCCCCAAAACAATCTGTTCAGCTTCATTGTGCTAAATAGCATCCATAGCATTCACAGCTTTGTGAAAAAGAAATTGTACATGGTCTGACCTTTCAGATACCTTCTGGGAAAAATGGAAAACCCAGAGAATGTCACAGCTTTCTGGATCCAGCTGGCTTTGTCATCACTGGCAGAAGCTTATGACTTCATGGCTTAGGGACACAGTGAGACTGACTGGAAATTGTGAGCCTTTCGTTGGAAGCTTATTATACTGTAGGTGTTGTCATACAGGACTGAACATTTTCAAGAGAAGGAGTGACCCGAGAGCCATAGATTGATTTGGCTTTTCTTGTATAGGTTATAGCTTTGATGGTTTGGCAGACCCTCCTGACTTTGGGAAACTGTCCTTTGAACTTTTAATTGTTTGCTTCTTTTAGTTTAGTTTATTTTTTAAACTTTTTATGTTGATATAATTATAGACTCAGAGGAAGTTGCAAAAATAGTGCAGAGAATTTTTGTACCCTTCACCCAGCTTCCTCCAATGGTGACATCTTATATAACTCTACAATATTGCTTTTAGTTTTGAAGAGGACATCCATGTGGGAAGAACATAGCAGTAAACAGCTAGAGTAGATGGGAAGAGGAATTTTGGCAGCTGCTATTACTATTTTGTTTTTTAAATTGTTCTTCCTCTTCTCAAATTCTTTCTGATTTACGGGAATATGTTATAAGACATTTTAGGCTTGATATGCCTAATTAAGGCTGCTGTAGCTTCTGTGTGCAGAAAGGTAGAGGCGTCTTTCTTCTGTGGGTAATCAATTACTCTCAAAGTTAGAATGTTCTAATATATGAGCATTAGAAGATGTTTCTCTCTTTTCATAATTCTGTGATGAAAGATTCTGTACAGCAGTGTAGAAAGTCCCAGGAGTGAAAAAGAATGCCAGGAAACTCTTTTTTCCCTCAAATCACCACATTTGGCTAACTCCAAAATTTACATTATTTTGAATCTTTAACTCCCGCAGAAACTTGGCAGGAGCAAAAGATAAGACTTTCTAACAGGTGTAGTCTGTTAGTGGAGAAAAAGATTCCCATCTAAAAACCACTCAGAGTGAGCAATCTGTGTTCTTTTCTCTGTACATGAAGTCACTTCCTATCTAGAGGCTCACTAGCATCTTGTCAACTAAAAGAGACAAAGGAAGGAGTAGCTGTGCTTTTGTTGCTGTGCCTCTAGTAGTTTTAAAGAAACATATCATTTGGTTTCATAGGTATTATTCCCTGGATCTTGAGTGAGCAGGACAGGTCTGTTACTGGTTTTCATTCACTTTGGCAGGAAGTAAAGTTCTTGGATCTATATCAGATATGTGGTCTCATTGATGATTAGATTTCTTCAAGGGTGATCTTGGCTGTCTCTCAATTGCGCAATATTAGAAAAAATAAGCAAATGGCGTAGGGCCCTAGAAGAAGGCAGTGGTTTCTGAGCATGTTTAGAGGCAGCTGCACAGGAATGAGGTATATGGGATCCTGCATTTCCCAGAGTCTAACTTCCATATGGGAACTTTCACATAAAAGCTCATTTTCATGATGAAGAAGAGGGTGGGTGGTAACTGTGAGGATTGCTGTGTTCCAAGTAAATGGGGAATTGGAGATAGTTGAGAACCTTATTTTCCCTTTTAGCAGATAACACTCCAACAACAAGAAAATGGTAAGACAGAACCTAACTTCCATTTAAAGAAAGGATTTGTTCTTTTCTCCAGTTCATCTAGAGGCTTGTGGATCCTTTAGGCAGTGCAGCCTGTTGACATACTGACTTTTTTTTTTTATTGTGGTAAAATACACATAAAATTTACCATTTTAGCCATTTTAAGTATACAGTTTAGTGGTGTTAAATACATTCACATTGTTAGGAAGCCATCACCACCTTTCCCCATAACTCTTCATCTTGTAAAACAAACTCTGTACTTATTAAACAAGAGCTCCCCATTCCCCTTCTTGCCCCCATCTCGGGCAGCCACCAGTCTACTTTACTTTCTACTTTCTAAGTATCTCATGTAAGTGGAATCATACAGTATTTGTCTTTTTGTGAGGCTTATTTTACTTAACATAATGTACTCAAGGTTCAAGAAATTAGATTCTTTCCCTTCCTCAGAGTTTGCTGGTTTTGTTATTATTTTGTTTATTGATTGATTGATTGTTGTAGGTTCTCTCTTTGCTCAGGATCAGCCCGAGGTATAAACTGTGTGTCTTCTTAGGTCTCTTCTGAGCCTTTTCTTGGGCATCCATAGTCACTTTCTAATTTGTAGTTGTTTTTGAATGTTGTAGTCTTTAATGTCTAGGTCCTTAAAGGGGAAAAGTGAAAATTAAGGTGGAAAAAAGGGGCAATGGCCCCTTAAATCTCCTGAAAGTCACTTATTGGGTGGTGGGGTGGGGAGGGCTTGCAGTAATGGCTGCCCTCCTTTTTGTCTGCACCCCTGGTAATCAGAAGCAGTGATCAGCGATAAGAGCACATATACCCAATATTAGGAGGACAGGGTCCTTTTTGCTTGTTCTAGCTCCTGCAGCTGTGTGCAAGCTGCTGCAGGAACAAGTACACAGCTGCTTGCCACATGGCTGGCAGTGGGTCCATGGGTAGCTGCTAGTCTGCTAAGAAGTGAAACCAATCAAAATTAACCAAAATATACTTTCTAAGTCTTCTGGAAGCTGCAAACTGTCAGACTCTGGGGTTCCAAAATAGTTAATGAAAAGGATTTTGATAGTGTAATTACTATCTAGGTGGGGAGAGAGATTCCTAGTGCTTCCTACTCTGCCATCTTCCCAGAATCCTCGCACTGGATATACTGACTTTTGTGCTCTATTTACCTAGAGAGGCTTATAGCATGCAACCAGAGCCATTTCATTTTCTCGTTTGGTTCATTGGCCTCTGTTTCAGTGAAGTGCTTGGGTTTGCAGGGAGACAGATGCCTGTATTCTGACAAGCCACGTAGTGTATTTTTAAATTATTCTACTAGTAGATCTTAGCTTCTAAGTCCTTCCTGTGCCACTTTGCTGGTTGACAGTGAGCCTGCTGATTGCTGGCAATGTCCCTGGGTAATTGGTGATTTTGTCCAGAGATGCTAGAATTGGCTAGAGTTTATAGTGTCTCTTGGGTTTTAGAGGCCTTGGCTTCTTACACTAGTGCTATTTCTAGCCTGTCCTTTTGAGTTCCTCTGCCCCTCTCCCAAGCAAGTGAGATGGTAATATATTTCTCTTATCGGTCACTGTGAAATTATCCATTTCTCCTAATGAGCAGGTTCCATGCCAGGCCACAGAATGGGGCCTGGCTGCATCTTGTCTTTGCTTTGTATTTCTTTCTCTTAGCATGTTAAAGATGTTCAAACAGATAGCTCTCTCTGACTTGATTCTTCAGAGACATTTATTTATGCTCTGTTGGAGGCTCTCTGTCTCCTTCCTGTTTTTAATCTTATTTAAATGTCATTCACTTAGGTTTGTAATTAAACCTCCCCTCTGCTTCTCTGAGGCAGGCATCTGAGGTACCACTTAATTGTGTCCTCCCGTGGTTGGCTTGTTTCACTCTGCACCTGGTTTACCTCAATGTGGGGGACAGGTTTTAGTCTTGGAGAAGTTCCCATATCCATTATTCATTCTATTCTCCTACATGGCAACACAATTTGCTGCTACCTTCTTTCCTTCCCCTTGAATTCAAAGCAGGATAGAAAAAAATCTGAGAAAGTTCTGCAAACAAGGTTCTTTGTGAGGTTAGGGGGACCTCTGTAAGGTGGCAGTGTTCTCAGATGGATGGTACTGAACTCTTCCCATTTGAAAAATAGATTGGCTGCCTCTGCCTCTGGGAATTCACTTGGGATTTCAGGAACCATCAAGGTACCTGTTCCTGGCTCAGCTTCCAGAACCTGCATACTATCCTTAATTCCACCTGTGTCTGCGTGCAGAAAATTCAGAACTTCTGCACACTGCTGCCGTAATTTATGCAGATGACTCTCCAAGGAAAGGAACTTGGGCCAAGGCTAAGTGTGAGACTGACAGTTGCCTCTAATACAGAGTCAAAAGAGGCAGCAGTTGTAGTCCATTTCTGGTTCCTGAAAAAGAGCCCAGAAACTAAGTTTTCAAAATTCCTGCTGGAAAAGACCTCCCAATGAAGGAACCAGTGTGTGTGGAGCATCCACTTTCCTGCAACTTAAACATATTGAATGTGTAATATAATACCTCAAATATTATGTATTTCACTGATATAACCTCTCTGTTTTTCACTCAGTGTAGGTTGAGAGTATTTGGAGCCAGGTATGGAGCCTCATTTAGAAGAGATAGCAAAGATTAGGAGTCAAACCCAGGATCCCCATGGAATATTGTTGATACTTTAGTGCATTGGTGGCTTCGATTGTGAACTTTACTTATTTTTCAGAAGACGGCCATATTGTTGTCTTGAAGGCTGCCCAGGGTTTGTTTCGAATTTGCATTCCTGCCCAAGAGTGCATGGCTCTCTGTTGATTGAATATATTTGGCTCTTTTCCTTTCCCTGTCAAAGAGGAAACACCTTTGTATGTTTGGCTCTGTACTTAGTACTATCTACTGTGATATAAATTTCAGCTAATCAATTATGCCGAGGTTACAGAAAGTTGGGATGGAGTGTTTATGGGTCTTATGCTAGTGTCTGTGGCAAGAGAAACATTGACCTCTTGTTTGTTTTTTAATTGGTAAAATACAAACAACATAAAATTTACTAGTTTTAAGTTTACAGTTCATTGGCATTAAGTACATTGATATTGTTATGCAACCATCTCCACTTTGCATTTCCAGAATTTTTTCATCTTCCCAAACTAAAACTTTTACCTATTAAACAATAACTGCATTCCTCCCTCTCCCATTCCTGGCAACTACCATTCTACTTTCTGTCCCTATGAATTTGACTACTCCAGGTGGTACGTACCTCATATAAATCAAATCATTCAGTATATGTCTTTTTGTGACTGACTTTTTTCACTTAGCATACCACCGTCATGGTTTATCCATGTTGTAGCATGTGTCAGAATTTTCTTCCTTTTTCAGGCTGAATAATATTTCATTTTGTGTATATTCCACATCTTGTTTACTCATTCATCTGTCAATGGATACTTGTATTGCTTTCATTTTTTTGGCTATTGTGAATAATGCTGTTATGAACACGGTATACAAATACTTCTTTGAGTGTGCAGGTTAGTGTCCTAAGTCAGTTGAGTAAAATCTTGAGATGCTTACAGGAGAGATGAACTTGAACTTATAGGATTTTTTTTTATTGTTGGTCACTGTGCAATGTGAGGGGCTGATTAGTGGAGTTCTGACTAAAGTTATAGTTTTGGGTAGCAAATAAAGATATTGACCCTAGATAGCTAACTCTCCCACCTACAACAAAAATTTTTTTTTTTACTTGAAGTTTAGGAGGAACCAGTACAATTTCATAGACCTCAGCAGGGGGTGTTCATGTACCTTCTTCCCCCTATGTTGTCTTTGATGGGGTTCAGGGCAGGCCACCCCAAAATATGCCACTTTGGCATATTGATTATTTTGAATTAAAGTTACTTGAGAAATGGCAGGTGCAAGAACACTGACCTGCCTTTGTTCCCCTGAAAGCAGGAAATAAATCTCTCCTCTGTATACCAGATAGATAGAAGGCATCCTTATCCCCAGAGATAGGGAATTTAAGGGCAAGAAAGCTGTGTAAATAAACTTTGTTGCTTCTTCATTAATTTGCTACCCTAAGATTTGTCAAATCTTCACAAGTAATTGTTTCTTCATCTAAAAAGTATAAAAGCTGCCTGCTTTGGTCACTCTTAGGGCCTCAGATGTACAGGGTTCCCCAATATATGAAGTTAAATTTAGTTTTTCTCCTGTTGATTTGTCTTATGTCAATTTAATTATTAGACCAGCCAAAAAAAATCTAGAAGGTAGAGGAAAATTTTTCCTCCCCAACACCCTTAATGCAATTTAGCTTCAACCAGCTCTGTGGTTTTTCATAACTTATTTAACGTTTCTGAATTTCAATTTGGTCATCTGTAAATTGGACCAGTAATACCTACTTCATTGCATAGTTGAGGATTCAGTGAAAATAATGTACTTTAAATGCTTTACATCTAACATCTAGCAGGCACCTCATAAATTCTACCTATCTTGCCATTTCTGACAATTGTGTTTTTCCCCTTGAAAAGAAATGAATGTAATTTGGGGGGGGATGATTTCTCTAGTTAAGTTTCTCTTCTTAAGGTATCAGGTAGAGAAGAGGAAGAAGGTTTGCCATATTTTGTGAGCTTCTAGCACAGTTATTAACTTATAGTTGTTACTCAGCAGGAAGACGTGATGCATTCCTCTCTATGTTATATCTGTCTAGCATTGGTATTTTGGGGCTGTGGAGGATGGGGGCCAATGAGAACTGTATTAAGGCCTGGAAGATCTCACACACCGAGCTTGTCCTCATCCAGAAGGGTATGCTCTGCAATAAACTGTGTTATTCTGTTTTGTGAGGATGAGCAGCCATAGCTCACCTAATAGGCAAAACTGTTTACATAGTATTGAGTCTCTATAACATGGGCCCTTCTTTGGAAATCTCTTCTACTAAGAGTCAGTCTTTGATGAGGAAGAGTTTTTGTTAGCCTTTTCTCCCCTACTTCCTTTTTAAAACTATTGTTTAAATATTGGAAACAATAAATCAAAGGGTTAAATTAAAAAGAAAAAAATGTACATCCTGACCCTCTTATCTTTACAATGACTACATGTATTGTACTTGATACCAAACTCTTACAGGCACATGACTAATTAACAATACTATGTTTAACAATACAGCCAACCCCTTATCTTTTATAGTTATCTTAACTCTTCCCTGTATGTACTACTACTTCTGTGACTGTCCTTGGAACATTTTGGCTAGTCGTGTGCCCAGATGGCACCAAGTGGACAAATGGATCAAGGGCAGTTTTCTAAAAATGTGTGTGCATGGAGGGTGGGAACCAAGAGCCAGCCAACATGAGTTCTGTGTGTTGGCACTGAGATCCTGAGTACCAGTTCTCTACTGTCTTTGAACCTGCCCCTGACATGAGGCTATTCTTTTTTGGCCTGCAGTTAAATCCTGTGCATAGCTCTATACCATAATAGCTGTGAATAAGCCTAGCTATTAATTGTTTCTACTCATTTCTTTTGTTTCAGTTCAGATTTTGCATAATGAAAGGGGTATCTTGGCTCCCTCTTAAGTCCAGATCCAGTCACAATCCATGTTCAACACATAATTTTTAAGGCAGTAACCATGAGCGATGACAATAGGAATAGTCGTAATTGGAAATTTTGTGATGTTTTTTGTTTATTTTTTAAAGATACTAGAGAGGAACCAGAAACAGAGAAGGGGACAGAAGTTTATGAGAGGTGAGATAGAAAGGAGAGAGATGAGAGTAGATATAGAGAGCCTGCTGAGGTGGTTTTTGCTGAGAAAAGCTACTGGGAGTCTTTAGGTGTTGAATGTGAATAGTATAAGGGTAATAATGAGGTATTAAATACCTGTACTCTAATAAGCTGCTGAAGACCAAGAGAAAATGGGGATCAAATACATGAAAATAACCTGGAATAGCCAGTAGATGGAGAAAGTTATAAACCAGAGTCTAGAAAAGTGTTGGTAACAGTAGAGGCAGCAAGTCTAAGCATACCGTTTATATATAAGATTCCCTCCCTTTAACTCCAAATGGCACCTTTATTTGTTTAATCTTATCTTAATGGAATGGTAGAGCATTAAACAGGAGACAAGGTTCTAGACCCAGCTTAGTCACTAACTACTTGAGATATTTGGGGTATTCTCTTTTGGAGAGGAATTGTGGTCCCTAATGTCAGAGGCTTGTGGGAGCCAATTTTAAGTTTGCTTTGTTCATTTTAGCTGCCTGTTAAATTCCTTTTAGAGAATAACTACTTCCAGGTGAGAAAACCCTGGCTTTTTTTTTTTCCCCCCTGAGGGAAAGTTGTCTGACCTAAATTATCAGAAGCAGAACTAAGGTACTTCCTGGCACTGACTCTCCCTCAGTACTGTTTGTCTCTGCTGGTGTATCTAGCAGTTGGGTCACAGGTCGCCTCTTGGCTTGTGCCAGAATTGCTGTCTTCTTCCTCTCATATTTATCACTTTATCATCCCTGACTCTGAATCCCAGAGATCAAGACTAACTGTAGTCCAGCAGAGGAACAATAAATCATTGTTCCCACTTCTTTTTCTTCAGGTTTTGTGCCCCTTAATTACCACATAAGCACTGCTGAAGTTGCATCTTTGTGCTATGTGTGCTAGGGACAAAAGCCCTTGTTGATTGGATGTGTGCAGAAACTGCTTTGTCTCTCTCCAGCCATTATGTTTTGCAGTGCCATGTGTGCTACTCATCCTTTGCTCTTGTTGCCTGTGAATTTATAGAGTCTGATTGTCAGGTGATTTATCCATTAACAGAGTTTGTCTAAGCTCTGGGGTTCGGGGGTGGAATGGGCAGCCTTTAAATAAGTCAGCAAGGTGATCTTCATTAACAAGAGAGGTTTGGGCTGGGTTAGTCATTTTTATATGGATTTTAGCTAGTTCTCTTCATTTTCTAAGCTCCTGGTGGGAGCTAAGCAGGTTACGTGATCCAGAATGGGCTCTCGTGGAGTTTTTTTTCTTTGGTCCAGTCCAACAGATCACTTTTTAACAGACAACATCAAAAGGACCAGCTGCCTTTCTATTATGATACCTCAGAGAACTTGAGTTGTGTTAGGGTGAAGAGTTCATAAATGAGGATGCCTACCTCCTTCATCCCTAGCAAGGCTTTTTTGCTATTTGAGGGGGAAGATTCAGGCTTTAGAGACAATGTAGACAGGCTCTTGTACTTTTCCTTGCCTGCTGCTTCTTTTCTGTACCTGTGCCTTTAGAGGATTGAGAGTGAGGGGTGTTGTGTGGCAGGCAGCAAGTGTTCGGAGAGTCTTACTCCTACTCGTTATTCCCTGCTGTTTCAAATCAAAGCCCACTCTCTAAGCGTAGTAAACTTCATACGAAGCTCAGACAGCTTGGGAGAATGGACTTCTTTGCTGGCAAAGAAGCAGATATGCTCTTAGAAAAGGAGAGGTCACGCCATTTTTTGTGTCTGTGGAAGTGAGGATAGTTGAGGGGGAGAAGACAGAAAGACCACCGATCGCTTGCAGCTGCTGAACTCCTTCTTTATAGCTTCCCATTAAGTAGGGGAGCTAGGTACAAGGGCACTAGTCGTGATGGATATGAAAGTAGAATTCATTTTATAGTTCCAGGTGAAAGAGTACAAGGCAATTAATAACTTCTTTTATGTTTACTATTTATTTGCAAAATGTCTTTAAAGCTGTACTGCTAACCTAGAGACTTGGCAGGCAGTCTCTACTGAGATTGTTTGGGTTTTACCAGTCTCTACCCTCATTAAGGGTTGCCAGGTAGAAAGAGGACCTTTTCAGTAAATGTTGTTACAGTTGAGAGAGGACAGAGCAAGCTGTACTTTTGTTTGAATATTTAGAATAGTTAAGGACCTTTTTTCTCCTCATCATCTCTCTTCCTATCTAGAACTGAAGCCCAGCTGTAGGTTCTACAATATAATTGGCACATCTTGTGACCAGTAAGACTTGAAAAACATCCCTCTTAGCAATGGTGTTTGAAACATACATAGCTAAAAGTGGTGACATGAGCAGCTTAGGATGGGAGGGGAACCCTTATTTTGATCTGTAAATTGATCACATTTGGTGGGGAAATCACCATGTAGGAGTAAATCTGGAATATTAAGATGTCTGTTTTATAGTCATATTTCCACTCTTAATTATTATTTAAGAAGTGGCAAAAAGAAGCAGATTTTTTAAAACCTTCTATGGGCAGATAAGCAGATAAGTGCTTGGGAAGGTAGCGCTTTCTTCAGATAAACCCATCTTATCTGCTTTCGAAAAATACTTAGTAGCTGTGACTTACTCATTCTAGCCCTATTTGGATTTCTATAGAGCTAGTTTGTTTTCACTGCTTTCGTTTAACTTTATTGATTATACCTGTTAATGTCTTTGTTTTTTTTCTTTTTTAAGCTTTAATAAATTTGCTGAAGTTTCTTATGTCAAATGAGACCGTCCTTTTGGCCAAACACAACATTTTTACATTAGCCCTTATGGTGAGTAACTAAAAAAATATTTCTTTTTCTGAAGCTATACCCTAAGGCAGAGATGGGCTGGTCTGAAATAGGAGCCGGGTTCTGGGGACTAAGCCATAGGGGGAACCAGGCCTTTATTTTCCTTTTGGATAAGAGTCTCTAGACTGGTGCTCCCCACTGTCACCTATGTCTTCAGTGAACCGGGGACTTTCTCTTTCATGAGAGTGTATTATCTGACAGGGGCAGGTTTAGGTCAGATCTCCATGTATGAGTAGTGAGAGTTGGTCCCAGTTGAGCAACTGTGCTACACTATTGTAGTATCTCTGGGGACGTATAGCAAAGCCTCTGGAAGTGGCCCAGCCAGATGAGTGGTTCCATCATGGCTGTACTTGGTTTCTGAAGGACATTACAGATGCCTGCTAATCTGAGGAGTTATTTGGGGTAGAAGGAGGGCATTGTGACCTTCGACTGTCTTCTCATATATAACTCAGTGTGTTTATAAATATTTAACGTTTGGGAGGAAAACGTCCTGATTTGTAGCTTTTGGTGAGTTCCATGGTAAAACTATACCCACCATGACCAGTTCCAAGCTATCAACATGACATCATTGAATGCAGAGTTGGGAAAAGATGAGCAGTAGCATACCCTTTTATGATATTCCCACCATACAGATGTAAGAAGTATACGTTAATCTCAAAAGCATAGATAATACTAAAAGGTAGAAAGTGATGAGTTTTTGAGTATTTTTTTACCTCCATTTTAATGTAATTTATTGAATCGTAAGTTTACATAAGTTAATTTTTAGTAATGGCTTTGTTTAACAACTGTCTCACAAAATTCCTGAAAATTTAGCAATCAGCTTTTGCAAGCCAGTAAAAGCTGGCTACAGCATACCACTGATAATGCCCTTCTGATCTTCATAGTGCAATGTCTGTATATGAGCTTTTTTTCCCCTTCTTTTTTAGATTGTGAACCTATTTAATATGTTTATCACATATGGCGACACATTCCTGCCCACCCCCAGCAGCTATGATGAGCTCTACTATGAGATTATTCGCATGCACCAGAGCTTCGACAACCTCTACTCCATGGGTAAGCTTCTTTTTACTCCTCTCTCCCCATCCACTGTGATTTTTGGCACATAAGAGGAAAAGACCACAAAAGGTTCTTCTAGTTGCTTGGTTCCTTTGCTTGGCATAGAAATAGAGCAGTCTCCTCTTCTCAGGCAACAGGAAGGAATATATGGACATTTTGGCATTCAGGAACTCAGAATTCATCTCAGTAGAAAGCTGCTTAGCAGCCCTATAGCCCTTTCTTGATGTTTGTGTGTGAAAGAGAAAATAGAAAGGCTTGTGCATTTAGTGAATGCAGTGAGATGGGAGTGAAAGAGTGGGTGGGAATTGACAGCAGCAAATAGAAGAGCTTGGATCCCAAAGGAACATTGTGTGATTTGAGAAGGTACAGGATTTTAAGGAGTTTTAATATACCTATGTATTTTTAGCATAACTTATAAGAGGAAGTGGGCATTAGATAAAAATCTTTCTTGTAAACCTTTTGGTGATTGGCTCACTGAAGTTCACTGCACAGCCATAGTAAGTATAACTTATTTCTGAAAGAGGTCACATATCCCTATAAGCATGAGTGAAGAGTCAAACCTACCTTGAGTTTGAAAGGTCAGGAAAGATTTCTGTAGGTTGTACAGAAACAGAAATCCACTCAGTAAAGCTGCTATTAAATCCCTAACTTATTATCTTTATTGAGATATAATTGATATATAATAAACTACACTCATTTAAAGTAGTATACGATTTTTGGTAAGTTTTGACATATGTATATGTATAACTGAGATAATAAATATATCCATCAACTCCCAAAAGTTTCCTTATATCCCTTTATGTCCTTCTTACCATCTCTTTCCCTTATGTCTCTCTTACCACCTCTATCCCTTGTTCCTCATCCCTGGGCAACCACTGATCTGCTTTCTGTCACTGCTTTATCCCTTTCATTGAGACTATTTGTGAAAAAGTTCTATCTTCTGCTTGGGACTCCTTATCATGAGAAAGACAGAGGGGATTTAGAATAAGTACCAGAAGAAGGAGTAGAAGGAAACAGTGGAAAAGAAGGATTGTCTAGGAGAAGAAGTTTTTTTTTCTAATTGACTTTATTTTTTACAGTAGAGGAAAATTTTTAAGAGAGCTATTTATAGCTTTGCTATGATGACTTAGGTAGTTGGGAGTAGGGCCTTGTATTAGCAGAATGTTTTCAACTGCAAGTATCAAAAAACTCAAACTATATTAAACAATAGGAAAATTATTTTACTTTATAAGAATTCTAAAGAATGACAGTTCCACAATGGTGTGATCAGTTGCCTTACAATGTTTGCAAGGACCCAGATTTTTTTCTATTTTTCTGCTCTCATTCGCAGTGTAATTGCTTTTAGCGTCAGGTCAGTTCTTCTCAGAATAGCAAGTTCCACTTGTCACATCAAGACACATGTCTCTTTTTTTAGGAGCTAGGAAGTCTCCATGAGAACCCTCTAGCAGACTTCCCACTGGCCAATTTGCTCAGTGTACCACATCTACCCAGTTTTACCAACATCCTTGTTTTCAAGAATGTAGAATTTTCTGAGGCCGAAGAGCTGCCACAGAGACTATAGCATCCATCAATAGGTGAATAAAGATGTCTTTCAGTGAGGAAAGGAGTTGAGAGATATTTTATAGAAGCCTGTCATACCTGCTTAATTGGGCTGCGTATGTACACAGTCAAATGAGATAAGCCCTTGTTGCTATAGCAACAAGATGAAAGAGGATATCTGGGAATGCTCAAATCTGCCAAGGGAATTATAATGTTAACTAGGAAAACACAAATAGGAAAAGAAAGTGAAAATTTTTACTAAATGAAACACAACAAATGGAGATAGCTTGTTTTAGTATCTTCTTCATTTCATATAAACTATGATAAAACTTCAGGTAGAAAAAACTTTTGTAAGTCATGTTTTTTGAGGTATATTTTTTAGATATAGTAAAATTTACCCTTTAAATATGTAGTTCTGAGTTTTGACAAATGTATAAAGAAATGCAATTTTCACAAAAATTCAAGCTATAGAAGAGCTTCATTATCTCCAAAATTTCTCTTGTGCTCCTGTGAGGTCATCTCTTCCACTCACTCTCACCCCTAGCATCAGTGATCAGTTCCTTGTCCACACAGTTCTGCGTTTTCTTTAAAAAAAGAAAGAAAGAAAGAAAGAAAGAAAGAAAGAAAGAAAGAAAGAAAGAAAGAAAGAAAGAAAGAAAGAAAAAAATATATATATATGTATACACACATGGAAAGAAGGATAGATGGGATTATATAGCTTTTGAGTCTGGCTTTTTTTTATATAGTATTCACTTGAAATTCATCCATGTCGATGCATGTATCAGTAGTTCATTCTTTTTTATTATGAAATAATATTCCATTGTAGGAATATGCCAGCTTAGACTGTTTATCAGTTGAAGGACATCTGGGAGGTTTCCATTTCTTAGGAATTATAAATAAAGCCTATATAAGCATTGTTGTACAGGGTTTCATGTGAACACAGGTTTTCGTTTTGCTTGGTTACATACCTATGAATGGGATTTTGGGGTATTTGGTAAGTATATGTTTAACTTTATAAGAAACTACCAAACTGTTTTCCAGAGTGCAAGAGCTATAATTGTTCCATATTCTAGCCAGGACTTTTTAAAAATTTTCTTTGGCTTCTTATAGGTATATAGTGATATTATGGTTTTAATTTACGTTTCCTTGATGAATAATGATGTCGAACATCTTTTCCTGTTCTTATTTGCCATCCATATGTCGCCTTTGGTAAAGTATTTGTTCAGATTTTTTGCCCATTAAAAAAAACTACATACACATCTTGGTAGCACTATTCACAGTAGTCAAGAAATGGAAGTAATCCAAATGTTCATCAGCGAATGAATGAAAAATAAAATGTGGCATATACATGTAATAGAATACTGTGCAGCCTTAAAAGGGTAGGAAATCCTGATATATGTTACAATGTGGATGAATGTTGAAAACATGTTAAAATGAAATAAGCCAGTCACAAAAGGACAATACGGTTCCACTTATGCGAGGTATATGAAGTAGTCAAATTCATTGATGCAGTAAGTAGAATAATGGTTCCTGGGGGTAGAGGGTAGCGTGCAAAGGGTTTTTTATTTTGGTAGATGTAGAGCTTCAGTTCTGCAAGATAAAAAGGTTCTGGAGATCTGTTTCACAGCAATATAAGTGTACTTTAACACTGTTGATCTGTATTCTTGAAAATGGTTAAGATGGTAAATTTTATAATATGTGTTTTTTACCACAAATAAAAAAAACTTATTTAAACTCTAGACTTTATTTGGATTCTACTAATTTTGTCTCCAGTGTCCTGTTTATAGTCCAGGATTCCATCTGTGTTGCCACATTACATTTAGTCATAATGCCTCCTTTGTCTCTTCTTGCTGATGGTTTCTTAGTGTTTCCTTATTTTTTCATGACCCTGTTAGTTTTGAATAGAATCTTCCTCAATTTAGGTTTGTCTCATGACTGACTCATGCTTGGACTGGGCTTATGGGTTTTGGGGAAGAATGCCACAGAGTCAGAGTGGCCTTTTTATCGTATTGGGGGTATATGTTATCAATATGCCTTACCACTGGTGATGTTAACCTCAATCACTTGGTTAAGGTCGTGTTTGTGGAGTTTCTCCTCCGCAGAATTTTTTTTTTCTCCTTTTCCTTGCTTTATTCTTTGGAAGCAAGTCACTACATGTAGCCAGCACTTAAGTTGGTAGTGGAGGTGGAGGTGGGGAAGTTAAACTTACTTTCCTTGAGGGGAGAGTAGCTACATAAATTGTTTAGAATTCTTTTATGAGGAGAATTGGGTTGTTTATTCTCTTATTTTTGAGATGTAAGATTTCTTTGTATTTTTTACACACTAGTCTTTTATCAGATATGTGTTTTATGAGTATTTTCTCTCAGACTGTTGCTTGCATTTTCATCTTTTTAACAATGTCTTTTGAAGTTATTCTTAATTTTCATGAATACAGTTTATTAATGTTTTATGGTTTGTGCTCTTTTCCGTAGTAACTAAGAAATCATTCTTTAACTCAAGGATAAAATGATTGTTTCTTTTCTTTTAGAAGTTGCATAATTTTAGCCCCTTGCATTTAGGTATAAGATTCATTTTAGGTTAACTTCTCTATATACTGCTTGGTTTGGACTGAGGTTCATGTTTTGTATATGGATGTTCACTCAGCATCGTTTTTTTAAAAAACTATCTTTCTCCGTTGATTTGCTTTGGCACATTTGTCAAAAATCAGTTTGCCTTATATATGTAGGTATATTTATGGACCTTATATTCTGTTCTGTTGATATATATGTCTTGTCTTTTACAAATTATCCTGTCTTGGAGCTTTATATTAAGTCTTGAAATCAGGTATGTGAGTCTTTCAACATTGATCTTCTATTTCAAAATTGTTTTGGCTATCTTAGGTCTTTTACTTTTCCATATGAATTTTAGTGTATGTTTTTCTCAAAAGCCTACTAGAATTTTGACTAAGATTATGATGAATCTATAGACCATTTGGAGGAAAATTGACATCTTAATATATCTTACAGTCTATGAACAGAGTATATCTCTCCACTTATTGAAGTCTTTAATTTTTTCTCATCAATGTTTTATAGTTTTCAGCATGCAGATCTTGCACATATTTTATTAAATTCATCTTAAAGTATTTCATGGATTTTGGTACTATTATAAGTGATATTTTTTAGAATTTCAGTTTTTATTTGTTCATTGCTAATATATAGAGACACTTGAGCTTTAAATTTGACCTTGTATCCTGTCATGTTGCTAAACTCACTTATTAGATTTAGTAGCTTCTTTTAAACTTTTTGGGAATTTCTACATATACAGTCATGTTGTTTGCAAATAAAACAGTTTTTTATTTCTTCCATTCCAATCTATATTCCTTCCTTTTTTTTTTCTTGCTTTATTTCACTAGTTAGGGCCTCCAGCAGTATATTAAATTCGAGTAGTGAGAATTGATATACTTGCCTTGTTTCCAGTGTAAGGATTCAGTTATTCTTTATTAAATATGATATTAGCACTATGTTTTTTGTAGATGCCCTTTATCAGGTTAAAGGAATTCCCCTTTGTTTCTAGTTTCCTGAGAGTTCTTTTCATTAATGAATTTTAGATGTTGTTAAACAGTTTTAGCATTTATTGAGATGATCATATGGTTTTCCTCCTATAGAGTATTGATAGAGTGACTGATTGATATTTGAATGTTAAACCAACCCCACGTGATTGCAAGTTATCATTTTTATGTGTTGCTGGATTTGATTTTCAAATATTCATGAGAGATACTGGTCATTGGTCTGTAATTTTATTTTCTTATGATGTCATTTTCTGGCTTTAGTATCAGGTATTGTTGACCTTATAAAGAATTGAAAAGTGTTCTCTTATTTTATTTTCTGGAAAAATTAGTTGAGAAGTGATGTTATTTCTTCCTTAAGTGTTCGGTAGAATTTGTCAGTGAAGCCAGCTGGGCCTGGAATTTATTTTCTTGGAAGGTTTTAAACTATGAATTAAGTTTCTTTAATAGATGTAGGACTATTTATCTCTTTCTTCTGGAGTGACTTAGAAGTTTGTATGTTTCAAGGAATTTGTTTTATTTCATTAAGTTATGAGTTTTATGAGCACACAGTAGTTTATAATATTCAGTTTTAATATCTGTAGAGTCTATACTGATCTCCTTTCATTTCTGATCTTGGCAGTTTGTATTTTCTCTTTATTTTGGTCGTCTGGCTACATGTATATCAAGCTTATTGATATTTTTTCAAAGAACCAGTTTTTGGTTTCATTGATTTTTTTTTCCCTTTTTCTGTTGTTTTTCTGTTTTCCTTGATTTCTGCTCTTTATTTACTTCCTGTTGCTTGCTTTGAGTTTAATTTGTTCTTCTTTTGCTATTTTCTTAAGGTTGAAGCTTAGGTCATTGATATGAAAACTTTTTTCCTAATATAAATATGTAGTGCTATAAATTTCCCTCTAAATACTACTTACTTTAAGCTGCATCTCACAAATTTTTATTTGTTATGTTTTCATTGTCATTCAGGTTCAACATATTTTCTGATTTCCCTTGTTATTTCTTCTTTGATCTTTGGGTTATTTAGAACTGTATTGTTTAATTTCCAAATATTTGGGGATTTTTAAAGATATCTTTCTGTTAGTAATTTCTTTTCGTTTAGGGATGTTCTCTGTGTGATTTTAATCCTTTGAAATTTAAGAAGACTTGTTTTATGGCCCAGAATATGGTCCATCCTGGTAAATGTTCCTTATGCACTTGTACTTTGATCTTAGATTAGAGTGTTCAGTAAGTTTCAGTCTGGTCAAGTTGTTTGATAATGTTCACTGTTTTCACAGATTTTTCTGTCTACTTGTTCTAAATTGACAGAGAAGACTGTTGAAATCTCTAACAATAATTGTAGAATTGTCTATTTCTTCTTTCTGTTCTTTCACTTTTTGGTTATTGTATTTTGTAGCTCTGCCATTAGATATGTACACATTTAGGTTATCGTATCTTGGTGAATTGACCCTTTTGTCATTGTGTAATATCCCTCTTTATCCCTGGTAATATTCTTTGTTCCGAACTCTGCTTTGTCTGATATGAATATAGCCACTGTGGCTTTCTTTTGATTAGTATCTACTTGTCTATTTTTCTCTATCCTTTTACTATTAACTTATTTATGTCTTTACATTTAAAGTGGCTGTCTTCTACAGAGCTTATAATTGGGTCTTGTTTGTTATCCATTCTGACAGTTCTTATTTGGTGTTTAAACAATATACATTTAATGTAATAACTGATATATTTTCTTTTAGTTCTGCCATTTATTTTCTGTTTTCTCTCCTTTTTCTGCTGTATCTCCTTTTCTGCTTTCTTTTGGATGATTTGAATATTTTTAATATTCCATTTTAATTTACCAAGTGGCTTTTGATTGTTTTTCTTTGTATATTTTTGGCAGTTGCTCTAGGATTACGTTATATATACCTTTTGCAGTCTACTTAGAGTTAGTGTTGTACCACTTTAATAAAATGTAAAAGCTTGCTACTATACAATAAAATGTAAAGCTTGCCTTTAATCACCAGCCCCCACACTTACTTTGTTGGTATAGTTGTCATATATATTACATTTACATACATTGAAAACCCCCACCAGATAATGCTATAATTTTTGCTTGTGACAATCATCCATATTCTAAAGAACTTAAGAGGAAATTTTTTTAATTTACCTAGATATTTTCTATTTCTATTGCTCTTTTTATTCCTGAAGATCAAAATTTCCTTTTGGTATCCCTTAGTCTTTCTTTCTCTTTTCTTTTTTTTTTTTGTACCTCTTAGTCTTAAGAATTTTCTTTAGCATTTTGTTTAGAGCAGTCCTCCTGGTGATAAGATTTTTTTATTTTCCTTCATTCTTGAAATAATTTTTGCTAGATATAAAATATTCAGTTGGTAGTTCCTGTCTTTAAGTACTTTCAAGATGTTATTCCCCTTTTTCTGGCCTCCATGATTTCTGAAAGTAAATCTATGGTTATTTGAGTCATTGTTCTCCTGTTTGTAATACATTGTATTTTTCCACCTTTGAGGATTTTATCCTTACCTTTGGCTTTCAGCAGTTTGATTATGATATGCGTAGGAATGACTTTTCTTTGAGTTTATCTTGTTTGGTGTTTGCTGAGTTTCTTGAATCTCACCAAATTTGGGAGTTTGCAGCCATTCTATTTTGCAAATTTTTTACTGCCTCAATGTCTTTCCCTTTTTCTTCTTAGACTACAATAACACAAATGTTAGACTTTTTGATATTGTCTCACAGGTTCCTGATGCCTTATTTGTTTTTTTCTCCCATTTTTTTCTGTTCTTCATATTTAATAACTTCTGTTGTTCTGTCTTTAGGTTCACTGACTGCTGTGTCAATCCATTCTAAACCCATCTAGTGAATTTTTAACTTTATATAATATATACTTCTAAATGTTTTAATTGGTTCTTTTATATAGTTTCAATTTCTCTGCTGAGAAGTTCTGTCTTTCCATTCAACTGTGTTTTCACGGAGCATAGTTATGATAGTTGCTTTAAAAGTTTGGTAATTTTAACATCCGTGTCATCTCAGACATCTGTTTATCTGTTCTAAAAATTTGTTACATTTCTGTGTTTTATCGGATATTCTGGTTCTTTGTATGTCCTGGTCCTTTGTAAATTGAGTGATTTTGGATTACCTGGACAAAATTACCTGGATATTTTTAATGTTATATTGTATAGACTTGGGGTTTAGCTATAATCCTCTGGAGAGAGAGAGAGAGAGAGTGTGTGTGTGTGTGTATGTATGTATGTACAAACACTCTTGACAATGTTCCACTAAGCTGGTGGGTTTTTTGTTCTTTTTTTTTTTTTAGATTTCATTTTAGTTAGTTTCTATTCTTCAAATTCATTGATCTTTTCCTCTGTATTTTAAAATATGCTGTTAATCTCATTAATTTCACTTCATCTTATTCAGTGTACTTTTCATTTCAGAAAGATTTTTTCTTCCCCAGAAGTTCTACTCGTACTTCTTTTCTAATATGTCCATTTCTTTCCTCATTGTGTTTATATTTTCGTTAATATTCCTGAGCATATGGAGCATATTTACAATAGCTGTTTTAATGCCCTTGTCTGCTAATTTCATCATCTTTCTTTATGTCTAGATCTGTTTTACTGACTGATTTTTCTCCTGCTTATGGGTCATAATTTTCTGCTTCTCTGCATGCCTGGTAATTTTTTAATTGGATTTTGGACGTTGTGATGTTAATGATGTGCTAGATTTTATGTTTCTTTATATAATGTTGGACTTTGTTCTGGAATGTGATTTTGTTATGTGGAATCAGTTTAAGGGTTTGCTTTTAAGGGTTGTTAGGGTAGATGGAGAGCAACCTTTAATATAGTTAATTTCAGCCCATTATTAATGTAGTACCCATCCACAGACTCTACCTGATAACCCATGTATTAGTAGGTCTTTCCATTCTCACTGGTAGAAACACAAATTATTTTATGTGTTAAACCCTCCACGAGTACCGCAATTTCTTCTCCTTTCCAGTAGTTCTTCATTCCAGCCTTGGGTATTTTCCACTTTTATATATGCTGATCAGTGCTCAGCAAAAGATGTAAAAGGGCCCCTCCACAAACCTCCAGAGTTCCCTGACAAACTCCCTGCTCTACAGTACTCTGCCCCACAAAATCTAGGTGCCTTGGCCTCTCCAGATACTGAACTTTATGTCTTTGGCTTGGCAAGACTTCTGTGTTCTATTTTGGTTCCTCCTTCTTGCACTTGCAGGCTAGAAACTTCTCTGTGTGCTAAACTGGGATAATCGTAGGGCTCACCTTGTTTGTTTTCCTCCTTCATGGCTCATAGTCCTTTATACCTGTTGTCCAATGTCTGATAACTGTTGTTTCATATATTTAGTTTAGTTTTAGTTTTCTGTTAAGGTTATAGGGTAAAGTATGTCTTCTTATTTTATGACTAGAAGAGGAAGGCTCTCTGACACATTTTTGATAAAGGTATGCATTTACTGTTCCCATGGCATTAATTTACTGCAGTAAAGTCCACTGACTAGGAAAGACCTCCACAGGAGCTGCTCTGAACCATAAATGATAACCATACTTTGAACTGTTTTTTCATTAAAAAAAGGAAAGATAATTACCAATACTAAAGAAAAAGTAAAGTGAAAAAAATTAAAAATTTTATCATCTTTTTTTTAGTATTACCACTGTTTCATAGTTGTATATTAGCCTGCATGTATGAGTAGTTTTATGTAGTTGTAATCATGTTATCCTGTGTTTTTAAAAACTCTATCATAAAATTTTTTGTGTTTTTAAAAACTCTATCATAAAATTTTTCCCTTTTTTAGAGGGGGGAGGCGTGGGTAATTTTCTCCCCTCTCTCTCTCTCTCCTTAGTATGGCTATAATTTATTTAACCTTTTTTTTTTTCATGGAAATTGTGGTTTTCAGTTTTTGCTATGACTTAAGTTTCTTTTCAATGGCTATGTAGTACATGTTATTTTTGTGTACCATAATTTACTACATAAAGGATTACCTTAGTCTGAAGCTTTTAGGGTATTTTGAAATCATTTTGTGTTTAAATTTGATAACTTAGAAAAGAATTTAAAAGCCTAAGGCGTTTCCAAAGGAAATGCAGAGATGAGGTCAGCTGGGTGCATGTTCACTAAGAAGCAGAGCTGACGGGATATTACAGAGAAATAATCCATGGAGAGAGTTAAAATACCCATTTGAGATAAGGAGCAGAAAATTCAGCTCAGTTCCATAAATGTTTAGGTCCCCACCTTTAGAGAACTTATGATCTAGTGGAGGATCTAGTGAAAAACAAACACATCTAAACAGATTTTACAGTGGATTTGAAAAGGATATGACCTGCTGAAACAGTTTATTCATTACATGAATAAATTTACACATACACTGAGTGAAACATGAGTTCAGACTGTAGAGCTCTAACTTGGAATTATACCAAGATCCCCTGCACTAAATCTTATAAATTAGAAAAGCAGCACTCTGATAGTATGTTTTATTAAGGCTTCTATCTTTCATAAAATTGCATGAATTATAAAAATGTGTTATTACTAGAAAAGATGCAGAGCAGCCAGATGAGTTTTCTTTCTATATTTCAGCCCTCCAATAGAGCTGCTGTTGGTACTCTTGCTAGAGGAATACTGGTCAGGAGCAGGTAGTCAGTGTACTCAGATAGAAAGTTCCTATGCAGATTGGTTACACATCTCTTAATGTTAAGCTCTATTTTCCTTTCTTAGGAAAAGCCTCAGGTACATTGATTCATTTGTTTGGGAGGTAGTCTATTTAAATTAATAATAGCTGATACTTACATAGCATTTACTGTGTGCCAGTCATGATCTAAGGCTTTATATATACACATTAACTTATTTAATTTTCACAGTAATCCTTTCATATAAGTATTGCTATTATTCTCTAGTAAGTGGCAGAGGCTGGACTTAGACCCTGACAGGTGGCTTCAGAGTACATACTCTTTACCACTCACACTGTATGAATAGACTCTAGAGTCATTCCTTCTAGGTTCCAATTCCAGTTCCATCACTTACAACTGTGTGAATGACTTGATCAGTTACTTGTCTCTGAGTGTCAGTTTTCTCATCCATGTGCTATATTGCATGCAGCTTTGTCCAGTTCCTGGCACATAGTAAACTACATATTTAGCTCTCGTTAGGTATTAGTTCATTAAAAACATGTACTTAGAGTGCCCATCATGTGCTTGTTCTTTCAAAGAGCATTGCTAGTTTATCTCTTTTCTGAAATAGTCTAGGTACTATAATATGTGGACTTAAAGCTCATAGATGAAAGAGAACAGTTTATATTGCTATTATCTATCCTCCTGTGGATAAGTGTGGAAAAGAGAATTTGGTCAGAGAAGGCAAGAATATTCCTGTTGATTCATGTTCTAAATTACACAATTAAGTCAGAGAACTAGAACAGGTTACTTCTTGATTAAAACATAACCATTCTCAATCTGGCAAGGTTTTTTGTCCTGTTTGACCCAGCTTAGACCTTTACGAGAAAGATCTATTGGAACAGGAGGGGACAGTTAACTCAGCCTACCAATTCAACCGCATTAGCCCTGGCCATTAGGGAAATGATAAATGTGGCAGCCAGATTACCTTCATACCACCACCTAAGTATAGATTGTAAACGATGCAAAAACTAAGTATGGAAACCTGTTAGTGGGAGTGAAGAAAGGGGAACCCAAGGCAGAGGAGGAGTAATGTAAAAGGGAAGTTAGAGAAAAAAATTCCCATGAAAATAAGCCCTTATGTTTTTCTCTAGGATGAAGACATTTCAAAAAGAAGTTTGGTACAGGCTCTGTTTGGTTATTCTAATAGTGCTATTCTGAGATGTGCCTTCATTCCTCATATCTGTTTTTTATACCAGTGGTCTGACAGATCTTTGTTCTTTCCTTCTCTACAGTCCTGAGGCTTTCTACCAATGCAGGCCAGTGGAAAGAAGCAGCTAGCAAGGTGACCCACGCATTGGTTAATATCAGGTAAGGAATGAAAATTTCTGTCTTTCAGAGTTCCTTGGCTCTTCTGTGGTTCACTGTACCTTTCTAAGTGGAGTGTGTTGAACACTATTACTATTTTAAGTCCTGATGTCTGTAGGAGTGGAAGAAATTGTCGCTCTTGATCAAGAAAAGTGAGAATACATGAGACTTTCATTTTGTCACATTGAAATAGCTCACAGTGCTCTTCTGTGAATTTTCTTACCAAAAGATAGTTGCAAGACCTTTTCAGGAGTTTTTATTACCAAAGTATTTTCTGTGTATATGCCGCCTAAAAGCTTTTCTCTGAAAATATTTTCTGCCATTCTCAGTTCAAAGAATGACTCATGAGAATCTGGAACTTTGACGTTTTGCTTTACATGGCTATTTCTGTTTGTGGTAAACAAAGGCAAATGGAGCTTGCAAGGCTAAGTCATTTTAGGTCCCTTAGGAAACAGCAAGGCAATTACAGAGTGCTGTATGTATTGGATAAAACTGAGTCATACATAGAGTTGGTTTAGGGTTTGAGGAAATGACATTCACAGGAGTGAGCTGTTTGTAAATGGAGAGAATGTGCTTTCAGTATTAGGAAACCTTAAGCTGACTTTTCTTATATTCCTTGCTCCCTTTGCGCCTATCATTTTCCATTTTCTCAGCAGTTATTAAATTGTTCTTGCAAACAATTGAAAAATTAACACCGAGTGGAAGAGGCAAACCCAACAGATGGGGAAACTTGATTTAGCTCCAGATGTAAGCCTTGCCAGACATTACCAGTAATAGTAATGTACATTTACAACTTGGTATAGATTCTAATGTGCAGCAGAGCTGGGATTCAATGTTTGTTTTCATATTTTTCTCTTTTCTTTCCTTTTTTTTTTTTTTTTTTAGAGGTAAAATATACTGTCCCTGCAGTGATTTACTGTAGTGTTTGGCACATATGGGAACAAAAGGAAAAGTGTGAAATGTGTTTTGGGAGGGCTGGGATGAGGGAGCATGGGGGTGAGATGTGCTAACAAGATTGCACTGAAGGTTGATCTGCCTTACCTGACCCCAGAGACATTTTATAGCAGAAACAGTTTTATAAATCTCAGAAATAAATGCATATCTGCACCTAGTGAATAAACCAGATACTATAGTGAGGCCTTAAGATAAATGCAGTTTTCTGTAAGAATCAGGAATTACAAACTGCCTTCTTCTAAATATCCCTTTGTGACCCAAGGGCCGTATGACAAATGTGGATGTTTGAAAGAAGCACCATATTCTGGGCTAGAGTATGAACTGCATATGGGTATAATTTATGTTGTGTTTATTTATTCATGTATTTCCTTAGGCTTTCCAGGCAGTAGGTCCTTTTCATCTGGGTCCTGTTTCCTTGATCACATTCCTTTATGCTTGCTTTATCTCCTACTTTGTTGCTTTTCCTTTCAGTTGCTTCTGGCTTGGCTGCTGTCCTTATTCTTCTCAAGGGCCATCAAATAGCTGATTTAAGCTCTTGGTCTTCCTTTTTTTGAATAGCCCAGAAAGGACTGGGCTGAGTCTTGAGCAAATGCCCATAACTGTGACCTCTTCCTTCTCTGTGCAAGTCTGTGTTAGGCCTGTACCTTCATTTGCATTCCTCAAACTTTTTTGATGAACTTTCTGCAGCGTAATTACATCATCTTCACTGTTGGTAATGAATTAGACTCAGAATATATGTCAAACGTATCAAAGATGCAGTCAGTTTTTTAAAAAGATTACTGGAAAGAGATGTTTGAATGTCACTTATCACATAAAGGCCAGATCAGGGGAAAATATTGGTGATGCTAAGCCTGCAAAAGCTTACTTTTTTTTCTTTCTGATATTTATTTTCATTTAATAAGTACTAAAGATTGTGCTGTTTTTTCATATGCTGTCTTCTTCAGTCATCAAACTCTATAAACTAGAGTATATTCTAAACTTTTTAAAAATACACTTTTTACCATTGAGGAAACTGAGTCTTAAAGATACTGTGAGTTGCAGAAAGTCCCACGAATGTCATGCGGCAAAGTGGAGAATTAATCAGTAGGTCTTCTAATTCCTAAGTCCAGGGCTTTCCAGTTTCTGCCACAATGATTCCTACGGTAGAGTTGCATCAAAGCCTTCCATGGAGGGGAACAGAAAACTCACCATGATGTATTGAAATGAGTATGGAAATTTGAGTTTGAGAAACTAAATTTCTTTGTTTTTGTTTCTCACTTAATATGTGACCTTGAGTATGTTATTTAGCTTCTCTGGACCTCTTTACTATTCATTTCACTTAGCATAATGTCTTCAAGGTTCATTCCTGTTGTAGCATGTGTTAGAATTTCCTTTCTTTTTAGGCCGCATAATATTTTATTATTATGTATGTAGATGCCACATTTTGTTTACTCTTTCGTTCATCGATGAAACCCAAGTGAGTTGCTTCTACCTTTTGGTTATTGTGTTTTTGGTCATTTATATAGGAGAATACAAATATCTGTTCAGTGCCAGCTTTCACTTCTTTTGGGCATATATGCAGAAGTAGAATTGGTGGATTATATGGTAATTCTGTGTTTAATTTTCTATGTTTAAATCTTTTTCCGGGTTTGGTGTTTTGAGCCTACCTTAGAATATTTCCTAAGTTTGTCTTCATTTGTCCCTTCTATAAAAGTTAAGATGTTAGTTACCCTTAGCCTTAAAAGATGTTTTACTTTTCTTTGCTTGACTTTGATGCCTTGTAAAGGGTGGTCCAGGGAGTTTTCTTTTCTCAGAGTTAGTATTTTCTCAGCTGAGGCAAAAAAAGTGGTTTGCCTAAGAAGTCTGTGTTCTACTGAGCCAATAGTAATGCGTGCTGCCTTTTTATACTCCCTGTCTTTTTTCTTAAGAGCTTGTGTTGTATATCCATAACACTATTAACTTTGGGTGGTTTGGAAAATAAGAAACTGTCAGAAAATTGGACCTGTGGGTCTCCCAGGGATATTGTGAGGTTTTAACTGTTGGTCACCAACTTGATTATCAAGGATTGAGTATATGAAGGCTTAGCAATAAAATGGTGATGGTATGTGACATTTACTTCTGTTGTTTTTAAAGGTTATTTGTGCTGATCCTACACCTGGAAAGGATTTCGAAGGCAGAGCAAACAAACCCTTAGTCACCTCTCCTATAGTATGTTTTCTGATAGCCATGGGAAGGAATTGGGTTGCATGTGAAATTTTTAGACACCTAACAGCTGGGAGGGCCTCTGAGTCTGGATTGCCAGTTGATGAGGACTACAACTTATGTCTTCGGAATCTTGTGGAATGCAGTACATCTAATGGGAACCCTAACATAGTATCTCACCAGCAGATGAAAGACAACAGAAAGGCTGCAGACCTTTCTGTTCTTTGGGGTGTAATAAAAATTAAAAGTACTTCCACATGCTTGGAGGCCTAAATTTGCTCAAGTGTCAGTCTGTTTGCTTTTCATTTTTCTTTCATAGCTTAGTCATGGTAGTTCTTTAATTGTCAAAGTTATTTGTGTTTAAACATTTTGTCTCTCTTTTCCTGTTTGATCCTTCAGAGATATTCTTAAAATGCAGCTGCTTAGAAACTGCTATTTTTATTGGAACACCTGATGTCATTAACATACAGGGCCCTGTGTTTGTTCCTCCCCATAGAAGGGTTGTTCATTGCTTTGCTGTAACAAAGGTAAAATATTATATCTCCACCTTTAAAATGCCACTGGGTATAATGGTTACTGCAGCTGCCTCCACAGATCTCCTGGTCCACAAAGGAAGAATACCCTGAGGGGCCATGTGCAAGGCTGGAAGGAGCAAACATTTGGGAAGGTTTGCATGAAGACTTCTGTGCTAATTATTTTCTGCCACCACTTAGCAGGTTGCCCCAGTGACGTCCTGTACTTTAGGAAGATGTCTGCTGACTATTAACCTACTAGTCAAAAGACAAAATGAAAAATGTTAGACTAAAATCTGACCTTCATCTAATCAAACAACTTGTAAGGTTAGTAATTTGAAGCCCAGAATGAATCTCTTCATGTTAACATGTTAATGCTTTTTATTTAATGAGCATTTTATTAGCGCCAAGTTCACAATCCCATTCTCTGGTTTCTCACAGAAATAGTGCTGAATCACTACAAATAGGTTTTTCTCCTGATCTGTAATTTTCTTAAGTTGGGTAAAGGTTGAATTCTATAGTTAATATATTAGTTTTTCCCTTTATTTGTAATGCATTAAGCTAAAGTTTAGTTTTTCTTTGAGAACAACTTTTAGATATTGCTATGGTTAGTGAGGTTAGTGACAAGTCGGGGTTTGGAATGAGACTTCGGTGCATTTCTTTGTAAATCTCTTAATTGTTCACCTAGTGAGTTTACCTCTTGTAGTCTTTTTGTTCCATTGCTAAGGTGGTCCACTACCACCCCACTTCCTGCTTATGTGCTTATGTAATTGTTTTCCTACACCTTAAAAAAACTCTGATGAGAATGTAAAATGGAGGAAAAGAAGGAGGGGAGGAGGAAAGCTTTAAATTTACACTCTGCTGGGGAGGCTAAAGAACAGGATAGCTCTCAGCACCCTCTAGATAAAGAGGTTCATTGAGCCTAATACCCTTTGGAGCAAGCTGTGCATAGAATTCTGAATGTCACAAAAAAAACCCTTAGGCAGTCATCAAAAAGAGGTATGCTCACTGTTGATGGCCACAGAGTTGGGGTTGGGAAGGGAATGTGAAGTCTCAGTCAGACAAAGTTTCCCTAAATCCCCCTGCCCATGCACCTGTTTTGGCTATAAAATCTGCCTCTTAGTCACAGTTCTTTTATCAGAATGCATACTTATGCATTGAGAGGAGGAGCAGTTTGATGTCAGACACTTCAACTGAAAGACGTAAGTTAGTCTAGTGAAAAGTAAATATGAACTAAAGTGATTTATGATAGGAGCAGAGACATTGGGCTGATGACTCTTGAGTAGCAAGGAGTACATGCACATAATCTTCTAGTCCATTTGTCTGTTCTAAAGTGGAAGATGGACTCAGATTATCCCCTTGGTTAGAATTTGTTAGTAGTGACCTTTCTTCTGTTCGTCAGACCCGTGGTTGATCTCATTACAGACAATGAAAAGCATTATGCAGATTAAAACAAAGCACCAAAATGAGGCTGCTATAATATGGCTTCCCCAATGACTGGGAGCATTATGTATTATTCTAATAGTTGCTGTTCCATAATCTTAAGACTACAGCTAGAAATGAAAAACTAAACACTGAATCCCATGTGGCTAATCTTCTGTTGTACCCTAACTTGATTTATGCTGCAAAGTGAGGTTTTGCATTAGGTCATAGCTGGACTTAGTGAACTGTAGTGTAGTAAGAAAGTCTTGGTTTAGGAGATTGAGGTATTTTTAAAGAAATATTAAGATTTTTAGTTAGGGCTACTATGATTTTACTTGAGTGTGACTTTAGCATATAAAATCTCCTTACCTCAACCTGAAATTCCATTGGGGACTTTCTCTACTTGGATTTTTTTTAAAAATTGTGGAAAAATATAGGTACCATAAAATTTACCATTTTAACTATTGTTAAGTGTACAGTTCTGTGGCATTAAGTACATTCATGTTGTTGTGCAGCCATCACCACCAGCCATATCCAGAACTTTTTCATCATCCTCAAATGAAACTCTGTACTGTACTCATTAACAATAACTCTCATTCCCTCCTTCCCCCAGCCCCTAGCAATCACCATTCTACTTTCTACATCTATGAATTTGACTACTCTAGGAACTTCATATAAGAGGAATTGTACAATATTTGTCCTTGTGTGACTGGCTTATTTTACTTAGCATAATATTCTCAAGGTTCTTTCATGTGTCAAAATTTCTTACATTGTGTCAGGATTTTATTCTTTTTAAGACTGAACAATATTCCATTATGTGGAATACACACACACACACACACACACACACACACACACACAGCATTTTGTTTATCCATTTATCCATTGATGAACACTTGCATTACTTCTACATTTTGGCTGTTATGGATAATGCTGCTATGAATACAGGTGTACAAATATTTGAGAACCTGCTTTCACTTCTTTTGATATATACCCAGAAGTGAAATTGCTGGATCATGTGGTAATTCTCTTTTTAGTTTCTCTTGAGGAACCACCATACCCTTTTCCACAGCAGCTGTATCATTTTACATTCCACTGGTGATGCACGAGACTTCCCGTTTCTCCATATCCTCACCAACACTTGTATTTTCTATTTTTTTTTATAATAGCCATCCTTATGGGTGTGAAGTGATGTCATATGGTCTTGATTTGCATTTTTGTAAGAACTGGTGGTATTTAGTATCTTTTCATGTGCTTATGGGCCATTTGTCTATTTTTTTTTTTTTTTTGAGAAATAGCTATTCAAATCCTTTGCCAAATTTTTATTTTTTTCTTTTTAAAAATTATTTTATTTTACTTTTTATTATAGTGACATTGGTTAATGAAATCCAGTGTTTCAAGCATATAATTCAGTAGTAAGGCATATATATATTGTATTGTGTTCACCACCCACCCATAGTTAGATTTCTTTCTGTCACCATATATTTGACCCCTTTTACCCCTTTTACCTCTCCCCTCCCCCCACCCTCTGTAACCATTAATCTATTGTCCATGTCCATGATTCTTTATTCTGTTTGTTGCTTTTAGGTTTATATCCCATATAAGTGATATTATGTGGTTTTCAACTTTTTCTGCCTGGCTTATTTTGCTTAGCATGATTATCTAAAGGTCCATCCATATTGTCACAAATGACAGTATTTCATCTCTTCTTATAGCTGAGTAATATTCCATTGTATATAAATACTACATCTTCTTTATCCAGTCGTCTATTGTAGGACACTTTGGTTGCTTCCGTGTCTTGGCCACTGTGAATAATGCTGCTATGAACATTGGTGTGCAAATATCTTCTCAGATATATGTTTTCGAGTCTTTGAGGTAACTACCCAGTAGAGGTATTGCTGGATCATGTGGTAGATCAATTCTTAGTTTTTTGAGGAACTTCCTTACTCTTTTCCATAATGGTTGTGCCAATTTGCAGTCCCACTATTAGTGTATGAGGGTTCCTTTTTCTCTGCATCCTCTCCAACACTTGTTATTACTTGTCCTGTTGATAATAGCTAATCTAACATGTGTGAGATGGTATCTCATTGTGGTTTTGATTTGCATTTCTCTAATAGCTAGTGATGTTGAGCATCCTTTCAAATGTTTGTTGGCCATTTGTATGTCTTCTTGGGAGAAGTGTCTGTTCAGGTCCTGTGCCCACTTTTTAATTGGATTGTTTTTGTTGTCGTTGTTGTTGTTATTGAGTTGTATAAGTTCTTTGTATATTTTGTATATTCAGAATGGCTTTGGCAGTTTGGGGTCTTTTGTGCTTCCATACAAATCCAATGATTTTTTGTTCTATTTCTTTTAAAAATGCTGATGGGATTTTGATGGGGATTGCATTAAATCTGCATAATGCTGTAGGTAATAATGTCATTTTAACTATGTTAATTCTTCCAATTTAAGAACATGGACTTTCTTTCCATTTCTTTGTATCTTCTTCAGTTTCTTTAATAGGGTCTTATAATTTTCATTATATAAGTCCTTCACATGTTTCATTAGATTTATTCCTAGGTATTTCATTCTGCTGAATTTTTAAATGAGGTTATTTGATTTTTTTTTGTTGTTTCATTTTAGGAGTTTTTTATATATTTTGTTACCAATCTCCTATCAGATACATGGTTTGCAAATATTTTCTCCCTTTCTATGGCTACCTTTTCATTCTGTTGATAGCGTCCTTTGATGCAGGAAAGATTTTACTTTTGTTGAAATCCAAGTTACCTATTTTTTTCTTTTATTACTTGTATTTTTGGTGTCATCTCCAAGAAATCATCACAAATCCATGCCATGAAGCTTTCTTTCTTTGCTTCCTTCTAAGAGTTTTATAGTTTTAGCTCTTACATTTAGTTTTTGATCCATTTTGAGTGAAGTTTTGCATATGGTATAGGGTAAGGTTTCAACTTCATTCATTCATTCATTCATTCATTCATTTTTGCATGTGGATATTCAGTTTTCCCAGCACCCACTTTGTTTTTTGAGATAACTACAACTCTGATTGCTTAATTCAAATCAGGCTGAATTTGGAACTTAATTGTAAGGTCTAGAAATGGAGACTCCAACTTTTTTTTACATGCCCCCGTTCCTTTTTGTTTTTTGTTTTTTTTTTAGGTTTGCTCATTACTCTGCTTATTTAAGAGATAGCGTAGCGTAGTGGTTAAGAGCAAAGACGTTAGAGTAAGGTTGCCTTAGTTTGAGTCTAAGCATTGCCATTTACTTTGGACAAATTCTTTAACCACTCTCTACTTGAGTTTCCACATCTGTAAAGTAAAGATAATAATGGAACATGTGTCATTGTTGAGATGATTAAATAACAGTGTGTATGAAGAACTTAGAATAGTGCTTGGTACATAGTCAGTGCTATATAAATGATTATTAATCTTTTTAAAAAAATTGTCCTGAATGTGCAAATCTGGAGGTCTTAAGAGCCTCAGTTCTGATTATCTGCATGAGACTTCATTCTAGACAAGCAAGTCCCCTCCATATCCAACTTTGTTCAGTTCCCTTGGCCCTACTCACGTGGACTTAAAAGGGATCAGAGATTAAAACAATATTATTTACAAGCTGACAGCAGGGGCAACACTGGAACTTAGGCTGTCAGTCTTCATCTTGGCATCACTGATGGGAAAATAATTTGAATGGGGAGAATTTGTTTTCTGTCACTACCAGCCCTTTGAAGAAATGTTTGACCATGAAACTTTGGCCTTATTATTTCCAGATGAGCAATCTGCCTTCTTGCCATTATTGTGGTAAAAGAGAATGTGCCCCAAATGACTATATATATACCTGAAAGTATACTAACTAATGTGTTCTTTTCTGTGGTTGGAAGGATTATAGGTGGTTTTAAATTTTCTTTCTTATATTTTAATTTATTAAAAACATTTAGCTGTAGATTTTTTCGTAGATGCCCTAATTTATTAGACTAAGTTCTCTTTTATTTCTGGTTTGTTGAAATTTTTTTTTTAAATCATGAAAAGGTGTTGGGTTTTGTTAAATGATTTTTTTACTTCTATTGAGACAATTGTGTGATTTTCATCTCTTATTCTATTGATATGGTTATTTTACACTAGTTGATTTTCAGATGTTAACCAACCTCACATTCCTAGGATAAATCCCCCTTAGTTATGGTGTATAATTCTTTTTATGTGTTATCAGATTCAGATTGTTAGTATTTTGCTAAAGATTTTTGTGTTCATATTCGTAAGAGATATTGCTCTATCACTTTCTTTTCATGTGATGTCTTGTCTGATTCTGATAATGGGTAGGCCTCATAGAATGAGTTGGGGAAATGGTCTCTCTTCTATTTTTTCAGAAGACTTTGTAAAAGAATGGTATTAATTCTTCTATAAATTTTTGGTATAATTCATCAATGGGCTTTCTTTCATGGGTAGTTTTTAAAAATAATAATTCAGTCTCTGCTTGTTATAGGTCTGTTCAGATTGCCTATTTATTTTTTGAGCCATTTTTAGTAATTTGAGTCTTTCTAGGAATTTTTCTATTTCATCTAAGTTGTTCAATTGGCATACAGTTGTCCATAGTGTTACTTTATAAATCTCTGTATTTCTGTAAAGTAAGTAGTAATGTTCTCTTTCATTTCTGATTCTAGTAATTTGAGTTTCTGTCCTTTTTCTTTGTTGGTTTAGATAAAGGTTTATTAATTTTGTTGATCTTTTCAATGAACCAGCTTTTGGTTTCATTGATTTTTCTCTTTTGTTTTTCTCTATTTCACTAATTTCCACTCTCATCTTTATTATTTCCTTCCTTCTGCTCCCTTTAGGCTTAGTTTGCTCTTCCCTAAAACAAACCTCAATAACTTTAAAATGCTAGAAATAATACAATGTATATTCTCTAACCACAGTAAAATGATATTAGAAATTTTAACAACAGAAAGAAATTTGGTCAAAGAGAGAAATAATACTTTGTATTATTTCTAGCATTTTAAATTTATTGAGGTTCGTTTTATGTTCTAGCAGGTGATCTATCCTGGAGCATGTACCAAATATACTTGAGGAAAATGTATATTCTGCTGTTGTTAAGTGTACTGTCCTATAGGTGTCTGTTATGTCTAATTGATTTATTCTGTTGTTTAAGTCCTTCTATTTCCTGTTGATCTTTTGCCTAATTTTCCTATCTGTTATTTAAAAATGGGTATTGGAAACCTCCAGTTTTTATTATTAAATTGTCTCTGCCTTCATTTCTGTCATGACATGTCCTTTTTTCATTCTTTTACTTTAAATCTATTCATATCTTTGAATATAAAATGTGCCTCTGGTAGGTGGCATATAGTCGGATCTTGTTACTTTATCCAGTCTGACAGTCTCTGCCTTTTGATTGAATTGTTTATTCCATTCACATTTAATGTTGTTATTGATATAATTGGACTTAATGTCTTCCATTTACTTCTAGTTTTCTGTGTCTCATGTCCTTTTTGTTTCTCTGTACTTCCTGTATTGCCTTCTTTTGCAGTAAGTGAATATTTTCTAATCTGAAGGACTTTGATTTCTTTAATGATTTTTTTCACTTTGTTTTAGTTATTTCCTTAGTGGTTGCTTTAGGGCTTACCATATATACATCATAACTTTTCAGAATCAGAAGCTGTTAAGATTTATACTAAATTTTAGTGATATATAGAAACATTCTTTTATAACTGTAAAAAACATACACAACACTCTCTTCATTAAACCTTATTTGCCAAGAAAATACACTAACAAGAATTTCATATATTTCCTGAGAAAGTGAGGATGTATTAGAAACAGGACCCTAATTTTGTCCACTGTATAAGATCTGGAGCTAGGACTAGGTGATAGGGTGGGAAAAGTCTGTATTTAGAGTTTAGATACATACATTTTCTTTGTGAGAGATTTTCTCACATGCAGGTGTTAACACAGTATTCTAGATCCTGCTATATTTGGTGAGCTAATAGACCACCACTATTTCTTTTTACTTAAAATGTGAGCAATCAGCTTATTGGCTCTTTATGTCTACATGTTGAGTTTTAGAACAAAGAAAGAGTACAAGTACAAAAGTAACAGGACTGATTGGTGACCATTGTTTTGGAGGTATATAATTTTGAGAGGCAGACATAGTACTTTGATGTGGAATAGATGAAGGAGTTGGTAGTGTGTTCTTTTGTGTCTGGAGTGAGCATTGGTTGTAGAAAATATTCTTGTCCTATACCCTGTCTTTTGCAGCTCTTTTTCCCCAGCAAAGTAGGGGCTGCTGATTGTGGCCTGTTTTTATTTACTCAGATTAGGGACTATTTCTGGAGTATGTCTCCTAGAAAAAAGGGAGTCATCTGTGAGCCCAGCTCTCTGCCCTGAAGCAAGCTACTAGACTGAATTAAGGCTCTTGTAATGGGTTCTAAGTGCATGCTCTGAGAGTGTCAGTTGAGGCCTCCTAGGTGTGGGGCCTCAGCTTTTGTAAAGGCTAGGGTTTTATAGGAATGCCAACAGCTAACTTAAGGAACCTTGTAATTGTGAATTAGTTGGAAGGGATCTTATATATATCTGGTGACCTTAACTTTGAGTGTTGTTTTGGCAAGCAATCAGACAATCTTTATTTTAATTAATTAATTAATTACTATTTTAACTGAAGAAATGATTTAATTTTTTTGCTTGTGAATTATATTGATATTTTTTCTCTTAATGAATTATACCATGTAATAACATGAGCCTTTCAAGGTAGCTTGGAGGAACTGCCTTTGTGACTGAGCCAGTGAAAATAGAGTAGCTACTTCTTGGTGACTAGAGGTAATTAAGAGTCTCTGGACTTTGAGGTAAGTTAGAAGGACTTGTTCTTTGCAGACAGTTGCAAATTAAATTGCTGAGAGCACTGGAAGAGAAGTGTATGATTACCAGTTTCCTCCAGAATGTTCTAGCCCTTGGTCCCCTGTGTGTGAGTGAATGACCCCATGTAGAGGAGACCAAATTTTCACCTCTCTCTTTAGGCCTTACAACATTCTTTGTTTCTGTAAATATTATTTACACAGCAAAAGCCATTGATTTGCACTTGTACCATTAGTAATTAACTGGATCTCCTACTTGTAATTTCATGGTGTGGTAAATTAATTTTAGGCTTTCAACTTAGCATTAATTTTTTTATGGGTATCTGAGATGAGCCATCTGATGTATGTCCTTTATTCTGCTAATCTTTTAATCAGCAGGACCTACCATATGCTATTTCCAGTTTCTTTAGGTAAGCATCAAAAACCTGAGAAGAGAGAAAGAACGAATGAGAGGAAGTATATTATGTTTGTATGAGATAGATTTGGGATCCTTTCTTTAGAAGCCTGTTGTTTTAGGAGCATTACTTTATCCTGTTTCTGTCGTTGCTTTCTTATCTTTACAACTATTTCTGAATGCTAGAAGTTGAAACCCAGATGGGCAGTCAAGGTGACATAGAATTGCTGCTGTCTTAGTAAGTTGGGAAGAAAGGTATTTCCAGTTGACTCATTATATAATGGTATATGTGCTGCTGAAACGAGCACAACTCATTATATAATGGGATCATAGTGGTGGGAAGGGCCAGAACAGCAGTCCAAAACCTATCATTCCTGGGCTTTTATTTTTTCCCAGCCATCTCTCCCCATTGTCTGGCTCTCTGGAGATGGCCTGCTTTTGCTGGTACAGCTATCCTTGGTTCTTTAAGGGGTATGTTGCTCCCTAATTATTATTGATCTCAAAGTAAGAAAAAAAAGTTTTTTCACCTGAGAAAAGGTGGTTGTTGTTGTTTTTTCTTCAAAAAGAACTCTTGTTGGGAAATGTAGACATTTAATAATGGCTTAGTTCACAAACTGCTAATTTCTAATTGTAACTTACAGAAAGCCTAGTTACAAATGGGATCAATAGGCATAGTTAAGATTTCTAATTTCCCTTTTTCATCCCATATTTAGGGTATTTAAAAAAAGCAGTTTTTTTTTTAAACTATAGGCAGTTCTTTATTGTATCCCTTATTTTTCCATTATATTCTTACTAAGTGTATCTTCTTCATTACAGCCCATCATTCTAGTTTGTCAGGATATTGAGGCCTGATTATGTCATTCTGTGTATTAATTTTCCTCTGTAGCTTTGTATCATCAGCACTTTTGATAAATATGCCTGCTAAATTTTTGTCCAGCTGCTTTGATCTAATCCTGACTCTGCTACTGATTTGGTGGATGAATTGAGAATAATCTCTCCCCTTTCTGGGTTTTGGCTTGCTGCTATTACATAAAATGGACTTGAAGACTGGAAAAAATTTTGTAAGAAGCAACTGAAAATCTTTTTGTAAAGAATAAATTTGTGAAGAAAAAACTGTGAGTGGGGAATCATCAGCCAGACTAGAAAAATAAAATCTTTTTATAGGGAAATCAGGGACAACAACCTTCATAGAATGGTTCAAATCTTCCTCTGTCCTCCTACTCTCCCCTATAGAGAGGTTTACTAATTGAAATGCTAAAAATAAAAAAAAATAATAACAACAAAGAAGAAAAAAGAAAAGGGAGAAATAAAAAAGATTATAACAAGCATTAGTTCTTATATTGAGAAATTAGAATATACAGGTAAAGAACAGTAAAAAGGCAGTTTGTGGTGAAGGTGGGTGAGAGTTTTACTGAAAAAGAAGATGCTCTTTATTGTTTTCTCTTTTAATTAGTAGTAAGCTTGGTGGTTACAATAAAGGCTCTTCTGAGTTGGGGTCCATAGAGAGAAAAAAGTGTGAAACTCACAGCTGCCGGCTATTTCTCCCCTAAACAAGCCTTGCCTTGTCCATCACATTTCCCCTGGGTTCTTAAAGAAGGTGTATAATAATCGAAAACTGAAACGGAGGCAGAGTTTTAAGCAGGCAATTAATGACATGGTAAGAATTTTTAGCTCAAGTAGATTAATTGTTAAATGAATTGTGTCTGCATTTTACTGTCATTTTACTGAGATATTAGCCTAATTATAAATATAGTGTTACATAGTAGAATATACTAATAAGCAGAATTATGCACTCAGTGATCAGACTTCAGGAATTTCTAACATTGAGGAAAGATTTTCTTCTTAAACTGTCCCTTGCTGTTTTTTTTATGTAGGTTTTGATTAATTTTACCTCAATTATACATTTTTCCCTGGAGCCTCTATATTCTGCATACTTTAGTCGAGTGAGCTCCTGTTATAAGAGGTTTAATGAGATTTTTTTGTTCTAATTGATTTCTATATAATTTTTTTTAAAACCAATAAAGCGAGTGGAATGTCAACACAAGGTGTACTAATGCATATTCACTAACTTATACACCAAGGAACATAATCTCTCTCTCATTTGACACTTTTTATATGATGAAAATTCTCAATCCCAGGGAAGCTTCAGGGACAGTTGGTTCTCATTGGTCTCTACTCTCCTGCATTCATATTGGTGACACCTCTGAAAAGGCAGCAGGAGTAGCCATCTGTAACTGGAGCTCATTCTGGGTAGAAGGAGGCGGAAGATTTCTGAACATGGTTTTGACTAAACCTCATCTTTCTTATGAGGTAATTTAGTAGATGAGATTCAGATAGGAATGGATTAAAATCTGTTCCTTTTGGACATTTAATCTGAACTAATTTCTTAAAAATATGAACGTTTTGATAAATTCTAAAGAGTATTATATATTTATAATGAAGTTTGATCCTAAAATGAACATCTGTGAATCACTCATCATAAATAGAATATTACCAACTCACTGAAACCCTTTCTTTATTTCTTTTTAATTGAGCTATTATTTATGGTAAAATGTGTGAAATCTTAAGTGTGTAATTGAACAACTTTGTGCATATGTATACACCTATTTATATCTGTCTATGTAATCATCACCCAGATCAAGACATAGAACATTTCCATCACCCTCCTTTTCCCCAGAACTCTGTACTTTTCTGACTTCCTTCACCATAAATTAGTTTTACCTGTTCTTATGCTTCATATAGACAGACTCATATACAGTTGACCCTTGAACACAGGTTTGAGCTGCGTGGGTCCACTTATACATGGATTTTTTTTTTTTTTCAAGAATATTGTACATATGTTTTCTCTTCCTTATGATTTTTAAATAACATTTTCTTTTCTCTACCATACTTTATTGTAAAAATACAGTATATAATACATATAATGTATAAAATATGTATTAATGACTGTTTATGTGTTATAGGTAAGGTTCCTGGTCAACAGTAGGCTATTAGTAGTTAAGGTTTGGGGGAATCAAAAGTTATACATGGATTTTTGACTGCACAGGGGTTGGTGCCCCTAACCTCCATTTGCTCAAGTGTCAACTACAGTACATCCTCATTTGTGTCTGGCTTTTTGCACTCAATATAATATTTTTGAGATTCATCCACTTAGTGGTGTATATTAGTTCATTCCTTTTTTTAAAAAAAAATTTAAACATTTTTAAATTGTGGTAAGAAACATATAACAAAAAATTTACCATCTTAACCATTTTAAAGTATACAGTTCAGTAGTGTTAAGTATTTCACATTGTTCTACAACACACATACAGACTTTTTCATCTTGACTGGAACCCTATAGCTCCCCTCATTTCCTCCCTCCCTCAGTCCCTGGCAACTACTGTTCTACTTTCTGTCTATGAGTTTGACTACTTTAGATACTTCATATAAATGGAATCATACAGTATTTTTTGTTGTTGTTGTTGTTACTGGTTTATTTCACTTAGCATAATATCCTCAAGGTTCATTAATGTTAGAGCATATGACAGGATTCCTTTCTTTTTTAAGGCTGAATAACATTCCAGTGTATCTATAAACCACGTTTGTTTGTTTGTTTGTTTTTTAATCTGTTGATGGGTACTTGGGTTGTTTCTACCTCATGGCTATTGTGAATAATGTTGCTATGAACATAGATGTACAAATATCTTGTAATTCATTCCTTTTTATTGCTGAGCAGTATTTTACTATTGTAGACCACATTTAATATATTCATTCTCATTTCTTTTTCATTTGGATTTTCTAAGCCTCTAGTCTTATTTGTCATCTTCTGTGCCTCTCTCTCTTTCTTTCTCTTTCTCTTTCTCTCATTCTCTCCTCCCTGTGCTTGTCTCCTTTACTGGCTCCCTCAACACTTACAGAATAAAATTTAAGCCCTGTAGCATGGCATACAACTTATTTCTCTATATGCTTTCTGGAATCTCTGTCCTCACTGGTCTGCAGATATGTCAGACCACCTAGAGTTCTCTGGATAAAATAGAGACACTTTGGGTTGTCTGGACAAACTGTTTTATACTCCTGACTCTCTATATATGTCATTCTTCCCTGCCTTGGGTATCCTTTCCCAGCTTGTCAGCCTACCTCCTGAAATAGTACATCTTGAGCATCACTTTATCCTTAGAGCCAGGCCTGGCCACACTACAGTAGTAACTATTGTCTGTTTGTCTTTTTTACTAGGCTGTGAGCTCTCTGAAGGCAGGTAGCATCCATGTCTTACTCATCTAAGTAACACAGTGCCTGTGTTCATGAATGGTTGTTGAACATAGTTCAACAAACATAGATTTCTACTCTCTTAGACAAGTGAGGATTCAGGATATAGGCTGGACCTGAACTGGAATGGGCTGGGAGTAAAATTCTGCATTTACTGTTGAGCTGATGGATGGAGCTCATAAGGGCAGTTCAGAGGTAGCATCTCAAAGAATCACTGAACAGAAATGCCAGGCAGAATCCCCAAAAGAGAAATGGACTGAAGGGCCAGGCAGAGTGGAAGAGTTTGGATATAAGTCTTTGGTACAAGCCAGGAATAACAGAGCAAAAAGATTTGAAGAAGAGGAGGGTAAGGGTTACAATCTAAAGGAAAATGCACTGCGCTGAATAGGCTATCTACAATAGCTTTTCTCAAATTGTGAGCACAGTCAAGGAGGAAGTGTGAAAAGCACGACTTTCCCTGTATAGTCGAATAAATATTAAATGTTTCATGGGACACAGTAATGGAGGTTGAGCAAGTCAGTAAAGAGAAAACCACTTTGGTTACAGCCAGCACTGCCTGCGTCTGTCAGGTGCTCTAATCTACAGGAGTTTACTAAAAAAGAGAGGCATAGCCCTTCAAGACTAGTGCATAGAGAGAAAAAAAAAAATGTCAGTAAGACATGGGAATGTTAAAGGAAAGGGTTATAAGTGCGATGAGCTTCCCTGACTAAAAACAAAGTGGAAAGGACAGTTCCTCTGTCTCATATATAGCCAAGCAGAGAGGATAGCTAGGAAGAAGGGGATATGAAGATAGCCTCTTGTACCTTCTTAGCTAATGTTTGTCACTCTGTCTTTGAAAACTGAGGCCATTCAAAAAATCAGCTGTTGGTATTCTTCAAACTGGTGAAGCTATTAGGGCTCAAGGAAAATGGTCATTGTGGAAGGAAGAAATGAAGGAAGGGAGGGAGTAGGAAGGAAGGGAGGGGATTTTTTTGAGTTAAATTATACTTCATTGATTTGTGTCTCTCCCCCCACCCCCCACACCTTTGCTTGTCCTGAAAATTGAAAGCTGTTTCCCTCTGTTGTCAGCTATTGAGGGTCCTCCTTTTGGGGTTTTGGTAATATCTGTGACCTATAATTGTCACTCCTAATGCTAAGCGTTTTTTTCATGAGTCATTTAGCAATTATCTATGGATTTGACTAAACTGACCTAGATTTAGAACTCTTGAGGTCAAGACCTTCATGCTTATTGCCAGGTATCTCTCTGTCCCATAACCCTTATCTCTTTGGTTGCTCAGGGACTGTAACTTGATTTGAAAAGCTCGATGTTTTTCTTTTTCACCAGAAATCAGTGCTCTACTAAGGCTGACAATTCATTGTTTCCTGGACAGTTTTGAGTTGGGATAACAAATTAGAGTTTCGGATACATTACAGATGATAAATGTGACTTCCTTATAGGGAAATCCATTTGTTTTGCTTAGTGTTTCTGTGATTAATTACTTGCCAGATTAAATTGCTCCATAAAAATGCATAGTATTTTATTCAATAGCTCTTCATGGTGATTAATTAGGCCATACTGTTGCTTTGTATGTTAATTATGCTAACATTTTTTTTCTCTAGTTTAATTAATACAGCATTTATTTGAAAGACTTTTTAGAATGGGACATTGTCTGTTTTAGAAGGAACAAACCCAATGTTGCTTTTAGGCTGGTGTTAGGGAGTCACACCTTAAATTTCTGAGTGTGTTCTCTGTTGGTTCTTGTCTGTATCTGTGATTTGCAGAAAGTATACTAACTGCTAATGAGTTGGGAGAAACTCTGTTTTGTTTTCCTGTAGTTATTAAAGGTAATATATTGAAGATTCTTGGCTCAACTGAAAATCGATTAAGATTTTAGAGGAGAAGCTAAATCAATTGTAAAGTTGAATGGTAGTCTGTGTGTGGGTTGGGAATGGGTATCGTGTCCTAGGATGCTGCAGGGTGCCGATGAGTAAATCAGGCATATTTAGTATTTTTAATGATTTAGGGCTGAAAGTAAATAAATTGTTAATGAAGTTTGTGATAATGATTTGGAGATATTTCCCGTACCCAGGAGGGTAGAGAAATTGTATAGATGAACCAGGAAAACAAGCATCACAGAAAAAGCATCACAGCTTTTTTTTTTTATCAAGAAAACATGCATCTGTTGTATAGAAATAGGTTACATAGGACCAGTTAGATAGTTTCAAAAGTAGATCCTTCAGCGATTTATTACTAGACATTTACCCAGGTGAATTTGGGTTGAACAAATGTTTACAGTGGCTTTATCCATACATTCCCTCAAAACTGGAAGCAACCCAAGTGACCTCTCAACTGAGGAGTGAATAAGCAAACTGTGGTACACCATATAATGAAATGCTACTCAGCAATAAAAAGGAGCAAACTACTGATACATGCAACACTATGGATGAATTCAGTTGCATTATGCAGTATGAAAGTAAGTAGACTCGGAAGGCTAAATAGTGTATGATTCCATGTTTATGATATTCTGGGAATGGCAAAATTGTTGGGACAGATTTCAGATCAGCCAGGGGCTGGAGTTGGGAGGAGGGGCACAGGGGAAGTTTATAAGTGATAGAACTGTTTTGTATCTTGTGGTGTTGCTTACATGACTATGCATTTTTTCAAAACTTGTAGACTACACTAAAAAGGGTGAATTTTATTCTATGCAAATTATACCTTAATTTTAAAATTAGGAAAAAAAAATAGGGCCTTATAGGGAAGGGTACGAAATTCAACTTTCGGCTATCACCACCATACTTTATATGTAGCAACTTTCTGAAAATAATTTGAGTAACAGGAGCTAGTAACTTGGAGGATTTGGATTTTCTTCACATTGCTTCCCAATTCCAAGATTTGTTTGTTTTTGAGTGGAAGCAGAGATGGGAGGGTAGGTCGTGGTGGCTTTCCTTAGATGTCAGCAGTATATAAACCTATATACTGGTGAGATAGTTATTTTGAAAAGGAAATCACAGTTAAGGAGCTCTTGGACCTTCTTGATAGCCATTAGACATGGACAAGAAGATCAGTTCCCCAATTTATGGATTGAATCCAATTATTTGGGGTTCTTTGATTTAGTTTTTGTTTTAGAGCTTTATGTCTCTGTTCAGGCCCTCCCACTGTTGAACTGTATGGTGCTTGCTTCTTGTGTCTACCTTGAAGCACTTCCCTGAATGCCAAACTATTCAATATCTATTCAGTATCTCTAAAAATATCCTGGTGGAGAAAATTATATGGTGGTGGTACTGTATTACTTGCAGCAATGATATTCAGTATAGCGGTATGGCTGCAGCTTAATGTGCTAACTGCTGACTCCCTTGAGCAGATGTATGCCCATCATTCTGGCCCAGACCAGGCAGATTACATTTAGCAAGATGCTGATTCCCTGAGTGACTTGCTTAGCAAATGTCTCTGGGTCTTTCAGTGTTTTCAGCTGACTGATTTTCAGCACTGGACCTGAAGGGGCTGCTGTGGCCCCCCACCAAGACTCCATCTGTTAAACCTCGGATTGGTTTGTAACCCTGTTTACAAAAATCTGTCTCTTTCATTCTTCTAGTGTGATAAATAATACAGATATGCTATTGGAGCAGAACTCTAATCATTTTGCTCAGGGTTAAACTAAACTCATTTAATCAGAATTAGAACTTTCTCAAATAGCCACCTCTATCAAGCGGCTTATTGTTTTCCTATTCTAACTTAGCATGTTCACCAATACTTGCAGGGTCTAGCAAGTAGTAATTAAAAGTTGTAATTAACCTTGTGGAAAATTACACATTTTAGTAAGGAAAGAAATTAGAAGGTGGCATTTAAAAATTTTGACTGGTTAAATAGGTGATAATGAAACATGATGAGATAAGGGCTTATATCAGTAGTGTATCATATCTCAATCCTGTATTTTTATGCCCCTTTTGCCCAGAAGGGATTTAAAGTGAAATTTACTTAACTATATATAGTAGATACATAGCACTTCATCAGCTGAGAAATGCAGGTCCATCTTGGCTAACTCTTAGTTAGTCAGTAATTATTTATTGTATATTTCCTGTGTATCAGCCCTGTGCCCTGAACTCCTGACTTCCATTGATAGTACCCCACAGCAAGACTTCATAGAATAATACTATGGAGTGCCATTGCAGTTAAGACTTTGGAGGGACATCTGCAGGCCAGGGTACAACATGTTGTACCCAAGATAGAATGTGACCAGGATAGCTGTATTCCCACTGTAGCTCCTTTGAAAAGTTCCAGATTATTTCTTACCATGCATCATTTGCTTCTGTAGAGTTTCTGAAGTGTTCCCTCCCTCCTGTGCTGTCATGGAACACTCCAAGAAGGAAGAGGCTACTTTAAGCATTAGGTCTGTTGAGGACATTTGCCCACCAGAGTCTGGGGGCTTTGACTTTAGTTAAGACTGATCTTCTTCTGTCTGATTTTTCAAGCAAGGGCTTTCTCCTAGAGCAAGAACTCCCCCACCTTTTGGATATTCTTCCAGAGATAATGTATACATGTAGAAGTATTTTTTATTTTTGGATTTTTGTGCATTAATCAGTCATTTAGGAAATACAAAATTTGACATCTATTCCAGGTAAAAATTTTCAGACTACTAGGAATAGAAGGTTTCCTCAACCTGATAAAGGGCATCTATGAAAAACCTAGAGCTGTCATACTTACTGGCAAAAGACTGAATGCTTTTCCTCTAAAATTAGGAACGAAGTGGGGATGTCTGCTCTTACCACCTCTATTTAGAGTCGTGCTGGAGGTTTTAGGCAGTGCAGTCAGGCAAGAGAAAAAATATAAGGCAGCTAGACTGGAAAGGAAGACATAAATTGTCTTGCAGACATGATTGTCTAAGTTAAAAACCTGATGAACTTTACAAAAAATTACTAGAATAAGTGAATTTACTAAAGTTGTGTTTCTTGGAAGTAAATTCCAGAGATTAAGTTCAATTCCATTTTAATTCTTCCTGCTAGTGTCAGTAGCAGCAGGTCACATAGAGAGCATTTATTCACCAAAGATTAGACATTTTGAAGAGAACTTCAACCTTAGTGTCTTTAACTTACCAGGGCTCCATCATTATAATAATTTCTTGTCTTGAAGTATAAGCGGGGAAACCAGTAAGAGGGAAAACATTTGCAACAAGATCTAGATAGCATGGTCCAATATAAATATATTTTGAGCCACATATAACTATTTTCAAACAGGTGAAATTAATTTTAATAATACATTACTTATCCAGTGTACCCAAATTTTATCATTTCAACATGTAATCAATATAAAAATTAAGGTAATTTATAATGAGATATTTTATATTATTAGCATATTGTATATACTGTCTTTGAAGTGAAAGGGATAGTTTACACTTATGGCACATCTCAGTTCAGATGATATATTTTCACTGGAAATATATGATTTATATTTAGATTTCATATAATTTACAGTTGAAAAAAATGAGTAATATACCCAAGTTGTTCCAAACATACTTAAAAGTTACCTAATAAATTGAGTACCTAAAAGTCATTTCCCTTTAACATTTGCATTCACATTGGTAAAACTTGTTCATTTTTTAAAGAGTTTATTTGACTTTAAAGCTACATCTCTCCAGGTTAAGGAGATTCACTAACTCTTGTATTAACACCAAATTCAAAGAGGTGTGTTATAAATTAAGACAATTTTATTTTATTATTTATTTATTTATTTATTTTACACCTACAGCACCTGGTCTTCCTAGGTGGTCTCCCATCCAAATACTAACCAGGCCTGACCCTCCTTAGCTTCCGAGATCAAATGAGATTGGGCACATTTAGGGTGGCATGGCTGTAAACAAATTAAGGTAATTTTAGATTTATCGATATCAACAAAGCATTTTCAAAAATTTCTTGTAGTTTTTGCTGCTAGTTAGTGCTGTCACTTACAATTCAGATCTTCTACATATTGATTCACATACGAAAAGTATTAATTATTATTAATATTAAGAAAAGCTTCAATTTCAACATAAACACCTAACCAGATAGATCACAAAATGAGCTTTTCCTTTCTGTGACGCTTCAAATTTAACTCAATAAAAAAAAGTTTTTGATTAATGAATATTTAGCAGGCATTCCTTTTGTTTCAAGATCTTGAGTTGAAATTATTGGTATTGAAAATATTTTGTAAATCTTTTCACAACTCAGCCAGTGAACGTTTGCAAAGAACTCAGCCTCATTAAATTCATTATCTTCTAATTTTCTCAACTGTTCCATAAAATGGCAATGTTCATAGTTTTTGCAGGCATATACTAAATGATTTTAGCAACTGTATCTATGATACTTACAGAGTCTGCTTTAGAAAACTGCACATTTTTAATACATACCATGTAGTGGAATGAAGCAGAAGGGAAACTTCTGTCTTGTTTTAAAACTTCTGTCTTGTCTTATATTGTCAAATCCAATATATCTGGATTTGACCTAACATAGCTGGAGTATCATCCATGTGATAGAATTTTTAAAAAATTAGTTGTTTTTCATTGGTAGATGTAGATAATTTTAAAATATTTATTCTACAAGTTCAGATTTTTAAGCTGCAAATTGACAAAATTTCTTTGTATATTTGGAAGCTCTTAGAGGCAAAATGTATCCAAAATATTAATTGAGTTACAATATCATATAAATCTAAAGAAAAGTACTTGTAATTTAAAACATTTTGAATCAATGATCTTGAAATCATTAGAAATGTATTACAACAGTATGTAGCCACCATACTGTTGGGAGGGGAGTAGGGAGGATGAAGAAGGTAGATGGGTTCAAATATATGGTGATGGAAGAAGACTAGAATTTGGGTGGTGAGCACATAATGCAGCATAGAGATAATCTGTTATAGAATTGTATGCTTGCAACTTACATGTTACAACCAGTGTCACCTCAGTAAATTTAATAATAATATTTAAAAAAAAAAAAACAAAAAGAAGTGTCATATTCTACAGGCAATTGTTTGGTGGTTTAATTGAAGATCTTTTACTTTTTTGTCTTTTCCTCAGAATTTTCTGACAAAATGTCCATAATTGAAGTAATAATTTCTTTTATCATTATCTCTATCTAAAAAATGGTGGGGTGGCAAAAACAAACTCATTATCCTGTTAAAAATAAAGTTTTTGTTATTGGTGGTGGACGCTTAATTATTTTGTTGATGCATTTTTAATGTTTTAATGTTAAGAAGAAACTTCTTATTCGGTTTGTATTTACTGACATTTCTTGATAGTGTTTATTATCTTGAAAAGTTTCTTATACAACAAATAGCTTTTTCGTTCTGCCTTGCTGAAGCAAACTACAGTTACCATTCATCAGGAAACTAGCAATATACCTTCTTCCAATTACAACATAATACTATCATTTGCATCTCTACTCAATTCTGCAACAATAGTATGCCTTCATTTTAAATGTAAAAATCTGTTCATATTTACTTTAAAAACTAGAAGCGTAATTATAATAGGTATTTTACTCTAATTACCAATTCTGATTTATTTAGGTATCACTGTAACTCAGTGGTTCTCAACTGATGCAATTTTGCCCCCACCCCCACTCCCCACCACGCCCTGCCCCAGGGGACATTTGGCATGTTCAGTCATCACAGCTTGAAGCGGGTGGGGGAGCGCTACTGGAATCTAGCAGGTAAAGACCAGGATGCTGCTCAAAATTCTGCGGTGACCAGGACAGTCCCCCACAACAAATCTAGCCCAAAATGTCAGTAGTGTTGAGGTTAAGAAACCCTGTTGTAACTCATGCTGTCTGCATAAAATATTAAATAAATACATTACATTGTTAAATCTGTACATAGAGAGCCATTTGAACTGAATCAGTCTGTTGGCATCAACAAGGTTGATGACATGTACGAGAAATGACGTGCCTGACGTGCACTATATAATACAGCAGTAATATCTTATACAGTGCAATAATTAAAGTAAAATGTCCTTCCAAAACAAATCGTATTTAATGGAATATTTTACACTGCTTTAGTTTTTTTAGTTTAAATTGATTAAAATAAAAATTCATTTCCTCAGTTGTGCTAACCACATTTCAAGTGCTCAGTAGCCACACATGACTAGTGCCTGTAGAACACATCTAGCAGATAGGACATAATGGGTTAAAACCTATCCTCATACTGTAGGGTAGGAGGCAGGAATAGTTGACTCCTTGTTCATTTTAGGCTTTGAAATGTGGCACTCCAGCCCGGTTTCTATAGCCACTATATATATCTCTACTTTCTTTCTAAAAATAGAGAGACCAACACATTGTTTTATTAGAATATAACTCTGGGTTTTTAACCTTGTTTTCCAAGGGCAATTACTGCTGAAACACAGTCCTGATACTGGTGATACAATCGATTCCTAACTGTTCTGTATTCCACTGCTGGATCACAACTATTATACCATTTCCTGAACTTCTATTCACATTTGTTGATATTAGGCAGAGAATGAAGAAGTAGTCATCATAACTTTTCAGTAAATACTTCCTTATATAGAAAAAAGCACCTTTATACAGATCTGGAAGAACAAAGAGTTCAGAACACAGCAAATTACAGAATTGCTTAAGTGTATGAGTAGAATACACTCAAAGGAGCTTAGTCTTGTTTCCTTTGTCAAACAAGATGTCAGGTCATCTCCCCTTTGATAATAACATTTGAAGCACAGCTTGGTGAGATCTAGCATTATGAAACTGTCTTCTTTCATTCCTGCTTATTGCTTTAGGCCTAAGGTTTTAGTCTAAATAGGTGGAAAGTCACATATAGGGTTATTTTAAGGGGAGGGTACCTACCTTGTGTTATGAAGAATATAACTGACTTTTTTCCCTGGAATAGAGGAACTAATGTTAACTAATATGTACATTTTTTTTCTTAACTGTTTTGAGCCTACATATTTGATTTTTTGTAGATCCCTAGATGAACAAGCGTCATGGTCTTTTACTACCATCATGGTCTTGCCTCTTAAACTTCATACCCTCCCTAGAGGTCCTACAAGTACCTCAAACTTGACATTCCAAGGAATATACCTATTGCCCTCCCCCACAATTTAAGAATCATCTCTTCCTATGTTTACTATCTTAATTCATGTTATCACCATCTGTTGAGTTGACTAAAGTAGAAATCTCAGGGTTGCTTTAGAGTCTTCTCCTTCACCCAGTCAGTGGGTTCTTTCAGCTTTAACTCCTAAATATTTCTCAAGTAAATTCTCCTCTCTTTCTACAACCACTATTTTAGTTTAAGGCCTCATAATCTCCCACATTACAAGAGCCACCCAGCTGTTCTCTCTGCCTTTATTCTTTCCCCTATAGCAGCTACTATTCAGTTTATTCAGTCACTAAAGTTGAATTTCAGAAGCACTGGTCTTTACATTGCTGGTAGGAGTGTACATTGGTACCATCATTTTGCGGGCTGTTTGACAATATCTAGTTAAAGTCCAAGTTGTCTAAATTTTGTGACACAGTAATTTCATTTCTAGGTATCTTTCCTTGAGACACTTTCCCAAGTGATCACAAGGGTATATAAATAAGAACACTTGTTCAGTATTGTTTTTAATACCAAGAAATTGGAAACCACCTACGTTTCCATCAACGGAATAAATTGTGGTATATTTACACAATGAAATATTATGCAACACTGAAATTGGATTAGATCCACACAAATCAATAATCTCACAAATACAATATTGAATAAAAAAAAAGTTGCAGAATATAAGATAATATATACAAAAAGTTTAAAAACAAAAACAACAATATGTTTTATTTAGACATACATATATATTTAGTAAAAGAATAAAGCTGTGTATAGGAGTGTAAAGACCAAAATCTAGAGAGTGTTTACTTCTGGGAAGAGAGACATATGCAATCAAGAAGAGGTAAATGGAGGGTTTGAAAAGTAATTTTAATGCTTTTTAAATTTGGATATTGGGTACACAAACATTCAGTATATTTTTTTCTATACCTTTTTCTACATTTGAAATATTTAAAATCACCAGATTTTAAATCTTATGTGACTTCCATCATTGATAGGGATAAGATAATGTCCAAACTTCTTCACATGACACCTTGACCCCACCCTACCTTTCTATCTTTCTTTGCTATCACTCTCCCATTTATCTTAAGTTATGGCCAAATTAGATTTGGCCACAGAATCTCAAATCTGTGCCCTTGAACATACTTTTACCTAGAATGTCTTTCCATTTCTCTTTTCACCTGGCAAAATCCTGTTTATGCTTCAAAATCTAGCTCAGATATCATCTTCCTTGAAAGTATTCTGGATTTATTGAAGCAGAATGATTCACACCTGCATTTCCACAGGACTTCATACATTTCTTAGAGCACTTGTCACACTGTGGTATCATCGTTTACTTGTCTGTCCATCACTAGACGATGAGCTCCTAAGGACAGAGATCATGTTTGTTTGTTTTTTTAACCTCTGTAATCTCTGGCCCTAGCACAGTGCAGTATGGTACAATAAAAGAAAGAATGGGGTGGCTGGAATGAATGGTTTCATCTTGCAAGGCCTGATATTGCCACCATTGTCTTCCAGAGTCATAAGCTGGAAGTGGATATTGAGATGCCTGAATGCTTGTAGGGCTCCCCTTCTGGTTGTGCTCACCAAATGTGTCTGTGGAGCCCCACTGTAAAAGTCTGCTTCAGATCTTAACATACTACAGAAAATACAGTCTTGGCAGCTCCTGGATTAATCTAGTATAGCCAGGAAGTATGCTTTGGAATTGTTGAAAGAGTTTCCTTTCTCAGTGATGAGCTGGATATGTTTATCCTAACATAGTAGAATTTACTGACTTCTTGTTCCTTCTGGGGTAACAAGAGGACAGCCAAAAGGGTTTTAATTAACTGAAACGGGGCTTTGAGACAACTAAAGCCACTCTGAAGTAAATTATTGATAGCATTATGCATTGTTTTTCTTCCTTTTTTAAAGTAACAAGTCAAGGCAATTAATGCTATTTTTATCTTGCAGATTCACTGAATTTTAAAAATGATTTTAGTGATGCTTAAAAAAAATCCTCTTAGTGTCTGAGTGATAGATTGCTGTCATTTATGTAAGCTAGAGGCCCTGCTGAAGGAATCTGTTCTGATGCTGTTTCACGTGCTGTTGTTATAGGTGTTTGGATGCCTTACTGCTCTTGGCATTAAGGTGTTTTTTCAGGCTCTTCATGAGGTTAGAGATTCTCTTGTGTATCTTATTGCAGGCCTTCCCAAATGTGTATTATTGTCTTATAAGCCAAAAGAGAACCAAGTAAACTGTTAAAATTTATAGGCAGCTGCAAAGCAGAGCCATTTATTCTCTTTAATGTGGTTTGGTGGAGATCAGAGACTAGAGGCTTCAGTGTGGCTTTAAGTGAAGCAGCTGCATCACCAGCTGGAGACTGACACACTGTAGAGGGCGGGCACAACACAGCTGAGATCCATTCACTCCCATATGAGACTGAAAGGCCTGTCTTCAGCTTAGACAGTTGCTCTGTGTTTACATTTAGTTTAGGAGGGAGGAGATACAAAACCTGCCATGCCCTATCTCCATGAGCATCTTTGAGTCAGCACTAAGCAAAAAGGTACAAATATGACCCAGGCAGGCAGATTTCTTGTGACTTTCATAAAGATATCCGTCTACTCTTTAGCTGGAAAAATTTTTAAATAAGAACCTGGGAAAGGAAATGATAACTTTTCTTTTTGGTTTACTGGAAACATTTGACTGGTTGTCTTTTGAATGGGTGAACCTAATTTAATTTAACTAATAAGGTTTCTATAATCTAATTCAGTAAAAATTGGGTATTAGTCTCTATCCCTATAAGAAAATGTGCCAGGACATTCTCACTGTTCCTGGCCTGATAAAGTTAACCCATGTTTCAGGACTATTCAAGTACCATCTCCTCAGGATGCCTTTCCTAAGTCCTCAGGTTGGGCTAAATACCCTTCCTCAGTGCTTCCATAATATCGTTTGTCTAGTCTTTTCTGTCCGGCCCCTCCCATATCATAATGAAGTTATCTGTCTGTGGTATGTGTCTCGTCCACTAATCTGTAAGTTCCTTGCTATCTGGGATCAAATTTTATTCACCCCCCACCCCCGTTTCTTAGCATGGCACCCACACATAGTAGGTATTCAGATGTTTGTCAAACAAACTGAACTATTAAGAGTCATGGGCTGTGCTAGCAAATCCTTAACTTCAGAAACCATAGGGGCAGAGTGTTCCTTTACTACATGAGAAAGCAGTCAATTTGCAGAGTGAGAGAGGAGGAGAAAATATAGAAGTTCTCTCTTGACAAAATGGTTCATATAGGATAAAGTTCTGTAATCATTTTAAAGCTGAATGTGTCCTTTTGATAGTATCAGCTTTTCAGGAGGGGAAAAACTTACCACTATTTTTGGTATATTGGAGAGAAAGCAGCTAATAACTTCTTTGTGAGCATAAAACAATTATACCTAGCCTCCCATAGAGACATTCTGCCAGAGCCAACTGCCTCGCTCTCCACACGGGCTTCATTTTCTTACTCCAGAATTTTATAGATTCTCCCCCAAAGACCTTCATCTTGTTGCACTATTATGATGAATGTTTGGAGCTGGCTCTCACCCCCTGCTTTACTAGCTATTATTGGAGGTGCTGTCAAAAAATCAGGCCCCAAATTTATCCTCCCATTAAGTCCTCTCCTGGGCAGCGCTGCTTGGTTCTGAATAGTCGTCATCTAATCTCCCCTCCTTTTCTCAGCTCCCATAGCCTTTGAACGTAAGAAAACTGCTGGCCCTGTTGCAGACAAAGCACTGTGGTAGGAAGTAAGGTTGCAAATCATTTTCTATCACAACTCTTTGTTTGCTCTTGTTCTAGGCCTAGAGAGAAGCTCAAATGTGTGAATGTCTGCACGTGCAGGTGCTATGAGATCTCCATGAATTTCAGTCACAGGCCCATTCCATGTCATTTCCTTAATTGGCTGGTCATGTCTATCTTCCAGCAATGTCTTTAAGATCTCCTGTCTATAATGATTTAGAGCAGCAGTCCCCAACCTTTTTGGCACCAGAGACCAGTACTCCTATGCTTGATGATCTCAGGTGGAGCCGAGGCAGTGATGCTAGCGCTGGGAAGTAGCTGCAAATACAGATGAAGCTTCACTCAGTCGCCTGCCACTCACCTCCTGCTTTGTGGCCCGTTTCCTAACAGGCCACAGAGCAGTACCAGTCTGTGGTCCGGAGGTTGAGGACTCCTGAGTTAGAGATTTATTGGTTTCTGAACACAGAGGCCTTACTTACTTACCTGTCTACTCTTACTATTCCTCTGACTGATAGACTCAATGCTTTTGAAGAGTTTTTAAAATGTGTTACATGATTTTTTAATTTGTCTCCACTGGTACTCTTATAGCCTTCCTCTTGTGAGAGTTTCTGTTTAATAGACGCTCTCTGAGTCTGAATTAGTAGGCTGTCATTTAGTCAATTTGGTGCTTTCATTTTGACTAATATTTTCAGAAAGAAATAGGGCCAAAAGTTGCATCAGGTGCCATTTGTAAATCTTAGAATAATTGATAAGTAACCCATTTCCTCTAGCAAACAGTGGGTTTGTTCAATAATACTGATTAGCTTTTTGAGAAAATCTAACCTGTGATTGTGGAGCTAACTCATTAATAAAACTGATAATGAGTCTGCCATTAACATCGGAAAAGCAGCGTTCCTCAGTAATATTCTTTGTCCTGTGAAGAACATTGCAATGAAGTTTAAACTTTTTCCCTATTAAATGAGATACTATCCACTTCACTTAAGCTGAATGATTCAATACTTTGAGCAGCTTATTTATTCTTCATTTACTTCTTCATATACTAACCTATCCCATTTTCCTTACTTTACTAACCAAACTGCTACCTAGTTCCCTAGCTCGCCTAGTTCTGCCACCTCTCCCTCTCTACCTCTCAAGGTTCCCTTCTCTAGCTACTCCTACCTTTCCCCCCACTATTTAGACCCAGGCTTCTTATAGGAAACCACTGGTGCTAGGGCCTCTGAACACAACATAAGTCACTGCCAGAGTAGGTAAAAGCAGCCTGCTTTTTCAGAGATGACAAGAAGGGCAAAACTCTCTGTCAGAGTGGGCGAGTAAGCAGATAGGGCTGCGTAACTCTACATCTCAGTGGTTAGCACCTGCAAGCTCAGAGCTGACAGTGCACTGTAATAAGATTCATCTCTGTTCACTTAACTGATGTGGGCTTTATGGTAAATGTTCGCTTTGCTTAATTACTTTGGCAGACTCTCTGATTGCCTTTCCTGAGGAGTTCCAAAAGGCCCCCCTGGGATGGAGCATAAACCTCCTTTCATGTCTTTTAATTTCATTCTTTACCTGGAATGCTTGAAAACTGGTATGTAATCCATATGGCCACCATCCCCTCTCTCCTGTGCGTGAACATCAGGACCACTCCTGTCTAGTATGGTGTTTATATGACCCATACCGGACCACTCAGAAATCTTGATGGTCTTTTTCCTCCTTTGCCACATGAAATCCCCATTCCTCCCTCTTCACCATTGAGGTATATGCATAGTTCTTCTCATTTAGTTTGGGATCTATGTACCTTTTTTTCTCTAGTTAGTATGGGATGTATAGAAAATTTCCCTCTACAGTCCAACAGGTGAGCTACTAAAATAATTTCTCTCTATTTTTGAAGTGATAGGAAAAGAAGCCCAAGTTAGCCAATTGCTATTTTTTTTTTTGCCCTCCAGCTCAAAGCTAAATGTCTATAAATAAATTTATTAATTGGGCTAATGGGAATGAGATGTAGTTAACATATTTCAGGTTTTGGGTTCGTGCCAGTTTTTTAAAGTTCGTGGGATTGGAATGTTCACCATTAATTAATATTAGATCACTTCTTTGGGTTTTAAGTTGATCTCCACTGCCTCAGAAGTCTTACCAGGTATGTATTAGGATTTTCTTGTTTCCTAATGTGGGAAAATGGGCCATTTTCACATGAGTGTAGAGGCGCCTTGCTTCTGGAGATAAGAAATCCGGGGCCAACTAAATTGCAAAGGCTATCAAAGGTTTGCATATTTTAGCCCTAAAACTCTGCCACTCACTCCTGGCCTGCTACTAGAGACAGAGTAAGGGAATCTGAAGCGAAGAATAATGGGATCTGAGCAGAGATAGTATAATCTTGTATTTTATCCCTAGGAAACTTTAATAAAAAGTAGACATTTCTAAGGGGAATGGATCGTGATGACTTTCATAGACATGTAGATGGTCCATTTGACTTTTGCTGTTCTTCGACTCCTGTAGTTTGTTCTTCATTTACATTCATTGTGATTGTGGAAACAGTGAAAATATGTCAGGTTGGTATCTAAAGCAGGAAGGAATTTTTGTTAGTGCTAGAGGAGACAATTTAGCCAAAGAGTGAAGCCCATGGCATCTTACTTGGCTTAAATCTATGGTTTGGGGCCATAGTAATTAGAAATTAGCTCATTTTTTTAAGCAAAGTAGCTATAATCAGTTGCCCAATTTCTAGTAGGTGTTGAAGTGGAAACCTGCATTGGACAAAATCATGCATCAAAGTAGAAAGCCTAAACTGCCATATGCATAGTCATGCACACAGCTTCAGAAAATGAGGCAACTGCCTCAGGCCTCATTTTGCACATGTACATTTCATACACATAGACTCTTTCCTGTTTCCCTTCAGTTTATGAATTCTGAACCTTCATTTGTCCAATGCAGAGCCCGGATGAAAATGTCGTTCAGTAGGTGAATAATTTACCTGCTGTGACACATGTGTTTCTCATCTAAAAATCAAGAGAAATTGTGACTCAAATCATTCCCCAGGTTAAAATATGAGGATTACTCTGGTGTAGTCAGTGATATATACTCTTTGTTCCAGTCCCTTCAACCAATAAATTTGTGTACACAAATAAATCAAGTTATCTTAAGTAATTAGGCCAATTTACATAGTTGAATCATTGGGCAAAGCAAGCAACTAGATACACTCACCAGTATTTCATCCTTCCAGATGGTTGTCAAAATGGCTTCTATAGAAGGTTCCATTTTTCTGTCTCTGGTCCTGAAAAGAATGACCACAGGAACAGCAGTTTAAGTGAGGGGATAATTGGCACGAAAGGGTTAAGGACTAGTGCATAGGGAATAAATTAGGGGAACACCTTAACAGGTCAATTGCTGAAGTTTTGACTAGATAATTTCAAAGTGAAAAGGTTAACAGGTAATTCTTAGTTGAGATTTTATTTTGTTTAATGTTAATCAGCAGAGTCTCTGAGGCTTGTAATGCACTGCTACTAACAGGAGTCGGGGAAAATTGCTTTTTTGGTTGTTGTTGAGTTGGGCGGCTGAAGATTCATAGACTCCATGAAGAAGGAAGCTTATTACTGCATGAAATGGGAGTATGTTAGGCAATTCTGAAGAGGAAAAGTGTTTGAAATTAAATATCTCAACCTCAAATGAACCATTTTAACCACCACCACATACCACTCAGTCTTACCTCCACCCCTTCTCTGAAGCCAGTCTTTTTACCTGTATGTTTGAAGGTTTCCCAGGTAGAAGCAATTATGAATATGATGGTTTTCTTGTCTTTAACCCCAGATATCTGACAATATACTCTAGTATAAACCACTGGACTGTTCTTTTGAGTCTAGGAAAGGGGAAAAAGTTCCCTTTAGGGCAGAGTCTTCAACCCCCAGGTCACAGACTGGTACCTGTCTGTGGCCTGTTAGGAACTGGGCTGCACAGCAGGAGGTGAGAGGTTAGTGAGCAAGCAAAGCTTCATCTGTATTTGCAGCCACTCCCCAGCGCTAGCATTAATGCCTCAGCTCCACCTCAGATATCAGGCATTAGAGTCTCATAGGAGCATTGGTCCCTTGGTGCCAAAAAGGTTGGGGACTGTTGCTTTAGGATATGTTAAATGGCGGGGTGTGTGTGTGTGTGTGTGTGTGTGTGCGCGCGCGCACGCATAAACACAGAGGAAAGCTTTGGAAAGGAAATCCAGCCAGATGAAGAAACTGGTACTCAGAGAAGTCAATCTCTTGTCCATGGTCACACAGCCTGGAAGTGGAGGAATCAGGATTTTAACTCAGATCTAGTGTTTCTAAAGCCTTGCTTTTTACATTATATATCCCATGTTGTTCAGGGAAGTAGTGGTATTTTAACCGGGTATTCAAAGAAAAATAAAACACAGGATTTTTAGTGGTGAAGAAAAATAGCATTCCATGTGGAGAAAACCATGCAAATAAAAGCATGACATCTATTTTTACATGTTTAGCAAGTATTTAAAAATATAGGGCTATAGTTTTTTTGAGGTTGGGGCTTGAGATCCCGAGTTATTTTTATCAGACTTCAGCTATTCACCCATAATCTCTTTAACGTAAATCCAGTAGCCTTATAGGAATAGGTTTAGGGTGAAACTTTTATGAAAATCTTCCCGATATGTATCATGTTGGGTATACCAGTTGTTTTTTCCCCCTTGGAATAAGAGCTACAGGAACTTTTTTTGTCAATAAGCTTCGCCTGTTTTTCTCCTTTCTGCCTGAAGGATTTACATAGCAGCTTTCAGAGACAGCCTGCTTTCTTCAGATATCTCAGTAAGGAAACAATCGCCATGTTCTGGGGTTCTAGATGAAACTATTATTTATTTATCATTTCATAAAAGACTCTTAGATGCTTTGTCTGTGGGAGATAGCTGGGATTGTGAGAAATTACATCGTTGGAGAATTTGCTTTAGATTCACAGTGGGTATGAGGAAGAATCCACATTTTCTCTTAAGCTACTTTGCCTACATTATTAAGGTAACATTTCCAAGCATTTCTTGGGTACGTTAGGCTTAACTATGTGTCTCAGCTATCAACCACCCAGCACTAGGGGAAAGAAAGCCGCTTTGCAGAGTCATGAGTCAGAGAGAATAAGTTAAAAATGGACCAAGAAATCCCCAGCCAGTTTGCAGCTCAGCCTTGCTGTTCCATCTGTCCACTTCATTTTGCTTCAGTTTGTATAAGTGACTCCTATCTTCAGCCATCAGAAGTTGACAGTTGCATTGGAGGATGGCTCACATTCTTGCCCTTAAAGGTGCTTTGAGTGCAGAGCCATCCCTTACTGTGGCTGGCTTTAGCAGCATTCTACTGTAGCACTGTCTGTTTCTTTTCTCTTTCCCCTTTGGGACTTCCTGTTTCTAATTCAGTAGCATTAGGAGACCAAGTACCAGAATATAACAAATTCCCCCATTCCTCTCCCACCCTGTACCCCCAAACAAACAAACAAAAACTTAGGTTTAATTTTAGAATATATTAGATTACTTTAATAAGATATGCCAGAAAGCTTTTCTTTGCCCTCCTGGTATAACTTAAGAGGAAGAGAAAGCTTTACTGTCTTCAGTGACAACTTTTGTTCCTTTGGAGGACAGCTGCTCGTGTTTGAGCCACCTTTTTTCTCAGGATGGGAATAAATCATTTTTATTGTTATTGTCATACTTTTGGAGAAGAGCTGGTAATCATGGACATCCTTGCTTGTGCGAGACTAGACAAAAACTTTTTTAGACTTTCATTTATTCATTCAGTTTTCAAAATTGAATCTTAATAATATGCCAGGGATTTTGCTAAAGGACTAGGAATATAGTGGTGAACAAAATTAATTTGGTCCTTGCTCTTATGGAGCTTTTAGTTCCAGTTTGTGGAAAGCTGGAGGTTTGGTTAGAAATTATATTCTCTTTCCCCACTAACTTCTGCCTCTGGACTCCTTTCCCTTTCCTTGGGCCTTATTTCTTTAAATCTTTCTAGTCCTGGATAGATGGCTCTCTCTTGAGTAATGTAGGCAGCTCCTGCCATTTCTCAAAAAAAAAAAAAAAAAAAAAAGGTGAGGGGAAGTGTTCAGGAGTGTTGAGGATAAGAGAACACTTCCTTCTCCCCCACCAGTATACGTCCAATGTTTTATTCTCAGAAGTTCTTTGTCCAGTAGCCAAGTGTTAAATTAACATCATTTGCCAAATGCAGACCTTTTAATTTAAAGATATCATGCATATTACCAGGAGTTGAACTTTTCTTACTTCCAGGCAGGGTTGGTTCTCCCTGCACATAAGTCTTCCAGTAACAGTCTCGCCTACATCTCTGCTACCTTTTGTGGTACTGCACCACAGAAGCTTCTCCAGAAGCTCTTTAAACTCTATTTGCTATAATTTACAAAATAGTCGGTGGGCTATTGAACTCCTTTTCCTCCTGCCACAGCATTGCTAGCATACGTGAGCTCTAGGAAGGTATTCATGGTGAGTGAAACGCCCTGGGATCTGTGAATTCTATGTGGATTTGGTTGCTGGGGAAAGCAGCTTTCTCAAGAACTGCTGGAGTCAAGGAGGCCTTAATCATTTTTTAAAAACAACTTTATTCATATGTTATAATTCACCCATTTAGGATGTACAATTCATTGTTTTTTAATATATTCACAAGGTTGTACAATCATCATCACAATCTAATTTTAGAATATTTTATCCTCCCTAAAAGGTACTCTATACTCATTAGCAGTCAATCTCCATTCCTCCTCTAACACTCCCCTCTGCCCCAAGCAACCACTAATCTACTTTCTCTATATATAATAATTTGCCTTTCTGGACCTTTCCTATAAATTGAGTCATATAACATGTAGCCTTCTGTGTCTGGCCTCTTTCATTTAACATAATATTTTCAAGGTTCTTCTATGTAGTAGCATTTATAAGTACTTCATTCCTTTTTCTGGCTGAATAATATTCTGTTATAGCTATACCACATTTTGTTTATCCGTTCTTCAGTTTATCCATTCTTCAATTACCCATTCATGGACATTTGGGTTGTTTCTTTTTGGCTATTATGAATAATGCTGCTATGAGCATTTGTTTACAAGTTTTTGTATAAACGTAATGTTTTCATTCTTTTGAGTATACCTAGGAGTAGAATTCCTGGGTAATTCTTTATGTATTAACATTTGAGGAACTGCCAAACCACTTTTCAAAGTAGCTGTACTGTTATATAATCCCACCAGCAATGTATGAGACTTCTAATCTCTCCCTATCCTTGTCAACACTTGTTACTTTCTTTTTGATTATTGCCATTCTAGTAGGTGTGAAGTTGTATCTCATTGGGGTTCCTTATCAGATATATGATTTGCAAATATTGTCTCCTATTCTGTGGGTTTTTTCACTTTCTTGATGGTACCATTTGCAGCGCAAAAATTTTTTAACTTGACCTGCTTTTTCTTTTGTCACTTGTGCTTTTGGTGTCCTAAGAAATCACTGCCTAACTCAAAGTTGTAAAGATTTACTCTTATGGGTTCTTCTATAAATTGTATAGTTTTTAGATCTTACACTGAGATCTGTGATCCATTTTGAGTTAATTTTTGTGTATGATGTGAGGTAGAGGTCCAATTTCATTCTTTTGCATGTAGATACCTAGTTGTCCCAGGACCATTTCTTGAAAAGACTATTTTCATTTAATTGTCTTTCCACCTTTGTCAAAGGGAAGCCTTAATCTTTTCATAATGGCTATGTTTATTCATTCATCGCCCACTCACATTTCCTCTTCTTTCTCCTCCTCTTCCTTTGAAGTCCCCTTTTTCAAAATACTTTTTTTAGCATGAAAGTTTTTGACTGGCAGAAACTAGGTTTTATTTAAATACCTGAAAGGCTGAGATTAGATGAAAACCAGTCTTAAAATGCAAATAAAAAGGAAAATGGACATCTCTTTGTCATGTATGGTGCTGACTACACTGCTATCCTTTCAGACATTACCTCTGTTCAGTGTGTGTGTGTGTGTGTGTGTGTCCTCTATGGCACAGGCCACTCAAAAAACCCTGAAGGTCTTTCTTTACTAAAATCTGTGTTTCTCACTTAGTAAAGGCTAAAGGGCCAGTTCCACTCTACCTGAGAAGCTGGTAACCCATGTGGCTACATTTGTGGCATTTGTTATTGGAACTATATAGCATAGGAACCTCAGAATGATCACCTAGAAGAGAAGGTACAAAAGGGTACCTACCCATAAGGTAAAGGGTACAAAAATAGGAAATGACCTGCAGAATGAGAAGCTGACTTTATTTGATCTACTACTTGGCTAAATAAAGACTGAATCAGGCTTGTGGTCTGCTTTATCCAAATGCCAGGTTCCCTGTGGGGAGGAAGACATCCGTGCAGAACATCTCAGCTGCCATAACAAAATACCCTAGGCTAGGTAGTTTAAAAAACAAATTATTTTCTTACAATGGTGGAGGCTAGGAGTCTGAGATCAAGATTCAACAGGGTCAGTTTCTGGGGAGGACTCTCTTCCTGACTTACAGACGGCCATTTCTAGCTGTGTTTATACATGGTACAGAGAAAGATCAAATGAGCTCTCTGTTGTCTCTTTTTATAAGGACACTAATTCTACTGGATCAGTGCCCCACCCTTATGACCTCATTTGACCATAATTCAATAAAAGCCCTCTCTCCAGTTATAGTTATATTGGGGATTAGAGCTTCAACATATGCAAGTTTTGTGGGGGAGCGGACAAATATTCAGTTCACAACAATCCAATATGAACGTAGTGCGGTTGTCTTGATACAGCCTGCACTAGCCTCCTAGTGATGCAAGATTCCCCTTCCCTGGTCTCTTCAGTTACCTTCATTTTCTATAGGGCTAGTCAGGGGCAAGGAACTTGCATCCTATTTGCAGTATTCACCTTCTCTGAATTTGCCCGTTCTGTAGGGTGAGGGTTTGGATAGAGTGGGTGGGGGAGAGAATTAAACTCACATTCTGTTCATTCATCTTCTGATAGAAAAAAATTGCCATTTCTTCCTTCCTGGAACACTCAAATTTTAGACTTCAGCACTGGACAACTGCTACTTGTCATGTTTTGATCAGTTACAATGACAGCTAGTTAGAATGTCTCAGGAGACCCCTCCCTCCCACCAAATGTTCAGAAGAGATGGTAGTAAATCATTTTGGAGGAGATGATACCAGTGGGAAGGGAAGCCTAAAGAAAAGAGAGAGACTCTTTCCTTCTCCATAAACCTGGTACCTCACCTTTCTCCCAGTGAGAGCTATTCAGGCTTCAGTCCTAGTCTGGGGCTACCGCCAGGTGGGGGCACTGTGGAGTCACAACCCAGGTGAGCCCTTAGCATCCAAACTTCCTGGGAAAACTAAGTATTTCAGTCTCTGCAAAGGCATGTGTAAGTCATTGTGGGCTGACTTAGACTGCTATTGGTGTTTTGTCATCTCTTTGCTATCTCAGAACGTATTTCCATTTCAACAGTATGACCCCCTAAGAGCTTTAATAGGAAGCTCCCAACCCTCTCTCAAATTCCTTGCTAAAGAGCCTGGAGGAACAACAGCCAGCGTCACACTATTTTTCTTACCTCTTAGGCCTGTTGCTCTGTACCTGGCATCTCCAGTAGATAGATAAGTACTCAAATTTTATAGGTAAAAGTCCCAAAGAAACAGTAAGAAAAGTAAAGCAGAGACATATGCTCTATGCCTTTTGTGGGTACTGAGTTAGAGATTACTTACTGGTTTTAGACTGTTCCACTTCTGTCAGGCTTCTAAATAGTCTCTCCACTTGCCAGGTGGGAGATCTTCATCACCTGCTGAGATCTGAAGCTCTGGGATGAGAATGTCACAAGGCAGGTTGGATGATGATTTTTTCTTCATTCCAACTATAAATTCTTACAGTGACAAATCAGTCATACCCTCAGCCAAACAATATCATATATGCTCTGCAGCATAAAGCACAGGATTCCTGACCCATTTCTATCCTATTTGATTTATTCATTCATTGAATATTTATTGAGCACCAGCTGTGTGCTAGATGTTTGACATTGCTTTGTTATATATATATGTTGCAAGAATACTCTAAGATTTAGTCACTCTTTCAACAAACATTTATTTTACACCTACAGTATACTATTCCTAGGTACTGTGCTAAGTGGTAAGGTGGGTATTATTATTCTCACTTTTTATCTTCTGGTGAGACATGTATATAGCTTCCCCAAAATCATTCAGAATAACAGGTGGTCAAAGTAGGATTCCAAACCATGTTTTTTGTGAAGTTTCTGGCTTGTAGTTTTATTACCTGTATTAGATTAAACAGTTCTGTGATTTACTATCAATAAGGCATATTAAAAGAAGACATTGATTCCTGTTATGCTGTCATACACATGTTTTAATAAACTTTTTATTTTGGAAGAATGTTAGAATTACAGAAATGCAGAGATATACCCCTCCATGTAGTTTCCCCCATCTTATATTACCATGGTACATTTATTAACACTAAGAAACTGGCATTGATATGTTACTGTTAACTAAACTCCATATTTTATTTGGATTTCACCAGTTTATCCATTAATGTCCTCTTTCTGTTCCAGGATGTAATTCAGGGTATCACACTGCACTTATTTGTCATGTCTTCCAGATGTCCTCTGGTTTGTGACAATTTCTTCATGACCTGACAGTCTTAAGGAGTACTGGTCAGGTATTCTGTAGTGTAGACTGTTCCCAATCTGTGTTTGTCTGATGTTTTTCTCATTATTAGACTGAGGTTATAGGTTTTTGGAAGTATCTAAGAGAGGCGAAGTGCCCTTCTCATCAGATCATACCAGGGGTTACTTGACAGCCACATGACATCACTGGCAATGTTCACCTTCATCACTTGGTTAAGGTAGTGTTCACCAGGATTATTTACTGTAAAGTTACTATTTTTCCCTTTCTCTACTCTATTCTTTGGAAATAAACCACTAAGTCTAGCCTACTCTTAGAGGGAATGGGAACCAAACACCAGCTCCTAAAGAGAATATCTACATATATTATTTGAAATTGTTGTTAGAAAGATTTGTCTCTTCTTCTCATTTATTTAATAATTTTTATGTCAATATGGACTCGTGGTAAACTCTAATCTAAAACCCATGTTTTTTTCTGCTATACCAGACAAGAAATGACAAGGACTTATACCAAACATTGGTTTCAGGGAAATTTATTTCAGATTTCAGAGATTTTTAAGAGGTAGATTTGATAAGACTTGGTGACCTTGAATATGAGGGAGTGATGGAGAGGGAATATTTGAAAATGACACTTAAATTTTGGTTTGAATAGCTAGAAATAAAATTTTGGTTTGAAATATTTAATAACAAGAATGAAGATTGATTTTAGGCTTTAATAAAGCTCAACGTCTTCCAAGACTGTATTTAGACTACATATTGGTCCAGCTTTACCAAGTGCCCTGTTCTCCCAAGTCAGCAGAGAAAACTACTTTTCTTTGTGGCTGACATGGCAGGGCCCCCTAATGCAGAGCCCTGTCTATTGTCTGAAGGGTGCTTGGTTTTGTTTTTTGTTGGGTTATGTGGTTTTTTCTAGTTTATTTACAGAACAAAGATGCTTAATTCTCTAATAAGTGATTAAACCCTCCCCCTTTCAGAGTTATCAGTTCACTCCCATGTGACCTCATACTCAGTAAGAGGACAGTTACCCTGTGACAGTCACCCCCATGCTTTTGAACTCTAAACCAGAGAGTACGTGATACTTATTTTTAACTCACTTATTCTCTTTTTCTGGCTGGTGCTGTATTAATGTTAATTCTTTGTTTCAGAGCCATCATCAACCACTTTAACCCCAAAATTGAATCCTACGCTGCTGTGAATCACATATCCCAACTGTCGGAGGAGCAGGTAAGCCACTACTCTCCCCAGAGTGACCCAGTTAGTAGCTAGGATCCAGTACTTGCCCTCTCTCTCTGATGGCAGAGGGATTCTGTGATTGAGCTTCTAGCAAGAGTGGCAAGAGCCAGGATGCTACGAGGAATTAGTAAGGGATTTGTTGATAGTACTTTAAATAGTAATGGCTTCTTGCTTTTGTGCCATACGAGAGGTTCATTTAATTATATAGAAGATGTGTAGGTGAAAATTTGGTGAATTCTTATTTTAGAGTGGGTGATAAGGCATTTCTTTTTTTAATTTTAGGCAGAGAGTCATTTTGATTTTTGAAAATAAGAAATGAGAACTTAGAAATGGATTAAACTGCCAATTAGAAAAACCCTGAGTTCAGCTGAATTTGATGCTGTGTGGCTCGTTAAAACGTGAGCCATCATTGGGGCAGATTTTCTTAGTAATTGAGTTTTATTTGCCTTGAACAATTATTCCTGAGCAGGTTTTTTCTGTGGTATGGACTGAGTTGGAGATGCAGATAGCATTCTGTATTTGTTTTCCTTGAGTCTGGCCTATTTCCCCTTCTCCCAAAGTGCCTGCACTTGGCTCTGCATTATTTAAAAGTAGAGATGGGACTTTAGCGCATGGCATGGGGCTTGAACTTGATGTTACAGAATGAGACCCTTGAGTCCTGTTTTTAAAAGCATAGAATAAGAATCTGCGGCCATGCCACCCTGAACAAGCCCAATCCTGTCTGATCTGGGAAGCTAAGCAGGGTCAGGCCTGGTTAGTACTTGGATGAAAGACCACCTAGGAAGACCAGGTGCTATAGGCATAAACAAAAATAAATAAATAAATAAATAAAGAATAAAAGCGCAGAATAAGACATTATATTCACAGTATCCCTTCCTTCCCACCCTACAAGTCAGAGGGCCAGGATATTCATGAGGTGAGTCCAGATATAGCCTCCAAGCCAATGTGCTCTGCTCTGCCTTTTTTGCCAATGCATCAGTGTAAGCAAGCCTTCTCTGAGCCTTTTGCTGGCAGAGCCAGCCAGCCAGCTATGGTGTGACCATGTGTTCCTGTGTTCCTAAAAGCTATTCAGCTCACCCAGCGAGACACCAAGCTAGCCTTTTTCCTATCAGATAAGCTTCTTAGTATTCCCACAGTGGCTTTTTCCTCAGCCAGATGGATAGGACTCTATTAGTCTATCAGTTGTTCCCTTTGACGTATTTGTCCTCTTTTGTGAGACCAGCTGTGGGAATCCATCCTCTTATTTAAACTGTTTTTGTAAATGGTTTCATTTTTTTTTTCTATTCTGCCTATGGAGCAGTCCTGAGTCCTGTTCTCTGATACCACTGCTCTCTGTGAGGTACATAGGAATATTACCTTTTTTTGATGGACCAATTCAGATCAGTTTTACTATATCATTTTTATGCAAAAGAATTTAACATCTTGAGTTTTGTTCAGTGAGAGTAAAGGTGACTTTCCTGCCGCAGTGAGCTCTGGTTAGCTAAAAGCTTAAAAAAAAAAAAAAAAAGGAAGACACATTTTCCCTGTCAGCCACGTGCAGTATTCATCCCCCAGCAGCTTGGGAAGGTCAGGCTGAAATCTTTCTACAGCAGTAGCAGCCACAGACCAATAATAAAAATCCATTCTGGTACATGAGGCAATCTGGAAAAGGATGATTAGCAAGCACATGTCCTCACCCTCCTCCAACTTCTTTCAAAGTTAAATGAAGTGATGAAAGTGCCTCTCAAAAAGAGTCCACAAATCAGAGATGAGGCGATTTCTATGCAGAGGGAGAGTATATAGCCCTGTGTGAGAATGGGGAGGGCATAGCAGCTCTCAAGGATTTATTTACTTAGTTAATGAATAATTACATGCCTGCTTATATAAGGTGTGGTACTGGGTGGTGGGGATCAGTGGTAAATAATCTTAGTGTAGTTCTTGCTCTCATGGAGTTTTTGTACACTCATTACCTCTCTAACAATCCTTTCACTTGTGGGAAGGGGGAAGGGTGATGCTATTCTGGGACCCTTTTCAAAACTGCCCTCAAAATAGTTGTTGCTTTTTTCCCCTGACTTTGAAAGGCGCTAAATGACAGCATTAGGGTACACTTGGTTTTATTCTCAGCTCTATCAGATTAGAAGCATTTAACTGCCTTGTTAATCTCCAACTGTTGGAGCACTTCTCTCCCTTCACTCATGAACATTAATGTGAATATCACTTAATGTTAAGTGCATTTACAGCTTCCCAAAGAGCCAGCTTTGAGATGCAGTAGGGCCTTATAGTTGTTAGCAGCAAACTAAGTTAGAAACAAATCAGGAACTTAATTCCCAAGTAGATTCTAAAGTACTCCTAAAATAAAACCTAAAGACCATGGATAGGCGTTAACTGGAATTTATAGCACCTAGTAAGATAACAGACAAGAGAGGGCTCTTTTTTAGATCTGTCTGCCCAGCTTGCCATTGTCTTCTGGCAAGAGATTTGTGAATTTTTGAGCTCTCACAACCCCCAGATATATTCCAGCCTCTGTTTAAGGCATTTCAAGGTGATACTTGTAAATCCATTATTGCTTATTAAATAAAACACATTCTCTCACACTGGAGTTTGTGTTTTTTTTTCAGTTGTCCAGAAGACAGATGACATTTTTCTGTTACTTCTTATTGGCTTCATAGAGAACAAAGCTTTTTAATCAGTCAGTTCTTTCAGCATAACTGAATAGTTGTGCATTTTGTAGTGTAATAAACTGCATAAATTTTTATATTGTATGCACAGGTATCATATTTGTCTGGGGTTGATTGCAAAGCTTGTTCATTTTGACTCCCTTTTTTGTGTGTGTGATAAAAATGCATAAAATTTACCAATTTAACCATTTAAAATGTACAGTTCAGTGGAATTAATACATTCACATTTTATTCAAATATTATCACTACCCATCTCTACAACTTTTTTATCATTCCATACTGAAATCTTATACCCATTAAACAAGAGCTCCCCATTTCCCCCTCCCCCAGGCCCTGTTAATCACTGTTCTACTTTCTCTCTCTATGTATTTGACTATTCTAGGTGCCTCATATAAGTGGAATCATATAATATTTGTCCTTTTGGATATGGTTTATTTTACTAAGCATAATGTCTTCAAGGTTCATCCATGATGTAGCATGTATCACACTTTCATTCCTTTTCAAGACTGAATAATATTCTGTTGTATGCATATAGCACATTTTGTTTATTCACTCATTCATCAGTGGACATTTAGGTTTTTTCCACCTTTTGGCTGTTGTGAAGAATGTTGCTATGAACATTGGTGTACAAATAGCTGTTTGAGTCCCTGCTTTCAGTTCTATGTGTGTGTACCCAGAAGCGGAATTGCTGGATCAAATGGTATTTCTATGTTTTAAGTTTTTGAGAAATCATCATACTGTTTTTTACAGTGCTGTACCATTTTACATTCAAGTTTCTCCACATTATTGCCAACACTTGTTTTCTGGTTTTTGTTTTTGTTTTTGTTTTTATGTTATAACCATCCTAATAGGTGTGAAGTAGCATCTCAGTGGTTTTGATTTGCATTTCCCTAATCATTATTGATGTTGACCATCTTTTTATGTGAATATTGGTCATTTGTCTGTCTTCTTTGGAGAAATATCTATTCAAGCTTTTTGCCCATTTTTAATTGGATTGTTTTTTGTTTTTTTTTTTTGGTTGCTGTTAAGTTTTAGGAGTTCTTTATTTATTCTGGATATTAATTCCTCATCAAATAATGTAATTGCAAATATCTTCTTCCATTCTGTGGGTTACCATTTTACTATGTTGACAGTGTCCCTTGGTGCACAAGTTTTTAATTTTGATAAAGTCCTACTTGTGTACTTATTCCTTTGTTGCTGTACTTTTGGTGTCATATCTAAGAAATCATTGACAAATCCAATGTCATGAAGCTTTTCCTGCATGTTTTCTTCTAAGAGTTTTTATAGTCTTAGTTCTTAACATTTAGGTCTTTGATCATTTTTAATTAATTTTTGTGTATGATGTTGGGGCAGGGCATTTGACCTCTCTTTCTATCTCACATATCTTTATGAAAAAGATCATGGAGAAGGTACATTTTGTTTTTCCGAAAACTGTGAAACTACTCCGTGTATCCCCTGCTGAGATTGTTTGTCTCTAGTACATCTTGTAAAAATTGTCCTTCAGGCCCCTTGACCACCCTCAGCTGAGATTTATTTCTTTTCTCTCCCCAGTATGGCTTGGTGGTAAGCATCTGTCGCTAACTGGTAGAATCATTTGATATGCTCCCTCCACCCCCTGACTGGTGGCCTGCAAACTGATTTTCATTCTTCCAGGAGGATAGCTGCATCAAACAACCTACGTTTCATAAATAAATTCCAGTGACCCTTTTGTAATTGGAATTTAAGAGAAACTCTTAACTCCATGCTGTCTTGAGTTTAGATACTTTGAGGACATCCCATCCTGATGAAGTAATATGTTCTTTAGAGAAGTATTTTGAAATAGAAGGGCTCCTCAGGGAGGTCTCCTCCCTATCTTGTCCTACCCTAAACTGTTATATACTCCCTCTCCTTTATTCCTGCTTTTCAAATTAGAATGGGTCCATGTTCAAGAGGTCTGTCATGAAATCTCTTGGAATAATACTTAGCTCACAGTTTCTTAACCTAAGGTCCAAGGATAGGCTTCAGAGAATTATTGCCCATTCTGAAATTGTATGTAAAACTATGTATATGTCCTTTTTTTCCCCTTAAGGAGGGTCTATCTTTCTTAAAATTCTCAACCAGTCTTTGACACTCCCACACCCATTTTTTTTGTAAGAGTCATTGACTTAGCTTCCTTGAATAATACCTCATACTTTCCTTGCCCCCAGAGTCCTTAGACCTTTGAAAATGCCCCTTAAAGATCTTCAACTCCTTTTAGGATATTCACTATTTGTTTGATTTACAAATACTATGATATATTGATTTATTCAGCTCTAATTTCCTTAAAGGCAAGAGAGGGCTTCGTAGCAGGGCTTAGAGAAGATTCTCTAGAGTTCTGATTATCTAGAGTACCTAGTACTAATTTAGGATTCAAGTCAAAACCTTCTCTGAACATCTGATCCCTTAAGCTTTCAGTCACATTCATGACCAGTTTTGTGCCTTTGAAATATCCCATTGGAAAGCAAGTAAATGATTGGCCCGCTCTTGCTTTCTTCAGCCTTCATTCAGCTATCAATATTTCAGCACGTATGCTTACTCTGTGCTTCAGATTGTGCTAAACATTTGAGGGATACAGACATATAATAAGGATGGAATAGATGCAGAAGATGGCTTAACGTAACTTATCGATAGCCTACCAATCCTAACAGTAGGATCTGTGAGTTCCTGTTAGAGAAAGATTTCTGCAGGTTGTGGTGGTCAGGAGAGGAGAGAAGACTTGAGTAGGGCCTTAAAAGAAGAGGGATAAGGATTGGATTAATGGAAAGGCATAGATTGTAAAATGTACTCAAAGTTGGGACCTGAAAAGGACAGAAAGAATGAAGAGTCTCAAAGAGTTTCTGTAAGTCTTGTCCTCAGGTCACAGAGTAACCAGAGGCTGAATGACTTAAAAATACAGTTCAGTCATTTAAATTCTCATAGCTTTCATAACCCTTAATGCACTTTCATCCTTGTCCTAATTGTATTGCCTTTGATTCAATTCACAAACAGTCATCAAGGGCCTTGTATGAGCCAGCCTCAGTGCTAGGCATGTGATGATACCTAATGGGCAGATCTATCTATTTTTTTTTTAATTTTGATTTAAAAAAATTTACCATCTTAACTATTTTTAAGTGTGCAGTACAGTAGTGTTAATATATGCACATTGTTGTGCAGTTTATGTCTGGAACTTTTTCTTCTTGCAAAATGAAACTCTATCCATTAAACAACCCCCACCACTGTACCCTGCCTTCTGGCAACCAACATTCTACTTTCTGTTTCTAAGAGTGGGCAAATCTGTCTTCAAGCTGGTGTTCCTTTCAACCAAGTGGCCCAGGAGCTTTCTAAAAATTTCTCTACATACAAACTTAGGAATTTTCTGAAAGATCAGGAAGTGGTCTGCTGGCATCCCCATATGTCATAGGACCATAGGAAAGTGTACCCAGATTCCCAAATTTTCTACATTAGGAATTTTATGGAGTTTAACCTTTAATTATTTCTTTAAGTCATCACTCTCACTTGGGCTTTGGATTTTGGATTCAGAGGAGGCCTGTATAATGTTGTATATTATAAGAGGTATCTTCAAAAGTACTATGACAAAGCAGAATATCATTTACTTGTGGGAGCAGGTTAAAGTAAATTATGGAAACAAAAATTGCCTTACATCTGAATGAGTGAAGGTTGCATTGGAAGCTAAGTATTTATTTCTGTCTGTTAGTAATATTTCTAAATCTTTTTGATTTCTTCTTGATCCTAAAATAAGAGCCACTACAAATAACTGCTAGGTGTTTAGAAATCGTAATGAAACCTAGCTTTATCTTCCCAGAGAGGAGTGAGATACTAATAAGAGAAGAGCCCTAGTCTGTGGGGCAAACATTGTTAGGGGCCCACAGTGGCACCCATTACTTGAAAACTCCTGAGAGAAAGCCCAGAAAGGTCTTGGGGAAATGTGCTAAGAGTTTTAAGGTTTATGAGGAAAATAGAGCCCGATATTTCAGCTTTAGAGTTATTGGCCCTTGGTGTGCTAGTAAATGTTTAACAACGGGTAGCGGAAGCGAGTAGTGGGAATGGGGCTAGTTAGTAGTGTTGGGTGTGAATGCTCCCACCATGGCTACCAATGTGAAGCTAAGTGGCTTAACAATGCTTGAAAATTGAACACTCAGCTTTCACAGTCCAAGCACCATGAGCCAGCTCCAGCACACTATTAGTGGTTGAGGAAGACTGGGAGAAGAGGGCTATGAAGCTGTGAGGCAGGGCTTTCTGAGCAAGTGAGTGTGGGTCACTTCCCCATGGGAGCCACCTATATGAAGTTCTCCCCTAGGCAATTGAGGTGTCTGAGCAGCCCACTCTGAGAGCGCCTGTGATGTTTTCTCATCTTAGAATAGGCCCTTAACCACCATTCAAGGCAGCCCTGGCACAGACATTTGCTGGAGAGCTGAGATTTCAAATACCCACAGTAGCCATAACTCAGTTTCCTGTACTTGGCATCGTGTTTTTCTACAACAGCCTGTAGTTTTGCACTACCTCTCTGGAACCCTGAGTGATGGTTGCTGTGGGAACTCTTAGTAAGTATGAGCATGTGACACAAGCGTTGGCTGTCTGACCCTGCCTTTCTTGTTGCCTTTGTTTAGATTCTGGCATTTCAGTTGACCTGTTTGGCAGAAAAGAAAAAGTTTGATGTGAGTTGTTTGTTCACTGGGTTCACTACTGAAAGAAAGACACAGTCAGAGGCAGAGGGATTTTTATCTTCCTACAAGCCGCTTAACCTCAGACATCAACTTTATGTTATATAGGGCATATTGAGAAGGTCCACATAAGAGGGTCAGCTGTTATGTGCTGCTGGGGTGGCCACTCTCTTACTTGGACTGGGAGGTAAGCTGCACTACCAGAATAAGGGAGAAAGTATCTTGGATTTAAAAAGGACACAAATAAATAAAAAGAAAGGAACAGCTAGTAGTTATTGAGCTAGGCACTTTTACATGGGTTACTGATTTAATTCTTTAATCAACTATTTTGAGGCAGGTACAGTTATTCTTATTTTATACATAAAGATGCTAAAGAGACTGTCCAAAGTCATACAGCTGGTAGCGGTAAACCCATAATGTGAACTTAGATCTGAGACCAAAATCTGAACTTTTTCCATTTCATCAGGCTCAGGCATGTTTGACAATCTGAGTTTGTCAGGTATTCTGAAGCAAGGGGCCAGCCAGGAATAGGAAGGTGGATGGAGAAGCAGGAAAAGTAAAGATAACAGATTTTATTCCTAGGTGGTGGGGAAAGATCCTGGTTTGGTAAGGGCCCATTCAGTTGAGAAAAGAAAGTACTGAACAGGGGCCCGCTGAGTTTGCTTGCCAGTTAGGCAGAAATGCCTTTGTATAGGCTCCTGGGTACAGTATGATAACTTTATAAATGAGGGAAAAGTCTATTCAGTCTAAGCATGTCAGGAAGGTCACTATGAGAAATAAAGCTCTTCCACACACCAAAGAAACATGCTGATTAAAAAAAAAAAGTTTCTCGTTTATCTATTTCTTTTAATAAATAATATTATTTATGTGGGCCAAAATCTAAAAGGTAACACACTGAATGTTAATTGTTTTTAAAGTACTAGTTCCATTTTGTTTCCCCAAAAAAAGCAAAATGAAGACTCTCAAAGTTAATGTCCCACAGCCGAGCCAGATAAATGTAGAGGTCACTAGTGAAGAGCCCAGCTTATTATTAATCTCTGCCACTGTCAGCATTTTCTCCAATTAAGTATGAATTTTGAAATACCCATCACATAAGTTTCTGGTCTTAATCAGGCTTCCTTGCCACTGAAGCATCATTGGCAGTGCATAGGAGAATTAGTGTTGAAGCCTATAGGAATTTCAATTGTCAGCTTTTCAGGAGGTTACAGAAGACAACAGCCTTGCTTCTTAGTAACCTTAGAAGGATCCTCTATCCCAGTTATTAGATGAGAATGTACAGGTAGGACTTCCTTCTTCAGTTTGATTTTTGCCTCCTTCCTTCAACAAGGATCTTTGGAAACTTTTGTTTTATTTCCACTGAAACTCTTCCCCAGTAGGTAACTTAAAACTCTGTAAGGTATGCTCAGAAAAGCATATTTTGCTCATGTGATAATATCAGAAGCCAGAAGTGTTGCTATGCAAACTTTTATGTGTTATAAGCTGTGTTAGTTGGAAATGTTTTTGCTGAGTACCATAACAGCACTTTGATCTTTCGCAGTGATCCTGCTCAAAGAAAGCTGAAATCTTAAAAATGACCCAGACAGCTGGAAGGGCAACTGGATAGCCCACAAACGGGATTTCTCTCTGTTAGGGAGAGATACTAAGTGAGGCTTGGCAGGGAGGCAGAGAACCCATGTCAAATTACCAGTGAATTAGGAGCAGAGATGATGTTTTTTGTCTCCCTCCCTGAGATGTGATATGTTGCTGAGGAAAGAAACCTCAGATGGGCAGGACAGAGACATCTGCATCTTGGTTTGAGCTGGGTGGCGTGTTCTACCTGCAGTAAGCCATAGAGAAGAAGGCCTACTGTGATATTTGTGCATCTTGTTTTCCCTGTCCCATTACCTTGGCTGTCTCAGTGTGATGCGTGCCTTGCTTGTGCAGGGTAAGGACGTGGGCATGTTGGATCTGTAATTAGTGCAAAGAAAATCTTCACAAGGGGTGTTGAGAGCTTCAACCAAATAAAGTCAGGGAGGTGAGGCAGCTGCCTAGGGAAATTAAAGAAAGTCACTGTCACCACTCCTTTAACCAACTGATGGCCTCTCACTAATCACCCACTGTGAGGTTCATTATCTGGCCCACCTTGCTGAAGGGCAGAGCCAGTCTATCAGATTAATAAGTCTCAGGGCAGTAGAGAGCCTTTTAGTAGCAGGCTTAAAAGACATGGATGGACTGGGAGAACTGGCCAGCTTAAATTGGTTCTGAAATTGAGCTTGGTCCTTAAATTATGAAATGAAAATAGAAAGGGAAAAAAACTTAAGCATATTGTATGCAAGGAGGCTATAGAGGAAATAGTTACTTTTTAAAAGGTATCATCTTTTTTAGCCTAAGAGATTTGTGTCCACCTTTTGGATCCAAACAATTATATTGGATAATTATGCCCTGGAGAGATATTCAGGTTATCGCGGATAGAAAGTCACTGTAAGCACCCAGTGGAGGAAGGGACGCTCATTCAATGGGGTCTGTGATTTTATTATCAAGTTGCTATTTGTTCTAGTCCCTGTGCTTTTGGTTTGTTTTCTTTTTTTCAGCCACTTTGAGCTGAAGTGTTCTGAAAAAGAACCAATTTTTGCCTCCCAACGAAATGCTCAGAACCTGCTTTAGTCTAAGAATTCTCTGCTCTGGTGTCCTTGGTTAGTGCCATAAGACAAGGAATGGGTGCTCTAAGCTTCAAATTCCCCCAGATTATTTTTCTAGGCAAAAATACAGAAGTATATGTTATGTGCCAAGCCAGGGGCGATAAAAATGCAAAAATTATATCTGCCCTTGAGGACTTCATAGTATAAGAATCAGGATCACTGCTTTCTTGCTTAGACCTTTGCCTAAATGCTCTCTTGTAAACCTCACTCGTTATGTATTTGCCATGCTTGCAGTAGTCATACCTAACCCTTTATAAGCCTAAGGAGGATGGATAAACCTCTCTGTTCTCCTTGTACCCTAGTGAAATACTGCCACTTTAGAAATCCATTAAAAGTTTGCTAATGACCTTTATTTGGAGTGAGTTTCCACAGTAAGAGCCATGATCATCTCATATCTTTTTTTCCTGCCTCAGTTTCATTAAAAAAATGAAAAGATGGTAAAAGCAGAACCTTGATTAGATGTCCGTGGACAGGGCAGATTCTGTAAATCCCTGAACTTGGCAAATGATTGAGTTTGTAAGCAGGTCTAAGTAAGTACACTCAGTCTAAAAAACCTCACATGGCTAGTGCCCAGCTAAAAATGATTCCAAATAGTGTTGATTTCTACCTTGGGTTTATTTAATTTGTTAAGGAGGAAGGCCAAGCGTGGAGGAAATAAAAGGAATCCTTGGCATTGTCAAAATACTAAGAACTCCTAGCTTAGAGTTACTAATATGTCCGTTTGAATCATTATGTGTGTGTTTTTTTAATTTTTATTTTATATTTGTTTCAAGTATACACTGGTTAGACATTTATATAGTTTATGAAGCGATTCCCTCCAGTTACTCTGGTACCCATCTGGCTCTACACACAGCCATTACAATATTGTTGACTATATTCCCTATGCTGTACTCTACATCCCCGTGACTATTTTGTAACTACTGATTTGTACTTTTTCATCCCTTCACACTTTTCACCCAGCTTCCCAACCCTCCTCCTCTCTAGCAATCACCAGATTATCCTCTGTATCTGTGATTCTATTTTCATTTAGTTTGTTCTTTTTGTTCCTTAAATTCCACATATAAGTGAAATCATAAGGTATTTATCTCTCTGTCTAACTTATTTCACTCAGCATAATACCCTCTAGGTATTATTTACATCCTTGCAAATGGTAGGATTTCATTATGGCTAAGCGATATTCTATTGTATATGTACTATAACTTCTTTATCTAATCATTTATTGAGTCTGAATCATTCGTGCTCCATCCAAAAATGGAATAAGACCAAAAAAGACATAAACTTATCACCATGGCCATATATTTTTGTTTGACTAGTCATGATTTACTGGACTTATTTTTTATTTAACTTTATTGCGGTATAGTTAGAATACAATAAAATATATTTATGTAACCACCACCCCACCACTACCACTAGCATCAGCACCACAAAAAAAGCCTGCTAATATTTTGATTGGAATTGGATTAACTTTATAGGTCAACTTGGAGGAGAATTTACACTAATAATATTGTTTCAAATCCATGAACATAATATACCTCTCCATTAATTTAGATCTTTTAATTTTTCTCATTAATGTTTTATAGTTTTTAGCATACTGTTTTGCACCTATTTTGTTCAGTCTATCCCTAAATATTTCATTTTTATGTTATATAAATGGTATTTTAAAATTAATTTCCAATTTTTTTGCTAGCATATAGAGATATGTATTTTTTATTTTATTTTTTTTAGAAATATATTTTTAAATTAACCTTTTCCCCTGTAACTTTGATAAACTCATTTATTAGTTCTTTTTTTAATCTTTAGAATATTATGTCCTCACAATCATATCGTGTACAGATAAATTTAGTTTTGCTGCTTTCTTTAAAATCTGTTTGCCTTTGGTTTTTTATTTTCTTATAGCACTGACTAGGGCTGCCAGTGCAATGCTGAAGTGGTAAGAGCAGACAGATCTTCAGGGGAAAGCATTTGGTCTTTCATCATTAAGTAATGTGTTAGCTATAAGTTTTCATAGATTCCCTTTATTAGGTTGCGGGAGTATCCTTTTATTCTAAGTTTGTTGAGAGTTTTTATTATGAATTGTGTTTAATTTTATCAGTTTTTTTTCTGCATATGTTGAGATATGGATTTTTTTCTTTTATTCTGTTAATATAGTGACTGTATTTTTAAATATTACTCAAACCTCACATTCCTGGGATAAACCCTTCTTGATCATGATATAGTATTTAGTTTGTATATTATGAAATTTGAGTTTCTAATACTGTGTTGATTATTTTTGTGTAACTGTTTATCAGGAATATTAGTTCATAGTTTCTTGTAATGCCTTTGGTTTTGGTATTAGAGTAGTGCTGCTCTATCAAATGAGTTGGTGAGTATTCCCTTATCTTTGAAAAGAGTTTGTGTAGGCTTGGTATTAGTTTTTGCTTATAATTAATAAAATTCACTAGCGAAGGCAACTAGACCTAGAATTTTCTTTGTGAGAAGGATTTTTACCCAACATGATTTTTATTGTGAAAAATTTTAATCATAAAGTTGAAAAAATTGTACAGTGAATGCCAATATAACCACCACCTAGATCCTCACTGATTTTCTTTTTTTTTCCTGTTTTTTATTTTATTGATTTATATGATTACCTTTGTTATTTCCTTCTGTTTGCTTTGATTTAATTTGTTCTTTTTATGATTTCTTAAGTGGAAACTTAGTTCATTGATTTTAATTCTTATTTTCTAATATAAAAATGTAGTGCTATAAATTTCCCATGTTAATAATAGCATCCCATAAATTTTGGTATGCTCCATTTTCATTTTTATTCAGTTCAAAATATTTTCTCATTTCTTCTGTGATATTTAAAAGTGTGTTGTTTTTTATTTAGAGATTGCTGTTAATTTCTTACTTAATTCTCTGGTAGACAGAAAATATATTCCATGTGATTTCGATCCTTTTAAATTTATTGAGATTTGTTTTATGGTCCAGCATATAGTCTGTCTTGTTTAATGTTCTATGTACATTTTAAAAGAATATGTACTCTGCTATTGTTAAGTAGAAATTTCTGTATATGTCTTAGGTCAAGTTAGTTGGTAATGTTTAAATCTATCTTTTTACATTTTTTTGTCTACTCGTTCTATCAATTACTGAGAGAAGTATTGAAACCTGCAATTAGTAGACTAGTAATCATAAACTTCTTTATTCTTTTAGTTCTGTCAATTTTGCTTCATTCAGAATTTTGAATCTCTTTTATTGGGTGTACATATATAGAGAATTGTCTTAATGAACTGACCCCTTTAACATTATGAAATTTTACTCTTTAGTCCTGAGAATATTCCTCGTTTTGAAGTCTCCCTTGTCAGATTTTAATATAGCAATTCTACTTTATTTCAATTAGTTTATATAGCATCTACTTTATTTCAATTAGTTTATATAGCATTTTTTATTTCCTCATAGTTTCAGCCTATCTCTGTCTATATTTTAGGTAGAATTCTTTCAGACATTCATAATTTGGTCTTGATTTTATATCCAGTCTAACAATCTCTACCTTTTAATTGAAGTGTTACATATAATTTATCAATACGACTGAGTTAAAATCTACCATCTTGTTTTTGTTTTCTATTTCTCTCATCAGTTCTTCATTCATTTTTTTCTTTTTTTGCCTTCTTTTGGATTGAGTTTTGTTTAGTACTGCATTTTATGTCCACTGTTTACTTTTTAGCTATACCTATTCTTTTTGTTTGTTTGTTTTTAGTGTTTGTTCTAGGGCTTACAATATACATTTGTAACTTATCACAGTGTACCTTCAAAGTAATGTCATATGGCAGACTGTGAGCTGCCTGCACTTTTCTCTTTAAGTACGTACTTTCTCTTTAGTAAAACTTGCACTTTCCTGCTTAAAAAATAATAATAATAATGTTATATGACTTCATGTAACATGTAATAGCCTTGCAATAGTGTATATCTATTTGCCCCTCTCCTGTCCTTTGTACTGTGTTGTCATACATTTTTCTTCAATAACATTACATTGTTATTAGTTTTTGCTTTAAAGAGTCAATTAGCTTTTTTCCTTGGTTTTAAATTTACGTAAAAGTATATTTACCATTTCCAGTGTTCTTTATTCCTGTTTACAGAACCAGATAACGTAATTTTCCTTCTGCCAGAAGAACATCTTTTAACATCTGTTGTAGTGTTGACAGCACACTCTCTCAAATTATTTATTTGAAAAGGTCTTAATTCTACCCTCATTTCTGAAGTATGTTTTTGCTGGATATAGAATTCTAGGTTAACAGTAGTTTTATCTTTTGACAGATGTCATTCCATTGCTTTCTGGCTTGCACAGTTTCTGACAAGAAGTACGAATACTTATCTTTTATTCCTCTGGATGTAATGTGATTATTTTCCGCTTCTGACAGCTTTCTTGCTGATTTTCAGCAATTTGATTATCAGGTGTGTTATATCTTCCATTTTGCTCCTTGTTTTTTCATGGTTGTCTTTAAATACTTGAACATTTATAATAGCTCATTAGATGTTCTTGTTCTAATTCCATCATCTCATTTCTGGGTCTGTTTCTATTGACTTATGATTCTCTTGGTTAGAAGTCACATTTTTCTGCTTCTTGACATAGCTGGTAATTTTTTTTATTAGATACTGGCCATTGTGAATGTTATGTGGTCGAGTGCTAGAGTTTGTTGTCTTTCTTTCTTAAATAGTGTTGGACCTTATTCAGGAAGACAGGTAAATTATTAATGGAGCAGCATGATACTTTTGAAATGTCTGTTTTTGGCTTGGTGACCTTTTTTTCTCCCAGTTTTATTGACATGCAGAACTGCATATTTAAGGCATATAGCATAATGACTTGACTTACATATGTTGTGAAATAATTACCACAATGAGATTAGTTAACATGCGTTATCTCATATAGATACAAAAAAATATATTTTTTCCCTTGTGATGGGAATTCTTAGGATTTACTTCCTTAACAACTTTCATATGTATCATACAGCAGTGCTAACTATAGTCGTCATGTTGTTTATTACATCCCCAGTACTTATTTATCTTACAACCGGAAGTTTGTACCTTTTAAACCACCTTCATCCATAAAACTTCTTTTCAATATTTGAGTAGGTTTAGGAGAGATTTTACTCTAGGGCTAGTTTAGTTCCACTACTAAAGTGTGACTGTTCTGATGTCTCTTTTGACGATTATAGGTATTTAACAGGTACTTTTCATTCTGGTTGTTCAAAATGCAGACACTGCCCAGTCCTGTGTGAGCTCTGAGAATTGTTCAGCTTACAGATCCTCAAGCATTTTTTTTGTTTGACCTGGTTGAGTTTTACCTTACACCTATAATCCTTATGATCAGCAACAGATTCAGTGAGAACAGCTGAAACTTCTGAAGCTCTTTTCTTTGCTTAACACCCTCCTCTCTGGTAAGCTGCCTCACAAGTTCCAGCCACCTCTGCCTCCCCAAACTCCAGTGTGTTGCCTTATCCCAGCAAGACTTTCATGCTTGTGTTTTCTTTCTCTCAGGATTCCTATCCTGCACTGCCTGTCATCTAGTGTCAGAAAAGAATTCTTTCTTTCCCAGTTCTTGGTTACTCCATCATGACTGGAAGTGGCAGTCCTGAACTATTTTAAAATATGATGATATACACAGAGTTACCCAGTTGAATTTTTTCAGTTTCACACACTTTTCAGAGAACCTTCCCTTGCTTTAACTATTCATATATATTATCCTATTTTACTTCATTCTCTTTCTTCCTTCCTCTTTTTTTCAATACTAGAGAGGAGAGTCTTAAATTGATATTGAAAACAGTATATATAGGAGCATTTTAATACCCTTTTTAAGATAATCCACTAAAAGTTATTTCTTCCTTTCCCCACTTTTCCCTTTTTATCTTGGGCCCAGTTTCCAAGCCTTACATTGGTCATTTACAAAGGCTCAACTCTCAAATCTTTTGAAACAGCAAGGAGAATTAAAACATGAAGCTCTTAGGTAGCTGATATTTTATCCTTTTAGCTGTCTGCTTGGTCATTATGCTTCTTTTAGGCCTTGTTCATCTGGACATGACTAAACTTTGTACTGTATAAAAGAAAGTTAAGCAGACAGCATCTGAAGAAAGCTGACAGTCTTCTCTGGGTACTAGTTATCCATGGAGCTCATGAATCTAATTGTTTTTTCTTCTTGTCTTTTGAGATGCCAGTCTTTTGGTTACTGTATAAAAACAAATGCTAAAATTAGCTTAGCAAGACTTTGAACTTGGCTATTCAAAGATCATCATGTGTGTCTGTTTAGATGGTTTTGGACAGTTATAAGTACAATGCACAGTTAAGCTTAATTTGTGTAGTCGAAAATCGTTGCTAAATTGAATACACCTCACAAGGGCATTTCAGAGTGGATCAAACCTGACTTATAAGAAATTGAAACTATAGATTGTGTGTTTTGGGAATAAAGTGACATTCTTTCCCATCCTTTCATCCTTTTGCTCATCCTTTGTGCTGGACTCTTTTTTTTTTTCCCCCAGCATCAGAAGATTCTGCCCTTGAGGTGCTAGGCCCAGAAGGAACCTAAGCTCTCAGTGTCAGAGTCACAAGCCTATTAGAGCTGATAGCCCTCCCTACAGCTGCTATCTCAGGGCACTGTTCACTTGTGGAGAATTCTGTGCTCAGAATTAGCTGACACAGTAAAATGAAGGAGGTGATAGACAGAAGAGACCTTGGATTCTTGATTATACCTGTATTAAAAGGTATGACACAATTTCAGCCAGCCTGCCATTCACTGGTCAGCTTCGCGGCTGACTCCAAACCACACTTAATGCTATTGGCTCAGCCCCATTATGTGCTTACATCTGTGGGTGTGCCTTTCCATGGTGGTTTATCTTGATTCTCCATTTTGCTTGTTAGGTCCCGCAAGGCAGGACTTGGCTCTGAGGGCTGTAGAAGCCTATCAGAGTGCTGAGAACAGTGCTGGGTGTACTGTAGTGGCCTAACTCTAATCTTACTATGTGACCTTGATGAGAAATTCCTTTCCTTTTTGGTTGGGCCTGAGTGTTACTAAATTAGTCCACAAACATGTTGAAATTTCTTAGGACTCTTAGGTGTTGTGGAAAGTCTATAATGTAACACTGAGTCTCTTTCTTCAGAGTGCTGAAAATCAGCTGTGACACAATTTCAGTGAAGAAATCAATAGTAGGAGCATGTGTGTTTCTCCAGGAGTGGGCCTGCCACTCTGTCGGTGTTCGTGTGCTAACACATAAACCTTAAAGCAGTGTGTTCTTCCTTCCACAGGAAATCCCTCATTGGTACTCCTGTAGAGGACAGGTCTCTACCAGAAAATCAGGGAGGGGAGCATCTGCTCATTTATGGCAGAGGTTAGAATTTAAGGTCCTAAAAAGCAGTTATTCATGGAGTCACATTAAAATGAAAGAGATAATAATAATAATAACAGCTATGGTTATTAAATACTTTCTGTGTGTCAAGCAGTATGCTTGGCACTTTATATTCATTGTCTATGTAATCCTCACAACCAGCTCTATATGATGAATGAACATTATTATTATCCCCATTTTACAGATGAGTAAAGTAAGGCTCACCCATTTCCACCCTGCTAGTAAGTGGTGGAGCTACGATATGAGTTCAGATAGTCTGACTCAAGAGCCATACTCTTAACTGTGTTAACTTAAAAATTACTGGATGTTGTTGGTCAAAATACTTTTTCAGGGCCCAGGCACAGCTAGACTCAGTAGGGACCCACCAAGGTCTTTACTTGGAAAACATTTTGCAGTGCTTCTTATTTAGCTTTAACTAGTCTTGAATCTGGAAGAATAAATACGAATTGTGGAGCATATTAGCTTCTCTAGCACTAGAATTCCCCATCAAAGGTGTCTAATACCCAACCACCACTTAACTTAGTTGTGAGAATGCCACTGAGGGCTGTCCTTAGACTGGTGACATTGCAAGGTTAGGGACAGGCCTTTGTTACTTCTGGGAGAAAAGAAAGTTGTTCTTCATTGAGAGACAAATAACCAGTTCTGGGGCAAGTCTGGTTTGGAGAAAGTAGAGGAAAAATGAGATGCTAGATTAATTAGGTCCCTTCAGAGAAAATGAAAGACCAGACCTCTGGTGGTTTCTCTTCAGTCTCTTGCCAAAATTTATAGAGCATTTCAGCCCTATAAGAAATTCAGAGAAGGGAGATAGGCATGCCCTGAGTAGGTCATTTTCATTTTTATAGTAAAAAGTATCTTCATTTGAATTTGAGGAAGTTTACTGGGTAGAAGAAGGAAACAGTCTTCCTGGTTGAGAAATGGTATATTTGACTTACATGTTCCTCCAAGGATGATAAGAGGGAGACCTTCGTCTTTAATTGATATAAAAATTGCCTGCAGCTACTTGGACCTACCTGTCCTCTCTGGCAGGCTCATTTACCACTGACCATTATTGAAGCCCTGCCTGATCTGTGCTCAGCACTATTTCTTTTAGAGATAGGACATTGTGCTAGAGCAATGAACAGTTTAAAATAGTAGCATGAAGAGCAAACCTGATTATTCAGACCTTGTTGGTTCTGTGAGCACCAGGATAAGTTTTTCCCAAATCTGGGACCATTGTGAGAGATGAACTTCATTTCCCAACAACTTGCCATGGAACAAATTCTTTCATTATTTCTCCATCATCAGCTTGCAGAGTAAGCAGTACCTAGTCAGCTCCCTGTAACTGATAAGAGAGAGAGGCAAAGGCAGTGTCCAGAATTATTCCTGGTAATGCTCTTATTTGTGATTTTAGAGCCTGATCTCTCAAGCTGTCCTTTTTTGCTTTTTGGAAAAAATGAGGCCAAAGAAATCATACTCTCTAGTGAATAAATATCTGAAATAGAGCAAATGGCCAAAATCTAATGAGAGAGAGAGATAGAGATTATTATGAAAAATTCTCTAAAAAGCCTTCATCTTCTTTCCACCTTGAAACTACTATATCTATTTCAGATTATCCAGAAATTGATTTTTCTACGATTAGGAATTTGGCTGGGTTAAAACAGAGCAGCATGGAAGTGGGAACAGAGTGGTTATAGTCTCTTTTGGAGAATGGAAAGGTGGTCTTAAGGTATGAGCATTCATTGTAGAAGGGATTCATTGAATCCTTTTAACACCCACCCTACCCGGGAGACCACCTGATAGCTGTGGCCAAAGAAGCCCAATTGGTTAAAGACCTTTGAATTTCAAACTTCTAAATGGGTATTAATTAATTAAAATAGAAACCAAAACCAGATTTTCCGATGAGCTTGGAGTAGTCTGTAAGATTTTGTTGGTGGTTTACACCAACTACAGAAGGGCTGAGCAGAGTCTTTAGCTGCTGCTGGTGGAAATTGACAAGCCCTGGAGCCTCGAGGACCTCAAAGTTATTAAAGCTCAAATACCAAACTAGCCTTCACTCATACTCTGCAGATCATGCTTCCCACTGCTTAGGAGTGGATTGGAATTATTTGAATGTTTGTTCTCTGAGAGATGAAGTTTAGCTCCTAAACTCAGGAACGTGCTCAAGTTAAACTAGTCTGCCAGTATAGGAAGAGCACTGGATTAGGAGTGAGAAAACTGTTTTCCAATCCTAGCTTTGTGTCTTTGGGCAATTTATAATCTTTCTGGACATCTGTTTCTTCATCTGTAAGATGGAAGGCCATGAATTAGGGGATTTCCAAGGTTCCTTATAGAATTATTATTTCTGTGATTCTACCCTTAGGCTAACACTCTGGCAAAAAGAGGTATGGTTGCCTTCCATATCACCCTCATTAAATATTAGTGATAACTCAAGACCCTTCTGGCCACCATTTAACCACTGATTCATCTTATTTGAATACATCAAATACTTTCCATTTTTCTTCTTTGTTTCTTTCTCAATCGCCTTCATTCATTTGGCACCTTCTATTTGTTAGATGCTACCATTTGTATTTTTATGCTTATTTCATATATTACCTCTAATCTTCATAATATTATAAGAAAATATGATGACCCTTTTACAGATAAAGAAACTAAAGCTCAGATAAGTCAAGGCCTTATAACTAGTAATATTTCCTATTCTATAAGAAGTTTCAGTAAGTCTCTATTGGTATCTTGTGGTTTCATCCTCATTTAGCACCTTGGCAGAGAAGGCCATACATATTGTCTAGGCTGGGAGTGCGCCAGTGGCAGCCTTAAATACTCTCCTCTAATAGGTTATACTATAGATGTCAGTTCAAACCGAGAAGGTAATGAACACAAGCTTGCTGACAGGTCACATCCTATTACTTAGTTGTCCCCCAGTTCTCATTCTACTGGGAATTCAGCCCAACGGAGATTTGAGACTAAACATACTAAACAGCAAAGCTATCAGACATCAAGATTGTATAGCCATTGTCAGAAACTATTCCAACTTGACTATTCTTTGCTAATATCTTCAGGCTAGAAGTTATTTCCCATTTCAAAGGCTCTGTTAAAAAAAAATGGGCAGAAGTCACTAAATAGTCCATGAGGAATGTGCATTGTGTGTACTAGGGGGAGGGTATATGTGTGTCTGGAACCTTGTCAGCAATTTTGAACTAACCGTGCACTGGGATCTCTCTCCTTCCCCATCCTGATATGACGAAGAGCCTCATAACCTATATGATGCAAGGGTGACCTCTCTGGGTATCTCTGCTCAGTTTATCCTTAGCACTGCCAGAATTGTTAAGGTTGGTAGTGAATACTGGGCATTCTCTGACTTCTGACTGACACATTGCCAGTTACTCTCAGTATAGTGAGGTCATTATGGGAAATCTTTTTTCATATTGAATAGAGAAATTAGGTTTTCTCCTCACCAGAATCTGCCATATGAATGAAGATGTTCAAGGATCTAGCTGCTGGCTTATAAATGGTTAAAACTATCTGGGGATGAGAACTACCAAATACCCCTTGTCACCAGAAAGAAACTTTCATCATAAAATTAGTAACCATTTATAGACTGTTCATATGTTCCAGACATTAGACAGTCATTTCATTTCATCCTCCCATCAGCTTTATGAAGTAGATAGTGTTATTCCCATTTTACAGATAAGAAAACCGAGGCTCAAAGAGACTAAATAATGTGTATGTGTTTACATAGCTAATTAGTGGTATGTAATTAGTGGTATGACCTCATAGTCTAGTCAGGCCCCTTCCCCTCTAGAGACCTCAAGGAAGGGATTTTGGTTCTCTGCTCCTCCCAGTTTGTTTTTCCCTAAACTGAGGCCATTTATTTCTTCCACTTAAATTCAGATGATGTTCCTTTGTGTTGAAGAATCATTTATGCACATAGACTCTTTGAGATAGTTTGAAATAGGTAGGTACTTCCTGGGCTGTGAAGACAGTTACTCTTGAGTCCAAGGAGCTGTCCAGGTACCTGTGTATCCATTGGGATAATGATAATCCGTCAATTATATGTTACTTTCAAGAACTCAAAACTTTTATTCCCATGTCATTTTAGGAAAATGAAGTCAAGTTCCATTTTATAGAGAGAAGGGTTGAGGCTCAGAGAGGTTAGGTGACTTGTCTGAGATCCCATGATAAGAGTGGGACTCCCAGTTCTGTTCTCTCAGGACCCTTGCCAGGACCCAGGTTCCTGTCTGTAGAAGGTCATAGGTGGGGATAGAAGGATTCTTTAGAGAGCATGTGGCTTATAGATGATTCACTGACATCGTAGCTACCTTGAGCTGAGGTGGTGGGCATGATTCTAGGAAGCCCCAAAGTCCAACTGCTGATGAAAGGAAGTGGGCTTGTACTTGGGAGATAGACTGTTACCCAGTGTATTAGGGAGGGATCTCAGCCTAGGAGGAGTCAGGAAGCCAGAGACTGAGGCTGCAAATTATGGTAAAACCTAAGGCCTTTAGGTACAAGGGCTCTGGGAGGTTGCCCTCTAAGTGCTGCCTTGCCACATCCCAGGCCAGTAATGAGTGTAAGTCTCAAATGGGACATATTCCTCAAGTCTGAAGCTATAGAAAGCAAAGTCCCAGACTAGGAAAGTACCCCTAGTGCTCCAAAGTCCCAAATGACCTAGAGCCCAGACCTGAGCTTAGAATGTCTTCTTGGAAATTTAAGAGAAAATATGAGAGCAAGAGATGGCAAAGGCTGGGTGAAGTGAAGGGCAACTTTCCCCTGGGTAAAAGAGGATAAAGAACTAAGGTCTTGACAGGAGGAAAGCTGAGATCACTCATTAGGTCCAACAAGGCCTCTGGTTTCCTTCTGAGGAGCTGATAGCTCAGGGGCCTTCTTTGCTTTCACCTCTCTGTAAGAAACCAAACTAAGCTGTCCTGGAAAAAGCCAACTTTACTGGGAAAGGAAAAATCCCTTTTCTGAGTAAGATCATAGACCTTCTACTCTGCCCTGGCAAGAAGAGAAAGCCCAGGTGATTGAGGCAGCCTTGCCAGAGGCTCTCAGGGTATAGCATCTCTTGACATGCTGCACATTCTTCTCAGAAACTGGCTTTAGTGTGGTATTTGTCTTTTGGTACCTAACACCCCCTCAGGGAAGGCGGAGCCGAAGTTGCTGGGTTATAGGGATTGCTGATGCTGCTCGTCGTTCATGGTTTGAGAAAGCATATATTATTCTCTTCTGCCTGGCTCCTGGGGGCTGGTTCCATCCTAGAGGAATTTTGCCTTTTCTCCAGGTTTGAGCCATTCACTTCTGAGCCAAGACTTCGGCTGTAGATATTCCGGTCACAAGCATAACTCATGTGCATGAGAGGACCAGATTACTTTGTAGGTGATTGCCATTGCTAGGTACTGGTCCTTCTTGCTGGCAGAGCTGACAGATTGAATTAGAAGCAAAGGAGCCAGCCTATACTGGAGTCTGAGATACCTAGCCAGGCAAAGTCATCATAAGGAGCCAGGTGTCTGGAAGTAATGATCCTGAAGCCTGGGCCAGACCTTTGCCCTAGCTGTCTCTTCCACCCAAACTCTGGGACACAAGCTTTCCCTGTGTTCTCCATCCGTACCTTCTCCTCAGAAGTGTGTTTGCTACCAAGTGAAGTCTGCCTTGGCACAAGACCGAATTGGTGAGGAGAACAGCACAGACACAGTTTTGCACTCTGCAGGTGTCCATCCTCAGTCCCTCTGACCAGTCCTGACTTTAGCTTATTCCATTCACCCCTATCTGTTGTTAGAGCTAAGCCTCCCTCATCACTCACTTATTCTTCTCAAGCTCCCTACAGAGCTGGGAGCTCTCCATGACTTCATAGACTTCCTTCCCAGGTCAGATCAAGTTGCAAAATAGCTGTCATCTAGATTGCCAGAAAGAATAGTCATTCCCTCTCCTGGCCTTTTCTTTCTGTCCAGCTCATTTCCTCTAACGTAATGTGGTGCCTCTCTTCCTAATTGTCCTTGCCTTTAATTCATGGTTTTATACACTGGCTATGATAGTCCCTTCTTTTTGTAACCACAAAGATCCAAGGTTCCTGGAGTTAATGGAGGTCTGGATCCCCACCACAAAAAGTCAGAGAGGCATGGTGGGGAAGAGACCCTCTCATCAGAACAAAAGATGAAGTTACCTCTAGCTTCATCTAGAGTGTCCCCTATACCCCAAGGCTGGGATACCCAAAAGTTCAATCCAGGCAACAGATAGGAAGACTGAGTTGGCATTGAGAGATGAAAACAAGAGGCAGATGGTACTGAGGAACATCCCAGGACTGAAGAAATGTGGTTCCCAGAAAGGGAAAAGGAAAGAGACATTGGCAAAGTCTTACTCAGCAAATCTGACAGCCTGGCTAGAGAAAGCTGCAGGATATGGCTGAGAATAAATTTATGTTATGAGGACACTGGCAAACTTAAGACACTCACTATTCTGTCACTTCTCATGCTCTTTTACCATACCCAGAGTAAACAGCCTTGGTGGCCAGGCTGGACTGGTCAGGAAAAGTAGAGAATGGAAGAGATTAGAAAGTGGTCCCGGAAACCTGAGGAATTGCTCCTTGGAACCAGGTGTTTTTTCTGCGTGATAAGTAGTGAGCAGGGTCTCTTGGAGGTGTTGTCCCAGACTAAATTCAGTGCAGTAGGGTAGCAGGAGGGGCATGCATTGGGGCCAAGTGATCTAGGGTTTGCATGGTCTAAACCCTCCCTGGCCCATGACCTCTCCCAGGTGCTGGAGGTAGTGCGAGCCAACTATGACACACTCACACTGAAGCTGCAGGATGGCCTGGACCAGTATGAGCGCTATTCGGAGCAGCACAAGGAAGCTGCCTTCTTCAAAGAGCTGGTGAGTCCTCCCTGCCTCTGTCTCTACCCGTATTTCTTGGGAGCCCTTTCCCAGCGACTGGGTTCTACTGTGCAGGTGGGCATCTAGGGAACCACTACAGTTTGCCAGAGGCTGATGAAATAAGACTTGAGGAGTCTGCTAGGATTGGGTGTGTGACTTCTCTTCCAAAGCAGTCTGGAACCAGGCAGTGAGAGAAGATATTCCCCAGGGTACTGGTGCCAGGCTGGGAAGGGTGAGAAGCCTGAGGCAGCATTTGCCCACCTCTCTCCTGCAGCCATGGAAACAGCCCTGGCATGATTCCTGCTGGACCTGGGTTTTGACGTGCGTTCTCAGTGGCAGCTCTGGCTCGTTACTCCTTATCCTGTCCTCAGAACAACTAATGAGAGTAATTGTTTCTTCTCTTACTTATATAGTCACTTCCTAAATTTCTAATTCATTCCTGGTCTGAGTGCCCTCCAAATCTAATTCTCCAGTCTTCACTCCTTACCCCTGTTCCCACTTTCTAATCACTCAGTTTTCTGCAGCCCCCACCCATGGCCACCTGGAGCTAGTGAGCATTTGCTCTGCCTCCTACTCTATTTCCCAGTCAGCATCTCTTCACAGAACTGGACTCCATCCCTGCGGATGGTCCCTCTCCTGTCCTGTGCTCAGAGCTACTGTCAGGAAAAGCTCAGCTTCCCTTTAGTTCTGCCTCTCAGTGGGCATTTTGCTGGGGGCTGAGATCAGGACACATAGGCCTTTGCACCTGCTTCCCATGTCCTCAGACATGGGGCAGAAATTGAATCAGCCCGGCTTTTACTACTCCATGCCTATTCCGTGATGAAGGTGCTGGATTTAAGCTCATCTGTCTTGTGCTAAATACAGCCCAACTCCGATCCCTACATTACATTCCTGAGATTTTGGACTTTACTGGGTGAGGAAGACATACTGTAGGGTGAGTTAGTTGGGAAAAGTGAAGCCATTAGGGTAAAAAGATAGAAGATAATTTTTATGGGGTAGTTGGCAGGTCTTTTAAGTTGGTGTTGGGGAACTACAGGGGGCCGAGACAATAAAAAGAGTAAGTTATTGGGAGATGAAGAGGGTTGTGGGGGAGAGATTCAAAGGAGCTCTGTCTCACGGCTCTCTGACAGCGGTGTCTGGCACGGGGAGCAAAGAGGATCTGGTTAGGTTTGGAGCTAATGAGCTTGAGCTGCCTGCTGTTCGCCATGCTGCCCTTTCCTCTGCTTCCAGCCCTTTCCTCTGCTTCCAGCCTGACAACTTCATTAAGTTGCCCATACAAAGCAGAAATTGAAGGAAAGTGCCCTGAACTTTGGGGCCCAGCACAGATAAATGTTCTTTTTCTCCTCCCCTCTCCTTTATCTCTCATACAATGTTCACATCTATTTCCCGTGAACGAATCTCCCTCAGGAGTCTGCTAGATTCCTTCTAGAACACACTCAGAATAAGAAGTTTGGCCTTCTGACCCCTTCCTCATAGGTCTTTTCCGTTGCTGACACAGGACCACTTCCTGTAAGGTTCTTAGTCTGTGGGTAGAAAGTGTGTGAGGTGAGCAGGAGGGACACAGCAAGGGTATGCCCCAGACTTTCCTCTGAAGTGGGGAAGAATCCTTGTGGTATGGAAAGAGTACTGCGCCAGAAACCTGGGTCCTGCCCCAACCCTAGGACTTACTAGCTGTATGACCTGATCCTGGTCATTGGCCTCCTTGGATCATACTCCTGCCATCTATGCCAGACAAGGACTGCATCTAAGTGTTCTTTCCAACCCTCGCAAAAGTAGATAAATACAAAGGGAGAACGAGGAGACTAGAAACACATCTAAAAGAAGGTAGCTCCAGAGCGTGAGTCTACTAGCATCAGTTTCTTCTCCTCCATCAGACCACTGAGCAGACCAGTGCCCTTCTGCATGGCTGAGGCAAGGACAAAGGCCTTCCCTGCTCTCCTTCCCTGTCTGTGCTTCCTTCTGCCCCTTCAGGGTAGATGCTCTTCTCATATCCACTAGAGGTTCTGTCTCTCAGCCTCTCTTCTTCCCACTATCTCGGAACTGTTTGCTCATTTGCCTGCAGGAATGATGGCTGTTAAGGGTTTATTTCCTTAGAGAGAAATTTCTAGCACAGCTTTTGGCCTTGTGCCTCAGGCACTGCCCTCTACTGTTTGTAACCAACTCTCTCTTTTCTCTTTTCTTGTGCTCTCCTACTTTCCCCCACCCTTTCCCAGGTTCGATCCATTAGCACCAACGTCAGGAGAAACCTGGCCTTCCACACGCTCAGCCAGGAGGTCCTGCTCAAAGAGTTCTCCACAATCTCCTGAGGCCGTGCATACCTGAGCAGCCACTGACTGCCCTTACCCATGAGGCTTCTGGGATGGAGGGGGAGTGAGGGGAGAGGGGGCTATCCCCAAAGTTGGAGAACAACATGGATACGGAGTTCTCCCGGTGAAGGCTGTACTTCAGTGGAACTTGGACAGCAGGGGCCAGAAGGGGCAAGCCAGGGATAATCTTATTTGGGGAGGGATGGGTGGGCACAGTGAGAAGCCTTCAGGAATGTAGGGATTTCCAGGGTGGGCTCCTTGGATACCCCTCACATTTCCAATTTAGATTATAAATTGTGGCTACTGACTAATTTTCAGGAGCTGTTGGAGCAAGCCTTAAGCTGATCTCAACATCTTGAGGGTCAATGGCTCTCAAGGCTTCTGAAAAACAGATTAACTCTCAGATGTAAATGGAACCAGTTCCGCTTTCTTGGGACCTGGGGCTGAGCTGGACTTGAAATTTGTTTCCCCTGCCCACACTGGCACTCTGCCGCATCATTAGGACCCTTAGCTCAGGCTTAGGGTAGGGTAAGAATGGAGTACCTTTTTTCTATTTTCTAAATCCAGATCTGACTCCTCTGGGAGACTGGAGATTAGAATTCACCCATTGCTCCACTGTCTGGCCACCAATTTCTGGATCTGATCCTTGCTACCAGGAGTACCTATTAGCTTCCCCTGCCTTCCAACTCATTAACTCATTAGCACTATAGGGTCAAAATTTTAGCTTTTCATTTTCAATCTGGTTTAAACTGTCTTTAGGGTGTGTGTGTGTGTGTGTGTGTGTGTGTGTGTGTGAGTGAAATAAACATTGACAGGTTTTCTGGAGCCCTCAGGTGCCTACTTTGCTGGTTCCCTTTCCAGCAGCTTCCCCACCTCCCTAGCAACCCCCTCTGGGAGCCTCTCCTCCCTCCCCTTGTTCCACCCCCTCACCCGGCTGTTGTTTACATCCAGCCTGCCTGAGAATTTCCTCTGGGGAGGAATCTGTTCCTGCTGTGGTTTGGTGCTGGGAGGGAGAGAACCTGCTGGGGACAGAGTACCATCCATCTGAAAGAGGCCAGGTGAGCATCAGAGAGAGGCTATTCTGTCTATTATTCTGGGTGGAGCCATAGGCAAGTCTCTTGACATTTGGGAAGTGGCCGGTGATTCCTTCTATGGACAGCCTCCAATGGAATACTGCTGGCTTTCCCTACCCCACAGCTGCCTCCGAAGTAGCTGCTGCTCTCAGATCTTTTCCAAAGCACTCTCTAAAGCCCTCAGGATAGCAAGAAGCAAGTGGCACAGAAAGAATCTGGAAGTACAGGAATCCAGCAGTGAGAGCAGGTCTGAGACCTCCCCAGCTGCTGTTCCACTTAAGCTTCAAATCTCTTTGACATACTTGCTTTCCCAACATTGAAAAGATATGCACTAGTTCCAGAGAATCCACCAACATGCTGCCATGTGTAGATTCTTAAAAGATCAGGGGCTGGGTCATCTCTGATCACTAGATGGATAGCTCAGCCTAGGGCATTTAGTGTTTTCCACAGTGATAAACCCTAGAGGAACTGGAGCAGGAAGCTGGTGGCAAGTTGAAATTATTAAAAATTTATTTGTATGGGACAGTCTTTTTAGTGTCTTTTTTTTTTTTTCTTTCTTAATCTGTTACCTAGAACTCATTTCTCAAAGACAGGATTAAGGTAATCTTCCAGATGCTGGTCCCATCTGGCCAAGGGCCCTTGCTGGTTTTTACAGACTCTCCTCCTGAGTCTCCTGGCCACAGAGGAAGCCAGTTCAGTTCAAAGAGGTGTAGCCTCCCCTGTGTTCTCAGTGGAAGGAAGGAGAAGAGAGTTTCCTGATCTCCAAACTTGGTGTTGAAGAGGCCAGCTGGCCCATTTGGGCTGCTTACAGATTCCTGCCAGTCTTTCCTTTGAAATAAATATGGGCAGGACTAGGGCACGAGGCAATAAACAAAGGAACCCTCGGCCCTCCATTATAAAGGCGCATCCACCTCTGGCCCATTTACATACACCTTATTCTAAGAACTCCAAACAGGAGTCTCATCTAGAGTTCAACCCCAAAAGGAGCTGCCCATGCTCTGTCCATGCCCCGGTGTCTGCCAGTTCTGTGGAGGACCCCCCCCAGAGCCAGGAGCAAGGCATTATTTCCAGAGACAGCCTGCCCTTTAGCTGCTTTTCCCCTTCTCATGCCTGAATTCCCATTGAAATTCCTCCTGTGTTAATTGAATCAAGTGGTTGGAAATTAAAGAGATTAAATGTGTTGGGGTTACTCCTCCAAAGGAGCCATTGGGCCGACAGGATTACCTGGGACACTACCACCATACTATCCAGACCCACCAGACACTTCCCTGCCCCCTGTCCTCATGGTAGGTGGGGTCTCTTGGGCTAGGATCCCAGGCAGCATCCTGGGGAAGATCAGACAAGTAGGCTCAGTCATTCAGTAGCCATTCCTGGGAGACAGAGGGATCCCAGTCCTGTGCAAGCCTCTGACTTCAGAAAATCTAAGGGAATGGGGCTCAACAAAAGCATTTATTCTCCACTCTGGATCTTCACCTGGATCCCCAAACCCTCGGTTGCTCCCCAAATCTTACGGTAAACAGAAAGAATCTAGGACAGAGCAGGTGATAAAACAGAGGGCAGGAAAGTCGAAAGAAAAAGAAAAGAACGAGAAAGTTTTGAGACATTGATCTGTTTCACTTTCTTCCCAGTTGGCCAACAGGGGGTCATTAGATCAGGGAAGAAGGCACCCTGAGAGTGAATGGGGCCTAGAGCCAAGACCCTGGTGTGGGTAAGAGTTGGGATTCTTCCGAGAGAAGAGAAAACTGTAGTCCACTGGCTTGAGATGATCCTTACTAGAGGCCAGATTAACCTTTCCTCTGCATCCCCAGCCCCTTTCAAGCAGAGTGGGCACTGGCAGCGGCCACAGAGACCCACACGTGGGAGGGAGAACAACAGACAAAATAGTGACTGACATGGAGACTGACAAACGGGACTCAGAGACATACCCTGACCAGGTCTGACAGTGGGGGAAGGAGTGCCTTTGAATTGGGGGCAGGGTTTCCTCACAGTGGGGCCTTTCTGGCGCTGCTCTCCCGCCCCAAGACCCGCGGCTTCAGGTTTAGGGGTTAGTGTTGCTGGAGAGCTAGTCTCCCTCCCCGTGCTTTCCAGCTCACCCTTTCACCGAGTGCCTCCCCCGATCTGCAAAGAGGAGGGGGCGGGGGTAGGGGGAGCCAATCCCGGCAGCGCCAAAGAGGGGAGGCAGCGGTGACAGCCGCGGGGAGGGGGCGGGAGGAGAGAGGCGGCTCGACTCTGGCTCTGCGCTCAGCTCCGCTCTGCCTCCGGCTCTGCCCTTACCTAGTGCCCAAGCCTCCCTCCCGCTCCTGCCCCAGGATCCCCCCGGTGGGCCCTAGACCCCCGCCAGGTCCCCAGACTCTCAGCCCTAGCCCGAACTCTCCCGGCCCCCAGCCAGTGCAGCGCGCTGCGCCACCAGGGGGCGCCGTGTGAGCGCCCTATCTTGGCCACCCGGCGCCCCCTCCCACGGCCCAGGCGGGACGGGACGGGAGGGGGGCGCCGGGGGCCATGCGGGGCCAGGGTCGCAAGGAGAGTTTGTCCGATTCCCGAGACCTGGACGGATCCTATGACCAACTCACTGGTGAGTCGGATCGGGGGTCGCGGGAGGGAGGGTACATTCCATCCCCACATACCCTGAAGCCTCTCTGACCCTGGCCCTTACCCACACTCTGCCCCATTTCCAAGCACCCTCCGGCTGTTCTGAGCCCCAGGACAGTGGGGTTCAAAGCCCTAGGCCCCACGGTAGGGGGGTGGTGGCAGAGGCTGGGGGGAGCAGGTAGGTGGGCAAGTGGGTAGAGGCAGCAGGTGTGGGCGGGTGTGACACAAGGCTAGGAGGGTGTCTGGGGTGGTAGGTGTTTCGTGCGTGAGTGCCTGTCATTCTTCGTGTGCATCTATGTGTATATGTGTGTGCGCCTCCCACAGCTGGTTGCCGTGTGTGCCCTGGGCTTGGTGACAGCCAGAGTGAATGCGATTGTATGTGGCTGTTAGATTGTATGATCTTTTCAGATGTTTGAGTGAGATTGTGTAGGACCCTGATTGTACTAATGAAGTTGTTTTGACCATGTGTTTCTGTTCTATGTGCAACTCTGTGCTTTGAGTGTGTGATTCAGTATGAAGTGGCATGTGACTTCCAGAACGTGTCAGGGCTTCACTTTATGGTGATATGTCTCTTCATAAGATTTTGTGAACTTCATGGAGCAAGTATTTGTTAAAGTGGGTTGTGTTGTGTTTTGTAATTGAGAGACTATGCAGGTTATATTGGCGTTTCATGCTGATTTGTGTATTTTCATGTAGTGGTGTCTTCAGTGGGGCTTTGTGTCTATGACTTCTCTTATTCTGGCTGCCTCTCCGGCTTCCTGATACAGAAGGGGGTCTTTAGTGCACACTGCTGCTTCCTCCACATTTTCCACCAATATCCCAGGAGGACCCAAAGAGGGACTCTGGTGTTCTGCTGCCTAGCCTTGGTTCCCAGGAGCAGCACTTAGCCCCTGTGGGGAGGCTTTTGTTAGTGCTGGTTCAGCCTCTCCATAAAGTATTCAGAGATCGTTCTTACAACTGAAGCTCCTTCAACCCCCAGCAACCCTCCCAGAACTTCACCCAAACCCTGAGGAAAACATACCCTCTTGCCTCCCCTCCAGATTCAGAGATAGAAGCCCTAGGTCTGGAAGGTGCCATGTGGCCTCTTTATAAGTGTCCCTCAAAACCACTTTGCTGCCCAGGCATCCTGTCTCTCCCACATTGGGGAGGTATGTGAGACCAGTACATCTGTGCCTGTGCACGTTCCTGTGTTAGGTAGGCAGATCCATGTTTTTGTGTGGGTGACACCTCGTGTCTTTCTGTCTCTCATTGTGCAGCCTGCCCAAGATGCCAATAAAGAACAGGAAGAAGGAGACTGTCTCCCCTACATCTGAAACAAGCTAGGGAGGTGGAGGGAGGCCATGATCCTTATCTGTCCTAAGGGGAGTGAGGTTAAGACTTGGGATAGCAGAGAGGACTAGGATGTTATACCTTTAGAAAGTGTCTTCCTTACTCACTGATCCTGGGGAGGTCTTAGTCCCTATGCCAAGACTCGCAGAAGGTGGAGCTCTTTTACACAGGCCAGCCTCAGATATGCCATAGATATGCTCAGACTTGGATGGAATTCAAAGGTCCAGCTATCTAACTCTACCTTGAACTCTGTTCTCACTACCTCAGGATCTTTGAGAGTAGTAAGAGCCCCAGGGTCCTCATTAGCACCACATTAGTCAGTGTTTGCTTCCTGCTTTAACTGATTCTCTCCTTTGGGGAATCATCCCTGTCCTACTTGGCTATTTGGATCAGAAATTGATTGGGTGAAGATGGGGAAGCATTTGTATTGGAAGGTACAGGAACAGAAGTATGAGTACCAGCTATGTATGATTTTTGCTCTCTCTGGGCCTCACTTTTCTCATCTGTTAAATGGGGAATACTACTTCCTGCCTGCCTACCTCCCAAGAGAAATAGAAAGGTAAAATATTAACAAGTGTTTGATGTTGACAAGTGTCATGTTCCCCGTCATGGGCATCCTCTCTTTAGATAGCTCTACACACGACTTGGAAAGAAGAAATAGAATGATTAGGAGCTCTCTTTTCGAAGGAGGACTTATTTTATAAAGAGAGACAAATGGGTTTGGGATGCCCCCTGTGTTAAAGCTCAGGGTGCTCAGAGACACACCTGAGCAGAAGCGGAAGGGAAGTCGTTGTCCGCGGTGCTGAAGAGGGCGCCGGGCAAAGGTGAAGCCCGGCCATGGAGTTCCCAAAGTTCCTTCCCTGTGCAAGCCGGGTTCCTGGGATCGGATATGGGGGTGGTTTGGGGGCACTCATCGTCCCAGCTCATCAGGCTAAAAGGGAGGGAACCCTAAAGTCATACCTTAGGGCATCCTGGGTTCCTTCGACTGCTTTCCTTCCCCAGTCCCACCTCAGGCTCAAAACAAAGATGGGGAAGACCTTTAGGGGGAAAAAAAGAAGTCCGAGAGCCACCCCGCCTCGCATCTAACCCTTCTGGTTCTCCCAGCCCGGCAAGGCCACTTGGCAATGCGACGGGGTGAGAAAAGTGAGGGATCAGCGGCGGTCCTGTTTGAGCCAGAAGCAAAGAAAGGACTGGAGAAATGAAAGAGTTGGGACCTGGCGGGCCGAGGCCTGAGCTCAAGTCCCTGTGCCTGGGATCTCGGAAGTCCCGTTCTTCTGGCCATAAATATCTTTCCCCAGACTGGGGCTCCCCCGTGTGGTCATAGAGGAGCCATGCTTGCAGAGTCGATTCCAAATGCGAATGTCACCAAATTAAGTGGCAAGATTTGCATGGAGTTCGGAGGTGACGCTTGCCTTGTAAATGTAGGATTTTCAGCAAAAATACGGAATCCTAGTCAGAAGTGTGGGACTCTGTCCCTTCTGTAGGTCCTTCTGTAGGTTTTCTCAGCAGTTTGAAGGCTTTAGTGAGTTCTAGAAGGGGTTTACTTTGGGTATAACCGGATAGGGATGAGTCTGGGAAAGGGGGCGGGACTGAGGGGAGGGGGCCTTCTCCTCGATGCATTTAGCTAGCAGTCAGAGTAAGATGGGAGAGTCTGTTGACCCGCCGGACCAGGATAGAGGGACACAAAACAGAAACAGCTATGTGAGAAAGCGATCGGGAGCCAGGATACAGAGACTCCGTTAAGGGCACACGCTGCCTCTTTGCCACCTCAGTATACCGGCCAGTTCCTCTTCCTCCCTTCTGTGCTCTTTCCCATTGGTCTAGGAAGTATGGAAGTGTGGGAAGTATCCATGACAACTAAAGCCTCTTACCCCTTCTCATCTCTGTCAAAATAGGAGGAGAAAGGGTGTGACAGGCAGAGAAGGAGCGGCTGAAGAAGGGCAATAAAGATAAGGTTCATTCTTCATCTCCTCTTTTCTAAACCTGTGGTTCCTCCCCTACCCTAGAAAATGTTCCCAAAGAAGGCTGTGAGGAGAGTCCGCGCTGCCCCTACCCCTCTCCTCCTCCCCAGTCTAGGAACTTTGAGGGTGGGTGCTTCAGATGATGGGGCCAGAGTGAGCTCCCCTCGTACTGCTGGGAGATTGGGAGCGGAACAAGGCTCTGCTGTCTGAGATCCTGGTCCTGCCAGTCCGGCCCTCCCGCACCGCCCACGCAGGGCCCACTCGAATGGGGGCGGAGACCCGACCACCCGGGCCTTGGGGGCGGAGCTTGGCCACTGTGCTCTCGGCGGAACCATGAACCGTTGCCCCCGCAGGTGCCGGAGCCCATTGGGGCAGGCAGCGCGATCCCTCTACCAGCTGGTGACTGGGTCGCTGTCGCCAGGTATGAGGAAGGGAGGAAGGGGCTGGACCCCTCAAAAAGTGAGTGAAGTGGAATAGGAGCCTTACAGAGGTGGGGAGGGAAAGGGCCCCTCACAGATGGAGGGAGCAGTATCCCTCAAAAAAAAAAATATTTAAAGGGCAAGACCCCTGACAGAAGTGGAGCTGGGAATAGGGTACCTTACGGAGAAGGTGGAGGAGATAGGGGTCTTCAAGGAAGAAAGAAGAGGGGGCTTCATGGTCCTTCACAGTGGTGGCGGGGCAGGGCTTCTCACTGAGGGTAGAGGAGGGGGCCTCACTCAGGTGGATATAAGGAGCAAGGCCCCTCAGGGATAAAAGCAGGAAGCTTGCAGCCAGCAGGGAAAAGGCACAGCCCTTTACTGAATTGATTAGTTTAATGGGATCTTAAGATGACTGGGGTGAGTATACAGAAGGAAAAAATCCTGAGGTGGGACTAGACCAACATGAACTCAGCTAGTGAGTTCATGCATGATGGGATGGATAGATTTGTGTGGCATAAGGATTGGATGTCACTACTTTGTCTGTCTCTGGGAGTCTGTATTAAGGGGGTTGTGCATCACTGGGGTTGTGGTCACTAGGACTGTGTGCCTCTGGGGTTGCATATCCATGAGATTCTGTGACACTGAGACTGCATGTTCCTGGAGTTCTATGCTTTACTCTTGATCTTAGCCAAAAGACTGAGAAGCAATGGAGTTCTATGCTTTAGAGTTGGTTTGGGAGTTCCTGAGTCACTCTAAGTTAGTTGTGTAGCCTTCGCAAGGTTGTACCTTGGTGTGGGATTTGCAGAATTTATGACATGGGGATTGTGGGTACCATACTATGGTACTGCTGAGATTTGCACATACCTTCACTTGTGTTTTCTTTGGACTGCCTGGGGAGGGCCCACAGAACTCAGCATCCCCTCCTGACCTGGCCTGGGGAGACCAAAACAACCTAACCTCATGGAATTCTGGGATCTGTAGTTCTCTGGCTCTCTCTATAATATCCAATTGAGCCCCTGTAGTATAGGCAGACCTCTCCTTGCCATGTGCTCCCCAGAAGGAGGGGAAATGAGGTTGAGCCAGAGTCATACTTGGAAGTCTCTTGGGGAGCATGCGTCCCCCAAGCCCAGTGCTTGGGTCTGTCTCTGGTGATAGATGGCTGGAGCCAGGCAGGGCCAGCTCTCAATCATAGCAGGCATGACTTCCAGGCCCCAAAATAGCCCCAAAGCCTAGGAATTTCATTAATCACCTGATGCAGCTAGGGGCTGCTATGTCTTCTGGACTGGCTGGGGATGGACTGGGGCTAGGGGACTGAGAGAAGGGCTTTGGGGTCTTTACTGGAGGAGCAAAGACAGGTGGAAAAGTCAGACAATTGCATAGGGTGGGTCCCCCCATAAGGCAGTGTTACTTTAGGTTTGAACAACTGAATGATAGGAGTATCTCTCTGGTGAGACTTGAGGGACCCAAGGAGGGCCCACCTAATGCTTCCAGATAGTTTTCCCTTGAACTCTCACCCTGCCTGAAGTGCTTCCATTAAGACTTCAGTCCTTTGTGTGAAGAGCTAAGTCCTTGGAGAGGACAGAGCTGGATAAGTTTCTCACAGGCCCTGAGACTTGAGAGATCTTTGAGTGGAGGGATGGGAGAGCCTGAGAAACAACTTGTTCTTTCACTTCTGATAGACCCTCCCACCAGAGGCCTGGTTGATTTAAGACCCTGATTTCTTATGAGGCTAGGTCAAGGTCTCTGAAGGTTGAGGGTGTGGATAAGAGAGGGAAGTGGAGGATCCAGGGAGACAGGGCAACTGGCTGTAAATCTGTCCATCTGTGAATTAGCAGCAGAGCAGTAGGGAGTGCTGCTGTGATGCCTCTTTCTTTTCTTTTTCTTTTTCTTTTTCTTTTCCTTTTTTTCTCTGTGATGCCCCTTTCAATCCAAATAGTCTAGCTTGGTATTCAAGGCTCCATGGAATCTGACCCTTTTTAGTCTTATCACTTATAGCTCCTCAACACAAACTAAGCTACAGTCACCCAGGAATACTTAACACCCCCACATGCATTAGAGAGACAGCTTGAGGGAGCTGCCAGATCATTGGTTCTGGTTCAAGTCTCAATCCATTCATTATCTGTGTTATCTTGGGAAAATCACTTCTCTGAGCCTCAATTCTTTTATCTGCAAAATGGGTATATTAATACTCACCCTGACCATGTGAGCTGTAAATACAGGAGTAATAGACTCTACTTCTCAGGTTTATTATGAAGACTAATTTAGATAATACATGTAAAGTATGCAAGACACAAAATGTGCAGTTCACCTTTATTACACAGGTACTGGATCAGAGTCTGGCATTCAAATTGTAATTGGTCCAATTTTTTAACATCTTTGTCCTCTGGAAGCTTGGAATCTAGTTGAGGAAGCAGGTTGATCCAGAAAGATCTGGGTTCAAATCTGCATCATCTCCTCTTAGCTAAGTGACTTTGAGCAAGTCCCTTTACCTCTCTGGGACTTGTTTTTACCTCATTGGTAAAATGAGGCACAATACTATTTAATCTGCCTACCTCATGGTGTTGTCATGAGAAGCCATTGAGAGGACAATTTTTGTGGAAATGCTTCATGAATTGTTAAGTTCTGTAGAAATGTAAGGGGGGTGGTGGTACATTATTTGATGGTAGCAAACACTTCAGCAGTTACTCTGTGCCAGGAGTTATTCTAACAACTTTCTGTGTATTCATTCACTTACTCTTCCCAGCAACCACATGAGTTGGGAAACTGAGGCACACAGAGACTAAGAACTCGCCCAGTTAATTGCAAATGGCACAGCTGGGATTTGAACCCAGGGAGTCTGGCATGCTGGCTCACACTATTACCTATCATGCTATGCTGCCTCCTTTTACTGTTCCCACCAATAACATTACAGAATTAGGTGCTCAGTTTTGAGGGCCAAACAATGAGTTCAGTAGAAATTCAGGTAGGTACCTGGGAGCCTGCTGAGGGCTGGAGGCTCTGAAGTGAAGGGGACTTAAGCTGCCTGTAAAGGATAGGTAAGAACTAAAGGACAGAAGCAGAGCATAAAGGAAGGTATTCCAGGCAGAGGGAATAGCAGGAGCAAAGGCACAGAGACAGCATTGAGTTTGGTGTGTTTAGGGGACAGGGAAGAAGCCAAACTGGCTGAAACAAAGGGAGCTGCTAATGAGGACAAGAGGAAAGGTATTAAATGCCACATGTGGAATTTCGTCTGTGATAGGAACATATTTGCTGGTTTCACCTGTAAATCTGTAATCTCTAAGGTGTGAGAAACTGAAAGCAGTTTCTGAGTTGACTTCTTCCTGGGGGAGGCGGAGAGTGGGAAGCAGAGGACCAAGCTGACCTGAGGCTACGACCTTTCCTAGTTACCCTTTCCACACCTTCCTGGGATGTTGGGTCAGGAAAAGTAAAGGGGTAAGATATGGTGTGAAATGGACGCCTCATCCTCCGTGGTGGCCTGTAGGCCTGCAGATCAGTTAACCTCAAATGCACATCAGTGAGACCAGCTCCCACCCAACCCCCACCCCACAACTGGGGCTCAGACATACTCATTCCAGAGCCGGATAAGGAGGGAGGGCTCCCTCTGGGGTCAATCTCCCTAAACTGGGCCTCCTGGGTGGGCAAGCTAAGAAGGAAGCTGGGTAGTCTAGTGGTTTAGAGCAGGGGTCCCCAACCCTTAGGCCTTGGACTAGTACCAGTCCATGGCCTATTAGGAACCAGGCCGCACAGCAGGAGGTGAGCAGCAAGCAAATGAAGCTTCATCTGTATTTGTTGCTCCCCAGCGCTAGCATCACTGCCTCAGAGCCACCTAGATCATCAGGCGTTAGATCCTCATAGGAGCACCGGTCCCTAGTGCCAAAGAAGTTGGGGACCACTGGTTGGAGCACAGGGTCATAGTCAGACTGAGCTAAAATTGAGGCTCTAACACTTATTGATCTTGGAGATTTGCTTAACTTCCTTTTGCCTTAGTTTCATCTGCAATGTTGGGATAATAGTACTTCCTTCTCAGGTTTATTGTGAAAAGTCAATGTGATAATGTCTGTAAGCACATAGCACACTATCTAGTACAAAGTGAATGCTCAGTCAGCAGTAGCCAGCTGTGCAGTAACTCAGCGGCTCTTCAGCTCACGGGCTTTTCAGGCCTCTCCCCACCCCACTACATCTATGCACACATACACCACCACCACCAGGAAGGAGCGGGGAATGCTCTGGAGGAGGGGTGGGGGTGGGGGTTGTACCCTTGGAGAATTCAGATTTTCCTCCTACTCTGGGCTTCTCCATCTGCTCAATAATAAATTCCCAAGGAGCAGGCAGCTCCTTTGACAGCTCCTGGGTGAGGCGCCAGCCAAGGGAAAGGGAAAAGCACAGTCTCTCCTCCTCTCCCAAAGAGCTTGAGTCTCTTGGTCCCAAAGGCCCAGAAATAAGTCTCCTCCTCAGAGGGTCATGATAGGGCTAAACAGCCTTTTTCCTGCCCAGGCTATTGGACCTAATCCTCCCTCCCTGGGCCTCAGTTTCCCTGTCTGTGGCCTGTGGGAAAAGAGTGCTTTCTGTCTGACAGTCTCCATGGCAACCGCGATCGATGTTGGGTGGTGTCCTCCAGGAAGGAGAGGTCACTGCCTTCTCTTCTCTGATATTCTGATTCAGTTCCATGCAGATACAATTACACAACCGCCAAAGACCCATACTCTTCTAATTATAGGACACATCCATATTACCAGTCTTAAGACCCACATCCCACAATCCTACTAAAACACAGATACTTCACACTCCATGCAAACTCAGATACTCCAATACACATGCATACCATAGACACCCAGGTCACATACCCATATATATAAGATGCATACCTAATAGGTACACAATCATGTGTAAATACACACAGACACACATATTCTCCTTACAAACAGGAATATACACAGGAGAAAACATTCAGACACTCATATTCTGACCCATATATCTATTACTTATGTATGTGCAGCTCATAGTTTCTCATACACATACACACTACCCCTTCCTGCCTCTCCCTAAGCCCATCTCCTCCTCTGCCCCCTCCCTTTGGCACAGAGAAGCTACAAAGTGTCTGGAGGAAACTGTCCTCAGGGACAGAGGCTAGTCACTGCCTCCCTCCTCTGACCTGGCCTATCCTGGCTCGTATCCTTCACACCAAAGTCCAGAGCCTGAGGTGGCCTGTGAAGAGAGTCTGTGGCTGGGAGGCGTGTGGGGCAGAGGCGGGGTGAGGAGGGTGGGGAGAGGGAGGAGATGCAGGGAGGAAGAAGGGGAGGGAGGCTGCAGGCTGTCCTACTCAGGCTGGGGAGCCTGAGGGGGAGGTGGTGTGAAGAAGACCGGCAGGCAGGCGTGTCTGAGCCTCAGCTGGTGGGGGCCATGCCCCAGGCCCACCATGAACCTGGAAGGGCTGGAGATGGTCGCTGTGCTTGTGGTCCTCGCTCTGTTTGTCAAGGTCCTGGAGCAGTTTGGCCTCTTTGAGCCTGTCTCCTTGGAAGGTAACCCAGGTATCTGGGCAGGTCTGGGCTGCTGGCTAGAGGGACAACCACCAGCAGCACTGGGGAGGGGCTTACTCTGACTTTTACGACTTGGGGCAGGGGTGAGCAGGTTAGTAATGGGATAGGGTATCTCGGGGAGGTCAGGAGGGGAGCTTGGGGAACGGGATATCTGGGAGAGGTAAAGAGGGGGACTTAAGGAGTGGACCTGGGGTATGGTATCTGAGGGAGGTGAGGAGGGAATCTGGGGGCCCGGAGGTCTGAGGGAAGTGAAGAGAGAGGGCCAGGGGACAGGGTCTTAAGGGAGGTGATGAGGGGTACAGCATGAGAGGACTGGGATATGGAGATGATGGGAGTCTGGGGGACATGAGGGAGGGTCAGGAGATAGGCAGGGGTATCTGGAGTAGACAAAGAAGGTTTTGAGGATCATGAGATAATTCCAGTTTTCTAGGGAGTTCCTTTTGAGGCCAAGGGCTCACAAAGGGGCTCTGAAGATGTATGTGACTCTCCATGCCTTCATCCTTGCAGGTATAGGTTACAGAGTATGTGTGGAACCATCACTCAGTGTGTAAGAGATACAGGGGTTGTGACTGTGTATGTCTTCATGTGTGTGATAGAAAGGGCAAAGTTTATAACTATGTGAGCCTGTGTATTTGGCAGGGATGTGATCAGAGCAACAGGGTGTGTGTCTTTGGCAGATGGTAGATGTAACTGTGCCTGAGGGGATAGGGTATGTGGCTGAGACTCTTAAGGGTAACAGACTGTGTGTGGCTGTTCCCAGAGTTCCCTGAGAATACACCAGCTCTATAATCTAGGCTTAGGATCGAATCGGGTTCTAGGGGGACAGGAGTGGGAACACTTATTGGGTTCCCACTGTATCTGTCACACACCGAGCCCACATGTACTCTGTAACCTATCTATACCTGCAAGGATGGAGGCGTGGAGAGTCACATTCATCTTCAGAGCCCCTGGCTCCAAAAGGACTCCCCAGAAATCTGGCGTTATCTCATGATCCCCAGAACCTTCTTTCTCTATTCTCATTTATAGATTAGTTCTAGCAGGAGAGTAAGGGGTGGGTTACTCTGGGGGGAGCTACATGCCCCCAGTCTGGTGGCGACTATACCACCTAAGGCCCCAGGTGGTATGGACCCTGCTTTCTAAGCCCCCCTGCCTCTCCCAGTTCCTCTCAAGATCCAAGGGTAGAATGGTCTCCAGGGCCTAGACATTGGGAGTGAGAAATCAATTTACCACTCCACCCCAAAGTAAAGTGGGAGAATGATACTAGAGGTAGAGAGGAGAGCAGGTTCTGCCTCCCCTGGAGAGTTTTGGCCTCTCCCTCTTCTTCACACCAAGAACTGTGCAACTCCAGAGCATGGCTGTTCCTCAGTTCCACCAGGGACAGGAAAACAGTCAGGAACCATGATAGGAGGGCTGCAGGGCAGACATCTGGGAGAACTAAAGGGAGTTTAGTTTAGAACTGAAGGGAGCTAGTGACAAGAGGAAGGTCCATGAATTGCCTTCTCTAGGGTTTAATAAGAGCATAAAATTCCTAGCTCACTCTCTATCCTCTGCTGTATTCACTGGGATGGGGTGGGGAACAGGGATTGGTCCTAGATGAACTGGGGTTCATCCAGTTCTGAAAGCATAAAGTCAGTTGGGCTCTAATTTGTCATTCTCTTTAGACTATTTGGTGAGAAGAGGGGTCATCCAGGAAACCCAGGTGTCCTGTAGTCTGAAGGCAGCCTCTTTCTCTTCCTACTTTTGGAGGAGCCTAAAGGAGATTGAGTCCTGGGAGCAGGTAGGGGAGATGTGTGAAGAGGGGGAAGTTGGAAGTGGTGGGGGAGCTGCCCCCCTAGTCTGGTGTCGACTGTACCACCAGAGGCCCCAGGTGCAATCCAGCTTCGGGGAAACCAAAGTCCGGTTTAATGGAGCCTTGGGCCAGGGGCCAGGCCGCCATCGATCCCCTGTCGGGTCCACCGCCTTCCTCCCACCTCTTCATAGGTTCTGCTGCTGAAGAGGGGGAGGGGACGTGTTGGAGTGGGAGGAGGCATTGACTTCTAGCTGTTAACTCTTGGGAGCAGGGCTTGTCCTGAAGGTGGAGTCTGGCTTGGGAGGGCGGGGCTTGAGTGGGAGCTGGGATGCCCCAGAAATCTACAGCCAAGGGAAGTTGGGCTACTCCAAGAATGGACGGAGACCAACTTCAGTCGATGTGCCAGGTCCGGTGGACTGTGGAGTCTGGAGGCCGGTGTAGCCAGGAGACAGACACATGCGAACGCAGAGGGTCTCCCTAGAATGCAATTAGAACTATAGGATATGTGTGTAAATAAGGGGAAGTGAGGGGAATTGTGATCAGTGAGCTCTGGATAGTCCACATTACACCCAAATACTCATCTCTACGGTCTGTTATTGCCTCAAAGTTCTCTGTCATTTCACCTTCAAAGAGTAAGCCATACTGGAAAGGACTGAGAAGGAACACTTTGAGGGTGGATAACTTAGCTGATGAGGAACTGTGTTCCACTGGTGGGAAGATTCAAGGTGCCTTGGAATGAGAAGTTGTAGAAAAGAAAGATGGGCATACCCAGGGAAGATGTGGGTTCTGTGGGTAAGGTGCAGTTTTAGGTATCTGGGTGCCATGGGCACATAAGTCACAATATATATATGTGTCATGGTGACCTTGAAATGTATTATAATATTATAAGATCATAGTGTGTTGTAGTGTCATTAGCACACTGTGTCATGATGTTCCAGGGTTATTGTGTGTTCTTGTATGGTTTGATTATGCTATGTGTAAGATGGCCTGTATAGGTAGGTCCTCATACATATATCTGTCATGTTTTTCCTAGGTCACATTTGTATTAAAGAGTTTTAGGTTCAAAGTATGTGTGTCTGTGCATGTGTGTGTGTGTGCACGCATGTGTTAGAGGCTGCTTAATCAGGCCATCGGGTGTGAGTTACTGGGTATCGAACTGTCACTGTATGGCATCCATCACTCTGTGATTTATCATTCTATGTGTCACTATACATGCCTGTCACTATATGTGTGTGTGAGAGGTGTTCCTCCCACCCAGGCAATCCTTGGGTTGGGCATCACCCTCAGGTGTCCAGGCATAGCACTGTGTCAGCAAACATTGAAGCCATGCCACCTCCCCCCCTACCCCTTGGCCGCCTCGTTGTCCCCGTCTGCATTCCATTATGCAAGGTGCCGGAGCCGCCTTGGTGGACTTTCCATGCCTCTGAAATCCACCTGGCTCCCCTAACCCGGCCCCAGCTACCCTCACCATCCCTCCTCAATCCCCCCCAACACCTGCCCCCAGTCGGGGTTGATTTGTGATGGTGGGGAGGGGACAGGGAACGGAGGGGTAGTGGGGTTAATGTGCCTTCCTGGGGTCTTCTCTCTTCCCAGGCCACCCTCCAGGGCCCACTAAAAAAGCGCTGAAGCAGCGGTTCCTCAAGCTGCTGCCTTGCTGCGGGCCCCAAGCTCTGCCCTCAGTCAGTGAAAGCAAGTGCCGCTCCTGTGCTTCCGGGGGCGGGTCCCGTTTGTATGGGGTGTGGCCAGTGTGACGAGAGCGGGAGTGTGTGTGTGTGTGTGTGCGCGTGACCAGTATGTCGGGAGACGGGTGGGCACTGGCTGGCGCGAGAGTGAGCAGGCGTAGCTACAGCTTTCCAAGGAAGAGGAAGGTGTGGGCGTGGTCATTTTGGGGGTGGGGCCCGAGTGCCTGTGGGCCTTACCAGTTTGCGAAATGAGCGAGACCCAGGAGTTTGGGCGTGGCCTGGCTGTGGCAGGGTGTGTAAGGGTAGTGGCGGAGCCTCGTGGGTGTGGCCAACGTGGCGGGGGCGGGTCCAGGAGGCTGTGCGGGTCTGTGCGTGGCTTAGCTTGTTAGTGTCTGTTACTCTGGCCACCCTACCCGCCCCTGGGCATGTTTTGGCTCTCGAGATGGATGTTGCCGGTGCGGATGGAGCCCCGCTTCCTGCAGATGCCAGAATATTTGGATTTTCTATTGCCAGCCTGGTCCCCGGTTGAGTGACCTCGCTCTGTTTCTAGGCCTGTTTCCTCATTTGGGCCTTACCCACCTCATAGGATCATACTGCATTTGCAAGCTATAAAGGCCCATTTTGTAGTTATTATTTGAGAGTGTCATTGTGTTTAATTTCGGGTCTCACTTGGGGGTAGATTCGGAGAAAGGACAGGCGTGAGTCCCGCAAGCATGTGTGTAGGATCCATTTCGTGTGTGTCTGTGCTTGTTCTTTACTTGTGCTTTTGCGCGCAGAGTTGGGGTGTGTGTATTGTGATACGCAGGTCTGTAAGATTTGCTGTAAGTGTGAGAGTTGAGGTGTGTGTCTGCAGTTGGCCGAGTCTTCAGCTTTCTCGGTGACAGTTCGCTCCCTTCAGCATTAGCCGCCCCAGCCTCCCTCCGCCCCCACAGACCCCGCCCGCTGGACCCAGGTGACTTACTCTCCTGGTGGGGGCGGGGGCGGGGGACTCCGGGAGCTCGGGGTGGGGACACTTGCTTGGATTGGGGGCTGGGACGGGATGAGTTGGGGCTGGGGGTGGAGCCTTCGCTAAGACTTACTGGGGGCGGGTGCAGGGGTCGGGTATGGTTGGGGCTTGGCTGGAGCTGGGCGGGGCATGGCTCGGCACGGCTGGGATAGGCGGGGCTTGGCCGGGAGGAGGATCTGGGCGAGTCGAGGTCGGGGCTTGGCGGGTCTGAGTAGGTCAGGGAATCCCGAAGCTCGGACCCTCAGCCGCCCCCTTTCGAACCCTTCTGTCCTACTCCCTCTCCTTCTGGGGCGAAGATGGGGCCGGGAGCCTTCCCCTCCAACCAGGGATCAAGGGCCAGGGGCCAGCGTCAGGTCGGACCTCTGGCTTGGGGCCATGCCTGACCTTGGGCGGGGCCCGCCGGTAGACCTCGAAGCCGACCAGCGTCTTCTCTCCTTGCCTTGATGTTGTCGACTCAGGTCCAGGGAACTAGCAGGCTGGTCTCCGGTGTCGGAGGTGGGGGGATGGATGGGTCGTTGAATTTGAAGAGAGGTCGTGGGGGCCGGGCCTGAGGCGCGGCTGTTCCTCCCACACCGCCCCCCACAGACAGCGTGGAGGATGAATATGAACTGTCCACTGTGTGTCACCGGCCCGAGGGTCTGGAGCAGCTTCAGGAGCAAACCAAGTTCACACGCAAAGAGTTACAGGTCCTGTACCGGGGCTTCAAGAACGTGAGTGCAAATCCAGGCCAAACTCGGAGAGGGGTGGGGCAGGAAGGGAGGGCCCATCCAAGACTTCTCCTAAGGGTGGCCTGGATGGAGGCTTTGGGGAGTGAGAGGGAAGATGGTGGGGAGGGATAGCCCCCTTCCTCCCACAAACCAAACTTCTATCTGGAGGTTCTGGCCTGTTTGAGCTGGGGAGAAGGCTGTAAACTGTCAGGTTAGTTCTGTGTTTTTTTATTTATGCTCTGGGGAGAAGTCTTGCCTCCAACTAGAAGAGCTACATGGTGAGCCCCCTGGAGACTTGAAGGTTGTCTTGTTCTCTGGGAATCTGTGGGCATGGAGGAGGGAGGGGTGTGGAAGGAGGGTAAGAGGAAGGGTTTTTCTTCTCTGCCCTCAGTCTGGTCTCCCCACTCCCCAGGAATGTCCCAGCGGAATTGTCAATGAAGAGAACTTCAAGCAGATTTACTCCCAATTCTTTCCGCAAGGAGGTGAGGGGACAAGGCCAGAGAGGAAGCAGCTGTCCATCTCTAGGCTGAATAGGGAAGAGGGTTCTGGAGGGTCTGGGAATGCCAAGTGGTAAGAGGCGTTTGGGGAGCCCCATAGAGGTAGAAAGTTCTCTGCTGTCTAGAAGTGGAGCTTACTGATCCACACTTATTCTACAGACTCCAGCACATACGCCACTTTTCTCTTCAATGCCTTTGATACCAACCATGATGGCTCAGTCAGTTTTGAGGTGAGCCGAGGAGATGGGCCAGGGAGGCCTGGGGCTTCAGGGCCAGGATCTATAAGCCAAACCCAGAGAAGGTGTTGAGTGAAGGGTATCTGAAGACAGATTCCCCCTCACCCCCACCTCCTTCCCAGGACTTTGTTGCTGGTTTGTCAGTGATTCTTCGGGGAACCATAGATGACAGGCTGAACTGGGCCTTCAACCTGTATGACCTCAACAAGGACGGCTGCATCACCAAGGAGGTGTGCAGGGCAACTGAAGAGCTGGAGGGGAGGTGTAAAGGGCCCATAGCGGGGAAATGTGACCCACATATATATCACCAGCAAGGGGAGAGGTCTGCCTTAGGCCCCTAGGCCTCTGAGTTTCGAGACTGGAGGCTCTGAGGAGGGATCCTCTTCTTTCTTGGCTTAACAGGAAATGCTTGATATCATGAAGTCCATCTATGACATGATGGGCAAGTATACATATCCTGCACTCCGGGAGGAGGCCCCAAGGGAACATGTGGAGAGCTTCTTCCAGGTGCTTGGGACTGGGTAGGCTGGAGGGTCCTGGAGTGAAGGGAAGGAGGTGAGGTCCCAGTAGGGAACTTACCTGAGTTCTACCTGCCTGTCTCCTGCCATCCCTACTGTTCTCCCTCTCAACTACCTTTTTGCAGAAGATGGACAGGAACAAGGATGGTGTGGTGACCATTGAGGAATTCATTGAGTCTTGTCAAAAGGTACATATCCCTCCCTGCACTCCACATTTCCCTGGTCTGGATTTGGGACCTCATTCAGTGATATAGGAGAAGGCTCCTTTCGGCAAAGTACCATCTCCCTAACTCACACCCATTCCAAAATCCTGTCCCTTCACAACTCAGAGAGGCCTGTCCCTTCCCCAATTCTGGTCTCTCTGGGTGTTTCCTTCCTCGCTACCTCTCTTTGTCTCTGAATGTCCCTGTTTATGACTCAATGTCTCTCTCCTAGTCTCTGACAAGCTCTTTTTCTTTTTCTCTTTCCAATCTGCCTCTCTTATACCATGGCTACAGGATGAGAACATCATGAGGTCCATGCAGCTCTTTGACAATGTCATCTAGCTCCCCAGAAGAGGGGGTCAGTTGTCCTGGGGGTACCATGCTCTAGCCCTAGTCCAGGTAGACCTCCCCCTTCTCTTCCCAGGTCTGTCCTCATCCTAGCCCTGCCCTTGGGCCTGTAGGAATCCAAGAGCCTGGGGATTTAGTGGTCTGGATCACTGGAGCCAAAGGGGCCAGGGAGTGGCAGTGTGTACCTTTGGGGTGTTCCCAACTCCTGACAGTTCCTACCCCCTTCCTGCCTGACACTCAGTGCTGAGGGTGCACCTGCTTCAGGAATTGAGTGGTTTTCCACCTCCAATCTCCACTCTAGAAACCACAACACTAGACAGAATTTCTCCTGCTATGGTGCTTCTCCCTTCCCTGATCTCATAAACATTTTCCCTGAGACTCCCTTTGCAGAGACGCTGTTCTGTCCTTGGCACTGACTGGCTTTTCAGACCAGGCCCTTTGAGAGCTCTGATGAGGGAGACAAGAATGTAAAGGGAGAAATCTTGGGCTTGAGCCAGTGGTTAGGTCCTAGAAGGTAGCTAGAGTAGAGAGCAGAAAGGCCTAGAGCTTGTCAGTGAGTCCTGAAGCATCGAGGCTATTGCTCTGAGCTTCATAGGTCTGCCACCAAACCATCAGAATGAATTTCGAGGCTCTTCAGAAGATTTTGTATCCTTGGAAACACCTCAGAAAATGTCCATATCCTCCTCAGTATCCCAGAAGAGCCCATGGGATTCTGATGTCTGGCTCATCCCTGGAATTTCTTCTTTTTTTTTCCTATTTGTATGGTGGTGGTGGCAGCAGGAGGATATGGGTGGGAGATGTCCTGGCTGATTCCCGCCAAAGTTTCAGCTTACCCTCTCTGATGGCTACAACTTAAGTTTTCATTTGCCATTTCCTCTAGACTTGGAGGCATGGAGTGAGTCAGGGACCATCCAGTGGGTCCTTAGAAGAAAAGAGAAGGAGGCAGGCAGGCATAGCATCTGAACTCAGTGTGGGGGCATTCATTAGAACCTTTGATCTACCCAGGCTCTCTTCCAACCCCCCACACAGTCTCTTCAATTCCCACCTAGAGTCTCCTCTTTCTTAATTCAATCTCTCTAAAGATGCCCCCGAATACACCTAGAAGAAGGGACCATAGGACCCAGGTCCCATTTCATCATCAGCACCCCTGCCATGCTGCCATCCCTTACTATACCTGCTTGTCCCATTTAGCTCGCCCTACCAGCCAGCCAGGATCTAAGGGGAAGGGCCCCTAGCAAGCTCCTTTCCCATCTGAACACTGTTGACTGCTTTGCATTTTTGGTTCCTCTGTATATTTTGTAAAGTGAGAAATACACCAGATCCAATAAAACACAATGGCTATGCACAGGCTTCTGTCTCTTCCTTTTTGTCCCTCATACCCCAGACACTAACTATGCACCTGTAGCCTTTTAGATCTCGAAGAAAGAGCCTCTTTCTCATAGTATGGCTAATCTTTGGCAGGAAACCAAGACACAGGTTCTGGAAGGTTTGGAAAGCTTTCTGACCTCAGAGAGGCACTCACATGAATCTCTCTCTTTAGAGGAGACAAGGAAGAGACAGGATATTGATGTCCTGAAGACCATGACAAGCCAGCTGTCTTTTGGTTAGACGTTCTTCCAAGTTGAATCAAGAATTTCTAATTTACAGATATCGTTTAATCTTAATATGCTTTTTTCTGAAGGGGGAATTCCCTTTAGTTTCTAATGAAAATTTAATTGTAAAAACATCCCAACCTTGCCTCCAGTACAGATATACATCTGTGTCTATACTTCAACCAAGAATGATGGGGGATCAGATTGAGTATATGCAGGGCAGGTCACCATGGAGCAGGTGACACAAAGGGTAATAGAGACTTCCTGTGTGGGGTGGGAACCTTTCTTTGTTCTGCTCCTGGAGAGGGGCCACCAATGGTAGGTTCCTCCCATCTTTTCTCTAGGGCACCATTATATGGTGACTAAACTTCACTATCTGTGGAAGGAAGATCAGGCCTTCTCTTCCATCACTATACACATTGACGAGGTCAAGGGAGGGGGTATGGTGTCCAAGAAACAAAAACTTCTAGAGTCCATTATTTTGTCATCTGTATTCTCTGCTCACATTACATAATTATATGCTCCTTAGGTCCTTGGGTTTCATTGGGTAACAACCCCTCTAAAGGATCTGATGAAAGCTGTGGGCTCACTAACCAGGAGGGGAAAAAATACACACTTCTTCATATATTTTTGTATCCCTGAAGCCCATGTACCCTGTTAAGAACCTGTGACATAGTCTACCCTTCGGCCTTACTATTGTATAGAAAAGGAAATCTCAGGCATGTTTATAGGAGGATAGAGGTCCCCCAAGTCTCTGTCTAAGGTGGCACAGTAAACATTTCTGTGTGAAAGGTGGATGCTCTGCCTGTCATGTATAATCTAAATAAAGTGACACTGTGACAGGTGCCCTACACTTTTCCTTTTGTAATCATATATTTATTTGAGTGATTATTTTTCTTCTTTGATACACTGTAGCTCATGAGGGTTCCTTGAGTGCCTAGACTGGTTTTGTTTTCCTCACCATCCTACTCTCGGGGCCTGGCAAATAATAGGCATTCAATAATTGTATGATTGGATGAATGAGCATGGTGTGTGTATATAACTGGGTTAGGTAGGGAGACATTCTCTATATTTTAGGGTAGATCCAAGTTTAAGGAAAATTGAAGTCTAAAGCTGAGAATCTCTAATGAAGTAAAACATGTCTCAGAGCCAGGACACATAAATAGGAACCAGAAAAAAACAGCAGGTTGGCATTCCAATTATTTCTGGCCATTGGTTGGATTCTGAACATTGTCAGCAGCTCTCTCTCAAAACACTCTTTCTTGCCTTCCAGTATTTCAAACTTCCTGGTTTTCCTCTTATCATTCTGGCGACTCCTCAGCCTTCCCTTGCAGACTCATCCTTCTCAGCTGGAATTCCAAACATTGAGCCCCACAGCTCAGAACTGAGCTTCTTCTCTAAATCACATTCAACCCCATGGCTTAAATACCATCTATATGCAGAGGACTCCTAAGTTTGTATCTCCAGAATTTTCCTCTGGCTCTAAGACACATATATCCAATTGCCTATTTGACATATTCATGTGGACCTATAATGCTCAAACTTAACATGTTCAAAATGAAGCTTTGATTCATGCCTTCTCAGTCTTCTTCATCCCAATACACCATCTACTTAGTTGCTCAGGTCAAAATTTAGGAGTCTTCATTTCTTCCTCTCCCTCACTCTTCCTATATCCCCCTTTAATCAATCACCAATTCCACCAACAAAGGTGCACCACCTCTCTGTCTCCACAGCTGTTGCCTAGTCCAAACCATGATCACTGCTCACCTAGATTACTAATAAGTAGCCCTTCCTTATTGTGGTTACTTTTCATCGTATCAATTTCTTCCCTTCATAATACTTATCACAAACTGAGTTCCTGTGTATGTACTGAATTTGCTATGGTCTGTTTCCTCAACCAGAATATACACTCTGTGCGAGCAGGGCCCCTATCTTATTCATTCCACAAATATTTATGATAGGCCTACTAAACTTTGGTTCCTGTTGTAGGTATGGCATGGAGAGAGTGTGTGGCAAGAAGTGCCCTTTGAGTGTGTAAGGAAAGTACAGACATGGAAGGTAGATCTTACCTGGGCCACTGACCGTACAGTCTGGGTGGTGGAATGTAGATGAAATTGTGGCTGCTGATTTACTAGCAGATTCCACAGTGTGAGATGTGAGGCAAAGAGGAAAGTGTCATGAGACTAAGGCTTGGGTGAGTTGTAATGACAGCCCTCAAATCCCCTAAGGGATCAGTTTCCAGTGAAGTTGCTTATGATCCTCAACTGTCATCAAAGGAAGTTCCCTAAGAAAATGCTTGTCCTGAACCGGATCTCAACACTTCAGGACTAAAAAGAAGAGGGATTGTAAGAGTCCCTGGAGCTACAAGTTGGGCTACCACTGGAGGAGCTGAATATGAAACCGAGGTGTAAGATGAACAATACTAAGTCTTAATAATCAGAATGAGACTGAGATGCTTATTTCACATTTATATCTCACAAGTTGAGACGGATCTTTCAACATCAATGCAAAGTGCATAATGACAGGACTATAGGGAGCTCTGAGAACATATAGCAAAGGGATCCAAGTCCATCTAGGGTTCAGGGAAGTCTTCCCCAAGGGAATGTTTATGCTGAGACCCAAGAGATCTCACTTCTCCCTCGCACACACTTCATGCTCCCCATTCTCAAAACAAACCAGGCCGTTTCACCCCTCCCTACATTTGTACTCCGTTCCGCTTGCCTAGAGAGCTCTTTCCTTCCCGACTACTCAGTCTGGTTAACTCTCACTTATCCTTTAAGATGTAGCTCAAAAGCCAAACCATTTATGGCTACTACCTCTCCCCAAAATAGGATTAAATCAGTCCCTCCACTGAGCTCTCCCAGCATTTAGGTACACCGTATGGGGATTGTGCGTGTACTTACTTGTCGCCACCTATACTGTGAGCTCACAGTGGCCCAAGAGCCCAGCATGAGGCAAGCTCAATAGGTGTCTGCTGAATAATGGAAGGAAGTAAAGATTGAATTTTTTAAAGGAGTTAGAGCCAACCTGGATGTAGGGGGAAATGATTCAAGACACAGGGGTGAGCTGAGCTCCTTGGAGTGTTATCTCCACAGAACCGAGCCTGAGTCAGGCTGACGTAATGAGACGACCTGTTAGAAGAATCTCAGTAGAAATAGGTTAGTTCCTTCCTATGTCTTTAAGAACTAGAGGGTTCGTTTCCGCGCCTGCGCATTGAGAGAGTAAACGCCTTTCTTTTTCACCCTCCCTCCCCCACTTATCCCTATTCTACTGCAGTCTCCTACCATACTCCCCCTTCTTCTTGTCGGGTAATGGTCTGTCCCAGGACGCCTGGCTCGTTCTAGAGGGTGGCGAGCATAAATGGTACATCCTACTGCCTTCATTACACTCCATTTTCGCGTCTCCTTTGTTCTACTTCCCCCTACTGAATGAGGCTCAATAGGCTGGCCCAAAAGAAGGAGGGGGAGCCGGGCTGAGCGGACCGGTCTGAGCCAGTCTCCAGCGCAAGCGCAGTGCGGATAAACAGGAAGCGGGCGGTAGAGGCAGCTGCAGAGGAGACGTAGGGGTTTCGTGGGGGAAACAGTGAAAGAACTAAGGTTGTCGGGAGGGCAATAGAGGCTAACTGAGTACGAGTAAAGAAGCTTTAGCCATCTGCCTCCAGGGAACGGGAGCTTGCAGCTTCGTTTTCGGCTCAGGCTTCCGGCTCCCCAGCTTAGGCTGAGGCAGCGGCTGACAAAGGGCTCGCTCCGGTGCCACCGCCCTTCTCATCCGGGCATTCAGGTCCCTGCGGAGAGGGAGGGGGAAGGGCAGAGGGGGAAGGGAAGGAGCCGTAGGGGCGCGCGCTTGGTGCGGAGGCCTTCTGCAGGGCTCCGGGCCTGGGGCCCAACGCACGGAGGCCGAGGAGGACCCGCAAAGGTGGCGGCGGCCGGAGGCAGGAGGATGGTGCAGAAGGAGAGCCAGGCGGCGCTCGAGGAGCGGGAGAGCGAGCTCAACGCCAACCCTGCCGCCTCCGCTGGTGCATCATTGGAGTCGCCGGCAGCTCAGGCTCCTGGTGAAGACAACCCAACCGGGGCCGGGGGAGCAGCGGTGGCAGGAGCGGCAGAAGGGGCTCGGAAGTTCCTGTGTGGCGTGGTGGAAGGTGAGCCCTTTGGCGCGGGCTGGGCAAGCGCGTCCTCCCTCCCGCCTCGTCCTAGAACTAACACGTTTCTTCTCGTGGGTGGCGGTGGTGGTGTTTTAGGGTGCTCTAAAAGGGTGTTACTCCCTTGGGTCTGAAATCTGACCCTGCTAACACGAGGAGAGAGGAGACGGTGGGCAAGTCTCCCCTCACGTTCTTAAATGGCGTCGAATTCTATGGCAATTAACAAGCCTGACCCCACCCGCCGTGGGATCCGAGCCAGGCGTGCTCCTGCGGAGGCGTTCGTAAGGAGCCTTCTTCTAGGCTCTGAGTTATATACTTGGTTGTATCTCGCGATCTTACTCCCTAGGGTGGTGCATTTAAGTGGAAAAATGTATAGTGCTACTGTGTATGGAGGTGTTCGTACTCATGGATTGAAGAGAAACACAGTAGGCCTATAGTTTTACAAATTCCTTTTTGCTAAGAATTTTTTTGCTGGCCAGTTACCACCCACACCACCCATTGAAGATTCATTTGCAGCCTAGAAAATTGCCTTTTACCCTCTACTGTGCTTTGCCCCTGAAGGATGAATCTTTAATGTCTGAGATACGGAATTTTAATTTAGTGACTGCAGAAGAGGTTTAAAAATGCCCTTCTCACCCTCTGTATTCCCATTATCATTTAAAAGAAATGAAGAACTTTTTTAGTAGTTGGGGAAAATGACCAGAAGATTGTATCACAGTTAATGAATATAATGTACAAATAATGGACCGTGCATTCTGTGGAAGCATGAATCAGTTACATTATTGCTCTTTCCTCGAGTACAGCATATACTTGAATTTTTTAAAGTATTTAAGTGTCTGCTTTATTCTCCTGTGTGTAATGGTGTGCATAGAATTAAATATAAAAATTATTATAAAAACCCAAAGAGATACGGAAAAGGAAAGAAGGGTTGCCCTCTTGGTTGAGTGCTGCTTCAACTTTTCCACTGTTTTCAGCAGAGTATTCATTTGGAAGATGGCTTATGGTTACTGTATTTTAGGTAAAGTTTAAGTGTAGGAGCAAACAGAATAATTTTCAGTACGGAGTACTGAAAACAATACATCAGTTATTTGTCTTGCAGAATTTGGGGGAAAACAGAATGGAAAACTACTTTTGTATTTGAAGTCAAAGTTTATGAAAACATGATTACTGTGTGTAATTTATCTGTTGATAATTTATTGGGCTCGTTTGAGTGCAGGGAAATTCTAGAAAAAAATCTATTTTTTCATCTGAGATTTTGGGGTGGAGAGTGGTGGAAGGAGTGCTGGAGGATACAGAAATTTTAGAGCTAGAATGAGACATAAGGAAACTTGCGTGTCCTTTACACCTTCAGTAATTATGGAGAAAAAAAGCTCGTAGTTTAAATAAGCTGGTTTGTTTTTCATAATAGTATTGAGAGAGTTGTCTTGTGTGTTGTCCCCCTCTCCCATTCCCTTGCGTATTTTCTTGGTGACTAAGCACCTAATTTTTTTTTTTTTGTATTTCTAAGTTGGCACCATTCCTAAAATGAGTGAGGATAGAGGTACTGTAGGTATTGCCAGAATACCTTTTTTTTGTTTGTTTTCTTTCCCCGACAAACCTTTGGTTGATTATAACTCATGTGTAACAGCACCGCTTCCTCTTTGTGGTGCCAAATAACCAAAACCATGAACCTGACTCTCAAAGAGCAAAGTTAGGGTTTCCAAAGATTAAAACATACTCTTGAAAAATGTTTATTTTTTATATTGAAGTAACTCTAAAGGGGCGTTTAATGCCTACTTCTTTAAAAGAAAAGTGATAATTCTGAGTGTTCTAGGAAAGCTATAGATACTTGTATAAAATTTACCTTAACATTTTAAAGTTAATGTTTAGAAAGTGTTGCCTGTAAGAGGTTAGTTAATTCTCAAGATCGAAAATGTTATAGTTTTATATGTGGTCATGTAATGAATTTTTCTTTGGTCTGTTACTGTCCTTGTTTGTGGTGCAGAGTAACCATTCTGTCTAGAGATTGGAGCTTAATACATTTCAGAAATTTTGGTTTTAGGTTTGTCTCTTAGGTAGACAGTGTGTGTGTGTAAAAGAGTATTTTTGATTCGAGATGTAATTTTAACTGTCTTCATGGTACTTTCTGGAAAGGTTCCCTTATCTCTTGAAGATGATTAGATGGAGAAGTAGAAAAAAAAGGTTGGGCAAGCTGTAAGGTGTGTGATTAGCACAACACTGAGCTCCAAATACCAGTTTGGGGTTTATCACTACATAAGTCATCAGTCTGCAGGTTTGTTTCCTGAAATGTGCATTCGTTGTGCTTTGCCCCCCACCTGGGACACTCTGGGAACAAGTTACGTTCTTGAATTTTCTGTTCAAACCTTTGCTTTAGAATTGAGATTGCTTGAGAGTTTCCTGTTTGGGTCAGTTCCAGTGTTGAATTTGTTGTGAATGTAGTTGAAGACATTTTTTGGGTCCCTTTTATATAATATCAGGAACTTTTTTTAAAAAGGGATTATAAAATTAGGTTAATCGGATTCTTTTAATTCTGTTCTTGATTTTTTTTCTAACCTTACTTGTTTATCTCTCCTCCTTCCTTTAAAAGCAGTTTAACTCCCCTCCTAGGTAGTAATTGTTATTAGCAGTTTTGGATTACTTTCCTTTCACTTCCTCCATTATACGATTGAGATAATCTTAAAAAGTTGGATTTAAATATATGAGGTCTTTTTTGGCAGTGTAAAGACATTACGTTCAGCTGTTTTTAAATAACTTTATCATATAAGTAATGTGTTCATGGTTGAAAAATCAGAAAATTTAAGCTAAAAGGGAATAAAAATCACCTTATAATGTCACCACCCAAACACACCTTAATGTTTTACTAAATGTTCTTCATATTTTGGTATATCGTACACATTTTTTTTTTACAAAATGAGATTGTATTGTATGTTTTATAACCTGCTTTTCTCAATAAAGGGTTTAACATATTTTGAAACTTGAAAATAATTTCATTATTATTTTGAATCTAGGATTTTATGGAAGACCTTGGGTTATGGAACAGAGAAAAGAACTCTTTAGAAGGTAAATTTTTATTATATAAAGCAGTTTTAAACCATTGTTTTCTTTTGTTTGAAAATATACTAACTGAATGGGTCAGGTGCTGTTTGATTTTTCAAACTTTCCTGGGGAAGCTGAATAGGTTTGGGGTTTCATCTGCCTCACCCAGAGCTGTTGTGTTTTAAGTTAAGACTATTTAATATGTTGACATTCCTTGTAATATTTTTTGCAATTCCACTGGATTACAAAAAGGTTCAAAGCTACTGCCCTAGAATATTATTAGCTTTTTGAGAGATGGAGATGCTCCAAGAAAAGGAAGAATGCTGATATTTACAGTGTATACATGTTGCCTGTTTATACATGTGTAATTTTCTTTTCCGTTAAGGCTCCAGAAATGGGAATTAAATACATACTTGTATGCCCCAAAAGATGACTACAAACATAGGATGTTTTGGCGAGAGATGTATTCAGTGGAGGAAGCTGGTAATCTTTTTTTTTTAATCCATAAATTCAGAATATATGTAGAAACAGCTATATTTTAAATGTAGTTGTACGAAAAGTTTATTAAGTATTTTATTTTTACTTTGTAGACAGTTTCCTTTTCTTTTATCTGGTAACTAATTCTTTGTGAGTTAGTGCAAATTGAAACAGTAGTGCTAACTGCATGGCCATAGTATGATTCTGGGGATGCCAGTCTGACTTCACCTGTTTTGTGGTCATAAATTGTGGTTTTTTTTTTTAATATATATAAATTGTACTTTTTACCCTCTGCCAGTGGACTAAACAGTGAGCCACTGGACAAAGAGGTGCTGAAGCAGGGCTAGGCCAAGCCAAATGAGGCACAGATTTTATGGGATTCCCCAAAAAATCAGTAATCAGGATAAATAATATTTTATGCAGTTTTAAGAACAAAAGTTAATGCAAAAAAATCCATGAACAAAATACCAAAATTTTAAAGACAAGGATTGGTATTACTGATCCTTTTGCTTTAGTCTCAAGTATGGTTTGGTCTTGACCATTTGATTACTATTACTGATCCTGTCTTTTTTTTTAAAGTAAAGACCTCACCCTAGTCCAGGTCTGAAGTGAAAAATCCATCACAAACTATCCTTGCTATGTATATTCTTATGTTGAGTTAGTTATATAAAATTCACAAATATAGTCTCGTACTTCACAGAACCTCCTTGTAAATTAGACAGGCGATGCTTTTCTTTGCATGAATGAGAAAACATTTTCATACTGGGAGTTAAATGATATACACATGAAGTTACAAGATGTTTGATTATAGAGTTCAGCCAAGGCACTGAAGGCAGAAAGTTTTAAATTATGAAGAAGCAATTAAAACTTAATCATATCTTCATTGCGTGGTTGTAGTTTAGTATATATAACTTAAGTGTATCTTCAATGTAATTATTTTCTGGTGATGCTGGTAATGAAATTTAATGTAATCTATAATCAAAATACAGTCAAATGTTTATCTTGAGTTACCACTGAAACTTATTTAAAGATACGGAACAGTATTTCAGTTTACTTAGGAAAACTCACATTTTAAAAACTTAAAATCTGTAATGAATATTTTTCCTGTAGTTACAAAGATGAGGGGTCAGGATTGTTAAGGCCATCATCACTTAACCCCAATTTTTAAGAAAACGTTTTTCTTTTTATTGTCACATTGAACATGCCAATTTTGTGAAATTTAAGGGACTTCCTTTCTTGACTCATTGAATTGGAGAAAATGACCTCTTCAGTTGAAAGGTGAAGGTTCTTTTAGTTTTATGTGCTGCTTTCTAAAAAACATGGACTCTGTTCTTTAGAACAACTTATGACTCTCATCTCTGCTGCACGGGAATATGAGATAGAGTTCATCTATGCTATCTCACCTGGATTGGATATTACCTTTTCTAATCCCAAGGAAGTTTCTACATTGAAACGCAAACTGGACCAGGTAACTTCCTTACTTTTTCATTATAGTTTCCTAAATCAGTATTTGAAACTAAGTTTTGAGTTACTTTTATGACGTTAAACAAAATTCATACTTTTTGTTTCTGTACAAAATTTTTACTTGAATGATTTTAATAGAGGGATATTTTTTGAAGTGAGTTGAAAGGGTTTTATTGGAGGTACCAGTGCTTCTCAAACTTTTGCATAAGAATTGCCTTAAAAGAATGCTAATAGTCTTTATTCTCAGATTCTTTAATGAGGTGGGGTGGGGACTTATCTCAAAATCCAAGTGGTTCATAACTACATTTTGAGAAATTGTATATTATTGGGTCTTTGAATTTGTGACTGAGGTTATAGAAACAGAAGGTTTTACCTATTAGACAGTAATTCTCTCAGTTATAGGGACAAAAGATATAATTTGGTCTGGAAATGATTAGTTTCCCAAGATGAGAAGAATAGATTAGGTAAATATGTGAACTGAACCCGATTGAAATCTAAATTCTACTTAACAGAAAAGCTGTACAACCTTTTTTGTAAAGTATGTTTGTTAATATATATGTATATATGTTTGCTGGCTTATAAGTGTATATTTCTTTAGGCAAAACTTTATATTGGTCGCATTAAAATGATTGGTAAAAAGTTTAAGGTAGTTAAATTTCCATTAAACTTTTAAGAGGTTATTTCCCTATTTGATCAAATGCTACTATGTTATTTCTGATTCATGGCCTAGTTAGGTTTATGTGCAAAGAGATTAATTAGGATCAGTGTGTCTGCTCCTTGTTTTACTTATTCATGTTTTTGTGTTTTTCTGACAGTTTGATCTTTTATAATTAGCATCTAAGGTGGTAAAAGCTTAGTTGAAACATACTGGCATATTGCATTCAAACCCAAATGAAAAATGGGTCCCCCGATTGTCTAGCTGTTCAACACCGAAAATGTAAAAACAATATGTTTGGCTTTGAACATTTTAATAAAGGAAGATATTTGACTTTTAAATACAACTATTGTATACTTTTAATATTTGGAATCCTGTATTTTTTATTCGAAGGTAAGGATAAATAAAACCTTTTGTTTTTTTCTTTTCCTAGGTTTCTCAGTTTGGATGCAGGTCATTTGCCTTGCTTTTTGATGATATTGACCATAATATGTGTGCAGCAGACAAAGAGGTATTCAGTTCTTTTGCTCATGCCCAGGTCTCCATCACAAATGAAATTTATCAGTACCTAGGAGAGCCAGAAACTTTCCTCTTCTGTCCCACAGGTATTGTATATAATAGTTTTATATTTAACTAGTCTTGAAATATTTAATGTTTAAAGGGCTATGTATGGATTTGATTGTGCTATCTCCTCTCCCTTTGGTGTATAAAGGTAGGAATTCTTTTTCCAGAAGACATTTTTCAATATCTTAAATTGGAGAAATTTTAGGGACTAATAAATTACAACTAAATAGGGAAAAGATTTTATGCATTTTTTTTTTTTTTTTTAGTACTGCAAGTACAGTAGTCGTCCCCCCACCCACCCCACCAATCCCATGGTTTTATTTATGCAGTCTCAGTTACCTGTGGTCAACCACAATTGGAAAATATTATACGCTACCCGCCTCTTAATCGCTTAGCTGTCTGGTTATCAGCTTGACTGTTGTGGTATTGTAGTGCTTGTGTTCAGGTAGTCCTTACTTTAGTTAGTAGTGGTCCCAAGTACAAGAGTAGTGATGCTGGTGGTTCAGCTATGCCAAAGAGAAGCTGTAAAGTGCTTCTTTGAAGTAAAAAGGTGAGTAAAGTACAATAAGTAAGATATGAGAGAGCCCACATTCACATTTATTACAGTATATTGTCATAATTGTTATTATTAGTCTTTTACTGTGCCTAATTTATAAAGTGAACTTTAGGTATGTATGTATAGGAAAAAACATAGTATAAGTAGGGTTTGGTACTATCTGTGGGAGGGTGTTGGAACATATCCCCCAGCAGACAAGGGGGGACTACTATATATGAACATTACATTTTCAGGATTAAAGGAGCGATAGAATTATAAAAATGAAAAATAGAAAAAAGCAAGTTTACATAGCTTTTAACTTAGTCACTTCTCACTTCCTCCTCGTTTCTTATCTGCCCCTGCATCTCTGAATCCTTTATTGCTCGCCCCACTCCCAACTGGGCTCTTACTTTCAGAAGTCAGCATCAAAAGCTTAATAGTTCCCCTTCATCGCCCCACCCCTTTCCTTCCCTGGTTCATTCCATTGAAATGTTGTAGTCTCTTTTAGTTGTCTTTCAAAATTCAGCTTGTAATAAGAGATTATACTGAGGATTACTTAATTCACAATCAATTGTAATTTGGCTGTAGAAGAGTACTAATAGTCATGAGCATAATGTTGCATTCTTTGTTGTGATACTATCAATCTATCAGGCCTCTGATTGTAACTTAGAAAAATGTAAGCAGTTCAGAATTATGTAGAAAATGCTAAAAATTCTAGTTATTTCATTTTTTTCCTAATTGTTTCTTTAGTAAACTTCTATTTCTAGTGATCATAAGGATTGCTCTATTAGAGGAAGAATATCAGTTTATGAATTGACTTTTTTTTAATGAAATGATTCTTAAATGAACTTCCCACTTGAGTGTACTTCCTTTTGGGGTGTGACCTAGAGACCTTTTATTATTTGGGTGAGACCTTTTATTATTTGGGTGAAAAGAATTTAGAATTGGTAGATTTTTTTCCCCTTTTCCACATCTTATGACCATTTTACTCCTGACTAATTTACTTATGTTCCCCCCAACATTCAGAATATTGTGGCACTTTCTGTTACCCAAATGTGTCTCAGTCTCCTTATTTAAGGACTGTTGGTGAAAAACTTCTACCTGGAATTGAGGTGCTTTGGACAGGTAAGTCTTTTAAGATTTATACAGTGAATCTTTAATTAGGACCTAGAGAAATTGGTTCTGGTTAATTGGATACTTTTTTAAAAAATGAGCCTTAACTAGAAAACTTTGTTATTAAAATTTTCTTTCTTTTACAAAGTATATGTTTTTCACTTAATAAAAATCTTTTAGGTTCTCTAGTGAACCTAAATATCCTTTATTGATAAAGAATAACTCTATAGGGAACTGAGCTAAAAGATACTGATTCATCTCAGCCCTAGGAGACTGTTCTTTCATTTTATAAAATGAAAGCTGTCATGTAGGTTGATAGTAATCAACAAGCTATATTAGCTTTCATTCTAAGAATTAAGGGCAAGAAACTCTTCTAGAGTTTAGGTTAATTGGGGTTTGTCTAATTAAGAATATACTATATTATAATGGAAAAAGAAATTGTTTACATGAAAATTTGCTTATTAACATCACTTTGAGGAAGTTTGTCCAAATCTTTTGACGACTACTTCCATTTCTAGAAAAGTGATCTAAGGAAATATTGGAGGAATGGTGATTAAAACTGAGTAAAAAGACATGTTGCTGTGCCATTTTAAAAATAAAAATTGTTAGAAAGTACATATAACAAGGACAATAAAAAATTATATGCATTATATTTTGAAAAACCATGTGTGAGGGTCTTTTAACAAAAAGTGGTCATTATTTTTAGGTCCCAAAGTTGTTTCTAAAGAAATTCCAGTAGAATCCATTGAAGAGGTTTCTAAGATTATTAAGAGAGCTCCAGTAATCTGGGATAACATTCATGCTAATGATTATGATCAGAAGAGACTATTTCTGGGTCCATACAAAGGAAGATCCACAGAACTCATCCCACGATTAAAAGGAGTCCTGACTAATCCAAATTGTGAATTTGAAGCCAACTTTGTTGCTATCCACACACTTGCCACCTGGTACAAATCAAACATGAATGGAGTGAGAAAAGATGTAGTGATGAGTAAGTAGACTACTTGACCTTGACCTTGGGAGGAGAGCTGGGGTTAACTAGAGCCTTTGGCAAGTAAGTATGCCTTTGTCATCACAATTTAAGAAATTTTTTAAAGGTGTGTTGTTTAGTCCTGTGAATGAGATATGTACTTATAGAAGGGCTGAGTGGCTTTGGACAAGTTACTTAGTAACTTCTTGGCTTCAGTTCTTTATTTTTAAAATGTGATTTAGCCTTTGAAATCTGAATACTAGACTGACTAGTCTTGGTGATCCTGTTATCCCTGGAATTCTGATTCAGTTTGTGTTTTTAGGTAATTTTATTAAATGGGATATTTTAGATGGCTTGATAGTCTTATCTGAGTTACTTTCTATATTATTTAGGTTCATTTTACATGTATGGAACATATTCTCATTTTTTAAACATTGGCCTACTGATTTTTTATTTTTGAAAAATTCCTAATTTCCAAGTAAGAGAGTACTGGCTAGTTGTTTATTCATTAACATTTAAACACCTGTTGTGTGGCAAATGCATCTTTTTGGACACCAAGGGATGCAAAGAATAAAATATTCCCTGTTTTGAAATATTTTTGAAGAACCCATAGTCTGGTGTTGGGTAAACCATATGGGCAGCAGTACTATATAGTATGATAAGAGTTGACGTAATTATAAATTGCCATAGGAACACGGAGGGAGTGATTATTTCTAATAAGCAAATTTGGTGGTAAGAAACAATTTTAAAGAGGAGAGGGTGCTTAAACTGGGTCAAAGTATTAGTAAAGTTTGCTGAAGATTAAAGGATTGGTAGGCTGGAGATGAAAACACTGGACACTGTGTTTGGGGGTATTGAAGTGTCATATGATGCCTGGTGGTAGTTGTATAATTGTATTCTCTTTCTCAGTTTGTACCCCTGCTTCCAATTCTGTTTATCGAATTAATGCCTGCCTTTAAAGCTCAGTCATTGTTACCCCCCCATTCTCCAATAAACTGAGGGATACAATCTCAATCCCCTCTGTATATGTGACACTACTTCTTTTAAGGCAGAGCATTAAGGAGTATAAGACGTTGGCCAAACTGGGCCATGTGCAGGGAAATAAGAAGGAAAGCATAAGAATAGGCGGTTTTGAATGCCAAACTAAAGATTTCAGACTTTAACTTTTTTTCTACTACTATCTTGGTTTAGAACTTCATTATATGCTTATTATCTGTGCTCATATGTTGCCTCTCTAATCACTTTTTCTCTTCCTCCTCAAAATGCATTTATTAATGTGCTAATTTTTTCATGATTATTTGCCCATTAAGTTATAAGCTCCCAAAGAGTAGGAAATGTTTTCTTTTTTCTTTGAAGATACATAATTTATTGAGGTGAAATTTGCATAACATAAAGTTAACCATTTTAAAGTGAACAAATAGTTTTCGTTTAGTACATTAACACTGTTGTGCAACCACTACCTTGAGTTCCAAAACATTTCCATCACCCCAAAGTTAAAACCACATACTTGTGAAGTAGTCATTCCTAATTCCCCATTCCCCCAGCCCTTGGCACCATCAATTTGTATTGTCTTTATGGATTTATCTCATTTGAATATTTTGTATAAATGGAATCAAACAGAATAGAATCATAAAAAAATAAGCTTTTGTGTCTGGCTTCTTTGACTTAGCATAATCTTGTCTAGGTTCCACTTTATGCATTTTATGGCTGAATAAAATTCCATTGTGTGTATACAACACAATTTTTTTTAATCCAGGGAATGTTTTCTTTGTAGAAAGCACAGCACCTTTAACCTTGCATTCCCATTAATTGATACTCAGTGGACATTTATAAATGTCCACTTCCAGTGATCCTAAAATTTGTGGGTTTTATTTCAATTGGGATTTTACATTTAGCAGTGCATTTAGGTAACTAGTCTAGGTGAAGTTGTTCAGTGAAGGATCTTGGTTGCGTTTGCATTTTTGTATTTAAGGTTTGTTCTTATTCCAGTTCTTTGTTTCTCTGCTTGAATGTTAACAATTAGTGTTTTGTATTTGTCCCTCTCACTTGTCAGGAGACTTTTATTATCAAAACTTTTCATGTTCTTTCTCTTTGCAGCTGACAGTGAAGACAGTACTGTATCAATCCAAATAAAATTAGAAAATGAAGGCAGTGATGAAGATATTGAAACTGATGTGCTTTATAGTCCACAGATGGCTCTAAAGTTAGCTTTAACAGAATGGTTACAGGAGTTCGGTGTACCTCACCAGTACAGCAGTAAGTTTTGGCCATACTTTGTAAGGGGCTTGGATCACATGGGTGAGTCATAAAGTAAAGGACATTTGTGATGTGCTTAACATAGGCCCACCAAGCAAGATGAAAATTAGGGATTTAGAGAAAAATAATGTTTTTAAAAATCTTACTTTTGATCTTAAATAGCTTTTAAATTAATGGAATGCTAACTTGTTTTCAAAATATCTTTTGAAATAATTTAAGTGTTTTTAAATCTAGATCTTCAGAAAAGAAGATAATAGGTGTTGGCATGTTTAGTAATGTTTTTCTTCCGATTCCTCTTTCCTTTCTTCTTTTCCTACTTTCCTGGTAGTTTTAGAGAAATTGCACTTTTCTCACGGCTCATATTATTAGGATGTGCAAATTGAGTTTCCAGTTACAGATGTGCTAAGAAAACATTTCTCTAGATCCAAAGTGTTCATTCTCTAATTCTGATTATCTTTGTGGCAATTTGTTTTTGTAGGTAGGCAAGTTGCACACAGCGGAGCTAAAGCAAGTGTAGTTGATGGGACTCCCCTAGTTGCAGCACCCTCTTTAAATGCCACCACTGTAGTTACAACAGTTTACCAGGAGCCCATTATGAGCCAGGGAGCAGCCTTGAGTGGTGAGCCTACAGCTCTGACCAAGGAAGAAGAAAAGAAACAGCCAGATGAGGAACCCATGGATATGGTAGTGGAAAAACAAGAAGAAACGGACCACAAGAATGACAATCAAATACTAACTGAAATTGTCGAAGCTAAAATGGCAGAGGAATTGAAACCAATGGACACTGATAAAGAGAGCATAGCTGAATCGAAATCCCCAGAGATGTCTATGCAGGAAGATTGCATTAGTGATATTGCCCCTATGCAGACTGATGAACAGACAAACAAGGAGCAGTTTGTGCCAGGTCCAAATGAAAAGCCTTTGTACACTGCAGAACCAGTGACGCTGGAGGATTTGCAGTTACTTGCTGACCTATTCTACCTTCCTTATGAGCATGGACCCAAAGGAGCACAGATGTTACGGGAATTCCAGTGGCTTCGAGCAAATAGCAGTGTTGTCAGTGTCAATTGCAAAGGAAAAGACTCTGAAAAAGTGAGTATAATGAATTTACTTCCTTCTCTAGCCTCAGTAGATCCCCATACTAATGATATAGAAGAGGTCTTAAATGAATACATTGGTAACTGGCAAAAAATTGACCACAACTTAGAATATGTTTTGTAAAATAGATGTGGACTCTGCTGAATCTGGTACATATATATAGTTCCATAGTTTGATCTTATAGTTAGGAATGAAGGAAGGTCAAAGTTAATGATTTTAGGAATATTAGTCCGTTTGGGCAGACCCAAATACATTGCTTATCTAAAGAGTTTAAGCTCATTGATTCTTTAATGTTATGGTAAAGGTAAATTGCAGACATCTGCTAACAAACTGCTTAGTTTATGTTTTAGATTATTTTGTTAAGCTTGCAGTTTTTGAGTCTTTTTATTGGTCCTCAATAGATTGAAGAATGGCGGTCACGAGCAGCCAAGTTTGAGGAGATGTGCGGACTGGTGATGGGAATGTTCACTCGGCTCTCCAATTGTGCCAACAGGACAATCCTTTATGACATGTACTCCTATGTTTGGGATATCAAGAGTATAATGTCTATGGTGAAATCTTTTGTACAGTGGTTAGGTAGGTGCACAGGAATAATCTCTTCTCAGATATATTGTCCCTTAAAAAAGACAAATTATCCCACAGGGAGAAAAACATGCAGAGAATTGGCCCACTCTTTAAATTCTTTGCCTAGCGTTCTTTCAAAGGTGTAGCCATTGTCGCACATGTGAGGTGCAAGTCTCAGTAAATACATCGAGCACATTGATTTTTCTCCCTTGGGCTAATTCAGCATAAATATCCTGAAAATGTGTTAGAAAGTACTGACTTTAACTTGTTCTGACTGAATGCTTCCTGGATGGGACCCTGTATACCACTTTTATCTGATTTGGAGATGAGACTCTATGACTTGTGACTGTGTAAGCTCTCTGCTGCTTGCTGTGTCTTGATACCATTAATGCTGTGTTTAACAGAATAGTTGCCGAAATGACCTAAGGGGCCTGGCAAGAGGAAGCCATCCTCCCAGCCCTGTGCGCATGCGAGCTTTAGTGGTGGGCTATTCTGGTGCTACTTGGTATTAATTCACATGGCTTTTTATCTCTCTACCAAGTAATTGGTTTTAGCAGGGGATGGAAATTGCAGTCCCCTAAAAACTCTCTGTTCATTAAATGGACTTCTGGATGTTCTTTTAAAACAGTTTATTTATTTTTTATTTTGGGGGGAGGGGAATGTTCAAACTTGGTAAAAAGCACCAGCATGGCCAAGTTTCTCCAGGGACTTCATTTTATTTCCAGGTTATCATTCCAGCTATAAGGAATATGTAATGGACTTAACATACAGCACACAGCAGGCAGCAAGGCTAACTGATGTCATAATTTTCATAGTAGTCACAAATACTATGATGGGTTAGATGATTTTGGTTGTGAAGTAGATGTGAGACACTGAGCTTAGGTTAACTAAGGCATAGTAGCAATGAGATCTCTCACTTTCTGCCTATATGCTTTAGGCTTTTATATATTAAAAAACAATAGTTTCCTTGTGATAGAACTAATAAGCAGCTAAAAGTAGTCTTTGTTAATTTGGAAATATAGAACTTTGAGTTCTTCTATATATAGCACACTAGGTAGAAGAATTTTGACCTCTTGTTAAAAGGCTCCAAGTATTTTTTTTTCCTGTGATAGATGTCTGCCCTTAGGCTTAGGAAAAACCTCTGTTGGTTGACAGCAATTGCCTTCCAGGCTTCTGGCCTGGGGGTGTTATAATTAACCCTATAAGGATTTAAATCTTAAGTTTCTGCCCTGAAATCTGGATTATTGAGCTTGAGAAAGTATCACTTAAAACATTTGATAATTCAGCTTTTAATTCAAGAATTGTTAAAAATTAAATTCTTGATTATATACAGTGTTGTTTATTCTCAGGCTTTTACCTCTGTACTGTGCAACTGTGGGCGGCTTTCCCCAATTGTATAGATGACTGTTATATAAGCTCAAGGTCGGAGCATCTTAGAAGTTTTAAATGATCACCTTGGCATCCACATAGCTTTACTAAAAGCTCACCACAAGGAGAGTATTTTCATGGTTTTGAGTAATTTCAGGGAGTTACTGATTAGAGAACCCTTTGTTTTCCTCCTCTCTCCAGTCCAGCTGGCATTCAGTCCTTTAAAGAATGTGGCTATGCAGTACTTTTGATTACTAACGACTTCTATTATCTTCTTCCCCATTGTGTACAGATGGGAGAATCCTCAGCACAAGTGTCTACTACTATTGGATGGACAGCGGCAGATGTTCACAGCGCGTCATGATTAATTAGTTTAAATTGAAAGGTTCTATCTGTGAGGTAGCTCAGGTAGATTTAAGGGCAGTAGACATGAACTGAAGTCACGTTTGCGCAGCGACTGAGGCATTAACCATGTTTTCATTTACACAGCTCTTCGTACATGCAGCTTTTTATTATAATAGTTGGAAGTGCTAGTTATGTTGTAGTCTCAAAGTGGGGGGTAGGGGAAATTGGCTGATCTTAAAGTTTGAGAGGTATAGTTTTTCCCTGCAAATTTGCACTGAGCTATGGAATGGGGCAGGTTCTCTTGATAGCCTAATTTTGACCCTATTTCATATTGATTTTATAAATATTACATTATACGTTTTTTAAAAAGTACCCCTACCCCTAAAACAATGACAAACCTGGATATCTCTTAATGGGTCTGAATTGTCAAAAAAATTGGTTTGCTTTGGGACTGTCTGACTAGCACACTATACCTTGTACTGATGAGACTGTTAACTTGAACAGGAGGTAGAATGCTGTCTTCAAATGGAAAAGAACTATATTGCGCTGCTTATCTTGTCAGAAGACTAGGCAGGTGATTTTGATTTGGCCTCCAAATACTTCACTTAAACCTCTTGTTAGCTACCTTTATTTGCTTATGAAGTTGGTTAAGTGGTGAACCTTAATGCTGACTTCAAAACCTCTGCTACTCTGTGCATATGTTTAGTGCACTGTAAAGATTATAAAGATGATAACTGTCAGAGGAGCCAGATACTGTCATACTTTTAAGAAAAGTATGTCTTGGACACGTCAGGAGCATCTGTCTGTTCTTAGTTCTCAGATTCAGACTGCTATTATTACTAGCCAAGTCCGAACTTGGATTTTTCATCAAGGGGGAAATAAAAGCTCATTGTGTTTCGCTGTCAACTTAAGTTAAAAATTAATTCTGCTGGCTTTAGTTTTCTGACAAGATTAACCCCTTTTCTCCCCTTTTTCCCTTTCCTGTACCCTTCCTCAAAATGTAAAATGTGACTTCAGACAGGTTTAATTCCTTCATGGGCTGTGATAATAAAATGTCTTATCTCTTTCATTTCACTTTATAGTTACTGTAATTTCACTAAAGAGCAAGCAGCTGTTTTGATTTTTATAGCTGTTTCTAGGGAATATGTAAACTTGACCCAGACAAACTTGAGACCTTCCAACTATGAAAGGGTAGAACTTTTAACAGTGATTATTCATTAATCAGAGGAAGGAGGAACATCAATATTTAAATTACATTATGAATTTAAAAATTATTATCACAGCCTTGTCCTGAAAACCCTGGGTTATTATTAGAGAGCTATTTCCACAGTGTTTGTTAGTTTGTTGGACATTTGAGACCCCAGGAAATCCCCTTTCTCGTAACGTTCTCCGCTTGGATCTGATCTCAACAGGGTGTCGTAGTCATTCTTCAGCACAGTTCTTAATTGGAGACCAAGAACCCTGGGCCTTTAGAGGTGGTCTAGCAGGAGAGTTCCAGGTATCAATATGAATTCACAACTGAATTGACATTTTCTTTGTTTTATGAGAAACCTTATGTTGCGCATCAGATGGCTGGAAGGATTGGTCTGCCGAAGGCTTTCTAGTCCCAAATTCAATTTAGTTACATAGCTGGATTTTAAATCAAATTTTCCTCCTCTTTCACAGTAATTTCTGAAGGAGATGCTGCCAATTCCCCCCGCGCCTGCGAAGCGCAGCGGCTCTAGGTATACACTTCACATTGTTTCTTTGCAGGTCGCACAGCATTTTAATCTGCGCCCGCAATGCACAATGCGCGCATGCTTGTCTGCCAGTGGAAACTCCATGAGCAAAAAAGATGCATGAATATGCAAGTGAATGGCAAAAGGAATTTTGGATACTTTCTCAATTATTTTATAAATAAAACATATGTGAGAAAAAAATAATGAAAATGTGAACAAAATATGAAAGCTTTTTTGGTGTTAGGATTTGTTCATGGACTTTTCAGGTGCTCTACTTTTCTCCCCCCAACAGGTGCTCTGCTGCGCACAGCAAACTGAAGCGCATTGCTTTGGGAATAAAGCGTCTCCTGGACAGATAACCCTCTTCAGACCAAACCTCTCCTCCTGACATTCTGTTCTGCCATCTTTTAGTAGCAAGATGGTCTATGTTAAGATTGGTTTAAAAAAAAAAATATTTGTCATAATTGGAATCAATTTTTTATTTTTTATTTATTTATTTATTTTTACTATAAATCTAAATCCCTATTAATGTGCCACTAAAACTGTTTGGGTAATTTCTATTCAGAAGCACTCCCCTCCCCCAGCAAAGAGGTGTTTATATTAGTAAAGCATAGTATACCCCTCTTCTTTAGGTCTGCCTGCAGTAGCCAGTTAATATTAAGTTGGTAATCTGCAGTGCACACACCCATGTAAAGAAATGGATATCTTCTCAGCACTAATCCATTTCCTTTTCTTTCTTCCCACAGCGTTTGCTGCCAATTGATGGGGCAAATGATCTCTTTTTTCAACCACCCCCACTGACTCCTACCTCCAAAGTTTATACTATCAGACCATATTTTCCTAAAGATGAGGTAATTGTCTACCTACCAACTTGGTATATGATTATGGTGCACGCAGTCTTTCTTTGAACTCTGGTTAAAAGAATCAGTTCTGTGTCTTAAAATATGAACATTAGATGGAGAAGGTTAACTAAAACATTGAATGTGGGGATATTTAAGAAAGAACCTAAGGAGTTCAGGCTCCTAACATCATCTGCTACGTTCTTTAATTCCTCCCTTAGAAAAATCAGATAAAATATATTCTGAGTTGGAATTACTAAGTAGTCAGTATGTCTAAATGATATGTTGTCCTTTGTTGACTTTCTCCAATGTATTTGTATTCTGTAATTTTTAGTTGTGAAGTGCCTACAGGCTGTTGACAGCTACAGATAAAAGCAAGCCTGTTTAAAGACAGTAACATGTTTAGAACATTTTAGATGTATGAAAACTGAGATATCCTCATAGTTTGCCGAATTTAGCATCTACTACTCACTGCCTATAACCATGCTGCTTTCTACTGGTTTTACAGCTGTGAGTCAATGAATAAATGTTAACAAAGCAGAAGTGATAATTATGACATTTTGTTACTCCCTGTCTTAGAAGTTCAGTCTATGAGTCACGTTAAATTCTCTTGCCATGTTTCTTGATGCGTTACTTAACTGGACCATATTTTCAGGCTTCCGTGTACAAGATTTGCAGAGAAATGTATGACGATGGAGTGGGTTTACCTTTTCAAAGTCAGCCTGATCTTATTGGAGACAAGTATGTGATGAAGTATTTGGATTTGGGAGTAGACATTTTAAAGCTGGGTTTATTAGATTGAGAGGAGGTGTGATGACTGGAAATAAATATAATTTTATAGAAAGCTCACTTTATAGTTTTAATAAAATGGGAGTATTAATGTGTGTATTTCCAGCTTTTTTGTACACCACACATAGTTTTCATAAGTTGTCATTCAAGTGCATTGGGCCTTACATTACTGAGGTCTGAAGTTTTGTGTTAGTAATTTAAAAACTCACTCTAGCTTCTTGTCTTCTGAGCAGGTTAGTAGGAGGGCTGCTTTCCCTCAGCCTGGATTATTGCTTTGTCCTAGAAGATGAAGATGGCATATGTGGTTATGCCTTGGGCACTGTAGATGTGACCCCCTTCATTAAAAAATGTAAAATTTCCTGGATTCCTTTCATGCAGGAGAAGTATACCAAGCCAAATGGTGACAAAGAACTTTCTGAGGCAGAGGTAATAATACAGGTTTAGAATTATACTATGGTAATTTTTTTGTAGTAAAGTGCTTATTAAAATAAAGTGAGGAGGTACATTTGAAAATCTCACTGCTTTCTAAATTTTTTTCAAAAAAATTCTTAGGGGTTATTCTTTCTTAGCATGCTATTTTCTACTGTTCTCTCAGCATTAGAACAGTTTCTTATTTGGAAGAATTGTCATAATACTTCCTCAAGTCAAAACACTAAACAATTAAAGAGCTTTTTTTTTTGTACCTGGTTTTTGAAGCACCAAACTTAAGGATATTATGATCTCTTCCCTGAGTACCCAGGACAAGTTTAGGTAATTAAAATCTCATTTGCTTGCTTGTCAGGAGTCTAACTTGCCTTCTCAGCAATGGATTTCTCCGTGTAATTAAAGGGCAATCAGGGTGAGCTCCTCTGAGAGTCTACTTTCTGATGGAGCACTTATGTCTGTTCCAACTTCAGTGAATTTTTTTTGATTGATGAATGTTAATTTAGTTTGTACATCAGTGTATATATATATATAATACATACAATATGTATTTTTAAATAGTTCCGTCTTAAGGATAATTTTTATGTTCAATAAATACTTTAAAAGAATATATATATGTGTGTATATATATATATTTAGACTCTTATTTATGAGTCTTTTTTTCTTCTGTGTTGCTCCTCTTTTCTGAAATTCTCTACCCCTTTCCCCACACCAGTGTACTCAACATTCTCTATATAGTGTTTTATTATTTTTTACCTTTTGTCACTGGCCAGATGGCTGTGTAGTAAAAGAGGTTGGTTCAGAGTGGCCTCACTGACTTGGTGCATTACCTTGACACTGACTGAAGCATGCTGGTGATTCAGCTGCTGATGTGTTGCTGTTCTATATCTGACAGTTACAGTTTTCTTCATAGGAACATCTAAAGAATGATCATAGTGTGTCTATTAAGAAATTTTTTAAAATGTGGTAAAATAATAACAAAGTTTACCATCTTAACTATTTTTTAAGTATACAGTTCAGCAGTGTTAAATACATCTACATTTTTATGCAAGGCATACAAACTTTTAAAAAGTTACTTTGAATAATTTTAGATTTACAGAAGTTAAAAAAATAATACAAAGTTTCTGTATATCTCTCATCCATTTTCTACATTTGTCCAAGTCTAAGAAACCAACTTTGGTACATTTCTGTAAATTCCACACTTTACTCACTGTATTTTACTCACTGTAAAGTCCTTTTTCTGTGCCAGGATCCAATCCAGGATACCACATTATATTTAGACATAGTTTTTAAAAGTGAAAATGATTCAGCTAGAATTATCAGCTAATTCTGCATGTGCTAATTATAATAATGACTGTGCTAATTATAATAATGACTAGAAGTTATTGAATATTTTCTTTTCCTGTTACTGAGTTCTGTAATTTGTTAATATATAAGTAGCTGTTGAAAGTCAAGAGATTTTAATTTTTACAGAAAATAATGTTGAGTTTCCATGAAGAGCAGGAAGTGTTGCCAGAAACTTTCCTTGCCAACTTCCCTTCTCTGATAAAGATGGATATTCACAAAAAAGTAACTGACCCAAGCGTAGCCAAAAGCATGATGGCTTGCCTCCTGTCTTCACTGAAGGCTAATGGTGAGTACTTATTTATGGAGTTTGATGGTGTTTGGGTTAGGTGGAGACAGGACCATATATAAAGATAAAAATAATTATAGTGAATTTACATTTTCTTTCCCACCATTATGGTTTGATTTCTGAATTATTAGTTGTGCAAGAATTGCATGTATATTAATCATTGAAAAAGGCTGCCTTTTTTACACTGTCAATGCTTATTTTGAGCCCCAGTTAAATAAGAAGTGAACATGAGGTTATATTTATTTTGCTAGGAGACTCATAAATGATAGTTGAAAATTAAATAAAACCTTAGGGAGAAATTTCATTTAGGAATGCAGAATTGCCAATTTTTTTGAGTTTATGTAAACTCAACCTTCAAAAATACTTTGTTTTACATTGGCGGTATGAAAACTTTATCTGTGAAGAGCCAGATAGTTAAGTATTCTAGGCTTTAAGGGCCACATACAGTTTCTTTTGCATATTCTTCCTTTTAAAAATCTAAAAACTATGTTTAGTCTTTGGGCAGTACAAAAGTGGGCAGCTCGTTGAGCCCTCATTAGAGGATTGTTGATAGATGAGAATGCATTTATTGTTGCATTTTTCCATTTGAATCAGTGGTGTCCCTTCGTGGGATAATTTAAACAACTGAAGAAAGCGTAATTTTCAGTGCTGTGCTTGGAACTGAATCATGCAAAGGGGTACTGTGAGGTTTGTCAAGTGTGTACAATACATTCTGGTTATGTTGGCTTATGACATAGGCTGAAATAGGCTCTGTCCTGTGGGCCCCTCAAAAGTACTTTATATTAAAACATCGAACAGAGGTATTTTTTGCTTTGAGGTTTTTTTTTTTTTAATTTAGGTATAATCGACAGTTAAGAATTGTATAAGTTTAAGGTATAGTTTGATTTGAAATAGCAAAAGAATGATCACATTCAAGCTAGTTAACATGTCCATCATTTAAGATAGTTACCACTGCAGTATTCAGTATTGATAAATATTAATACTGATTGAATTACCATGCATTTAAAAAATTGTATAGTAAGATTTAGGGGTTGGCATGTGCAAGCTCCTACTAGGAGCTATTTGGAAAATATTACAGATTAGTCAAAATTCATATCCATAATTCTAATTAAGTGACACTTACATTTTGATATTTTATTTCTAGGCTCCCGGGGGGCTTTCTGTGAAGTGCGACCAGATGATAAAAGAATTCTGGAATTTTACAGCAAGTTAGGCTGTTTTGAAATTGCAAAAATGGAAGGATTTCCAAAGGATGTGGTTATACTTGGTCGGAGCCTGTGATCTTTGTTGGAACCATGAACTGTTGGAAAGTCTCTTAACTTCACCTGGTGGGTGGTGGTTGGGGTCTTCATACAGTTCAGCCTCTGGAGCGGCAACAGATCAGCCGATTGGGATTGGAAACAAAGAAGACTATGTAAAACTCACATATCGTACTTTGAGACTACTCACTGGTTGGAATAAGATAGTATTGCTACAGATTCTGTAAGAAACAGATGTGGGCCTCCTTTTTGGGTCTTGTGTTAGGTGCCAAGACCTCTTACATGGGCTTATAGGGAGGACGTCTCCAATAAATGTAGTCAGCACTGTTTTCTGCATCCAGTGTTGTTGCATTTCTCAACTAAAAGTTTCAAAATTACTTGTTGTCATCCTAGGCTTATTGAATGAAATGTCTCATTTTTGGGGGACATGGCAGAGATGAGAATGTTAGTGGGTTTCAGAGGCTTCAGGATGGAAATTCCAAGTGGGATGGTTGTGGCATAGTTTAAGCTGAATAAATGATTTCAATTTGGGGCAGTTTTTCTGCTTTTTGTAAAGCCATGGCCAAATGTCTCCTGTAGTGACAGTTGGTTCAGGCATGTTGTGCTTTGTAGGGACAAATGTGCAGTTGTTTGTGGCAAAAGCCTAAAGATAAATTTGTAAATTTTTTGTATATAAACTAGCTGTGATCTGACTACCTTTGTGTTTACTGTTTTTCATTTTGAAAATGCAAGGGTTTGATTTCAGGATGGCACTTTGAATAATGTAAATCAGTGGAAGGTGGATTTTCTTTTTCTTTTCTCTTTTTTTTTTAGTTTTATTATTTTTAAAGTGCCTCCAACCTAGTTCTAGGCTGTGGCCATTTTGGGTATAAGAGCCTAATTTGATAGGACTCAATTTGTTGCAAGTGCAGTCACTTCTAGAAGTTAAACTCAGTGCAGGTCAGCATGTGAAATGTTTATTTTGATATCTGTGTAGTAGGGTTCAGGGACTGATTGGTCCCATTTGCCCTCAGATCAGTTGATCTTTAATTTCAAGACCTGTTACTACTGGTTTTAATAAATTAGAGTCTTATTCTTGCATGTTTGTATCTAATTTTTAAAAGAAAGAATGAGCACACTAACCAGTGACTTAATGGTTACCCTTTTTTTCCCCCTTTTAACCACAGATTCTGAAAGCTTCATGTATTTTAATTTAGATTTGGTGTTTTTTTAAGGGTTCTGAGCATGAGGCTAGCAAATAATCTCTGCAAGATTCTTTTTTTTTTCCATCATGGCTGGCTGACTTCATAGATTCTTAACAGTATTTTGTTATCTTGCTTCCCTGCAGTTTTGTATCAGCTGTTTAACTTTGAGCTGAGGAGGAAAAGGGCAAGGAGAAGGAAACAAAATATATTTTCTTTCATAGAGTTCCATCAGTGTGGGCTTTGAGAGTGTCTCAAGTGGTATCTAGTGATTTTCAACCAATGCCTGGGAGTGTGCACTGAATGGGTGAGGTGAAGGGAGGGAAGGAAGGAGACCTCATTTTTAGCATAGATATCTTTTACTGATAGGAACCAAGTTTGCATTTTCAAGGGCTGAGGTGTAAAAGGATTGTCTCTACAGGATAATTGTTTAAAACGGCTTCATGTCTCTTAGGTTTTAAGTCCAATTCATAGACTAGTGGACAATTCTACCATTTTTATGTGGAGGATTTCAGGGTCAAACTATGGAATCAGGATTTTTAGCAAGTTTGCTTGTGACTTCTTGGCTTTTAATAATCACTTTGGCTGGTCTTCTGGTCACAGATGCTTAACTGAAACAGATGTCCAGGCCTATACCTTCATCACTCTAGGATCATCAAGTACTGTGCTATCTTCAGTGGTTATGAATATTTATTAAGGTTGGAATGACATTTCATTGATTGTTTAGATCACAGCTCAGTTCCTGTAGAAAATGAACTGTAAAACTATCTGAAGACCATGCAAGAGGCAAAATAAAACTTGAAGTGAATATATGTGGTGGTGTACTGTGTAAACCTACTTCCTGTTTCTGCCTACTATTTCTCCTGCTCTTCATGCCTCACAAGCAAGTATTCTTCTCTATAGCTGTTCCAAGTTGGGGACTGGCTCTTCAAGGCAGCCCTCTCCCACTCCTATCTCCAGTAAAAGAATTCCAGGTTTTCCTCACGATAAGGCAAAAGGTAAAAGTAGACTGATTCTTGGCTTAGCCATCCTACCAGTTTAAACCGGAGTTAGGGCAAATAGTTTGTTTTCCCATCAAATAGAATAAGGAACATGGTTTGCTTGGTTCTTTGGTCTGATAGTGAAAGATGGGGAGTAACTCAAATTATGAGACATTGGCGTCCAAGGTGGAAGTGTGTGCCTGGCTTGATTTGGAATTACAAGCTCCAGAGCATGCGTCTGCCAGTTAGTCCAGCAGGTACCATTATCCACCCATCTGAGACTCAATGAAGCTAGCCATCTGGATAGTAAGCTGCAGGGTCGTTAAAGCAGGAAGCTTATCTAGAAGAGGATGGTTTGGGTACAAGATACCTGTAGCTGAAAGCCTTCAGACTCTCTTACCTTAATTAGGGGAAAAGAGTTGCTACCTTGAAACTCACTTTTGCTGGGGGATTTGGAAAGATTTCCATTTTTTATCTAGTCTTTTCGCAAAAGCTTTCCTTGGGTTGGGAGAATGGGAGACACCAGAGGGTGCAAGGAACTAGAGAAAATGTAGGTAGGAGCCACCCTGAGAGCCTCGGGTCATTTTAATGAACAAGGACTAGAAGATGAATTTCACGTCTTAGCTTTTCTAATGTTAATTCCTCTTTGCAATCTCACACACAGGTCTCAGACCTGCGAGCACCTGGGCTAGGCTAGAGGAAGACCTGGATCTGCCCAGAGTCTCAGTCTTCTCGCTGCTCTGTGGCGACCGATCGTCTCCTTTAATAGGCGGAGCCAGAACAGGCCGGAGTCCCCGGCTTTGTACGTGTCGGAGGCGGAGTTCCCAAGCGGTCCTTGCAGCATGGCCGCCGGAGCCGCCGCCGCCTTGGCGTTCTTGAGTCGGGAGAGCCGAACCCGGGCCGGGGGCGTCGGGGGGCTGCGGGCCCCGGCTCCAGTTACTATGGACAGTTTCTTCTTCGGTATTAAGAAAGGAGGGGATGAGGGTGGTCCTGGGGTAGTAAGAGACTGGCTGAGCAACGGGAATGCAGATGGGTGCACTACGTCGGTGAGGATACAGGGGGATCGCACGCAGCAACTGGAGTAGAAAGCGGAACAAGATCTCTGCCTGGTGCGGAGTGGGGCCCAGGTCTCAGCGTCCCAGGTGTTCTGGAGAAGTGGGCATGTAGATGGCGCTCAGTCTATGGCTACACGTGATGGAACCTTAGTGACCATCCCCCCCCCCCATCCGCACACATTCACTCACACACAGGTGCATTCACGCTGTTATCTCTTCCAGGCTGTGAGCTCTCTGGCCGCACCCGCTCTTTCACATTCAAGGTAGAGGAAGAGGATGATGCAGAGCACGTGCTGGCTTTGACCATGGTGAGGGGCCTTGAAGGTAGAGGGTGGTGAATAGCTGGACTTAAGCAGCCAAATGGGCAGCCTCTACCTGTCCTCCACCCCACCCCACCCCCGGCCTCTTCTGCCCAAACTCCCTCATGGGTGGCTCCCTTGGCTAGGTGATCCAGGGACTCCTGAGCTGGGCAAGTTCTAGGGTAAATGTGTCCACTATGGTGTTAACCTTTGCTTGGAGAGATCCTGAGGCCCTGTGTACCATTCCCAGCTCTGCCTCACAGAGGGGGCTAAAGATGAGTGTAACGTGGTAGAAGTTGTGGCTCGGAACCATCACCACCAGGAGATTGCAGTTCCTGTGGCCAACCTCAAGTTGTCCTGCCAACCCATGGTGAGTTCCTTTGCCCTACCTTGAAGGGGGGTGGAGCGGTAAGGAATCGAGGACTTAAGGGCTGGCTCATTACAAGATAGAGTGGGCCAAGCCTTCACCTTAGTCTTCCTCCCAGCTCAGTTTGGATGACTTCCAGCTCCAACCACCTGTAACCTTCCGCCTGAAGTCAGGTTCTGGCCCTGTGCGGATCACTGGGCGGCACCAGATTGGTAAGAGTTCTCTCCTTTGCCTCCAGTGGACTCTCATCAGGTCTCCCCCTATTCCACACTCTTGGGCAATCCCAGCCTTAGCTCTCAGTGTAGCTCCCATACAGGTCTTGCTTGATTTGCCCTCTACTTTCTGTCCTACTTAAGCCTATCCTTCATGGAACCTACCCCAGCTTCTCCAGGTCCATTGACGTAGACTCCTTTGGTTCTTTGTCAACCAGTTTAGTATCTGAGGTATTTCCCACCTAGACCATAAGCTCTGGGAGGTCAGGGTCCCTGTAAGCCTATAAATAAATGACATGTGGTATAAAGAGGATCTGGCTCTAAATTCTCCCTTTACTACTTGTGTGTACACCAGTTACTGTAAGCAATGATGTTTCTGAGGAGGAAGAGAGTGAAGAAGAGGGGAGTGAGGAGGAGGAAGCTGAGTTGTGCCCCATCCTGCCTGCCAAGAAGCAGGGGGGCAGGCCCTAACCCTCCTTGGTGAGTGGGAGGTTGGGGTGCCCACAGGATCTGGGAGGGCTGGAGGAGTAGATGTGGACCTGATGCTGACCTTTTTTTTTTTTTTTTTAACTCTCCTTAGGTTAGCTATCAGCCTGCCACACATGCTATGCACCACGTTGCTGTACAAGTGCCAAGAGTTTTAAACGTCTTCTCCACTGAAGAGGAGGGGTGGGGTGGGGGGTTTTGGGCTGGTGCTAGGAGAGAGGGGGTCCCATTCTCCATAGGGTCCTGGTATTCTAATCCTATACCATGCCTGGGGCTTCCCTTTTTTCTGGGAGTAGGAGGAACTCTGAAACTCTGACTCTCTCTCCCCTTATGATCAGCATCTGAAGCTCAGGACTACACATTTTTAAATTCTTTTTACATTTTTGGATAAGTGTTAAAATAAAATAGCTTTTTTGCAGCTCATTTGTGTGGCTTCTTTTTCTGTTGGGGTGGCATTCCCATAGCGACCACCAGGTGGCACTGTGGCAGCACCGAGGGTCACCTGGGGCCTAGGGGAGGGTGAGGAAATGTGGGTTCCTGCTATCCCCAGGACCCTGGGGCCAGGCCAGGCTTAGGCCTGATCTGCCTTGCTAGAGGAGGACCTCCCAACACCAAGCCCATTCCCAGCCCCTACAGGTGGGGGAGGGCCATCCCAGGAGGTTATCAGCATCCAAACAAGGGGTCTGGGCCTCTGTCAGCACTCAGGCTGATGGGCAGGGGGCAGATAAGGGGGCTTAAGCAGCCCAAGGAATGTGCATCTCTAGCCCCATGAGTGGGATCAGGGCAGGGCCTCGGCCAGTCTTTGCTCCTTCCAGTCTTGCAGGCTGTCTCTGAGCTGGTCTGGGCCCTCAGAAACCTGATTCCAGGGGCCAGATGGAGAGGACTGGCCATATTGGGTGACAAGGAAACCAGAATCTGGGTGGCCTGGCATATGGGGGCAGAGAGGGGTCCCTAGGATTCAGCTTCCTGGGTTAAGGGGTTCCTACCCCCAGCAGAATGCCTGGTCTGGGGTGGGGGGTCTCTGGTGCCTGGAATCAGGTGGTTTGGGGGCTTGGCCTCCACTATGCCAGGAAGAGGAAAGGATGTACCTGGTGTGAGCATGAGTGTGTATGTGACCAACACTGGGGTCAGCAGTTCAGCAGCTGTGTTGATGGGGAGGGGGGTGATTCTCAATGCCCCACAAACAAGCAAACAAAAGGTTACCTCCTGAGACAGCCTGGGGCCAGACATGCTGAGGATGGACAGAGAACAGTGCTTAGTGGGGCCAGGCCCATTCCCTCCCACACAGGCTGCCAGGCAAATGAGTGAGCAAGTGGGAGGGATCCCTAGGTAACTCGAAGGGGCTGGTATTGGGGCAGGGGACGTAAACTTTGGAGAGTGTCCCCACAACAAGATAAAGCACTCCCTCTTCAATACATCCCTAGAGGAGGTTCCCCACTCTCTGTGGTGAGGAGCAAAGGTCCAGTTTTTAATCTCCCTTTTTCCTTAAATTGAGGATAAAGGAAGATGATCCTTCTGTGTTGCAATGATTAGGGTGGCCAGTCTTTTTTGTCCTCTTCAGGAGGACTTTTCCGAAATGCTTCGACCGGGAACAAAGGTGCAGGGGCAGCCAGGCTTGAGACCATTCACCGTTCCGCGTCAAGCGGTCTGGAAGGAGGGGGAAAGGGGGGCTGGCGCCCTCTGGTGGGCGAGGTTGAAACGGCCTGTGGCTGTGCAGCTACCTACCCCACGCCGCCTCTCTAGGGGCTCTAATCTTGCAGGAGCACACGTGCCCAGCTAGTGGTCTGGGCCGCCGAAGTTTAGGCGGAAGGTGAGGGAGTAAGTTACTGAGGCCGACATCATTCGTTCATTCAGTCATCATTCACTGAAAGGGAGAGTGCTTTCCTTCCTCCTCTCGCCTATAGCCTCCAAAGTCGGCACGTGCGTGGTTGAAGGCGCGCGAGACCCACGGAGTCCACGGAATAGTCACCTCGAGGGAAGCAGACTCAGCTATCCTCTGCGCGTGGCCCCGCCCCAATATCTACCCATCGCGCTGCCGCCTACGGCTCACACGGCGTGCCTTGACTGTGGTCTTGGTGGTCTCCCCGGACCCGCGCAGAGCGCGCTGCTGCCCGCAGTAGGGTCCCAGTTCACATCTGCCCTTTCGCCCCGGAATTTTCTGGCTCGACCAGTCGCCCCAGGGACAGAGCTGGGAATTGTTTTTTTTCCCCCTACGGTCCCGCGTCTATCCTCGATCCCCCTTTCTGCCCCTCGGCGCACAGTAAGAGCGCTAAAGGATGAAGACATACTCCAGGGTCTGCAGACCGCTGAAGGAAGGGCAGGCCTGTATTTGAGGGGTGAGGGGAGACGACCTCGGACGGGTTCCTAAAGTGCTTAACACTGTCTCGACGATTTGCATTTGAACGGTTCGCGGGGAGTCCGCGGCGCTTTGAACGCCGGGTGCAGGAGGCAAGCTGAGGAACAAGCTGCAGTACCGGCAGCCGGTGCGGGCTGGTGTGGGCCTGAGGGTGAGGGATGCGTTTGAAAAGAAGCTGAAGATGTGTGTTTGGGTCCCCGTGAGGGGGTGTTTACGGAGAGGCTGTTTATGTTGGTGAGAAGTGTGTGTTTGTGTTTGCAGGAGGTGAAGGGGTGTGTGTGTGTGTGTGTGTGTGTGTGTGTGTGTGTGTGTGTGTGTTTGTAGAGTGTGGGGGCGGCCGAGAAAGGTGGCTGGGCTGTCACTCAGCGATCAGGTTGACAGGCGCTCGCTCATCAGGGCCAGGGAGCTCTGATTGCAGATTCGAGGAAACAAAATAGCAATTGTAATTACGGGGCTTTGATAAGATAAAGGAAGGAGCGAGCTGGTCGGGAGGCCAGCCAACCAGCTAGAGGGAGAGACTGGCCTGTGGGAACTCCTAAGGAATATTTGCATCTGTCACTCACAGGGCTTGCCTAGGCAGTACTCCAGTCCTGATGCTGGTGGGTCCCTATCAGCCCCGCCCTAAAGACAGGACTTTTTCGGAGATGATAAGAATTTCACCAAACTGACAAAAATTCAGTTCAGAGGAAATTCTCCAAATGTATAGGAATTCTGGTCCTGTAGAAACTCACTGGAAAAGATTAAGGTGTAGGACTGAAACCCTGGCCTCCATGCTTTTACGCCACAGGATGGCCATCTTCTCTGGGGAAGAGAGTACGGTGGATTAAGATTACTGAGGTTCAGTCCAGGGACTTCAGAACCCTCTGGGGACTCCAGATTGGGTTGGACCCTCATCTGAGCCAGGTGCTTTGGCTTCTATCCCCACTCCAGGGAAAGACAGGTGCCCTTTGGTTGTAACTCCAGGACTGTGCATACTAAGGATGGACTGGATGTCTTGATCCTTGCTTTGGTCCTGCTCCCTGCTGTTCTCACCAGAGTATTTTCAGAGGGATGGGTGCCTCGTGGGGAGAAGGCCCTTTCCATCCTCTGCTCCTCATCTTTCCACTCATTCATTCATTAATGCACACAAACTTTTTCAAGGGTCTACTATGTGCAGGCATGAGGTTAAGATGGTGAGAATCTTGTCTGCTTCAAGCAGTGCAGCTGGGGAGGTAGACACTCGACAGGTGACCCGTAGGCCTCTAAGAGAGAAGAGCACAATAAAGGGCTAGGCTGTGGGCACTGAAGCCCACCTCACCTGTTACCCTGAATTACAGGCCCACTTCCCAGTGGGGTTGAGAGAAGACAGTACAAGCCCAGCTTTTAGCAAATACAAGTGCTTGATAAATGGTGGGGCTTATTATTATTATCTATTGGGGCAAGGGAATGAAGGCAAGTCTCCCTGGGGAAGCCACACTTGGGCTGAGGTCTAAATGCTCAGCCAATATCTCCATAACTCACTTATCAAATACTAGCTACAGAACAATCCTGCCCAGCTCTGTGCCATGAACAATAGCCTCTTGAAGGGGGTAATAGGTGGGCTCAGGAAATATACTCCTCTGAGGAAGGATGGGATCTTGGGACAAGCCCTCTGATTCTGTTTTCCCATTTGTACATTGCTCAGTGTTAGCATTATGGCTGGAAATGGAGAAAGGTGGGGCACAGAAAAAGGAGAGGTAGGCATAACTTGTCCTGCTGCTGGACAAGGGCCTGCCTACTGCCTCTGGCCAGCCCCTCCAGCCTAACCCCCAAGGACATGAGTGGGAGGGTACTGGGGTAGGGGAGGTCTTGGATGAAGGTGGTAGCTGGACCTGGCATCAGTGGCTCCACCTGCTTCTCAGAAGTACCTATCCCAAGGCCCATGGCTGCTCCCAAAGAAGCACCAAAGCTCAGGGTAGGGCTTCTAGAAGCCCCTGGGGAGAAGCAATGAGGGGCCGGGAAAGACTTAGACAAGTCCTTAACTCCTTCCGCACTGCCCCCAGCCCCAGTTGACACAAAGCATCAGTCCCTGTCTAGTACACAGTAGGTGTGTAAATGCCTGTTAAGGCAGAAATATGGAACTCTGAGAAGAAAAGACTGGCAGCCTGAATTGAAGTCTTTTCCCTTGAGTAGTTATTTTCACTCCTTCTGCCTGTTGCTTTGGGGAGCAGCAGGGACAGGGGCTCCTTTCCAGGGACCTCTGGGCTCTCTCACATAGGTGGGTCGTGGTTCCTTCTAAGCTTCAGGCCAGTGTGTGTATGGGGCGGGGGAGGCGGGGCAGGGGCGAGGGTAATGGTGATAGTGGAGGCGAGAGGGGGAGAAGGAGACATTTCTTCATCTCAGGGCCTTTTTGGAGACCGAGCGAGACAGGAGAAACTGGCAAGGCGGGGTACTCAGCAGAAAGACGGGAAGTCAGGTCACCTTCGCACACGCACTCACTAAGGGAGAGCCGAGCGCAGCCCTTCAGTTCAGTGTCAGCGGCCACTTTCCGCGGGCAGATCCAGCGGGAGCGCACAGTAGGTGGCTCAAAGACCCGCTGGATAGCCTGAGGCGGCGTGCCCCACTGTGGAGCCCCGGCACCTTCCGACTCCCGCGCACTGGCGGTCCAGGAAGCCCCTGCGGAGGGTCTCAGGACCCCATGGAGCCGGCGGCCCGAGGCGCCCCTTATCCCTGCATGTACAGACCCCAAGAGCGCGCGAGGGGACAGGCTGGGGATGGGGGAGGCGCCCACCCCGGCCGCCCCCGCCCCCCGGCTGGTCCCCAGACCCCTCCCCTAGCCAGACCCCCAATCCCAGACCCGCCGGCCGCCCCGCCCCGGCTGCCCCGCCCCCGCCCCGGGCTGCGTCCCGGCCCCAGCTCCCAGCCCGGGGCTGCGGGCTCCGGCCGCCCGCCCCGCACTCCCCCCTCGCGCCCGGTGCGGCGCCCCCCGCCCCCACCCTCCCCCTCCCTTCCCACCTACCCACCCACCCTGCCGGCCCGTTACCCTCCGCCTGCTCCGGCTCCTGAGCAGCCAGCGGCCACCGGCTTGGGCAGTGGCGCAGAGCGACTCCGCGCAGCGCGGCCAGCTCGACCTTCCACGGGACCCGCGGAGCCGCGTCGGCATCGCCGCTGGGCTCCCCGCCCCCGAGCGGTCCTCGCTCGTCGCCGCCCTTGGCTCGTGCGTCCACGGCCGCCCGCGGGCCGGCGTGATTCCGCCGGGGCTCCCCGCGCTCACCGGGCCGCGCGCCATGGGCAGCCCCCGCTCGGCCCTGAGCTGCCTGTGAGTACCGCCGCCCCGTCCCCGCCGGCCGCGCGCCGCACCCCTCGCTCACCCCGCGCCCCTCTCTCTCCCGCCCGCTTTTGTCTCCCACAGGCTGTTGCACTTGCTGGTTCTCTGCCTCCAAGCCCAGGTAAGGCGCACTGCGCGGAGGCGGGGGCCAGGGGCCAGCGGGGGACGCAGGCTGGTCAGGTCAGGCAAGGGCAGGAGGACTGATTCTGCGGGCAGCCCCGTAGGGCTGGAAGGAGCCTTAGAAATCCAATTCCGAACTACCCCGAATTGGGAGCTAAGGAACAGAGAGGTAGCACCCTACTCAAGGTCACACAGCCAGTTAATAGCGAGGCTAGATCCCAAGGTCTCCAAGTCCAGCACTGTCTCCCACGCATCCTAGCCAGATTGGGGTGGATGGGGGACCACTACCACGGGCAGCCACACCCGGCCGCTGAGGAGGGGGCTAGGCCGGGCTTTCGTTGTCAGAAGTCCGGGTGACTGCCACAGGGACCCTCTCCATGGCTCTCGGGGGAGGCTTGTGGCAGTTCTGGCCGAAAGATCAGGTGCCTAGGCCCTCTGTGCTCTCAACATTTGCTCCGTAAATTTGTCTTTATAAATGTCAGGGGCCAGGCAGAGCTGCCTCCCTACTTAAAAGCGCCCTGCTCTTCTAGGAAGGCCCGGGCGGGGGGCCTGCGCTGGGCAGGGAGCTGGCTTCCCTGTTCCGAGCTGGCCGCGAGTCCCAGGGTGTTTCCCAACAGGTGGGTCCAGATCCTTCCCCATCCCGGGGCTCGTCTATGCTAGGCTGGGTCTGCCTGGTTTTCCCGGGTGTGGGGTGGTGGCCTGAGCTGGCATGGGGGGGGACCCCTAGCCCCTGTCGGCTGCTTGGGGCAGTGGAGGGGGGTGCAGGACAATGGGGGCCACTCGGGCCCCTGGGCAGAGTAGCATTATAATGGCGTGTTGTGTATTTTTCAATTTCCTAAAGGTAACTGTTCAGTCCTCACCTAATTTTACACAGCATGTGAGGGAGCAGAGCCTGGTGACGGATCAGCTCAGCCGCCGCCTCATCCGGACCTACCAGCTCTACAGCCGCACCAGCGGGAAGCACGTGCAGGTCCTGGCCAACAAGCGCATCAACGCCATGGCAGAAGACGGTGATCCCTTCGGTAAGGCGAGCTGCAGTGCGGCAGGGTAAAGGTAGCTTGTGGAACATGCCCCCTTCCCCAGGCTGGCCTGGTGTGACTGGACTCACCAGCCCCATCTGTGCCTACCAGGGGTCTGAATGCTCCCGGCTCAGAAGGCAAGGAGTTAAGGCAAAAAAGCATTTTGAGGGTCAGCTGGAGAAGAGAGGGCTGGGGAAGGGACCTTGGGGAGTACTTGGCCCACAGGTGCCCCTTCTTGCCCAGCAGATGAATGAATCCAGGAATTTCCCTTTATACCTCCCCCTTTCATACACCTCTACCCAGCTGCAGGTGGAGGCAGAGGGTTCAGGGGGGAGGAGGCCCAGGTTTAAGGGAAGCACTTGAAAGAGGATATGTCGCCAGGGCCCACAAAAGGAGAGTGGGAAAGAGAAGGGAGAGAAGTCCCCCCAACTCTTCCAGCCTGGAGGGGGTGTTGCTGTGAACCTTTAAATGCTTTTATCAGAAGGGCCAATTACACATGGGAACTAGGCTTCGAAAGGGGCCCTCCCTGCCGCATTCACCCAGGAACCAAGGCGGTCTGTCAGAGCAGGGCCCCGGCTCCCGGGTGGGGTGGTGAGTACAGGGAGCTACTGCGGGGTGGAGAGGCTGGGGACTGATTGATTTCTAAAACATTCAATATTCCTATCTTGAAACGAGGCCAATTTCCAGAGTCCTGGATGTACCAAGAGAAAAGCAAGCCCTCTGGGCGGCTGGTGTTGTTTTTAGAGAGCGATTATTGTGAGTTTAAAAACCTTTAAATAATGACCAAGTTAAACAAGCATGAAAGGAGAGGGGAAGACTCTATTAAAATGTAATAAAAAGGTGAGGCATTTTAAGAGCTAAGAAGAAAAATGAAGAATGATATAAAACAGAAAAAGAAAAAGCCTTTTTTCAGATGTGGAGTTTGAAAAGAGTTGCAAGTCTGTAAATGTTAAAAAAGAGGTTCAAGATTGTTCTCTATGAATCTCTGGAGAGACCCCCGCGTCTGGCAGAGCGATTAAAACTCTTCTTACTTTCACCTTTTTTAACATTTCCTGAATACTTTCTCCTCTTCTCGAGCCAGTTTGGGGGATCGAGTATGTCTCGCTGCATTTTTTCTGCGTCGACGTTGCTGACTTCCCTTCAAAGCTGGAGAAGGAGACATAATTTTCCTGGGATAAATCTGTCACTGGGTGGAAGAATAGGTTTGAAAATGTTAAGCTTTCCAAAAGCCCAGTCGGGAAAGCCGCTGTTAACTGTGGCCCCAGCTCCCCAGATCCATCCAGGAAAGAGAGTGTAGACTCTTGGCAGTGGGGGTGGGGGCGGCCTGCCTGGTGGCCCAGCTCCCCCGCTGAGCTGGCAGGGCCAGCCTACTGTCCCTTTGTCCCTCCGAACTGGCTGCTAGCTGCCCCTTCTCAGCTTCCAAGGAAAGAGAACGAATACCTGGCTCCTTCTGGGTTTGCTCCATTGGAGCAAATGATCCAGATCCTTGGGTTTGGGGAAGGGAAGAAGAGGCTAAGCTGGCCATGGAGGATCTCATCTTTAGACATCAGAGGTCTGATGCTCATGTCTCTCCTTACAGTATAGGCTTCCCAGGCTCCTTGGGCCCTGCCTGCCCAACAGGAATAGGACCTGGAAGGCCCAAGAGCAGAAGCTTAGGGTGTGCAGCCAGGATGGGAAGAGTCTGGGAGAGAACAGCAGAGAGGTGCCAGATGCTTCCTTATAGGTCCCAAGAAGGAACAGAGGGGCCTACTCCATCACTATCTGCCCTATTTGTCCAAAATCCCCTGAGTAGGACCCTCTCTTGCCCTTCTCATGTCAGTGTCCTTCCTGGCCCTTAAAAGCAGCTGCTCCTTGCTCTGGAAGGCAGGCCATGAGAGGGATGAGCAGACTGGCTGGGTCCAAGAGGAGGTGGGTGGGAGGAGAGGTGACAGCTGCATTTCCCGAGCTGACTTGGAGCCAGCCTGGGGACTTGGCCACTGGGTCCCAGCTCTTTGCTTATGTGAAGGGGCGGGGGTGGGGGGGGGGAGGGAGGCAGTCACAGGCTGGGCATTTTTGAGGGTTGTCTTGCTGACCTTGGTGCCCATCCCCCCCCATTAGTTTCAGGGACAGAGGAGGTGCCTCCTTGTCAGTGCAGGTTGGGAAGTGGCTCTGGGAGTCCCAGGACTGCTTTTTCAAGGAGGGAAGAGGCTAGGCTCTGTAGTAGGGAGGGCAGGAGACCCAGCTCCTTCTGTCCCATCCCAAAGGGCTAAGTCAGCCCTCACTCCCTTCTTGGGGACAGCCTCAAAGGGAGGAGTTTTGCAGAGAGTGGACAGGGACAAGTTTCTGTGGCGAGTTGGCTGTCTGAGGAGAGGAGGGAGGGGGAAGAAGGCACAGAATTCATCTCCCTGTCTTCTGGCTTTCCAGACTGTGAGGCAAGCACACCAAATTGTTTCCCCTCCTCACCCACAGAAAGGGTTTGGTCACTGGGGTGATAAGCCCAGTAAGTGATGGAGGTTGAAAGAAGAAAGACCATTGAGTTGTTAATTTCTGGACTCTGGGACTGGGGATATCAGTGACAAGAAGCATGGGGAAGAGGCAGAACCCACCGAGCTGGTGTCAGTTTTGGGAAGGCAGCTGGCTAAGGGCTGTGTTAGGGAGAGCTATCCCATCCCTGTTACCTTCGCAGCAGAGTAAAGATGGGGGTAGAGGGGGTGGCCAAGGCTGTGAGTTAGAACCTGAGGTACCAGAAACAGGAGAAAATGCTTTTACATTTGGCCTCAGGCCTGGAGGTCACCAATGCACCCAGATGTTTGTAATGATCTGTGAGGCATGTACACATAATATTTTGAATTGGAAAGATCCTTAGAGATCTTTCCATTGGCAAGAGAACTCTAGTCATGAAGCCTCAACATAAAAGTCATTATAGTCTGATTTTAAAAGAGGGCCTTTACAATTTCATGGCCCCAAGACCCCTCTGCAGAACCAGTTGGTACACTATGATTTTATCCATCCCCCTCTGTAAACCCAGATGAGGCGCGCGAGGCCCAGAAAGTGGACTTGACCTTTCCCAGGGTTGCATAGCATACTAGTAGCTGGGCTGGGGCTGAAGCCCATGTCTTAGCTACCTGGCCCTTGGAGCAGTTGATGCTGAGATGTGACAAGTTTGTGGACCAGCTGGGATGAGGACATGGAACAGCAGGGGTCAGGGAGCTTCCAATAACCTCCCCACTCTGTTCCCAACAGCAAAGCTCATTGTGGAGACAGATACCTTTGGGAGCCGGGTTCGAGTCCGAGGAGCTGAGACGGGCCTCTACATCTGCATGAACAAGAAAGGGAAGCTGATTGCCAAGGTGAGGCCCCAGAAGGAATGAGGAGCCCCTGAAGCCTGGGGAGCAGGCTGGGCTGGTTGAGCTCCTCTAAGATCTCAACAAGGTAGGCAGAGAGACACAAGGACACCTTGGGGTTATCTAATGATTTGAAGGGGGAGGTGAGGAAGAAGGAAAATGCTTGAGAGATGAAAAGCTATAAAGGCAAAAGAGGAAGAAGGAAGGCTAAGGAAGGGGCTAGGGGGGAGTTGGTAAATTCCATATATCTTTTTAACAAATCACCAAATTGCTTTGCTATTATGTCCAATTACATGGTACCAGCATTTGGAATGTTCAGTAAGCCGCAGGCTCAGCCTCTCGGCCCAGCTCTGAAATGGCCCCATTAGTCACGGCTCCTCTCCAGCCTCAAGCTCCCTGCTTACTGGGCTTCTGGGGCTCAGCTTCTCCTCAAAGGCCTCCCCTCCCCCATAGGGTGGCAGCCCTGGGGCCCCACGGCCACAATCCTGAGGGGTTGATGTGGGCAGGTGGGGAAACGGGTACTAGCAGCTCTGGACAGACTGGTGGGCAGGAGGCCAGGGCAGGCAGGGTCTGGGCCCCTTCTCTGCCTCTCTGTGTTGGGGCCCAGCCCCTCTGTAGACGGCCATGTGTCACTGCTGCCCGGGAGGACAGGAAGTTGCCGGGTGGGCTGCGGGCTGTGAGGGATTAGAGAGCGGGTGCCCGGGCAGGGGGTGGGGCTGCAGCTCCTGCCTACCCTGCCATCTGCTGGGGTGCCCACCTGCTGTCTGGGGCCGCCTGCCCTCTGCCTCTGTTGGGGAGTGCTCCGGACAGAGCCCAGTAACACTGTGTCTGCACCCCACCCCCACCCCCATCTGCAGAGCAACGGCAAAGGCAAGGATTGTGTTTTCACGGAGATCGTTCTGGAGAATAACTACACGGCCCTGCAGAACGCCAAGTACGAGGGCTGGTACATGGCCTTCACCCGCAAGGGTCGGCCCCGCAAGGGCTCCAAGACGCGGCAGCACCAGCGCGAGGTCCACTTCATGAAGCGGCTGCCCCGCGGCCACCACACCACCGAGCAGAGCCTGCGCTTCGAGTTTCTCAACTACCCGCCCTTCACGCGCAGCTTGCGCGGCAGCCAGAGGACTTGGGCCCCAGAGCCCCGATAGGCTAGGCGCCTGCCCGGCCCCTTCCGCAGCTCCCAGCGCGTAGATTTCCATCTCCAGGGAGCACAAACAGAAACTCAAGCAAGATGAGGTCTGCGCTACTGAAGGCTGGGGAGGAGCTGGGGGAACCCCGGGTTTTAGTTGTTAATAATTGTTTGCTGTTGGTTTTTTGTTTTTTTTTGTTTTTTTTTTTTTTTAAACAAAAGAGAGGCTCTATTTTTGTAATCCACTTGGCTGTGGTGTCTTCTTAACTCTTAGGAAGGCCAGTTAGTGGCCAAGACTGGGATTGGGGCAGAGGTGGGGTGGGGGTTGTTCCCTGGGAGTGGGGGGCTTTTTTCCAGTCTTGGAAAGGTGCTCTGAACGCCAGCACCTGCAGGGCAAGCTGGCCAGGCAGCTAGGGACTCCAGGTAGGGAGGAAAGGGTCAGGACTTAGGTCAGGTGTTTTAAAGGAGGGTGTCAGTGGGGAGAGGTTGAATATTAGTTGCTATTAAATGACTGAAGTATTTATTTAACTTGAATATTACATGTGTGTTTAAGAGTGAGTCCTGCTACCGCCAGGCCCATCCCCTGTCCTGCCCCAGCTGAGTGGAGGTGGCTGGGAGATGAAGCAAGTCAGGCACAGCTCTGACTGTAGCTTTCCTTCAGTTTAAGAAGTCACACCTGTCAGCCATCCCCATCATTGTTGCTGGAGGGGTTTTCCTGGGAGGACAGAAGCAGGGAAAGGAGCAATAAGAGGCTTTTAACTGGTCTTGGGAGCTCGCAGACATGGACTTCTGAGCTTTTAACATGAGTTATTGCTAACACTTCCCCAGACCACCTCTGGACCAGTAAGGATGACTCTGCTAGGACCGAGCTCCAGTCATGGATACAATGAGTCTAAAAAAGTGCCTCTGTGTGTGCCTAGGTCTGTGTGGGAAACAGATGGGAGATGCCAGAGCTGGTTCTTTCTATCTGGCTCTAGAAAATGAAAGAAAACAGTAGATGCCAGAGTCTAAGGTGGGGGTATGTCAAAGGGGGGAACTCCAAGGCTGGTGCCAACAACTGTGAAATGGAACAAGTGCTAACTTTGGGAGATCTGGTTAGAGAGCTGTGAGTAGAAGGTGCTGAGCTCAGGCACTGCAAAAGAGTCCAGGGGATTGTGGTCCAGGGGGAGGCTGCTGCCTTTGGAGACATGGGGCCTAGAGGGAGAGGAACTGGGCATGGGGTGGGAAGGGAAGGTCACAGGCCGAGAGTCAGACTCAGGCTGGTAGAGCAGGTCATGGAGTGGGCAAGAGGACTGGCCCATGGTAGGTGGAGGGGTGTGTGTTTGGGATGGTATGGTATGGTATGGTATGGTATGGTATGATGGAGAGCCCAAGCCCAAAGGAGCAGATCTTCTGAGGGCAGAGCCGGTCCGGTCTTCATAACCGAGACCTCCCATTCTGGTTGCATCTGTTGCCTTTGAGGGTGCTCCTGGACTGGTCCCACAGCCCAGTTCTTGGGCCAATCCAGAAACTTCTTTTCTCTGGGCCTCTGTTCTTTGAAGTGCCTCCTTTGGGAGAAGGGCACCCTATGGCTTCCTAACCATGTGAGCCTCTCAGAGTTGCAGCTACAAGTGTCAGGCTCAGGTCATCCAGGTGGATCTGGAATTCTAGGGCTCAGTGGGAAGCTTTAGAGTAGAGAGATTAGGAATAGCCTGGGGTCTGTCTATGCCACTTCTTCTGGCCTGCTGTGGGGGCGAGGGGCTCTGAATAGAGTATGTTTCTCCTGGTTCATGGACACTGGGGATGTGGGGAGGGGGCTCTAGACATCTCTCTTCCAGTTCCCCCAGCTCTTAGTGCCTCCTCTTCTGCTCCATCCTCTCCCCTCCCCCTTTAATTAATTCTGGGTGAGCAGCCTGGCTTTATTGTGCAAGGAGCTGGGGTCTCACTGTGGGAAAAGTCACACCTTCTGAGCAGCTTCTGATGCCATGCAAATGAAGAGACCGTCCAGGAAATGCTTTCATCTGCAGGGCCGCCTGTCCAGCCCCCAGCCCAGTAATTGCCCATGTTTCATTTGTTTGAGAGCAATTCCTGGGGGAAGCCACAGGATAGAAGGGAGTCTGGGGTAGGATGGAATGTCAAACTCTCTCTGCCTGTGATCCTGGCCACAAAGTGGGGCGATGCTAGGCTAGTGCTGGTCACTAGCTTAGGCCAAAGCTATCCCAGGCTGGCGATGACTGAGTACTCCAGGGTGGTGGGGTGGAACTGTGCCATGGTTGTGATGAGGGAGAAGAGGTGGGCCGTCCAGAGAGCTGGACCCCCCTAACAGAGAAGGGGGAGATGAATGACCAGGGTAGGGAGAGGAGTAGAGATAGATAGGATAGTGGGTATCTGGTCCATGAGGCTGCCTGAGGCTTTGAGAAGGGGTTGACTCCCAGCAGGACCCCAGGCCAGGGACCTATGGGGGCAGAGCCCAGAGCAGTGGGGCTAGGCTGGGCTAGAGCACCCACCACCTTGTTTATCTTTGAGTTGCTGCCTCCATAGAGCCCTTACTAATGGGGTTTTACAGCCCACTCAAGCTGCAACTGGCCAAGAATCAATCATTACCGGCACTTAGTGGTTTGATAGTTAACAGCCTGAACTGAAGCCAAACTGGTTGTTAACTGTGATAACAACTGATTTCAAGGGGTTATTGCCGGCCCAATATGCTCAGACCATTTATTTCGGGAAAACAAGCAGGGAGCTGTTGCAAGGCCCAGAAAAGGGAGGAGGGCTAGGATTTCCTCAGCCAAAAGGCCTGCTACTCTGTCTTGGAGTGGGTGCTGGCTGTGAGGGCCTTAAGGGCTGGCTGAGGTCTGCAAGAAGGCTTGACTTCTCAGAACTCATTGAAGACCAGTGTACCAGCCCAAGTGATCCACATGGAAGACCCTCTCCACTCCTCTCTTCTCAGTTCTTACTTCTTCCTCATTCCCCACCTCCCCTTTTTCTTTTCTTCTAGCAGCACTTCCCATGAGGCCCTTGAGGGACTGATTCTCTATGAGGAGGATCCCAGGCCTATTGGCCAGATCTATCTGTCCCCACTCAGCAGTTGGAGCTGGACCCCTCACCCATTCTTCCCTCACCAGGGCTTCAAGTTCAAGCCAGAACCTTGCCTCTCATTTCAAAGCCAGAAATGATTCCGCCCAAGCCTTGACTAGAAAGAAGGAGTGAGAGTTCTCTCATTTTATAGGTCCTGTCCAACCTTGTCTTCTACTCTCAGCCAAATGGCAGCAGGAGGGCTATGACCAAGCATCATTCTAGAATTCTGCTAAGCAAAGGACCAGGAGTTCTCTATTATCTACAGATAGACAATGGGAGGCTCAGAAGTCACATAGTTAGTGCCAAAGATAGTATAGAAATTAAGTCTTAATTCCCAGACCCAGGCTGCCTCTTGAGGATTGTACGTCTTTTCCTAATTTCATCAATTCATTTATTATTTATCAAGTGCCTGTCATGTGCCAGGATCTGTTCTGTGTAGAGAGAACAAAGCAGGAAATAAGAGAAAAAGCCCTGTCATTACAGAGCTTGTAGGCTAGTGTAGGGGGTGGATGGATACGGAACAAACTGTATAAAATAGCAGACACTAACAACCACTTAGAGAAAAATTCAGAGAAAGGAATGAATGTGAAAGGTGGAGTAGAGTAGTAACAATTTTAAATAGGCTGGTCAAAGGAGGCCTCACTGAAAACTTAATGCTGCAGTACACAGCGGGCTGAGGTAAGGCAGTCAGATATCTGGGGGAGGGACCATCAGATAGAAGGAACAGCAACTGCAAACCCTTACTGCATTAGGGGAAGAGGAAGGAGGCCAGTGTGGCTGGAGCCAAGTGAAGGGAGGTTATGAGTGTGTGTGTGTGTGTGTGTGTGTGTGTGTGTGTGTGTGTAGTGTGTGTGTAGTGGAGGGGTTACAGAGAATAATGGAAGCTGAGGTGAGGCTAGAGAGATAAAAGGGGTGGGCTGTAGTGGGGCAGATCTTGTAGGTTCATACAAATAAATGACTTTAGTTTTGACCCTGAGTGAGACAGCAGTAGAGTGACCATTGGGGGGTTTTGAGCAGTAGAGTGACATGATCTGAATTAAGTTTTAACGAGATTACTTTGGTTGCTGTGTTGAGAATAGACAGTAGGATGGCAAGGGAAACCAGTTATGAAGTTATTGTAATAATCTAGGCAAGAGATTATAGTGGATTAGAGGTGGTGAGAAGAGATTGAAATTTTGGAGAATTTTTGCCAGTAGAGATGACAGGATTTGCTGATGGATTTGAATGTGAGCTGTGAGAGAAAGAGAGTTGAGGGGTTCCCAAGATCACTAGCCTGAGACACTGAAAGGATGGAGGGGCCATTTACTGGAATTCAGGGGCAAGATCTAGTGTGAAGATACAAATTTGGGAGTATTTAGCACACAGGCAATTTCTAAAGCCAGAAGATGGAATGGATTCCCTAGGGAGTAAGAGATTCTCTAGTAATGGATTCTCTAGTAAGCATAGCTAGAGAACAGAAGAGCTGCAAACCTGAGCCTTGGTGTACTCCAAACATTTAGAGGTCAGAGTGAAGTGGGGAACCAGCACAGAAGATTGAGAAAGTGTAGCCAGGAGATAGGTGGGAAGAAAATTAATAGTTTAGTGATCTGATGATATAGGAAAAAGAACAGTTTCTTAGCCTAAAGATTTTAAGTGGGGTTAGGGAAACATTTTATTGTCATCAACTGTTTCCCTTTTCCCTACCGCCACCAACTCCAGGGCCAAGAGGAAGCGGCCGACAGACAGGGTTAATTTAACATGGGAGTCTGCTGACTCTTCTCTCAGGGTCGACCTGCCTCTCTCCCTGCTGCCTTTACCTCCAGAACATAGCTCAAGTCCAATCCATCTATGCTTCTACTTATCGACTGCCACCCTACTCCAAGCCATCTTCAGTTCTTGTCTGGCTTATGGCAACAGCCCCCTAACTGCTCTCCCTGGTTCCTCTCTTATTCCTCTATAATCCTTTCTATACCCAGTAGCCACAGTTTTCAAAAACACAAATCTGATGGTGTTATTACCATATCTAGAAGGGTTGAAGGGCTGTGTCTTCTAGAATTGAATTCAAAGTCCTTTCCATGGCCTGCACAGTCCCCTGTCTGCCTATCTAACCTTGCCACTTAACCACTCTCCCTTTTGCCTGCTCTCTGGATACACAGCCTTCCAGCTAAACAAGCTAGGCCTCGTCATCTGCCTCAGAGCCTTTGCACTTGTTCTCTCTGCTTGGAAAGCTCTTCCTCTAGATCATTGGATGACTGGCTACTCATTATGTAGATCTCTGCTGTCACTCCCTGGTTTATTTGTGTGTGTGTGTGTGTGTGTGTGTGTGTAGTAAATCACATGATTGCACAGACCATTATAGAAAGTCTGTCAATGTTTCCTTTTCTGTTCTTTTATATTTCATCTCTCTCTCTCATCTCTCTCTCTCTCTCTCTACCTAATTATTTATATTTCCCCTACCCTCTTCCCTTTAGCAACCATCAACTTGTTCTCTATATCTATGGGTCTGTTTCTATTTTGTTTTGTTTGTTTTTTCTTAGATTCCACATATTAGTGAGATCATTTAGCATCTATCTTTCTCTGACTTATTTCACTTAGCATAATATCCTCTAGGTCCAACCATGTCATTGCAAAGTTATACTTATCACTCTCTGACATTACCCTGTTATTCATTCACTTCCTCTGGTCTCTCTATACTGCCAAAGAGAGCAAGAACTTTGATTTGCTCATTGATGAATATCTGGTGCCAGGAACAGTGCCTGGTATGTCATAGGTGTTCAGTAAACACTGGTTAAGCAATCAACTAATAAAATGTGAGTAGACTCAGACTGTTGGGTGGAGAAGGTGGGTTGAGAATTCTCTGTATCCAGAACTTGGGTCAGGCTTTAGGAAATGCTTGAAGGTCAGGGAGACTTGAGGGTAGTTCTGGGATGGATGACCCTCTGAGCCCATCCAGACTTGCATGGTTTTACTAAAATAAGGTCCAAGGCTGTCTGACACAAGCCCATTCCCATTATCTCATGCTGCAATAAATGTCTCCAAAACCTGGACAAATGAGTAAGTAGGGCCTGTTGGGATGGATGTCTCAGAACGTCCCCAAATTCTGCTTCCTTCCCTACTACTGGGTTTCTGTAGCAACCAGGGAACTTCAAAGGAGAGAGTCAAGGGGAATTAAGAGCCAAAGAGAACAGAGGAGAGAGGAGGAGTAAGGGGTAGCAAGACAAACGGGGAGCTGGCCAGAACTCCTGGGGGATCCCCAAGTCCCATGTTACTGTGGAGGATTGTGTTAATAAGGTCCCTTTGGTTGTCCCCCTTCCCCATCTGAATCTCTTGCTGACCCTCTAGAAGGAACTGTCCATCTTGATAGGCCCCAGAGCTGACCTTCATGTATGCCCTGCCTACTGGTTGGCAGAGGCTGAGACCAGCTCAGGCTCAGTCCTGTAAGTCCATCTACCCACCCTCACTCAGCCTCCTTCAGCAATAGTGAAACAAGCTAGGTGGGGACACTAGATTGGTTTGGGGAGCTGCATTTATTTTCCCTTCCTTTCTTGGCTGTGGATGGTGTGGCGGGGGGAGAGTCAGGGCATTATCCTATGCCAAGCAAGGTCCTTGGCTTTAGCACTTGGGGATTAAAGCCCCTAATACTGAAGGATCAGATGGGCTCTAGTTTGGAGCCTGGCTGGAGATGCTCAGAACAGGGGTCCGGGACTGGACACTGCTTCGAGGGGGCAAATCCAAGCCTGGATGGGTTCTCTGAATGCTTTGCAGCTCCTGCTACCTTGAACCCAGAAAAATACCTGGGAGTAGCAGAATGGCAAGCTCTCGAGGAGCCAAGGCACTCAGTGGGCCCTGAGACTCAAGCCAACTGCCTCAAGAACCAGCCAGTGACTTTCAAGGGTGGGAGTGGCCAGGGCCAACACCAAATTCCAGCTGTCCCTCTGTCTGCCCACAGGCACACAGCTCCCAAACTCAGGCTCAAAACCTCTACCTTCTTGGACTCCTCTCTGTTTCCAGCCACTAACATTTAATCACTTCAATTGGACTAACATCACCAACTCTTGCTAAATCTTTCTTTACAGAGAAAACCCCATGTGCCATCACAACCTACTCTTGGCCATTTCACACCCTCTCACCTTGTCTCCCTGCCCAATGTCTCTCTGTGAGTTTTTGTAACCCTCCCCCTCTCTGGCTCTTGCAGTCTGCGGTAATGAAGAGCACACTCATAAAACATTCATCGTGGGTAATACGCCATGTACAGTCTGCCTGATCTCTGTTCCGATAGGAGAGGCTGGGTCAGTAGGATACCGGGTCTTAGGCTTCTGAGGGTTTGGGCTGACTTCTCTACTTGGGCTCAAATTCCAGCCACTCCATTAAGCTAGGCCTGATCTGCCCTGTTGGGGTGGAGGGTGGAGGGATCTGGGCAGAGGAGAAGAGGAGGTTCCTGAGAAGAGGTGCCAGCTGCCCAGAGAGGGTGAGGTGGCTTCTAGGGTCACTCCTAGGTGAGGCATGACTGGTAGCTGGGGCTCTGAAGAAAGCCGGAAGGTGAAGCTATGATGGAAAGGCTAAAGCTGAGTGTGAGGAGGGTCAGAGCCTAAGCATTCATGTCTGGAATTGTGATGTTTGCCCTGGGGAGCCTGTCCCAGGAACAGGCTTCCATGTGGGGTGGGTAGAGAAAGGGAAGGGAAAGGGAATCTTTTATCACCATTCCCAGCATCCCTGGAATTTGCACTGACATTGATGTGGCATCTCCCCACTCCCCAAGGCCTCAGCAAAGTCAGAGATAGAATTTAGAGAAATGGCTGCAGGAGCAGCCAGAAGTCAGCTGTGGCTCGGTGCCACCATTAGAAGTAAGGGCTTTGGAGTCAGACAGAACTAAGCTTGAATCCTGGCTTCCTAACTGTGTAAACTGTGTGAGTCATTTCACCTTTCTAAGCCTCAATTACCTCATCTGCAAAATGGGGACTATACTCCACCTTATACAGTTATCATGAAGATTAGTGTATCCGGGAGTATGGAAGGTGTCTAGCAGAGGGTCTTAACAACAGTTCTTAACAAATGGTGACTACTGTGAGGAGGGACTCTGGGGGAGGGTTGGGCTAGCTGAGCTAAGTCCCTTAGAGCTCAAGTTTATATAATGATGTCATTCAAGAGGCACCATCAGGAGCCAGAGGAAGACAGAATCTCCAGAGAGCTGTTCTTCCAGGGAAAAAGCTCTGACAGCCTCAGGGCCCAAGGTAGCTGGGTGGGATAAAGGACAAGGTCCTTCATGCACACAAAGCCAGATCTCGTTCAAGCAGGTGTGTAGGCCAAAGGCCTGGGCCCCTGAGGTTTTGGCAGACCAGAGAGGGCAACTCAGCCACACAAAGAAAGAAAGAAAGAAAGAAAGAAAGAAAGAAAGAAAGAAAGAAAGAAAGGAAGGAAGGAAGGAAGGAAGGAAGGAAGATAGAAATCTTGCCATGGATGGACAACATGGATGGACCCAGAGGGTACTGTGCTGAGTGGAGTAAATCAGACAGAGAATGGCAAATGACATATGATTTCACTTACATGTGGAATATAAAGAACAAAATAAACAAACCAACATAACAAGCAAACTCATAGATACAGAGAACATTTGATGGTTGCCAGATGGGAGGGGCAATGAGGTGGGTGAAAAAGGGATTAAAAAGTAGAAATTGATAGTTACAAAATAGTCATGGGGATGTAAAGTATAGCATAAGGAATACAGTCAATATTATTGTAATAAAAATGCATAGTGTCAGATGGGTACTAGATTTATTAGGATGATCACTGTAAGTTATGTAAATATATAATCACCATGTTGTATGTCTGAAATGAATATAATATTGTATGCCAAGTGTAACTGAAAAAAAAAAAAACTGAGAGGGAAGATATGATGGTGTCCTGCAAGAGGGGTGGTCTTCCTGCCCCCTCTCAGAGGCCAGTGTGCAGGTCCTTACCACTCTGCTCCTCAAATCTGGCCTGGCCTCCCCTCTACCAACCCCCAAAGCAGCCCACACAAGTTGGGGAGAGACTTGAGTCTGAGTTGTCTGGATTTGGAAAGAATGGAAGGAGAGAGGGGCATAGACAACACAGAGAGTCAACATTCAAGGCTTCTTATTTTTCCTCTCAGCCAATGACAACCTTTTCCTTTCCCCAGGACCTGTGCTAATACATGAGACACTTATTGGGCACTTTCTCTGTGCTGGGCATTAAAGCAGGTGTTTGGAAGTAAAGAGGAGCAAGGCAGATAGACCCCTGACTGCCATCTAGCGCAGATGGCCCCAGTTAGATAGTCAATCCATAAATTTGCACGAAGTGTGAGAAAGGCTGAGACAGAGGAGCAGCAGCGGTTATGCGAGGAAGGCGGGGTCCAGGGGAGGAGGGCAGGAGTGCTCAGGGTTGAGGCCATGCTGGCTCTGAGGTGGGCTAGTGGGAGAAAGGCCCTGGGCTCGTCCTGATGGAGTTCAGCTCAACTCATCTCAGTCCCAAGTACTGAGATGCTGGAGATAACAGGGAGACAAGGCAAGGTCCCTGTCTTCAGGTGCCCTATGTATTGGGGTTCACAGACTAGTAAACCTATAGTTGTCACACCATGTGGTATGGGCAAAAATCATGTTAGCAGCAGGTACTCCTACACGTGACTGAATCATAAAAGTAATTAAAGAGAAGACAAGTTGAGAATGAGCAGCTTTGGAATTAGGAAAATTCATCTTTCCTGAACCTTAATTTCCTTATCTAGGAGGTAGGAGGTTTGAAGTTTTTCCTTATCGAGAAAGTGGAAGGTTTGAACTAGATTATTTTATTTGTTTTCAAAAAAATTTTTTGACAGTAGAACCTTAATTTTCAGAGGAAAATCTATATAGAAACCTATTTCATAAAATAGATGTAAACAATGTTTGTCTTGGTGGGCTCGGGGATTGGGATCCCTTGGTTTCTTCCTTCGTACCTGACATCAGCTGGGGCAGGTAGTGCAGGAGGTGGTGGGTCTGAACCATTTGGGGTTCTCTTGGGCATCCAGGGGAAGATGATGGCAAGGACCCACTAGAAAGGAAGGCCTGGGTGGGCTTCCGGCCCTCTGTCCAGGGCCACCCCTTCAGCCCCACTGGGAAGGTGCCTCCAGGACAAGCAACTGAGCCCACTCCTTCCTCAGAGCACCTGGACGTGCGGGCTGTTCCCACAGCCTCTCAGAGAGGCTCCCGTCTCTTCCTGCATTGACCACTCACACCCAGGGATTATCTTAACCAGAAACTTCCATTCGGAACAAAACTCCCAGGAATGAAACCCGAGCTGCCACTGAGAGGCTCCCAGGCTGAATGGGAAGTGGCTGGGAAAGGGAGGGAAAACTTCCAAAGAACTGGAAGCCTCAGGGAGGCCGCGAAACCCGAAGACAAACGACCAGCCAGTGGACTGGTGCTGTGGAGCTGCCACCGCCTTCTGCAGAACCAAAGGTCAGGGCTGAGCAGAGTGGGAAAATGAGGGGGAAGTGCACCCCCCAGGCTTTTCAAGGGGAGAGTAATTGGTGCACCTGTGGCTAGGGCCAATATCCCCTGTGAGGCCTTCAGGGCTGGCCTGCAGTCACTCAAGTGGCCCCCTCCCTTTCCCTCTCCCCTCATCCCCCTCCCAGCTGCTTCTACTTATTCCAGTGGGCCGCTGGAGCAGTCAGTGAACCCAGGGGAGGAGAGAGAAGAGTAATAAACGTAGTTACCATATATCGGGCACCCATCAGGTGCCAGGTGCTGCATATGTGAGTTCCAATCTTCATCATAGCCCTGCAAGGTAAGTACTTCTAGTCACATTTTACCAGTGGGGGAAATTAAAGCTGAGAGAAGTTAGGCAACTTGCCCCAAGTGATAGAGCTAGTTAGTGGTTGATCTAGGATCTGAACCCAGGCCTTTTGGACTCTGAAGTTCTAAAGTGCCTTCTGCCATGCCACACTCTGCAGTCTTAAAATCCCACCTGAGAGTCCAAAAGCCTTAGTGAACTTCCAAATGAACTCTTTCTTCCCCTTCAAGCCACAGTGTAAGGCAGAGGAAATGCTATGAGTGGACATTTCTCTAGCTTTCTCTGGGACTTTGTGAAAGTGATTTTACTTCTTCGGGGCTCAGTCTCTTTGTTTGTAAAATAAGATTCATAATAGTGTCTGTCTATAGGTGGAGGGCCAAAAAAACAACACATATAAAGTATTTAGAACAGTGCTGGACACAGAGTAAGCACTCAAATACGGCTGTTGCTAGAAGAATTCCTTTTGCCTTCCCTGTGAGTAGCCCAGGGCCCTAAGGAAGAAGCCCTCAGCAGGCTGAGTGGATTATCCTAAACCCAACTCCCTTCCCAACTACCTCTAGGGATTCAGATGTAGATTAGAAGGTGCCTCAGAGAGCTAAGGCCATTGAGATAATTTGGGAGCCTACAAGGACCATCTGTTTCACCTCCAGAGCAGTTCTAGACCCTCCAATGGCTGAGCCACCAAGTCTTCCACCTAAGTGAGGTGCCCCGGCGTCGCTCTGAAAGGCTGACCATGAGTTCCAATCCAGCAGAATGCTCTATTTCAGTGTATCCTTGGAACGGAGCCTGCCTGGGAAAAGGGCAAAGGTGAGATGGTTAGGCTGGGTCCCAGGTACTGGGCTGTTGTTTAGGTGTGGGACTCCCTGTGGTATTGCTGAGTAGCAGACAGCTCCGGGCTCTGAGAAGTAGTTTCGCTATGCTAACGGCCAGAATCTTAGCCAGAGGCTGTGGCTTGCTGACTAGCTTTTCACCTGCTGTCTCCCAAGCTCAGGCTTCCCACATGACTCTCCTCTGGGACCAGCACCAAGAACTGGCTCTGCCCCACAGGTGGATAGAGATCTTGCTGTTCCCTGATCACTTCTGCAACATCTGGGCATCTCAGGGTCTGGCTTCTGGTTGCCATTAGTGACTGGGGCTAGGTTCAAGGGCAAAATCAAAGTTATCATTTGTGATGCCTATGCTTGAGCTTGTGAAGTCAGTAGAAGGCAGTAACTGAGAATGGGTAGCAAACTGGACAGGAGGTCACCTCCCAGTTTGGGGGCTGGCTCATTGCAGAATGTGGGGCTTAAATATGCTTCTTTCCATGCCATGCACCAAGCCCTGGGCTCCACTTGACTTCTCATTAACAGGGAAAGCAATGATTTTGTTCCTGTTCCTGGGAAGTTTACAGTTTAGTAAGAAAAATTACGTATACAAATGATGGTTGGATATCAAATATGCAATTACAAATGGGTGTACTTTTCATGTTATTCCAACAATTCAGTACAGATGAATCAGACAGTATCATTACCTTTACAGATAAGAAAATTAAGGCATAAATGCAGTATCCCGTACTCATAAATGTTTTAAGCTAAGTGCTTAGGCACCAAGACTACGGTGTGTGTGTGTGTGTGTGTGTGTGTGTGTGTGTGTGTGTGTGTGTGTGTAGCATGATCATATAAATATTTTTTAGTGAGGGCCTTATGTTTCAGGCACTGTTTACATACATGATCTCAATTATTCCTTCTGTTGACGTTCTAACAGCTCAGTGTGTTAGGTACCAATATTCCACATTTACAGAGGAGGAAATTAGAGGTCATCAGGGTTAAATAATGTCCCTAAGCCACACAAATTGGTAAATAGCCGAGCCAGGATTTGAAGCGAGATTGTTGATTCCAGTCTTTCTACTCTGCAGAGCACGCCAATGAGTAAACAATGCAGAGCAGCATGTAATGGAAAAAGTGACCTAAAACTGGTAACAACATGATGCTAGGGAATTTCGAGGAGGAAAGAGTACCCCCCTGGTTGAAGGGAAGAAACACTGAAGAATGGAGACTTACTTGCCCAAGATCATTCAACTAATTAATCAGGAGTCAGAGGTAAAATTAAGGTGTCTACAGTCCAAGATCAATACCTGTTTTGAATACGACTGACAATAAGAACTTTGAGAGGACTTTATCTTGGCTCTGTTTTGTTAAAGAAAAAATTTTGAAGTCTTTGAAGGTCCCTTAGATTCTGTGTGAAATGTGAAATTTGGATGAACTAGAAGCACATGCAGAAAGTGGAGAGGAAACCAACATTCTCTCTCTCTCTCTCTCTCTCTCTCTCTTTCTCTCTCTATCTCTCCATCTCTCTCTCCACCTATCCCCCAACTCCCTCTTTCTCTTTTGGAAGCCAAGCAGCGTAGGACTTGCCTAACCTTCCACAGACCAGGACCCCCTTCCCTGCCCCCAAAGATCGGGGCTCATTCTGCAATCTTTCCATTTCAAAGCAGTCAGGACAAAAATTTCTGAACAAAGCCAAAGATTGTTTCACACCACCTGAATGCTCAAAAATCTCCACTGTGTTCCTCTGCCCACAGAATAAAATTCAAATACCTCAAGCAGGCATAGGATACACTTCATAATCTGGCCACAACTTTCCAGATTTATCTCCTTCCACTTTTGTGGGAGATTCTAGTGATACAGATTTTTATTAACCGTTTCCCGAATACTCCATGCTCTTCCATGCATTTGTTTATTCATGTGCTTTTCTCTCTGTCTAGATAAACTCCTATGTACCCTTCAAAACCTAAAATTGTCTCTTCTCATTGTGTCTCCCAGGCAATCCTCTGTGTTCTCATACATTCTGTTTGTAATACTGAGTTATAAGTACTTATTGATAGCTGTAATTCTTCAAGTAGTCTTAGAATATGGTAGGTGTTTCATAAATTGTGGTGAATGAATGAATGGATTCCAATCTGGGTGCCTTAGTGCTTGGTCTTGCCATTATGGGACAAGTAAGAGACCTGCAAACCATGATCTGAGGAGACTTTGACTGACAATCTCCAGAGTTTTAGACTCTTCAAGGATTAGAGGTAGTTTTAGAAAAGAAATAATAATAAGCTACCATTTAATAAGTGCTTACTATCTAACAGGGACCGTACTAAGCCCCTTATCTACCTCATCTAATCTCATTTTCACAATAGTCTGCAATAGTTATTATCCTGGTGAGGATTTTATCCCTTAAATAAGTTGTTACTCATGTTTTATAATTGGAAACAGATTCAGAAAAGTCAAGAAATGTCTTCCTTCCACAGTTATGTAGTCAGGATTTGAATTCAGACCTCTTGGCCTTTAAAATTTAAGCTCTTAACTTCCAGGCTTTTCTGTCTTTGACTCCTTCAAGTGTGAACTTTTTCTTCGGTGTTAAGGGGAAAACCAAATCCCATTGCTCTTTCTGCCTAGTCAGAAACATCACTGGCGTGTCAGTTCTGAGGTGTATGGTATAGGGACTTGGGTTGTACATGCAGGAGTCCCAGAAGTCCCAGCTTGATGTTTATGCTATGACCTTGACATGCACCCAAGGAAGGGAGGGTGTCACTATGACCACTGGAATGGCCTAGGCTGCCGGCTAAAGCACACACAAAAAAGACAAACAAAACAAAAAAAAACAACCAAACAAAACAAAAAACTGACTTAGAGTTGACTGGAGATTCCCTCTTCAGGTTACAGGCACTTTGTTAGGAAAATAAAACTCCTCGCTGGAAGCTCAGAAGGACTTCACTTCAAGGGCTGAACCTGGGTTCTAGCCTGGCTTTTGTTATCAACCAGCTGTGTGACCTCAGTCAAGGGGTTTAATTTTATAAGCTTTTGTGAGTGGGCAGAAAAATGGGCAAGGACACAATGTGCTTAAGAAGGAAAGATCCAAATGACATCCAGAGAATGGGGTCTGATATGGAGTATAAGGTCACCCCAGGAAAGAGGCTCCAGAGCTGCTGGTGGTAATGTCTCCATGTGCTACTGGGGCCAAGAGTCCTCATAGGAGCAGGAACCATGAGGAATGGGAGAGGAAATCAAAGACAAAGGAAGCATTCTTCTTCTCTCCTATAGATGCCAAAAGTAGGTCCTATCACAGTCCCTTTGGAAAGTCAAGCGGTGGGCATCTAGAAACTCCCAGCCTCAAGAAGAGCTAATTTTCCCCTTCTTTGGCCCGCCCTATACCTAACACACTCTTCTGTCTCCAAAGTCGTTTCACTTCCTTTCACTATGTCAGCCTTCTCAGTAGAAAGTGAACTCCTCAGGGGAAGGAAATCTGACGTCTTCATCTGTGTTCCTTAGCCCCCATGCTGACTTCCTGGCACAGTAGGCACCCCGTGATTGTCAGATAAATGAACAAATGGGTGAATGGATAAGTCTCAGATGAGTAAGTAGAGTAAAACTTTAAAGCTCATTACAAAAGAGGAGTTATATTCAAGAGGAAATAAAATCTCAATGGCTTAGGGGATTTAGAAGCAGAAAAGCTAAGAAGAGCTAACACCAATTCACATGGTCCCTGGGGCCATTGGTGGCCACGGAATCTTTGATTGGGTCGACTCTAGGCTATTCTTAGGCTCTTTGGAGAAGATGTGAAGGCAGATGGTACACAGAGCTCAGGTTCATTGTCTCTAGCCAGAGTGACCATATGTCCTGGTTTATACATATTTTCCTAGAGTAATTATTAATACCTCAAAAGTGTCTTGGTCCTGGCTTGCATGAAAAACTTGCTTTTTTAGATGGCATCCCCCCCCTCCATTTTTTCTTTTTCGTTGAGATATAATTCACATACCACAAAATTTACCCTTTGAAGTGTACAATTCAGTGATTTTTAGTATATTGACAAAGTTGTACAATCATCACCACTATCTAATTCCAGAGCATTTCATCACCCTAAAAAGAAACCTCATACCTATTAGCAGTCACTCTCCATTCCCTCCCTCTTCCCAGCACCTGGAAACTACTAATCTACTTTCTGTCCTATGGATTTACCTCTTCTGAACATTTCATATATTTGGATCCATACAGCATGTGGCCTTTTGTGTCAGGCTTCTTTTACTTAGCATAGTGTTTTCAAGGTTCATTCATGTTATAATGTGAATTAGTACTTTGGACAAGAAATTATTCGGTCTCTACATAAAGCTGTTAATATCATAGCTATTGCATTGTGGATGTTCCCTTGGAGCCAAAGAGGAATTGAGATGGAGGAGCCAGGTTTAGATTTTCTTATTGAAGAGGCCATTCTTTTGGCTCAAGGCACAGAAACTCTGAGGGGGAACAAGGCAGAGAAGGAGCCTCATTTAGGATATTAGACTCATGAGTAGGCATTTTTATTGGCTTTGAGGTCCTTGACTCCCTGAGAGTAGTTACAGAGAACTGGCAACAGTCTAATCTATTGCCAGCTTCTTGGAGAAAAGCAGAGCTTAATGAATTAAAAAATGAACCAGGGGAGAAATGAACCACAGTCTCTGGATCTGAGCATTTGCTCAGCCAGTGGCTTTGTGTGATCTTGAATCGGTCCTCCATTTCTAGTCTCTGTAAAATGAGCACAGTGATAATAAGGAAAATCCCAAAGCTATTAGGTTTTAAGACATTTCATAGAATCTTCCAGTATTCTCTGGGCTGTTCTATAGATGTGTAATGCTAAGATCCACACCCTTAGGGTGGGCTGTACCTTTTAAAAGGTATATATATGGCTCATACTGTGTGTGTTTTTGAACACTCTAATCGGGTAGTGTGTGTGCTAGGCAGTTAGACTAGAATTGTTTGGGTATACCTCACACTGTTTTAATAGCAGAGGGTTCATGATGAGAAAATGTTATGGATGTTTCTGTAGATACATATCTATTTGTCTCATTTCCCCTAATGTGTTGAGTTCCCAGGGCAAGGGAACTTTTTATCTAGTTCTGCCTCTCCTACAATACTCAACACAAGTCCTTACACAGACAGGGGCCCCATGTATACTGGAAGGAAGGGGAAAGAGGGCTAAGCAAGTAATATTTGTTAGTATGTGGAAGTATTTCTTCATCTTTAGAGGACCGATTAACAATCTGTCAAACACTCGGATGCAAAGGGGGAAAACCGAGGAGGGCAGGGCATGCTAGCCAGGCCTGCTGCGCTGAAAGCAGCAGACGGGTAATTTCCAAATGACCATTTCAAAGGAAGGTTGAATTTCTCCAAGATAAGAGGGAGAGCAGAGAGCATGCCTATATCTCTAACCCCCTGAGCTCATGGCCGTGATAACAGCTGTGGGGTTGGAAACCTAATGCTGATGAAAGAGTTAAAGGGTGGCTGCGGGCAGCTATCGGTGACACCGCTAGGAATTGAGCATGCTCCTGGAGCGCGGCTGGGGACTGGTGTTACTCCATGAATAGAGGCCACTCTCAGGGAGTTTTTCCTGGAACAGAATGGGGTCAGGGAGCCGCTTGGGGAACAATGGTTGCCACCGACTAGCTGAATTTCTTACAATCACACACCATACCCCCTGATCAAATAGCTCCTTTGTCCAGCTGATATAAAAACATGTCATACAATGATGATTTGGAAGAATGACACGGGTTTGCCTTTCACAGAGATCAGAAGGGCTTGTTGTGCAGCAGGGGGAAAAACATCAGAGTCAAGGAAAACCTGGAGAATAAAAGGAGCAAATGGAAACAGACAGCCACAATAAGAAAAGGCTGGGTTGCTCAAAAGACGGACAAGGGCTTGGTTACCAGCAGGGAGACGGAGCAGCCAGGCAGCTCCATGGAAGGAAGAGCCTGCTGGATACCCAGCCACCAGTTTCACAGCGCCCCCTTGAAACTCTTGAGAAACTCAAAGAATTAAAGAAATATAGCTTGGAGGAAGAAATGGTCCAAGGGAGCTGGTGTCTACAGGACTGAGTGCACAGACCAGAGGGACTGTGAAGTGACCTGAGAGATCATCCTAGTCATACCGTTATTTTACAGATGTGGGAAACTGAGATCTGGGGAGGGATGATGGCTTAGTTATTTACTAGGATTGTCTAGATTCAGGTCTTATTTTTACAACTGCTTCTCCTATTTCCCTCACTTTGAAGTTGGAAATGGAGAATCTTTTCAAACATTCTCTGTTCAGAGAGTAGAAGAGATGAGCTTTAGAGGTTGGACCAGGAGTCCTGCCTGAACCTGTGATTTCTTACATAACGGAATTCATGCAAAGCAGTGTATGTTTTGTATGCCTCTGTTTCCCTATCAGTGAAGTGAGGACACTCCTGAAGCCAGCAAGGCCGCTGTTAGTTCAGCCATCATTTGTTAAATACCTTCTATTCATCCCACCCTGGATGAGGGCACGGGAGAGAAAAGGAAGAGAGAAACTTATTAAAAAATAAGACACAGTCACTGGATCCAGTTAGGCAAATGCTGTTCAGATAGACTGTGTGGACACCAAACTTTACTTCCAAGCTGAGACATTAAACTGAGGTGGGCAGGTTTCCTGTCTGTTTCAGGTAGGTCAGACTGAGACTTTGTTGTTCAAAGAGAGAAGGCTCATATAGCAGGATTCCTGCAGCTCCCAGTCATCAAGTAGGTTTACAAAGAAAATGACAATTGCCAATGTCACTAATTAACATTCATCTTTAGTACAGGAACTGTAAATGGATCTGAAGCCTTTATATTAGATTTCCATAGAACTATGTGGGGTTAAAAAGCAGGAGTATTTTGTATTAATATATTCTCTTTCATTCCCAGATTGTGAAATCCTTTACCAATAGATAGCCAGTTCTCAATGCTACCCCTGTGGGGAATGTGGCAAGTGCCACTCTCCCCGTTCCCCAGCTGGGAGGCCCAGGTCACAGAAAGGTTCCAAGCCCTGCCATGGGGGATGGAAACCAAGCCTCCCACCCTCTTGTTCACTGCTCTGGCTTTAGACTAAAGAGCAAGGCATTAGAAAGCAAAACTGGAGATTAAACCAACCATGGATCTGATATATCTCTGTTATAGAAAAGCAAAAGGCTTTTACGTTTTAAAATTTTAATTTACTTGCTTAAATAGATAATACATATATATGGTTCTTCAAAAGATACAAAAGAATAGAAAATAAGTCTTCCTATAACCTCTGTCTCTCATACACCATTCCCTATCCTACAGAGGACCAGTGACCAGGTTAAGAGCTATTCTATGCATTTATGAACATATACATAAAATATATTTTCTTTCTCACACTTGATATATAAACTATTCTGTACATACAAACCGTGTTAAAATCAATATGAATCAGATCATTAGTGTTGTGAGGCTCTAAGAAACCAAAAGTTATGACCAGGCCCTGGACAGAATGCCCAGCACTCTCCAGCTAAGCTATGCTTTCTGTGCTCTGCTTTAGAGAAAGCTCCACGTGATTCCAGAGGCAGGTGTACGAGTAGCTCTGTGTGCATTAAAGATAACCATCCCAAAGTGTGGCTAGTTGTGGTCGTGCAATGACTTTTCTACCTAAAAAAAGAAAAGTTAGCCAGAGTTCACGAATAAGAGGGCAGGCGTGTCCCACACCAGAGTCTTCTCCTCCTAGCCCAGTCCCTTTCCTCCTTCACGTAGTAACGTAGAGCCTTTTGGTGTGGTGTGTCTCATATAGATTTTAGAGCTGACATTTTGAGTGCTTATTGTGTGTCAGGCTTTTAAAAATTGATAAGTACTTTTTATACATTATTTTGCTTAATCTTCATCACTTTATTATCCCCATTGTACCGCTGAGGAAATGGAGGCCTAACTAATAAATGACAGAGCAAGGGAAACTTGACCTTAAGTCTGTGTTCTGTTTTCATACTACTCCCATGAGGTTCTTGCCTCTCTGTCTGATAGCTGAAGAATTGAAGTCAAACTCCTCAGCCTGGAATTGAAGCCCCTACATGATTTGTACCAAATTCTTTCCTAGGTTTATCCCTTCTCACTCCCTGTCATACACTGTATGCTTGAGTCACACCAGATCACTCTCTGATACCGGTCCTTACATCGTTTCAGGCCTTTGCACAGTCCATTTCTTCCACATAGAAACTTTTTCTCTCCTCTGCCTAGTAAACCGCAAACGTGATTTTTTTGAAAACGCAATCTATGTTACTTCACTGTTTAAAACCTGAGTTCCCTCACTGTCTAATGTGTTCAAGACTAAGTTTCTTAACTTCAAACAGAGGATGCTAATGTTCTGGATCTGACCGACCTCCAGGCTCACCTCCCACACTTTCATCTCCTACTAAATGCTCCACACCCATGACATACATACAGTTCCCCGAACATTTTGGCATTTTCCAGGCCTTTGCATGTGTTCTTCCTTCTTCCTACAACACTCTTCCCACCTTCACCTTCACTTAGCTAATTCTGAATTATCCTTCTGATCATTGCTTGGGCCACAGCTCCTCCGAGGTCCTTGTCATTACTCTTCCAGGATCTCCATCTCCTCTTTCTCCTCCAGGATATCTAGTTTAAAATATCTTTTTCTACACTATGAATTCCTCAAGGTCAGTGACCAAATTAATTAATGTCATATTCCCCAGAGCCTCACATAGGGGCTGGTATGTAGGCCATCATAAGAAATAAGTGATGAATGAAAGAACTGATAAATGGATGGATAGAAGAGCTAGAATTTAGAATCCCTGAATGGGGCCTAGGTACTCAGTCTGACCTTAGATCCTTCCTTTTTTGCCAGCTGCTGCCTGATAGTCTCAGAATTACTCCCATTATTTGGAAACTTTTCTCTGCAACGTGACCTTGTTTATTTGAGTCTCCCTCTTTGAGACTCAGTTTCCTCAAATGTAATATGAGAAGGTAGGAGTACATGATCCCTACTGGCCCTTCCAGATCAAATGTTATGTGAATCCATTCTGCTTGCAAAGGAGGAGTTTTCCAAGTTCCATGTGCTTGCTTGTCGGGAGAGTACCAGTGGTGGCAAGAGATTTTCAGAAACTACAGCTTAACTCTCTAACACAGAGGTCGGTCAGCTGTGGCCCATTGGCCAAATCCCTCCCATTGCTTGTTTTCGTATGGCCCACAAGATAAGAATGTTTTTCACATTTTTAAATGATCAGGGAAAAAAATGAAAAGAATACTATTTCATAACATCTAAAAATTATATGAGATTCAAATGTCAGCATCCACACATTAAGTTGCATTAGAATGCAAATATGCTCATTTTTTTTTACACATTGTCTATGTTTCTTTTGTACTATGACAGCAGAGTTTAATAGTTGTGACAGAGACTATATGGCCCCCGAGTTCTAAAATATTTACCATCTGGCTCTTTACAGAAAACATTTGCCAACCCCTGTTCTGACTTAAGAACATTCAGTGGCTTCCCATTATCTATAACAGTGCTGTCCAATAGAAATATAATGTGAGCTACATATGTAATTTTTAATTTTCTAAATAGCCATATTAAAAAGTAAAATAATTTTAAAAAGTTATTTTAAAAAGTAAAACTAATAATATATTTTATTTAACCCAATATATCAAAAAATATCATTTCAACATGTAATCAACATAAAAATTATTAATTAACTTTTACATTCTTTTGTTCACACTAAGTCTTCAAAATCTGGTGTGTATTTTGTACCTACAGTACACCTCAATTTGGACTAGCCACGTTTTAAGTGCTTGGTAGCCACATACAGCTAGTGGTTACTATATTTGACAGCTCAGAGCTGTAAGATCAAGTCCATATTCTTTGACATGAAATTCTAGAAACTTTGTTATTTGGCCTCAGCTTCATTCCTGTTTCCTTAATTGCCAGCCAGACTGATTAATTCTATCCTCCCTAAATTAGATACAATACTTTCCACCTCTACTTTTTTCTCTTTTTCCCTTCCTTCCTTCCTTCCTTCCTTCCTTCCTTCCTTCCTTCCTTCCTTCCTTCCTTTCTTCCTTCCTTCCTTCCTTCCTTCCTTCCTTCCTTCCTTCCTTCCTTCCTTCCTTCCTTCCTTCCTTCCACTTCTTTCTCTCTCTTTTTTTTTCTGTTACAGCTTTATTCAGATATAATGCACATTCTGTACAATTTACCAGTTAATGTGTACAATCAATGGTTTTAAGTATATTTAGAATTGGACACTATAACCATAATCAATTTTAGAACATTCCACCACCCCTAAAAGAAACTCCATACGCTTTAGCAGTCACCTTCCTTCTCCACATCCTCCCCTAGCCCTAAGCAACAATTAATCTATTTTCTGTCTCTATGAATCTGCCTATGCTTGACACTTCACATAAATGGAAGCATACAAATATGGTCTTTTGTCACTGGCTTCTTTCACTTAGCTTAATGTGTTCCAGGTTCATCCACATTGTAGCGTGTAACAGTTCTTCCTTTCTTTTTGTTGCCGAATAATATTCCATTGCTCCTTCCTTTCTGGTATTATTTTTTTCCTACAATAACTTTCCCTCAGGAGAATGAACCCCAGAGCTCCAGTAAACACTCAGGAAGGAAAAAAAATATATGTCCTTTCTAATCCACAATGTTTAAAGTCAAACATAGGATCTGTTCAGATTTTTAGAGGAAAAAAAAGATAAAGACTTTGTGAAATCATTATATTATATTAAAAACAATGTAATTAGTAACCAAATACATCTTTTTTTTTAACAACAACAACAACAACAACAACAACAACAATATAAACCCACAACATGGTCCAAAGGGAAAACTTCAGATCAAACTGCTGCTGACTCTAGGATAGTGTACTAGGTGAGTCCATTAGGTTCACCAGTAAACTGAACATGGCACCCAGCCTTGGCTGAGACCTCACAATATAGGCCATGAGATGTCTGACCTCAGTTCCAACTTCCTACCATCAGACATCTTGCTGAACTGACTAGTCTGTTGACAGCTCCATGGGCAATGATCCCCATGCTCCATACTTTCACAGCAAGAAAAAAACAAACCACAAACACCTACTAAACTCCAACCCTTGTTCCTTCAGCTCCTAGGATTATGCTCCAGGTGATTCTGACTCCTTCAAGACCCCACCCCCACTCCTGCTCCCCTTTCCTCTGATTTAACTTCATGTTTTGCCATGGCTCCATCTTTTCTTCTATTTTCATTCTTCTTTGCCTATTGCTCCCCTTTAACTCTTCCTTTTCTTCCTCATTCTCCATCCTTTTCCCATTTCTTCTCCTTTTATCACCCTCCTATTCTCAAACTCTTCCTTTCTTTTCCACATCATGGTTGCTCCCTCCTTCCCTTGTCTTCCCCAGATGCCATCACTTTTCCTCTTCCCTTGTCTTTTCTCTCAAAACGTTCCATGTAGGTGGAGCTGGGAAGGCCCTTCATCCCATCTCACAGGAGATAGCCAAGAATCTAGGAGGCAGATTTGAGATTAAAATTGGACTCCATCGTTTAATTGCTGTGTAACTATGAGCAAATGATTCAACCTCCATAGGATTAAAAGTATATAAAGTGGCATACAGTGTGCTCTCAATAATCACGCATCATCTTTTGCAACCCTAAGAGTAGGAGACTCTTCACCACAGGTCCCAGAACTAACAGCCACGTCTGTGATTTTTCTTTCACACTTTCTCCTAATTTTGGTCCCTCCCACACCTCACGTGCATTTCTTTCTCTCTAGTTCTGGAGGCTGCCCTTTCACTGTCTCCCCATTTTTACTTTCCTCCTACCCTTTCTTTAGCTCTGCTACTCTCCCCTTCTCCTCCCACTTTCCCAACTCTTTTCCAGGTCCCTCCTCAAGCCAGTGGCACTCCGTCTGACTTTAAGTCACATGGCTCTTCAAGGTCCAGGGTCCTACCAGCAACAGGCTCTTTAAGGTCCAGGGTCCTACCAGCAACAAAAACATTGAGCTCCTGAAGGCATTCTGAGTGGCTGGTCCTCTTGGCCAGTGATTTCCTAGTTCCACTGCCGGAGGCACAAGTGCATCACAGTCGTATGGTCCAGTCCTTTGAAGCCTGGGATCAGTACTTTCTGATGGGGCTGAGCTCAGCTGGAGTTTTAAATTTCTCCTCCTCTACTTCTCTCTCTTCTTTAAGTTTTCCATGTTATCATAGTCACTAGTCACTAATGCTTGCTAGGGAAACTTTGCAAGTACATAAAAGTGAAAACGGGCACTTTGTTTTGAAGTCATGCTGCCTTGGCAACAGTTCCACTAGATGTTAGCTCTCCTATCATTTCATTGCCTCTGTGCAACATTGACTGTTGGTGGATATCTAGGAAATGGAAACATCAAGTGAGGACAGGGTTAGCTCCTTCGGAGAAGGCCTATCAGGCCTGATTGAGAGCCATCCATCCTAACTTGTCTCCAGGGATACCAAAGACTGAACCCAAAGAGACTGCCTTTGAGGATGAGAAGATGCCCTGGAAATTAGTGACCCTGTGGCCACAGCTGCAAATGCCTAATAATAACAGTGGCTCTCTATAGGGCATGGGCTAGATGTCAGGCAATTTACAGACATTATTTCAACCAGCTCTCACAATAACTCTATAAAGTAGGTGAAATGATTAGCTCATAGCCAGTGTTGTTAGGATTCAAATCCAGATCTCATGCTAGAAGCTGTGGTATTTCCATTTTACCCTTTGCTTTTCTGTAAAAATGTTAGTCACTAGAGTGAACCTCTGTTTCATGCCAGGTACTCAGCTCAGTTTCTTACATATACATTATTATCTCATTGAGTCTGCACAATAATCCTTTCAGAAAGCTATGTTGATTTTCCTTTTACAGATAAAGAGGCTGAGGTTTAGAAAAGTTCTGTAACTGACTCAAGATTACATAGCCTATAAGTAAGAAGGGGAAGCAATAGTCACACCTTGCCTATTTGACTCCTTAGCTCATGCCCTGTTGGCTGTCCCATGCAAAGTTTCAATCTAGTTTGAGGGTTTGGACCAGAGTTGGCTTCAACCTGGGCAGGCCCTTGTTTAGGGAACAGGTAAGAGCTGAAATCTGTCTGAAATTCTTGAGGACCACAGATTCTTCCTCCGACACCCTTTATTGAATGAACTCAAGTAAGGCCCTGTGAAGAAGCAGCTATTCTTCTGTCTGCAAGGGAGTCACAAGGCAACTCTGTGATGTTTCCATTATTGTGCTTTAGACTCCCCATCCTGTGCATCTGGATCCTGCTGAGCCTTTGGTTCTCTTGATTTTGTTTAAAAGAAAAATACCCCATGCCAAAGACTCACAGGGGTAATAATGACTTTGAAGGAGAGTTTTCAGTACAGCCTTCCATTTGATATCTTTATGTTCCAGTTTCTTCTGTCTCTCAAGATTTCACAAGATATTGGGTAGAACAGGTAAAATAATGTAAGTGGTAGAATAAGAACGGGAATAAATAGTTTAGTTCGTGGTTCTGAACATTTTAGATCAAAGATTCTCAGAGTATGGTCTGGGGACCTCTGGGGCTCCCCAAGATCCTTTCAGAGATATGCAAGATCATGGTAGTACTAAACTGTTATCTGCCTTATTCATTCTCATTCTCTTACAAGTAAACAGTGGACTTTTTCATAAACTACAGAATGTGAAGCTTCTGGAAAAGCTTCATTCATCGGATTCAGATTTTTGCATTCATTTCAACTGATTGAATGAAGCAAATATGAGAATCATGTCATCTATGAAGCCAGAAATTAGATTTGCAAAAATGCAAAACAGCCCTACTTCACTTACTAATTTTTTGGGAAAGTATAGTTATTTTTAATAAAAATATTTATGCCATATGTAATAGGTTTATTATTTTTAAAATGAATTAACTATCTTCAAAAGTTCCCATTTTTAATTTCTAATATGGTAAATAGACCTCAATACATTTCAAGAGAGTAAAGGAGTCCTGAGAACAAGAACTCTGAGAACTGCTGCTTTACATTATTGTTAGCAGCATATCAAAATTCAGTTAGGCCTAATCGTGTGGCGTGCAAAAGAATTTCCAGAATCACAGTTCTGACTAACTGGAATTTCCAGTGAGAAGAGCTGATAGCAACTAGGTCCTCTCACCCCTACAGGACCCAGAGACAACATAAAAATATAAACCAGAGTCGGGCTAGACCCTATGATATGCAAAGAGTAAATGCATTTGTGGAAACAATTTAATGGACGGGATCTTGGAGGTAATTTTTTCAATCTTATTGAAGTATAACTAAAGCACACTAACTTGCACATATTAAAGTGTACGGTTTGGTCAGTTTTGACATATGTATACATCTGTGAAATCACCACCACAATTAAGATTATAAACATTTCCATCACCTCCAAAAGTTCATTTGTGCCCCTTTGCAATTTATCCTTGCCTACACCTCATCCCCAGCTAACCACTGATTTGCTTCCTGTCACCATAGATTGGTTCTTATTTTCTGTATGGATTCAAACAGTTAGTACTCTTTTTTGCCTGGCTTCTTTCACTCTGCAGAGTGATTTTGAGATTCCTCCATGTTACTGTGCTGGGGATGAGATTTAAACTCCAGTTTTGCCAACTGCGTGACTTTGGAGAAATTACTTAACCTGTCTGTTCTTCAGAAAAAAAACAATAAAAAAAAATCCCTATCTTGCATAGTTGTGAAGATAAAATGAGTCCATATAAGTAAATAAAACAGTTCAGTTCCTGGTACTTACTGGGTGTTTGATAATTAGTAGTTATTTTTGAATATATGTTTGAGGTAGGAATTAAGGAGGGTAACTAGTACGTGGACAGGGGAGAATCTTGTTTAGATTAATTTGATTCATAGCTCAGGTTTAACTATTTGCGAAACGTTTCTCACTCGCATACCCCAAACCTCCATACTTGCCAGCCTAACCAGGAAATTTTTTTAGTGAGGGCTGGGGACATGGAAATTTGTAGCTTTGAAAGTCCTGCCAATTTGGAGTTACCCTGTTGGAAAAAAACAAAATCCCACTAGACTGCTTTGAAAATGGAAAAGGTGTATTCCTTCTTCATCCTCGTTGATTCCAACTGGCCAGGTTTCCTCAGACTTGGAATGAGAACCCGTTGCCTGGGGATGGGGAGAACTTTAGAAGTTTCTTGGCCAGAGGAGATTGAGGTTTTTCTGTGTGACTCGTTGCAGCTGAGCCTGGGTTGGGACAGAAGTGGTCAAGCTGAGGAGTTTCTCAGAGAATCTGAACGGGATCCCCTGCTTCTCAGCCTTTCTAAGTGCCAAGGGCCATGGGGACCTGTTACAATCATGTTATGTTTGCTACTGGCAACTGAAGTTTCTTGTCTCCTCATGCTGCTGGGAGGTAACAGCTTTTTCCTAAGTCTGAAGACACAGTCTGAGAGAAAAAAAAACAAAGAGGACATGAGAGAAGAAGAGAGGAGGGAGGGTGAGAGAGGGCTGAATTGATCGCCGTCTGTTCAGGTCTAGCTGGAAAACACAATGAAGTGAAAAGCCTTCTTGGTTGGTGAGCTTTTCTTCATTTTTTCCCAGGGTTTGAAGTGGGGAGGGAGGGATGGAAAAAAAAAAGAAAGGAAGAGGTGGAGGACTGGCAAGGCCTGAGCAGGAGCTGCACGAAGCCTTTAGGGTTGGGGATGGGAAAGTAACTTAGTGATTCTGGGACCCTCTTTGGTCACCCCCTTACTGACCAACACCTTCCTTCCACAGGAGACTGTGGCTCAGGGTGATGCTGCCAGTTGTGTATTTTGAATGAAGAAAAACCCAGTAGCTGAAGCCTGCCCATCCCTGCCCTAGAAAAAACACTACATAATTTTTCTTCCACTTGGGGGTGGGGTGGGTGTTGATGTTGGTTTTATTTTTTTCTAGTATAGAGTATCCACAAACTTTTATTGAATTCTTACTTTGTGCCAAGCACTAGCCTAAGTGCTTTAGAGGCATTATCTCAATTAATCTTTGCAACAACTTTGTGATGTGGTAGTTCTATTATTATCCCCATCTTATAGATAAAGAAACAGAGGCTTAGAAAGGTTAAGTAAAGAACCTAAGGTTATACAACTAGTAAGCAGCAGAACGAGGCTTTATCCCCAAGTCTTCTCGAACTCTGAGCCTATATTCTTAAGTATAGCACTGTGTATATATTTAAATATAGTATCTTAAATAGCTCTTAAATAGTTTACTATCACTCAGAGGAAAGGAGGGCTTGAGCTGGGGAGACAGGAGGTGGGTAGTCATGTGGAGAGCAACTATAATACAACGTGATATGGGCCATACCAGCAAGTTGAAATAAATGCTTTCGGAGGCTGAAGAAGAGAATACTTTTTTCTATAGGCCTGGGATGATGGGGTTAAGGAAGTATTTTTACTTTTTACTTAAAAATCTACGTATGTGACTTTTTATTTTATTTTATCTTTTTGAGAATTTTGGGAAGAGTTTATTTGAGCTCAAACTAACAACAATTGCCGGGAAGCAAGATCTCAAATGCTTCCAATACATGACTTTTAAAAAGGTTAAAAGCTCAAGCTCCAGAGCTTACTGCCTGGCATCAAACCCAGTTCTACCAATTACTAACACTGTGACCTTGCTCAAGCTACTTACACTCTCTGAGATACAAGTTCCACTTCTATACAATGAGGATACACTCATTCAACAAAAGTTTATTGAGAGCTGTGTGTCAGGCAAAAGAGCCATATTGGTGAACAAGACAGACAAAGACCTTGTAGTCAGAGAGCTTACGTTCCAGTGGGGATGATGATTAGACCTGCCTCCTGGGACTGATGTGTCTGGGACACCCCAGGTCTTTACCCCTATCCTTTCTTACTTCAATGGAAGCTCCATTTCCTTCATTTCTAGAGCAGTCTTCCCTAATATGCTCAACCAGGTCAATTTTTATAAAACCATGGACCTATCTTTTATAGCACTTAGCATCATTGTAAGTTGTTTGATTCTTTGACCAAAGTCTGTAAACTCCTTGAGGACAGGCACAATGTCTAATTTCTTGTTTTATTTTGTTTTTAGCTCACCAGTGACAGGTTCATAGTAGGCTTTCATTAAATACTTGTTGAATGAATAAATAAAATAAGATAATGTATGCAAAAGACTTGGTATGGTCATGGCACAGTCAGAACTCAATGAAACGCTATCTTCTAGTATTACTTGACATTTATGCTGCTTGACTTGAAAAATAAAGTAAGCTCTATCTATACCTCCCTGCCTTGACATCTAGTACTGTGTAATGAACTCTGCTGATTGATACTTAACTGCCATTGCCCCTTCCTTTCTTGTCTGCAGGCTATGGATGTTGTGTGATTGTTTGCCCTTCTCTTCAGACCAGTAAGTGGCACAACTAGGATTTGAATCTAAGCAGTAAGGGCACAGCCTGAGCTCTCCATTTTTTAAAAAAGTCACGTATTGGTTAATATTTGCAAATCATATATTTGATAAGGAGTTAATATCTAAAATATATAAAAAACTGCTATAACTCAGCAACAACAACAACAAAACAAACAACCCAGTTAAAAACTGGGCAAAGGACTTGAATATAAATTTCTCTAAAGAAGGTATACAAATGGCCAATAAGATCCTCATGAAAGATGTTCAACATTACTAATAGCCAGGGAAAAGCCAATCAAAACCACAATGGGATATGACCTCACAACCATTAGGATGGCTATAATACTAGAAAAAAAAAACCAAAAAACCAAAACCAAAAAATAACAAGTGTTGGTGTGATGTGAAGAAATTGGAACCCTTGTGCACTGTTGGTGGGAATGTAAATGGTGCAGCCTCAGTGGAAAACAGTATGGCAGTTCCTCAAAAAATAACAAATAGACTTAGCAGTTGATCCAGCAATTCCACTTCTGGGTAAATACCCAAAAGAATTGAAAGCAGGATCTCAAAGAGATATTTGTATACCCATATTCATAGCAGTATTATTTGCAATAACCAAAAGGTGGAACAACCCAAGTGTCCATTGATAGATGAATGGATAAATAAAATGTGGTATATATACACAAGGGAATATTATTTAGCCTTAAGAAGAAGGAAATTCTGATACATACTACAAAATGAATGAACCTTGAGGACAGTATAAGTGCAGTAAGCCAGACACAGATGGACAAATACTGTATGAGTCCACAGATATGAGGTATCTAGAGTCATCAACTACACAGAGACAGAAAGTAGAATGCTAATTGCTGGGGGTTGGGAGGAAGAAGAATGGGGAGTTACTGATTAATGGGTACAGAGTTTCAGTTTTGCAAGATGAAGAGATTTCTGTGGATGCATAGTGGTGATGATAGCACAAAATGAATTTGCTTAATACCATTGAACTATACATTTGAAAATGGTTAAGGCGGCAAATTTTGTGTTATGTATATTCTATCATAATTTAAAAAATTAATGATCAACAAACATTTTTTTCAGTTAAAAAAAGACTCATACATTTGTATGAGAATTATATTTCAGTATAGCTGATGTATATATGTTTAAATATGTGTGTATGTAGACATATATATGTATATAAAGTTACATATTAAAAATAAAAGTAAAAGGAGTTTTTTAACCTCATCATCCCAGGTCTGCAGGCCCATGAGTCATGGTAAGCCCATTGGTCTTAGTGGTGACTTGCATACAGGTGAGTATGTAATGAGAGTCTGGCTAGCGGGAGATGAGAGTAAGTCTGCTGGGGGTTTCTGAAAAAAGTTTCCCCACTGATAAAGAGATGCAGAAGAAGATTGAGTCTGTCTTCTGCTAGATCTTATCTTGTCCACATGAGATACCTAGAACTGCAGCAGCAATCTTGGAACCATGAAGGGTGCTAATGGAGACAATGGTGACATGCTGAGAATGTCAGAATAGAAAAAATGCTTCATCTGAAGCAACAACACAATGATGACATCATTGAATTTTAAATTGGGGACCTCCTTCCTCCAGATTTCTTAATATGAGATTATAAATGTTTATTGTTCAAGCCATTTTGAATTGCGTTTTCTGTAACTTATGGCCAAAGTTACAGAAACAGAATATCATAAAATCAGGGCTGGGCTCCTCTGGCCATTTGAGTGACTTTTCTTTGTGCAACCTTCCTCAAGTCAGAATAAATCACATTTTCCTCTCCCAAAGAAGCACAGTGGCGTTGACAGCAAAAAGTCTACAAGGTTCCCAGGGTGAGGCTGAGAGTTAGTGGCAGCTACAGAGTCACACCACTCAGATCTCCCTTCAAGGAAGAATTTGCCATGTGGCTGCCCTTCAGAGTTGAGCCCATGTTCTTCACAGGCAGCCCTCGCTAATGACTGAGCATAGCAGAGGGGTCAGGGCCTAGCCATTTCTGCCAGCATAGGACTCCTCCAACCAACAATCTTTCCTCCAAAGCCTTTTCCTTCCCAATTCTGCTTCTTCCTTCATTTGTCTTTCCCAGGCAGTCCCCCTGCCCCACCCAAGCTGCTTGCACTTTACTCTGTCTCAGAGTCTGCTTCCCAGAAGACACAACTGACAGAGTCAAAGAACAATGATGACTTCTTTTGAGGGATTTATCCAGCCTGGTATGAAAATAAAAGGCCTACTTTCTCCTTTTTGTTGTTCTCTATCTTTCCCAACACATTCTTATTATCTTTAATAACAGATCAGCAGACAGTCAATTATTTAGCATTTGTTAAGTGCCTATTCATGATAGCACTGTGCTGGAGGCCTGCATTCCTTGTCTCATTTAGTCCTCAGGGAAGTCCTGTGAGATGGGTATAAGTATCCTTATTTAATTGATGAGGAAACTGTCTTGAAACGTTAGATGATATATCTAAGGTCACAACATCAGAAAGAGGGAAATTTCATTTTATTCATATCTGGTTCCCTCAGAGAACCCTGCCTTCCTCTTTAAAACACTTCCCCTACCTCTATTATTCTTTATTCTTCTGCTCCACTTTACCACTCTCTGAAATTACAGTTTTATATGTTTATTATTTGTCTCTGTCTCTGAAAGGGAACCTTTCCAGGGCAATGACTCTGTCTTATTTACTGTTGTATCCCTAGAACCTAGAACAGTATCTGGCACTGAGCAGTGCTCAACTAATCACTGAATGGATGCATAGAGGAAACTAAGCTCTCTTTAAGGCATGTTTATATTCATGGTTTTCAATAATAACATACCGCATTTGAATAACACTCTACAGTGAAGTATTTCCACCACCATCTCATTTGACTGACTCTGTTACTCCTTCAGGGTCTTTTCACACTTGCTGGTCCTCTGCCTCTTTCTGTTACTTTCTTAGGGAGGCTGGCCCCTGATTTCCCAGCCCAGGTTAGGAACTTGTGTTATACACTCTTTTCATGCCTTGTAAGTCTCTTGTAACCCTTATCACAGTGGTAGTTAAATAATTATGTAATTATTTTATGAACGGCTCCCCCACTAGCTGAAGGCTCCATGAGGACAGGGCATTGTAATGCCTATATATGTCATATGCCACTGTGTCTGACACACATTGGTGCTCATTATGTACACATGCATATGCATATATATATGTATATGTATAAAATGAATTATTTCCACTCAAGAGCTGGGAAGATCAAAACTCTATGGTCTAAATTGCTGTTTGAAAAACTTTTTTGTTTGTTATCCACAGTAAGGAATGTATTGTTTACCATGACATACGTAGCCCCACCCTCACGCGATAGTGCTTCTACTTATTGTGGGCTAAGCACTGAGAGTTTCTATTCTATTCAACTTGATTTCATTAAAAATGTTTAGGTCTAATCCACTTCATTGATTTCATGACCAATATCTGAACAGCCTGGCCTAAGTTACTTGCTCAAGGGCACCTAATTAGTATAGCGGTAGAATCAGAAGAAAACCCAGCATTCTCCCACCTCCTACACTCTGGTGGGTTTCTAGGCCTAAAGCAAAACTATCACAAAAGTCTTGTGTTAGTTTTGATAACCAAAGAACAAATTTGTTCTTCTTTTCGGCTACAACTAAGGCAATGCTAGTCTCACCATCTGCAGGCATTTCGATTTGGTTTGTCCAGGCACCTTGGCTCTCTGCAATGCAGCTGTCCAGAGGTTCTTCCTAGAAGCTCTAAAAGGGGAGATTTAGCTCTAATGGGTAGCACACCCAGACTTGCTGGAATTCTCATCCAAATTACACCAAACATGAACATATGGACAAAGGCACATGGCATATTAAATGATTTACTGGGGTCAAAGATCAAGTCAATGGCAAGCCTAAAGTTAACCTGTCACACATCCTCGAAGTCTGCTAGGCTGACACAAGGAGCCTCAGCTAGGCAGGGCCATCAGCCTGGACCTGGTCAGTCGTCAGCCAGTTAATCTGCAACGGTACCTTCTTTTCCTACTAGAGAGAGTTTGACTTGAACTCCTGGGAGACCTGTCTTCTTGGAATCCAGATTTCTCTGCTTTGGAGTCTAATTTAGCTGGTGTTGAACGCAGAAGGCTAGAGAAAGCTGAAACTTGTTTATTTGTTCTTTTATTCCTGGATTTATAATTTGACCTAATATACTGTATGTCTGTACATGTGTTGATCTCAAAAAATGTTTGAGCTCGCCTGCTTCTCAGGCCATGTTGGCAGGCAGCTGTTAAAGCCATCAGTGATGTTTGCTTCCAGTTACAAAAGAAAACATTCTCTATTTGGGGCTATGTTGTTGTTTTTTTCTTTCCCGATTTAAAAGGGGAAATATGTTTCCCAGTAGAGATGTAAGGCTGCCCCCATCCCCTTCTATGGCTAAGAATGACTAAGAAATGTTTTTGGCACACCTGGTTCATCATCTTTCTAATATTCATACTCTTTTTCTCTCCCTGTGGAAGTGTTCTTAGGGGATTTGGTTTGAAATTATTTGAGCAACTGGGCAGGTTTCTCTCCCCTCCCTGGGGATACCAGTTTATGGTTCAACATCTCTCTCAAACTCTGGTGTGCTTTTAGCTAAGAAAGAGTCAGGTTGTGTCCCATTATCAGGTGCACTGACGAAATAACTACTGATGGGACCAAGAAAACATGAGTAATTCTAACCTTTGCCCAGAACCTTTGAAGGAATGCATAAACCCTGACCTCACTTTGGTGCTTTGGAGAGACCATCTGGGGAAAACTTTATTTCCCAAAATATATATGAAATTGAGAGTTTCTCTGGCTGGGAAGTAGGAAAAACCAGATGGCAAATGTGGGGTTCGCATATGCAAATATTTGTTTCAGAGAAAATGATTTAAACATGGTAAGTGCACTCTTGAAGGACTGACTTATACCCAGGCGAAGAGCACGGAAGGAGTTGGAGGTGAAGAGGAGCAAAGAACAGAGAAGCTAGACAATAGCTGGGAAATGGGACACAAAGCAGTATGACTTGCTGGGAGTTGGAGGTGCCTTTGGAAGTGTCAGACCAAAGCTCAGTAATCAGCGGGAAGCAAGAGAAGCAGGAAGGTTTGAAAATGAGGAATGGAAGCCTGTAGGGAAAATGTGGCTGTCTAAATGAAAGAGGCTTGGAGGTAAAAAAAAAAAAAAAAAAAAAAAAAAGACTTGACAAATAGTACCTCAGAGAAATCCAGGGATGGTTAGAATCACTCAAAGGACAGCTTTGACTTAGAATTGAAGATGAGGTCTGGGCCACTACGTGAAAGGTCTCAATAGCCGCAGGATTTCTGACTAAAGGGCATAGTCAAGTTGAGCCAGCTAATCACCATGCTAATGTGCTAATCACCTGAATGAACCTCACGACTCTAAGTAACAAGTCTTTTAAATGGTATTTAAAAAAAATTCAGATTCCAATCTTTTATTCCTGGTATATGGGAAAGCAATTGACTTTTGTGTACTGACCTCCTAACATGAAATCTCTCTCCCTTTATTTCTTTCATCAGTTTTCTACATATAGATCCTGTACATGTTTTATAACCGAGTGTTTTTTTTTTTTTGGGGGGGGGTACTATTGTAAGTGGTGTTGTTTTTTAAATTTCAAATCCCAATTATTTGTTGCTAGTCTTTCAGAAAGCATAAGAAACTATACTTGTATACTCTTAACTGCCATTTTGAGCCTGTACCCAAAAACACTCTTAATGAGTGAAAGCTGGGGCAGGATGGGTCAGTAATCACAGCGGTCCCCCTCCCCATCTTTCCCTCTTTCCTCACTCTGTAAATATTTGTTTATTTCATTTGGCTGAATTGATGTTATGCTAAAGAACAGCTAGGGAGGAAGGGGTACTGTTGAGAAATAAGGGAGAATGTCTACGTCTCAAGGTTAAGATCTTTGGAAGAGAAGTTTGAACTCTTAGTGTTTGAGACAGAATGGTGGGTGTGGGAAAGTTAGTGGTAACAGTGTCATGAGAAGGGGAGAGAAGTCTTTACCAAATGATGTGGCTAAAGATGAAGGCATATTATGCCTGGGGTTACATATAACAATCTACCAAAATAGTATATGAATTGAGACTAAACTACTGTTTATTTGGCCTAGAATAATTAGAGTATAATTAGGTCATTGCTGTATTAATGTTTATGCTAATGTTTGTTTCAGAAAACAATAAGGAAACATGAACCGTCTCTGTGCAACTTGGGGTTGTTGCTGACATGAGGCTTGTTGGTTGTGAGAAATTGGGGCTTTCAGTGAAAGCTGGGTTGAGAAAAAATGAGAAGATTCTAGACACTATATTTTTTCCCCCAGTGCCTAGCAAGGTACCTGAGAAGTAGTTCTCAATTAGTATATATTGAACAAATATGAAAGCAACTAAGCAAAGTTGACTTTAGTGCCCAAGTATCTAAGGGTGGCAGGGCAGGGATGAGTTTAAGCAACTGTTATCAAGAGAATCTAGGATAACAGCTAAGTCACGACTCATGTGGCTTCCAGGGATTTTTACTGGGACAATAAGTAGACTGACACTCTGCACAGAAAGGCTGTTGCTTAATTAGTGACCGAAGTAGCTGAGAGACATGGATAGCTCTGCTTTGGATTATAGGTGAACTGTCTGTGGATTCATACCCTCCCTAAATCTGCAGAATGTCCACTGAGCTGTCAGAGAAGGAAATGGGTAGCTGGAGAGGTATGTCAGTGTGCTGGAGGACCATGTAGTGATAAGCTAGCCCTTAGAATCTCTTCCAATCTGCATCACCTATGATTCCTTCAAGCTGTGATTAAAGAGTTGTTCCTTTTGCTGGAGGGACCTTAGATCATGGAGGGTGACTGCAAGGGAAGAACTCCTGGGAGCCAGAGCCAAGGCCTTGGAGCAGTGGGGCAGGTCACCTAAGAAGTAACGAGTGCAATGGGGGAACCATTTCTAAGAGTGTTGCTCTGAATCACAATTAATTAAGGTATAAGAGAAAGACACCTTCTGACCAAAGGCCCAGCTTTCATTCTGGGTCCCAAGAAAATACTCTACAGAAGGTTCTCACATGGAACATGTCCGTAAGAACTGGCATATCATGTACATTTCTTTTGTGCCTCTGCAAACACTAAAGTTTCTTTAGGTGGTTACCATACCTAAGAACACCACCATTTTCTTTTTAGGTAAGGACCTAAAAGTCAATAATAACATTGCTTCAGAGAGAGACAAGTGTTCATTAGCAGTTAAATATGGAGAGAGGTTTTATTACATGAAGCCAAGAGCATGAGCTATGCAATCAGAGGATCTTAGTTCAGTTTTCAGTTCTGCCATCACTAGCTTGGTTATAAATCACTTGACCTCTCTGAGTCTCTGAGAAATAGAGATGATAATAACAATAATATCCATTCTGTTGCCTTTGCAGGCTATCGTGGTAAGCAAGGAAGTGCTATACATTAATTATAATTATTGTTGGGGCAATAAGTGCTCCCTGAAAATTGCCCCAGGAGAGAATTCATTTAGAAGGACTGACATGGACCTATTGATCCAAGCAGGTCATGAAGAATGGGAGGAGCAAAAAGGGTCAGTCAACAAATTTTTATTTTATTTACCATCTACTATGTGCAAAATATTCTTGATGCAGAAGGGAAACTGGGGTGGGGGAAAGGGATAGTAGACATGTTTTCTGTCCTTTGACAGGCTACCTGAAGAAGACAAATACATGGTAAAAACTACGACCAATACCAGGTAGAAAAATACTACAATACAGGTAGTACAGGCAAATGCCAAATGAATAGTCAAGTCAGGGAGTGCTAACAATTTTTGTGGGAGGGCTTTCACGAGTTTGCATTGACGGATAGGTGGGATTCATGTGAGAGATGACTTTTCTAGAAAGAAAGCAGGTGGGAACAAAGGCTCAGAAGGCAGTATAAACAAGACATTCATGTCACCTATCAGACACTCACTACACACTCCACATTGTGCTAATTTACATGCTGTTGTCTAGTTTAACATATACTTAGTAATACAGTGGATTAAGCTTTGTCGTCCTTGTTTTACAGATGAGGAAACTGAAGCTCAGCAAGATTAAATACTTTGCCCTAAATCACCTAATAAAGAAATGGCAGAGCCGGGTTCAAATATAGATAGATGATCTGACTCCAAGTCTAAAGGTCTTTACCCAGTATTGTTTGGAATACTACAAATAGGTAGTTTGGATAGGTAGGTTTCATGCTGGGACAATAAGGAGAGCGGTCAGAGGAAACCAGAATACTGAGTGCTAGGCAAAGGGGTTTGTATTAACCATGAAACCTATGGGTGGCAAAGTTCTCCAAGTAAGGGAGGGAGCGACATAACTAAAGTTTGTCCAGGATTTCCAAGTCTGTGGGGGCATAGGCTGTATTAACTACTAATAAGGCAATTCAGTAGGGAGAAAGCTAGCCCTTTGTCATTTATTCCTGGATGATTCCTTTCCTTGAACTTATTGTCTCAATTGTGTTATTCCTGGGTACTTTTATATACTTCTGCAAGTTCCACCCCAGAGATAGCATCATATTTCAATAATGATAAAAGTGAAAGAGATTCAGATTGGTCCTGGATCCTATAGTGAACTACAGTGATGAAAATGCTCACACACAGAATATTTTACCATCTTGAGTACCACTGAATCCAATCTTCTACTATGAGGCTTCTACATTCTTTTCCTAAACTGAAGATATTCATGTAGGTCAATGGTGACAGACAAATTGCTGGAGGGTTAACAGACAATGCCCACTCTTTACATTGTATGTGGGAATTTCTCAACTGATTAAGTAGTAGTTTTCTTGGGGTCTCAAGTGTGTAGCTGCAGTAGCAATTCTTTCTGTCCTTCAATTCCTCTTTTTAATTGAATTTTAAAATAGGTGTTGATCTTCAAAGCTTTAAAAAAAGTACATGCCCTATGACTCAGCAATATTACTGTTAGAAATTTATAAGCAAATTTAAAGCAAAGTCAAGTATGTGAATATGGAGTACTCTTTATAATTCCAAAAGACTAGGAACACCTAGTTTCCAATAATAGGGAATTAGCTGAGTAAATTATGGTACATCTTATGCAGTGAAATGCTATGCAGCCATTAAACACATTGTTTAAGAATATTTATTGGCATAGAAAAATGTCAAGGTTATATCAAGTTAGAGTTGAGGCCAATTTTACATTTTTAAAAGTATATAACCACTTCATACCTGTAAGGATGGCTACTGAAAAAAAACCCCAGAAAACAAGTATTGGTTTGGATATAGAGAAATTCAAACATTGTGCATTGCTAGTGAGAATGTAAAATGGTACAGCCATTGTGGAAAACAATATAGTAGTTTCTCAAAATCTAAACATAGAATTACCATTTGATCCAGCAGTTCCACTTCTGGGTATATATACAAAGAATTGAAAGCAGGGACTCATACAGGTATATGTATATCAGTGTTCATTGCAGCATTCTTCACAATAACCAAAAGGTGGAAACAACCCAAATGTCTATCATGGATGAATTGATAAATCATGGTCTATACATACAATAGTATATTACTCAGCCTTTAAAAGAAGTGAAATTCTGACACATGCCACGACATGATTAAACCTTGAAGACATTACGCTAAGTGAAATAAACCAGATGCAAAAGCACAAATATTGCATGAGTTCACTTATATGAGGTGCTTAGAGTAATAAAATACATAGAGACAGAAAGTAGAACAGTGGTTACCAGAGCCTGGGCAAGGGGAAAATGAGTAGTTATTGTTTAATGGGTACAGAATTTCAGTTTGGGATGATGAAAAATTTCTAGAGATAGATGGTGATGATGGTTGCACAAAAATGTGAATGTACTTAATGCCACTAAACTCTACACTTAAAAATGGTTAAATGGTAAATTTTATGTTATGTATATTCTACCACAATAAATTTTTTCTTTTAGAAAAATATATACAAAAGACTATATGGAAGACTAGGTAGCAGATTATAGGTGATTTAATGTTTTCTTTTTAATTATCTTGTATTTATGTTTTTAAATCATTTAAAATTATATGAGAATTATATAAATACTATTTCTTCTTGTGAAATAGTAAAATATTACAGATAAGGTTAAAATCCCCTTAGATCACCTCCCTCAATCCCATATGTATGTATAATTGTTTTATACATATCATTTTTGTAATATCATTTTTCATCTTTTTTTCACTCAACACTATTTCTTAGAAATGTTTCCTCTCTTTCAGCTTCACTCTTTCTAAGTGTAGCATATTATTCTATAGATCGATACATTATATTTATTTCTCCACTTGCCTACTGATGGACACTTAGATTGTTTAATTGTAGTTTTTTGCTATTACTAACAATGCTGCATGAACATAATTTGTGTTTTTTAAGTTGATTCTAATAAGATGTTTTCTATTTATAAAGAGAAAAAGCACTGTAAAATACTAAAAATATTTTTTTATTTAATTTAAACTGGAACAAAGACAGTGACTTTAATTCCGTGTGTGCCCCCATTTTCCTAGAGGTTAAGGTGGCACAAGACACATATATGCCCTAACGCTGTGAATGTGTTAGGAACCAGGTGATAACACTTGGCCTCCCCTATTTTTTCTTTACAGAATTCAGATTAGTATAGATCTATCAGCTCCGCAATTTTCATAATCCATGTGAAAACTGAAAAGACCAATAGCTACTACAGATCAGAGATTGTGTACACTCTTAAAACCTCAAATTAAAGGAGCTGAGCCGTGGGAAGAGATTTTCAGCCCAGGGAGGGGAAAGGTGATAAGATAGGTATCTCTACCATATGGTACATCAAAATTCTTAAGTAGAATTGATATAATTTGATCCCTTGGATATACAACCATGATTGCTCCTATCACCATCTGATCTTCAACCCCTAACTTTACACTAGGGATGCTGGAGACGTTGGAATTAATGAGGATATCAGCAAATTCTCTCTACTTAGTGCCACGTCATCTTTAACCAAAGGTGCAACTGAGTGTAAAATAAGTAAAGTTCTTGCATTTGCTAAAATGAGTTACAACACAAAGGCTCTCCAGTTAAGAAAAAAAAAAGAAAGAAAAAGAAAAAACTGCCCCCTTTCAGCCTCCCCTCAAGCCTCTAATCTCATCTGTGAAAAAGAACTGTACTTTACTGTCCACAAAACAGTCTATTTTCAAAGTGAGGGGAGAATTGCTCCGTGAGGAGAGCCATCAGTAACTGTGGTTCATGAATTCCTGCTTGTTTATAGAAAGCAGTGGCTAAGGATAGACACTTTGAAACCACCTGTGAAAGAATTAAAGACCAAGGGGGGCAAAACCCCCATCACAAACAGAATCTCACTGATCAAGTGTGAAAGAAAAGGAAGAAAGAAAAAGCCAAGTAGATCTTTGCAGGCAACCACTAGATGGACATAGAATTCAAAAACATTCTTTAGTGAGATCAAGGATGGCAGGCTTTGAAGCCTGGAGGGCTGGCGAGTCTCAGAAACAGCCTGGCCGTGGCAATCCCCACACCGAAGCGTCCACAGTCTTGCACTTGCTGGAGTAAAGCATTTAAATTGGAACAATGTCAAATTTCACAGCTATCTTATGTCCAGTGACCTTACGGGACCCCAAGGAAAGACAGATAAAAAAATGATTGTTCTCAACAAGTTCCTGAAAGCGAAGAAGTCACATAGGCAACCTCAAGAAGCAACTTCAAAATGAAAAACGCCCACAAACTATTTTGTGTGGGGGTGGCAAGCAAACAGTGCTTATTTACTTATTACTCTATTTATTCTTTTTACTGAGGACTCATGGTGTGTCTTATTCTTTACAGAACACACACAAAGATAACGTTCCATCATCACAGAACATTAATTTCTGAGGATAGATATTGTGAATAAAGAGGAGGTCACAACTATTCTGAATTATTTAATCAGTTTGAAACAGGTTTTATTGTTATTTTAAAAAGTGAGATGTAACTAATGTCTGACCAAAAAAATCTATACATTTTGTCAAAGAATAATTTGAAGACAAAAGTGAGATCTCAAACCTCTGTTGTGTTTTTAGACAAGAATTTCGAGGACACTTCTTACCCCCTATGCCTAAGTGAATTGTCTTAGCTGTTTTTTTTTCCTTTTAAAAGAAATAAACATTATAGATGTAGCTAAAATACCCTTTTAGCACTCACCCCAATCTTAATTCCCTTCTTCCTTCTCAGAGGCAGCCAACTACCATGAGTTTGAGATGTATAATTCTGTTCTAATTTTTGTACTTTACATACATATATATGTTCTCTGAAGAATATTTGTGTGTGTGTTAAATTTTAAATGGCTTCATACTGTTTATATTGTTCTGAATTTATTATTTTGATAATTACATTCAACTTTATATATTTTTGCCCCCTATCCAGATACATATTTCATTCCTTTTTTGGACTTAATGCTTTGAAGGAAAAACTGAGGAAGAAGAATAGTTTATTTATACCAGAACAGTTCTATGTACCTGTATGTTCTGCCTGTCTCTGTTTGAGAGACTATAGTCAGGAGGACTTCTTGGAAGAAGAGAGGCTTAAATTCAGTTTTTGAAAGAGATGAAAAAATGCAAAATGACAAAGCATGTCATAGGACATTTCAGAGGTACCCTAAAAACATTTCCTAAACTAGAAATTGTGAGGTTTACTGTATCATCTTTCCTTCATTATTTAGAATACAGGTTTTATGGCTTAAAAAAAAAAAACATTTTGGCTAGACCAAGGGTTTGACTGTAAAAGATATTTTTAAAAAGGGATTGTTGTACTAATCAAGTCACAATGTACTGAAACCAAAAAACTCTAGAAATTCTATAAAATACTATTATTTAAGTCCAACAGGTGGATAGACAAACCAATTACCAATGAATGAATCTTTGATCAATGGAGTCGTTGGTGTGTGCTGAATAAAATACATTCAACATGTATTTGTAGTGTGAGATGAAGCTATAGAGGTCACAAGGGAGTGCTACTTATGTTAGTAGTTTTAATTTTACCTTGTCAGCAACCCCTGTGTATAAAACTTGAGAAAGCAAGACTTTGATTTGTTCAGGTTTCCTTAAGGAGGGGCTGCAGAATCCTTGAAGCATGATTTGAAAAAGATGGATAAGATATTCCACCCAAAATTCAACATCACCTTTAATCTTGCCCTCTCCTCCTCTAATCCCTAGGTAATGTTTTGTGCTTCTTTTGCAGGAAAGCAATTTTGTTAATCACTTTAGCACCAATTCTTGCATCCCTGGCAATACTCAGAACTGCTTCCATCCAAGTCTTTGATGTGGGAAAGAAACACACACACTCTTTCGCATGTAATCTGAAAACAATTCACCTCTTGCCAATGAATGCACAGCACTCCACTTTAATAGAGAGCAAGTTCTGTGGAGGTTTCTAATCCTTTCTGCCAAAGAAGAGAAGAGAATCACTCAGGTAGTCCAACCTCATTCAGGAGTTAAAATCACTTGGAATGTTTTGTGGTGTGTTTGGGCTTTTTAAAAATATCACTTGCTGAAGATTACTGCTCTCAAGGGAAATCAAAACAACTCAAGATTTAAAAAAATAAATAAATAAAAAATAAAAAATAAAAAAGACTCCGCATCCGTAACTCAAACAGGATATTCTTCTCAACTCAGATAACTCTTGATCTAAGTGTATTACAAGAAACCTGCTTTAATCCCTCAAAGCAATGGTGTTATAGATAAGTAGCGGTAACTGAGGTGGCTTAAATTCCAGAAATGTACAAAAGATTTGGTTGGGAACAAAACTAAAAAAGAAAGAAAGCTCAATCTGCATTGCTGTGACTTGAAGAGGTAAAATTAGAGCAAGTAAAAATGCAAAGAATGACCCCTAAAAAAGAAATAGCCATAAAAGTCCAGAATTGTCTTATGGTTGTTGTATAGGCTGCTTACAGTGTATACCTGAATTGTCTGTATGTTTTAGGGGTGTATTTGTATAAGGATTTAAAGAGAGTGAAATCTGGATCTGATGAAATTCATTTGAAAATTTATTTATACATTTTACTGTGATATTATGGCATTCTGAAGAAGCTTTATTTCACAAATGATTTTCTTTCCCTTTTTATAATTTTTGAGTTCCAATATTTTCTCCATTTAGTCCTTTTCCCTAAAATATCAGTTTACTTAAATACAATTGACTTTATTCTTTTTCATTATGTTAGTAATTATCATATTTTCACAATTTGAGTATTAATTTTGATCTACTTTCTGACATCCCAGTTAACATATTGCAAATCCCCCCACCCTCCTTTCTCCACTATAGCTCTCTATTGCAAGGCAATGGTGATTTCTTTCATGATGGCCTCTTCCATTTACCCAAAATATGCTCAAAATGCCCTTTTACTTTTTAGAGAGTGTCTTCTTTTTTTGGAGACAATGCTTATTATTTGATAGGTAATATATACGAATAGTTGTAATAAACACAAATAGTTAATAGCTAAAAATTCAAAAGGTATAAAACAGTATACTACAGTGAAAAAAACCTGTCTCTCATCTACTTCCCCCAGAAGAAAATACTGGTACTGGGTTTTTGTTCATTTCTCTCGAGATACTTGGCATACAAAAGTCAAAGCACACAAATGTAGTCCCCCTCCACCACCAATGGCAATATATTATACACACTCTTCTGCAGTTTTCTTTCTTCACTTAATGTATATTAGAGATTCTTCTGTAACAATGCATATAATCTTCCTTGTTCTTTTTCACAGCTGCTTATTATTCTATTCTACGGATGTTCCATAACTTACTTAAACAGTTTGGGATACATTTGTTCCAAACAGTTTTCTCTCAGTGGCTTGTTCCTTTTCAGGTTGTTTCTATGACTCTATCTTGGGTACTGTTGAATATGTGATTTTAATTGCAACATGGAAGGCTCTTGAACAAATTAAATTTTATTTTCTAAACATTTGAAAACTTCAAAAAATTACCCAAAGCGATACGGGTTTCTAGTTTTCGAAAGACCAGCATTATTAAAGTTGTGTAATGCCAAGACTTTCAGTTACTTCTCAGTCTTATCATCAATCCCACCTAGATCGTATTATGATCTAAGTGCTTAAACATTTAAAATTCGGTTGTTCATTGACTTCCCTATGTGGGTTAACATAGGATACTGATTGAGAATTTCTTTCTAATAGCTGATATTGACTTTAATTCTCTTAACTTGCAAAAATTAGATATTGCTTTATACCCCTTTAATTGAATACCAGTTCAACATGCTATCTCATATATGACTACAGATTCAAATCAGGGAAATTGGAATTTCTCATTGACCTCAACTATTTTGAAGAACTGGGCAAGCTGTAGGGCCTGACCACTGATTACTCTCCTATTGCTGAGAGGTCCAAGAGATGGAGATCTTGAGAGATTATAGATTAAATCTCCTGGGTTGTGCCACATATCTGCTGAGATTGGTCATGCTTAAGGAATGCATGAGCACCTAGGCAAAGTTCCTCTCTACCTCTTGATGGCTTCACAGCAATTGGGGACCCATGCCCTTGCCAAGTGAGGATTTGAACTCTTCGTCTTGCCAGGGCTGATATCTATGCAATTATTATTTGGTTCTACTTTCAGACTGACTTCAGCTTTAGTTCTTTTTTTTTTTTTTTTTTTTTAAATGCCTATAGCACTTGGTATTCCTTGGTGGTCTCCCATCCAAGTACTAACCAGGCTTGACCCTGCTTAGCTTCCGAGAACAGACGGAACTGGGCACATTCAGGGTGGCATGCCCATAGACCAGTTTCAGCTTTTTAATTTGTCCATTTTGCTCCTAATTCATAACCTTCTGTCACAGATGTGAGGTTTAGCTTCTTTTGGCTTACTCTTTTACTGGGAAACTCTTCTAGCATAAAGCCTGTCATTTGTTGTGAAGGATTGCTGGTGTTAAAGCAAGAGTTGGTGGCCCAGTGGCTATTGTCCTGTGTTAGGAGCAGGTGGTCTCTCTAAGCTCTATGTGTTTGGAAATTCTCACCAGAGTTTGTGCTGCTAAAGGAAGGGCTCAAGCTGCATTCCTTGTTTCCAGATCAATCTATTGAACTTGGGAAGATCTCTAAGGGCTAGCTTGGACTTCTTCCTACTTTTCTCTCCATAATGGATTTTAAATGTAGGAGATTGTCCTCATTCGTTTCTCCATTCGTGTTTGAAGCAGTTGCTGTAAGAAATGAGAAAAAACACATTATACAAAATATATACTTTTTTAGAAGTAATGACACAGATTCTCAAAGGATAACAGTTAAATTTTGGTCCAAAAGCCATAATTGAGCTTTACCTACTATGTGTATGTGTGTATATGCACTTTTTTTTAAATAAAAGTAAACCCCGCCCCCAAAAATCGAATAAGACCTATCCTTATCCCAGTCACATCCAAACTTTTGTTTATATTTAAGAACTGAACACAACTCACCATCTGTTCAAAATAATGTAATTGAATGATACTCCGGAAAAGTTACCTTTTGTGTTTTTCACTTTTTTAACAGGACCCAAAACCTAAGGTAAATTATATCCTGTGATTCATTCAGTGTAATGAATGTCTCAAATGAAAAACTTTACCTGAAGTTAGGAATTCTTAAATGGTAATAGTAATTACAGAATCAGAAATAAGAATTTTATATTTGACCTGGCACTTTCTTTCAGAACTGAGGATACTTAAAAGAATTCTTTTCCAGAACTTATCACTTTTCTTTAAAAAAAAAAAACAACGAAACTCTTAAGATCATATTTTATATATAATCTATCTCAGCGGTGACCTTATTTTTACGTATGTATGTGTTTATTTAAAGAAATCCCCATGTAATCATGACAATTTCACATGGTTTTGTGGTTCCATCCATCTTCAAGTTTTATATCTTCCATCATCTGTTGCTAAATGACTCAGTCTTCTGACTGATGGGGATCAGAAAAATCACAAATTCCGATGTCACATGGCAATACAGGGATTTATCTTAGATCCTAATGCTGATGGTGTGCTCTACATTTTGTTTAAAATCTCTTCGACCACTACCTACTAAGATGAAGAAGGCTATATCAGACTAACTAATGATAGCATTGCTTCAATGGCAAATCTGGAAATATGTTTTCTTTTCCCTATAAAGTTACATTTTATATTTCTATTGTGCCTACTCTCTTACTTGCTCTTCTATCCAATTATAGATATATGGTCCTTAAATTTTATATACATGTGTATATTTACATTATGTATGTATATTTAAGTACACATATATACATTTATATAAAAATTGGTGCTTGGAAATGTCTGTTTCCTCAGAGTTGTAAAGTCAAGATAGTATCTTGGAATGGTATCTGACCCTTTGTAAAAAGAGTTTTTCTAGTATAGCTGTTAACTTGGATAACTAGAAATCTTAGTGGTTTGTTTTTTGTTGGAGATGACTTTTGGAACATTATTTTTACTCTTTTTCTTTTGTATTTGGGGGGACAGAATAGGGTTTCATAATATCATGAGTCTCCATAATTTAAGAAACACATTGCCTTCATGTGCATCACAACTTTTGCAAAAATTTTCTATAAAAGTCACAAAAGGCTAAAATGGACTTTAAAAATAACTTTATTTTGTAGAACAGATTTAGATTTACAGAAAAATTGTGAAGCTAGTATAGAGTTCCCACATATTCTTATTATCAACATCTTACATTAGTATTGTTCATCTGTAACAATTAATGGACCGATCAAATTTTCTTAGTTTTTACCTAATGTTCTTTCTCTTTTCTGTTTAGGATACCACATTACATTAAATTGTCGTATCTCCTTTGGTTTCTCTTGGTTCAGACAATTTTTCAGACTTTCTTTGATTTTGACATTTTTGAGGAATACTGATCAGATAATTTTGTAGAATGTCCCTCAACTGCGATTGGTCTGATGTTTTTCTCATTATTAGACTGGGATTATGAGTTTTGGGGAAGAAGACCACGGAGGTAAAGTACCATTTTCATAACATTATAGGAAGGGTACCTACTATCAACACGACTTATCATTATAACTGTTGAACTGGATCTCCTGGCTGAGATAGTGTTTGTCAGCCTTCTCCACTGTGAAGTTACTCTTTTTCCCTCTCTTTCCAGGTTGTACTCTTTGGAAGGAAGTCACTACATGCAGCTCTCTTAGGAGTGTGTATGTGTGGTGAGGGAGGGGGCAGGGAGTTATGTTCTACCTTCTTGAAGGTGAAGTATAACATAAATTATTTTGGAATACTTCTGCATGGGAGATTTGTAAAATAAGCTTTTAAATATTATGAATTAGATTAATTATTTCTTATGTTTAGGTGTAAATATCTCTTAGGTTAGTTTTCTTTTTTAAAAAATGGATTATCTGTGTAATATATTCTCATTGCAGAAAACTTAGAAAATGCAGAAAAGTATAAAGCAACAGCAAAAAGAACTACCCATAATTCCATCTCTCATGAACATCCATGTCTAGCATTTTGTCATATTTCCTTCTAGTCTTTTCTGTATAAAGTAACTATTTTTAAACAGTACTTTAAATTTTTTCATATAAAATAGAAATATTTTATTTTTGAATATAACAAAGACAGTGGATTCATAGGAAAACAGAGCAGATCTTGGTGATGTTTCTAACATGATTTTAGAATATAAACTACAAACCTAATAGTAATTTCTGAAAACAACACTTTGGATTCTACTCTTCCATTATGAGGCACTCAAATGTTTATGGACACAGAATTCATGTTAGGCTTCTTATTTCTTCTTTCTTATACTCTAATTTGTTTCTTTGTTTTATCATTAAATGCTTTACACTTTAAATGGAATAGAGTTTCAAGAAATTGAGGTGCTTAGTTAAAAAAATATGGCAATAATCTAGCTTCAAATCTTCAAGTTTCTTGTACATTGTGTTTGGACACATGAAAACTCCATATATTTTTTTTTTTTTTGAGAGACTTTACTGTGTTTGTAAAGGTGATACATGTGTCTTATAAAAAATTATGCAAAACAAAAAACTACAAGGTAAAATCCCAAAATTCTATTACCTAGAGATAACCATTATTAACATCATTCTATAAAATCTCCCTTTGCATATACACAGGTAGAGACAAATTTACAAAAAAAGCTCATATAATACGTACCATACATTCATTGTTACTTTAACGGAAGAAAATGATGCTGAAGCAAAATGAAATTACTAAACTTCAGTTAAATGTTCTTTTACAAGATATATTAGTTTCTACAACTCCATTAAAAGTTTTGCAAAACCATTATGAAAAGCACTGAGAGGCTGTATAGTCTATCTAGTTAACTCCTAAAAAGTAATCAAGACAAGAAGAGGAGCAACGTTAATTGCTTAGAAGCAGCTTTTATTTAGATACCAGAATTGCATGATGGTCAGAGGTAAAATATAGTATTATTAGCTGTGTCTTTATTAGTTGTAAGGGATCTTGGAAGACCTTGAATTCAATGCCTTAATTCTATTTTCTGTTGTGTATGGCAGAGGCATGGTTCAG